>CM062217.1:14382500-14982500 GCA_031216445.1 Lateolabrax maculatus
TGAATAGTGATACTGAATGTGAAGAGAGAAAATGACTTGTGATGCGTTTCACACTGACTTTGCTTAGACTATCCACAAATAAAGCTAGAGCAATTAAAACCTGTGAGAGCTGGGGGATACAATACTGTATACACCTTTAACCAGTTGTAATTCACCCATTAAATCACTGTAAATGTCATGATCTTCACTTCTGGGTTTTTCTCTTCCCTCTCAGAACCTCGCTGGGCCTCAGTGAACAGGGGTGTGTTGATTTGCGATGAGTGCTGCAGTGTTCATCGGAGTCTAGGCAGACACAGCTCCCAAGTCCGCCACCTGACGCACACACCATGGCCTCCTACGCAGCTACAGGTGATAACCCCATACAGGAACACTTTCAAATTTATATTCAGCTGTGTAAAGCTACATATCTTTATATTTTCTGCTGTGAAGGTGTCTTTTTTGTATATTATTAGTGCTCAGAGGCTGAATAGTCTGTCCTGAAATGCCCTGAGATCATGTTATCCTTGCACACGATCTGTATTACTGCAGTTTTAAATTCAGCAGGCCTCTATTTTTGCTCAAGATAAATCTGTTGACAACAGTCAGACAACATCAGATCCCATTGAAGTGTATTGATTTTGTCCAAATATAGAAAGTGTTTGTTCAGGAAGGGAACTGTTAACAGACAGTCAGCATTCTACAGTCTAAATCAATGGGACACATTTTACAGGTTTCTTTTTCATGTCACCCTAGATGGTTCAAACATTATACAGCAATGGTGCAAATTCAATATGGGAGCACTCTCTTCTGGACCCTGCGTCCGTGATGAGTGGAAAACGCAAAGCCAACCCTCAGGACAAACTGCAGTGAGTCGTTATTGCTAGAAAACAATGATGGTAGACTTTCTGTTCACTAGATGTTAATTAAATAAACAAAACATTAATTGTTAATTGTTGTACTTCTAAGTTTAGTATGTGCCACTGACTCATTGCCTCTTTCTTTCTGTTTGTTCCATGTTTCACACTCTCCCAAAAGCCCAAACAAATCAGAGTTTATAAGAGCCAAATATCAAATGCTGGCATTTGTCCATCGCATGCCTTGCCGGGAGGATGACAGCTCGACGGCCAAGGATTTAAGCAAGGTGAGGAGAAATGGCTGCTCATGGTGATTAAGAGAAAACTGAAACAAGTTTTTGAACAGAGCCTTAATGTTCAGCTTTGTCAACTCATAAGAGTAAGTGTTTTTTTTTTTTTTTCAGCAACTTCACTCGAGTGTACGAACCGGGAATCTCGAGACTTGTTTGAGGTTGCTATCCCTGGGAGCACAAGCAAATTTCTTTCACCCTGTAAGATTCACCTGCTGTATTTCAAACCAGAATTTTCAGCTTGGCATTTACTTTTCAGTTGATTCTAGATCATAATGGTTTGTCATGTTAATAAACCTCTCCTGTAGGAAAAAGGAAACACTCCCTTGCATGTAGCTGCAAAGGCAGGACAAGTATCTCAGGCTGAACTGTTAACTGTTTATGGGGGAGATCCTGGAGCTCCTGACAGCAATGGCAAAACTCCCATTGACTATGCAAGGTATGCTATTTTCAATAATCTTTTCCAATTCAAACACAAAATATTATGGAGCTGTAATTCCATACTCCGAAGTATAATATAGTGTTTTTTTGTTTTTTTTAACATCTGCCTTTGTAGGGAAGCTGGCCACCATGACCTGGCAGATAGATTGGTGGAGGTTCAGTATGAACTAACTGATCGACTGGCGTTCTACCTTTGTGGGAGGAAGCCCGGTATGCACTGAAAGACTTCTGCTATTGAAATGACTGTGTTCCAGTTGGTACACTTTTCTGTGATTGGCAAGCTACCTGATACCCGATGATAGATTTCAGTCATGTGGCACTCCAAGCAGATATAAACAACTGCTCATGGTATTTAATTAGCTATGCGGATACCGATTATGTACTATACCTAAATCATGCTTAATAGAAAGTGTTTACAATAAGTATCGATGATGTTGTTGGCAGTCATCCAAAACACTCTTGTTGCTCCTTTCAGATCATAAAAATGGCCAGCACTTCATTGTTCCGCAAATGGCTGACAGGTGAGAAAGCATAAGCTGTAAGTCGATATTGAAGTGATTTGTCTGTGAATTAACGCCTCTACGTGAATGGATTTAACTTGAAACGAGCCAACAACTGAAGTGTTGTTTATGGTTGTACTTTTGCTCTGAGGCCTGTTCGGACACGCTGTTCAGATCGCTGCAGTATTTATTGAATGTGTTTGAGGAAACAGAGCCAGGGAAGTAGTTGACATACCCAAAAACCTCAAATACTTCAAATGTTATTCCAAACAACTTTCACCTTTTTTAAATTCCAAACAAGCAGAACAGCAGACCAGCCACTAAACAATCACTGTGCTTTTCCAATTTAAATGATACATTTTATCTTTTTTATTGCTTTCTTTTGACGGTTAAGGAACATGTAAGTATCACTCAGAATGAAGTGTGCATTATGTCGACCTGAAAATTCATCAACATATGTTTATAAAAGTTATTTTCTGTTTGTAGCAGTTTAGACCTATCAGAACTGGCCAAGGCAGCAAAGAAGAAACTGCAGTCTGTAAGTATTTTTGTTGTACTGAGCTTTCTTTTCTCCCTTTACTTAACTCTGACTAACTGTTATTTCCTACTTTTCATGCAGCTGAGTAATCATTTATTCGAGGAGCTGGCCATGGATGTGTATGATGAGGTGGACAGACGAGAGACTGACGCAGGTAAAGTAAAATTATCCAGTAAAATCTGTGTTATCTTGTATCCACAGAAGACATTTTTTATGGCATCTCTCCTCACACGGATACTTCAAAACCTCCACTGGTGTTGCGGCTATACTCACACCTCTAAACCGGACACCACTGATCTCATTCTCATAATATTATTTGTAGTGTGGTTGGCTACACAGAATCACAGCACCCTGGTGACCGAGACAACTGTGGTGCCTTTCCTTCCTGTGAATCCAGAGTATTCATCAACACGAAACCAGGTAAGTCAGCTTTACAGAATACCTATGCAAACACTTTATTGTTTCCCCTTTGAAACAAATTTACTTTAAATAGATTGAATGTGGCTGATGTGACTTTGTTTTTGTTATTTAGGGACGACAGAAGCTTGCAAGGTTTAATGCACATGAATTTGCAACTCTTGTGATTGACATATTAAGTGATGCCAAGCGCAGACAACAAGGGAATTCAATAACCAGTCCCAAAGGTCAGCATTTTATTGTTTCTTATCCCAAGATCTCACTGACACTGAAGTGTAGCTCAGATATACAGTAATGTTAACCCTGTGTGTCTCTTCATTCCAGACAATGTTGAATTTATCCTGAAGAGTGTGGCTGTCAGGCATTGTAGTGATAGCCAGGACAATGACCAGCCTGACTACGATAGTGTAGCGTCTGATGAGGATACAGATCAAGAGCTCCCCTCGAGCAAAGGGGATAGGACCAAGGTATCGCAGGATCACTTTCCCAAATTAAAACCATGAAAGGCAGTCTCTCTCTAGGTGCCTTCACCGTTCTGTTTTTAACTCCTCTCTCCACCAGAGCCTAGACTCTGACCTCTCGGATGGCCCCATTACTATGCAAGAATACATGGAGGTGAAAAATGCACTTTCTGCCTCTGAAGCCAAGATCCAGCACCTCATGAAAGCCAACAACAACCTGAGTGATGAGCTGAGGCTGATGCAGAAAAAGGTATCCCCCGCGCTCCACCAATAAGATCACTAACACCCGGGGCCGGACTGAGGGGGGGCCACAGTGGTCAGCAGAGCTCTTCTCCTGCCCAGTGGGATCGCTCTCTGGTGTGGAGGGCCAGTCTGTGGGTTGTAATAAGGGCCGAGCTATCTGAATAGGAATGCTCTGTTGCAAGACAAGGCTGCTGCGACACCCTGCTGGTCCACCCTCTGTTTTGGCTAGCATGTTCAATTTCAAAGCTTTAATGTAAACTGGAGATTTTTTTTTTTCTTTTGGTTTGTTATCTGGATTTGAGAAGAAGAAATGCACCCTTGCTCCAGTTAATAACAAAAACAGTTTACTCCCCTTTTTGTAATAAAAAAATTAGAGTTAAAGTTATGCTGTCTAATGTTACTAACAAGCATGTTATAAGAAAAAGCATGAAGTAATTGACAGTGTTTTTTTAAATCCCTTCATAGTACATGGTGACTAACTGAAATTGTATGTGTGTGCCTTGCTTCATCACATATACTGTGTTTACTGCATAGAATGTTTTTGGATTTCCTTGTGGATTTTATTGTTGACATGATTTCTAAGTGGTAACATTTCATAGAAATTACATAGAAAGCATACTCCTCAGCTGATAGAAACCTGGAATACTGTTACTCTGTAACATCAAACTGCTGATTTATAGACGTGACACTGTGACAAGTTTGATTCTGCACAAATGTATGCAATGTGCTTCAATTTAGCTATATATATATATATATATATATATATATATATATATATATATATATATATATATTGCTAAACCCAAATTATTTTAAGGTTGAATTTGTTTTTCTCATGTTATTGCTTTAATTTGGCTGTTTGGAAGTAGCATGTAGATCATTTGTATCTCTTAATTCTGTTTGTGTGGCTCTTGGTTGCACACACGAGGTCATTGTGACAATCCACAGCAGTAGACATACTGCACTATAGCATACTGTACTGTTTTTTAGGATGTGATTTGTTGTTGTGTTAGCTTATAGTTAAGTAGATTCTCAAAAAAGACCATATTCAGAAAAAGATGTGAAGATGTGATGGAGAAAGGACGTGCTCACCATATTGTGAATGTAGTTTTCGTTCAACTTTAATTGGAATGAAAGCCTTTACCAAACATTCACTCTTTAGGGCAGTAACTTAACCATACTACTCCTTTTTCTGACTAGTACGCAAGATGCACTAAATGCAAGTAGTTGCATTAATTAAGGTCTGGTTTTTCTTCACCCAAACTGTTTTATCCTTGACAAAATCTTCTTGATTTTGTTCATTCTTGAATGCCTCTTATCCTCTCATAAGTCCTGAGTCAATCCGTCTGTACTGTGGCTACATCTTTGACTTAAACTGCAACTATGCAACAATCTTTTGCTTGCTTATCACTTGCTTTGCGTTTTTTAGACCAAGAGAAAGTCCCTCCCAAAGCAAAATTCATGTTATTCCTTTGATTTTAGGAGGTTCATTAACAATCACACTGATGGTCAACTTGTTTCTAACTGCTAATACTTGAGCTCCAGTAAGCATTTTGTAAGCTCATAATCATGAGACATTGTCATGGAAGCAGCTTTAGTTCTTGTGTAATGTTGGCTTATCAGAAACTTGATTCTCTGGCTTATATTTTTGTGAGAGCAGTATCCAAATATTAACTGAACGTTCTATATCAAGGGAATAACAAGGTTTCAAAGGGTAAATTTGAGAATCGATGATACCCACTCAGATGTGTTTTATTCCTGCCAAATGAAAAATTTGGCAGTATTAAATTACTTTAAGCATGCTGACAGTAGCAGACTGTCAAAGTATAATTTTGATATTTGGAAGAACAATGGGATAAAAGCTGAAATGTTATGTCGTAAAGATAGAGTGGATCAGGACAAAGCTTGCTTTGGTGAGAGCGCCTCTTAGTGTGTTGCTGACCGTCTCTTCCAGCTGCAATCTCTGCAAAGCGAGAACAACTCTCTCAGGCGGCAGGTCACAACCAATATCTATCAGATCCCCAGCGGTTCAGACTACCCTGACCCCTCCAGCCCCTCAGCCCTGAAACGCCGGCAGTCTGCACGGGCCAGTCGGCCCATGTCTATGTATGAGACCGGCTCAGGCCTGAAGCCCTATCTCCCTAAAGGGGAAACTCCCTACCCAGAGGAGGGTATCCCCACCCTGCAACCCTTCCCACCTCATGTAAGTAAGACCTGTTCCCTGCTCTCCTTTGCCATTTCCTCTCCACTGCCCTGTTTCCTCAACTTTCCCTCATGTCTTCACCCTGTCTGCAAACCTTTCTTTCTTTTTTTTTTTAAGTGTTTTTCATTCCTCATTCGCCACTGGGTAGTTTTTTGCAGCATCAAAGAGAATCATCATAAAGCACAATGCTATGCATTTAGACAGTCACATCTCATATTGTCCAGATAGATATTCAACACCATTTTCTGCATATATCTGTTGTTTACTGGAGTGCTGCTTGTTTGTCAGACAAGACGTAGTTGTACACGCAAGGATATGCTGTTATTATGATATACTTTGAAGGTTTGTACTGTGTTTTATGTTGATGAAGCATTAAAACTACCATACAAATACTCTTGTGTTTTTGTAATGCATGATGATTTCACAAACTCACATTTTTGCAGTTAAACTTGAGCATATGAATCATAGTTTTCTGGTACATTTCTCTCAGTGGATTAACTTCCAGGCTCTCAATTCATATTTTTTCCAGGACACTGAGCTCAGAAAGGAAATGGTTATGAGCTCAGGGAATAAATGTAGAAGGACGATCTGTAAAAACAACTCTTTTAAGTTTTCTACATAGCATTGATTTATCTTAAGATCACCTCAAAAATAATAGAATTTTCTAATCCTGAATTTAATGGTCATGTCATTGCACAGATATACAGTAGTTTCCATCAACTTCATTCTCAACATACAGTATCCAGTTAAGCCACAAATGGCTTGAAGAGACCTTTGTGACAATAATCTCATTCCTCTCGCTTTTTAGTTAATATTAACATTTCTCTTTTAATTTAAGGAATCTGTGTCCTTAAAATGTTATTTGAACCCTGTCTTTAGACGGAAAGGGGCGCTTTTGTGACCACCTCTTCATCCCTCCCCTCATTTCCATCCACCCTGTCTTGGTCGAAGGACGAAAGTACTCAAAAGGTTAAGTACATCCTCACTCGCTCCACTTCTTGCGGGATGCAGAAAATCCACTTGGAGCCCTTTTACCATTTCTACCTCTTCTCCCTCCCTCACTCTTCCTCTGTCCCCCATATGCTGCTCCTTATCTGCCCTGCTGCATGAGCCACCCCTCCACCAGCTGCCCTCACCGTCAGATACCTGCCTTCATCAGCATCATCCTCATTGCGCGGCTAAACAACTGGAATTGTGTGGTTTTGTAAAAGCAAAACCTCTGCCTGACATTGAGCAGAAAGTTGCGCTTGCGATGCAGCACCTGCTAATTTTAATGCTTTCTTTCTTTGCTCCAGAAACTTGTGTAGCAGATGATGTTGAAAAAGTTTGATTGCACAAAGTTTGTTGGTAGTGTTTCATTTTTATAAAACAACTACCTGTCTGTAAAAAGAAGGGGAACAGACTGAGTATTTTTTAATTAGATTTGTTAAATGTACATTTTATACCTCTGGAGTTGTTGAACTCATCATGTTTTTCATTTCAAACATTCAGTATAAAGAGAAGTCCTTTTTAGTACTCGTTTGTCTCTAACAAATGCTTGGCCATTTTGCACAGTGAGCTTCCAACAGCACATTTTCACTTCCTCCAGTAACACACAAACACTGTGGTGATCCAGGAGTAGTTTGTAGTCTAAAAAGATTTATCTTCTGTTAAGGAAGAACAAAGATTTATGCAAACATGTATGAGCTAATCGCATTTCCTGAAGCAAGCTTATGTGTGCTGCGTTGCATTTTGTACTGCATACAAGAGGACGTGTTTGTTTAGATTCTCGGACATTGATTGAAAGGGTGTGAACATGTTGTACAATAGGTCCTATGTGGCCCCAGTGTACTTGCTTGCCTCTGCTTCCTATTTATAAATATAGCTTTGAATCTGATAGTGAATCTGCATTAAGCCACAGTGAACATCTCAGATCACAGTGAACCCTATCTGGTGTGAAGATAAGGCATTGCTATTTTGTGTGATACACTTAATAGTTGTGTTGCATGTTATTTAGTTTCATTTTGAAGTCATCCAAACCTCGACTTCCCATCCTCAAACAAGGATCCTCTGGGGTCTACTTCCCTGTAGTTTGTAGGATGAGTAAAGCCTGTGTGTCATGGTTCTGATGTAATGTTTCTAGCCATGTGTTGCTGATTATTAGTATTGGCTTTTTGTTTGACTGTTTTTGTTCAAATCAGCATTAGTGGTCATGTTATACTGATGTGAATAAACTCTGAACTCTGCATAATGTGTTTTACTAATCCCATATTGAATGCTTTAAATTGTGTGCTCTTGCTTCACAGCTTTATTGGCTTGTTTCATTCAGAGTCATCTGCATCGCTTTCACTTGTTTATATTCCAGTTTGACATTGTCATAAAACAAACCGAAAGGCTAAATTTACAATATGTGTTTTTGTTCTTTGTCTGACTTCACCACAGCTGGATTATATCGTCAGGGACGTGGGACGTCTTGCACTAGACACTTTATCAGTTTTTTGCCTTCTCTCTTCCTTCTAGGCCTCAAAGTTAGAGAAGCAGAGCAGTATGCCGGAAAGTGACTATGACAACACATTCAATGACTCTGAGATGGATGATTCGGGGTAAGAGCATCACCCAGAATGATTTGTGCTTATTGACGAGGGACAGACAACAAGACAGTTTTCTGACTCCTGAAAACAGTTTAAAGGGGTTTTCAAGTGAAACAAACAGCTGTTTTGTCTTTAGAGTAAAAACAATAAACTGGGTTTTTGGCAGTAGACAATTTTTCTTCTGAATTTCCGTCTGCAGTTTGTCCAGACGAGCGAGGCTTAGGAGCAGTGGCTGGCTGGGGGAGGGAAGCTCTATCCCTGAGCTGGATGATCTGGAGATGGAGTCAGACCCCACGCTTCCCAGCACAGAGGACGTCATCCGCAAAACCGAGCAGATCACCAAGAATATCCAAGAGCTGCTGCGAGCTGCTCAGGAGAACAAACATGACAGGTCAGAATCTGAAGAGAAAAGCTCTTTCTTTATCAGTTTAGGATCTGTTTTTGAGCTTTCATTTCCTTTTTTCCATTTTAAACTCTAAGTTCCTCTTACGTTGATCATTATTCTGTTGTGTTTAGTTGCGTTTATCTCCTATCATTTCCCCTTTTTGTCTGTTATTGTCACTATTCCCCTTCATTCTATTTCCACTCTGCTCCACTGTTATGATGTTGTTTTGGTGTCGCGGTGTCCCTGTCCCTCACCCCTGTGAGCAGACCATGTGAGCGTGAAGGTGTGCGTCGGCTCAGGCACAGCCTGGGATGTTTCAGCACTCTGGTGCCCTGGGCCGAGAAGGCCCCCTCTCCCCTTCTGCCGCTCAGCCTCCGGTCCCCTGACCCCACCTCCTGGTACTCTGGCCTCTGTCCCTGCCTCCCAGGCACAGTTTTATTTTCCTCTCACTCACACAGTTTCTGCTTCACCCTTCTCTCCTGTCTCACCTTCTAACAAGGTCTTTTTCTTTAGTGTGCTACTAAATGCTTGAATCTCCAGTTTAAAACTGGCCTTCATTTCATTTTTTCTCTTCAAGCACTGACTTTGAAATTGCTTCAGCTGGTTGATGAAGTTATATCTATGCAGTGACTTGCTTTTTATATGTAGGTGACGGTTTTTCAAGTTGATGTTTTTTCTACTGTGTAGCCGTCCTTTTTTTAATAAAAAAAAATGTGTTATAGAATAAAAGTGTCTTGTACTTACCATGCTAAACATGTCTGTTAAATAGCATGTTCTGTTAGTTCATGTTAACCTGAAGACGATAATGCACGGTGTGCTCTGAATACTACATAGTACCTTACTCTGTTAGTTGACTTGCATGTAAGAGCTTTTGGTTAATTGATATTTCATCAATGTTCGTTCTATAATTTTGAGATTTGTGTGAGTGTGATCAATTTGTTGAACTCATTGACAAATCTCTTCTCCTCACAGCTTCATACCCTGCTCAGAAAGAATACATGTGGCTGTAACAGAAATGGCTGCCCTCTTTCCAAAGGTATGGGAACAAGATTGTATATATTTTGCTTGGAGAGAATAGATCAGTGGGCCATTCAATTTTTTATGTTATTTTGAAAGTATTTCAAGCACAAATACCTGTGTTTAATGGTCCAAATAGAGCAATATTTTCAGTTGTGCCAATTCCTGATGTATTAGTTTACTTGGTTCTTTACCCAAATTAAAAAGCAATGAATTGCTCTTAAATTTATATATTCTATGTGTGTTAAATATCCATATTCTTAAGTGTGCGTAAGTGTGTTAAAATGAGTGAGTATGGTAGACAAACCAAAGTAGATTCTGGCCAGATTCAGTCCTAGGCCAGCAGAGGTCAATGTGGTCCTAAAGGATCTTCACTAAAGCGCCTCTCTGCAAAAATCTGTTGACTTTTGAACAGACTCTTTCCATTAGTATTAAGATATTTTAACCTTCCTCTGCAGAAGCCACGCTCAGAAACTGTGAGATGCTCTCTGCGCTTGTTGACCTCCAGTGCATATCGGCTTCAGAGTGAGTGCAGGAAGGCGGTGCCTTCAGAGGGCTGCCCAGGACCGGACATGCAGCTGGTCACCCAGCAGGTCATCCAATGTGCTTATGACATTGCCAAGGCAGCCAAGCAGCTTGTCACCATCACCACCAAGGAGAATACCAACTAACAGCACTAACAAAGCTGCAAAGCCATCAGCATCTCAGTTTTGTTCTTATATATATATTTTTTAATGAATTTGTTGTTTTTTGTATTTGTGGTATATGCATGCATTGTTTTTTTTAATTTATGAATAAATATTGACAATATTTAAAGCCAGCTCTTGACAAAATCTGAGTGTTAAGGGAAACGTGCACAACTTTACTTATAGATACCCAGCTCCTGTAATAGCACAGTTTCTCTTAAGGTAAAATAATAACTTACACAAATCATGTTTAGACAAGAGGCAGCAGCTGGCAGGCCCGGGAACTGTGATGGTTACTTGATTACTCTTTAACAATTAGAGTAAAACTCACTCTTAGTTACACATAATCTTGAACCAGTGCATAATGTAAATACCTTTTATTGAGAGAAGGAATTAAGCACAGTACAGTACATCCACTTGACAATGTTGGTTAATTTTATCAGTCCAAAGCCACACATGGAAGCTGAAAAGCCATAAATGAGTCATTGAATCCTATTGCTAACACTCTTGTAGCTAAAGGAGCTTCCTCTCATGAATTGCACTGTGCAAGCATCATCATACTGTAAAATGTAATCTTCAAAAACAGATTGACCATTTAGTCAACTTCCATCAAATGTTGGGAACTTCATTTATGCACACTTATGCAGCTCTGCAATGTTAATGTTGGTTGCATTGAAAACAGCTATTTATATGTTTTTTTCCCCCTGTCCTACAAGTGTAATCCAGTCTGCAGTGCACTTATTGCAGCTGTTTGTGTATGCCCAGGTATCAAGTCAGTGAATGCAAATAACACTTGTTCAGGGGCCAAGTTTTATTCTTTACCAGCGCCAAGATGTTGTATTAAGCTGAACTGGTTTGGTGTGTTTCTAACAGCCTCCACACTGCATTGTATTCTCTGGTCTTGTGTGCCATTGTAGTGTTGGTGATGTTATTCAGAGCTAATCGCCATATTGTATGTATGTCCACGTGTTTTGTGCTCTGTTCCGTTGCTGCTAGTTTTGGTTTTAATGTGCAACATATGGGATAGAACTCTAAACGTCTCCTGTATAATTGTGCAACCCAACTTTCATCCTCACAGAAGTGTTCATTGCCATTTTGAAATCTGATCAAGGTAATGTCCCTCTCTGTACTTGAATGGAGTGCAGGGATGTATGTGATGCAGCTGTTAAGTTGCACTTCGGAAAAGTTATTATTTTCTAAATAAACTTAATTTATAACTATAGCAAGGTTGTGGTTGGTTCATATTTTGTATTTATCATGTTTCACTTTTTTCTGCCTTAATACAAAAAAATGAATTTATTTGTTTCATTAAAAAACTGCCACAAAAATCAGGATAGAAAATATACAGCTCTAAAAGTGCAAAAAAAATACATAAATTCTTTTCTACATATGCAAACAACAAGCATTAGATTATTCAAAATCTATCTTAAAACAATACTCACATGTCCATGTGTACATTTAAAGAGCTATTGGTTGATGAAATTGTTCTTCCTCGGTAAAAAGATTCTTTCACAACGCGGTTCCAATGTGAGTGATCGGGAACAAAATTAAAACAGTCCTTGATCTGTGCAAGAATGCATTTTAAAGTTTAACCAATGATAATATGTGAGTTAGTCAAATCAAGTGGGTATCTTCCAAAGTTAAAATCTTACATGTACAAAAAATTTTCTCCTTGGAATTTTGCACTAAAATAAAAGCTTCCCACTTGATTTGATGAAGAACAGTGAGTGGACTTTGCCCCCCATCAGTTACCTGGAATCACGTTAGGAAGGGATCCCTTCATGGCCAGTATGGATAGGAGGAACAATTACAGTTTGTGTTACGATTCACATTTAAGCATGTGAGTGTTGTTTTAAGATACACTTTAAAAAATGTAAAACTATCCTTTAAAGCTAATTACATGTAGAAAAATATAGATCTCGCAATTCTACTTTGATGTCAGGTTTGCAGGCTGCTCATGTCCAGGCTGATCGAGGTCTGCGGTGAATCTGAAAGAGACAGTTTTGAGCATATTTTAACAATAAAGAGCATTTTGGAACTTGGAATATGAACATTCAGGATCAAGAGCTTCCTTGAGCTTGACTTTCATCTGTTACCTTCTCCTGGTATCCTTTCTTGGCCATCCTTTGCATCTCCAGCCTCAGCTCCTCTTCCTGAATTCGAAGAGCCTCCCTTTCTTCCTCCTCCTCCTGCTCTATCCTGCAGTGCTCCTCCCACTGCTCTTGGCGCTGCTGCTCCACCTACAGTATATACACACAAACAACTTTAGGTCTCAAATCTACATAAGTAAGCTGCTATTGTGGCATCACTGTTAGAGACTCGACACAAGCCACTGCAATATGTGCTAACCTGAGCATTTATCTCTTGCATCCGTGCTGTCCTACGACCCTCTTCTTGTTCCGTCTCCTGGAGTCTGATCTTCCTCTCCAGCTCCAGCTCCTGGATCAGCTCTTCTCGTCTCCTCAGGGACTCCTCCTGAGCCTCACGGTTCTTCTGCACCTTCAGCTCCAGCTGCTGCTGCCTCCCCGCAAGCACCTTTCCAAGAAGAAGTAAGGAGAGCTGTTGTTTAGTAGTCATATCTTTTGAATTACACTCAAAGTTTCATTCTGACTTGAAACCAATTCACCTCTTGCATGAGCCGTTCTCTGGCTTTCCTCTCCTTATCCCACTGTGCTTCTCGTTTCTCCCACACATGTTGAGCTTCTTCTCTAAAATGGAGGCAATAAGTCAGTATGTATTTGAGGAGAAGCAGGAGTCCCTTCCTGCAGAGTCAGAGCTTACTGAATCTTGGTGCTCACCTGTGCAGGATGTCAAACTCAGCCTCCCTTTCCCGCTCCAGCTGAAGCTGCTCCTCAAGCACACACTTCATCCAGGCAGCGTCAGCAATGGCTCTTTCCCTTCGTGCAGTCTCCAACCTCCTGTCCTCCTGCTCTCCTTCCAGCAGGGCTGCCAGGATCTTATGGTCAGCCTCCTGGTGGGCGTAGAGGAATTCATGTTAAAGCCAGGCAAGTTGGATTACATGTAGACTGTATCAAAAGAGGGTGAAGTAAACTAACCAGTTCCTTCTGCACTTGCTGAGCTCTCCTCTTCAGCTGAGCACGATATTGACGGATCAAGAAATGCCTGGTGGAACACAAATCATATTAACCCAATGCCTCACCAGAATAAAGTATCATCTCACTTGTAATCAGTGAGAGAGAGCTTCCCTTACCCCATCTCAGACTTCTTTTGCCTTTTCTCCATCTCTCTCCTTTCCTCCTCTATCTTCTCCAGCTCCCATTGCTTGACCAGCAGAGCCTCTTGCTCCTTCTTTAGACGAGTTGCCTGAGAGAGAAAAAAATGCTTTAAAACACAACTGCAATATCATTTTTCACAGTAAAAATACTTTGTCCAAAGTTTGAAATACCTCCTCTTCCCTCAGCTTCAGTTCTTCCATCTGTTTGCGAAGTTCTTCCGCCCTCTTCCGCTCCTCTTCATTCTTTTTCTCCTCTGCTTGCTTCATCCTCTCCAGAGCCTCTTTTCGGGTCCTCTCATACTCATTTTCAAAGCGTCTCTTCTCCTCCTGCTCTGCCACTTCTTGCTGCAGGTTTAGCGAGATGGGTCACTTACAGTAGCTGTCTAAACTTTCTCAATAATGTACCATGTTGAAAGGATTGACGTGAGTAGATTTCAGACTTGATACTGTGCTCACAGGTGACATGAGCACCATTTAATTAAAAATGTATTTGTTACATAAATAATTTGTCATGTAAAAGGATAATAACTTAGTCTAACAACTTGTGGGTACTATGTGTCATTACTGGCTTGATGGAGGTGATACTTTATAGTATAGTACGATGCATTTTCTCCACAATTTGGTTGGAATAAAATTGAGTATTGTACACTAACTCATCAGTGACAAAGGTGTGACAAAGGACCTAAACGTAAAAAAAAAACTTCTTATCCCTAGATGGTTATTAAAACACTTGAATGAACAGTTAGACAAACAGTTTTGTCTAAAAACTGTGATGAATCTCTTACCTGTTTCCTCTCAGAAATCTGCTCCTGCCATCGGCTGACAACATGATCTTTATGTAATGATGACTCGACCTGTTGACAGATTAAAAGAACGAGTAGTGACATAGACTAGACAGAGATACTCATGAACTTGAACCTTAACGGAAGGGATACCAGAACATTTTATTCTCCTAAGTCAACACTGGACTCAGGTTAACAGAAAGTCATGGAATATCTGCATCACAAGCCCTATTAGTTTCCAGATCAAGTGGATGTCTTGACGAAAAGTGTCCATTTTCCCTACTTGCAGAGCTTTTCAAACGCAGAGGATGGTCACAAGATTCCTCAGACCATTTATCACTTCATCGACAGTCAGACTTTGAGGTAAGAGGTTCGGCAACTTGGCACTTTTGCATGAATAGTTTAAACTTAGCTACCTCTCGCAACTCTGGGTTGTTTTTCTTCCAGTGTTCCCTCAGCAGCTCTTGTGCAAGCTAGGGATAAAAAAGAGAAACAAAAAATGTTATACACTGACAGTAGAGCACCATGTTGCGGTACTGAAAGAGGAATATCCAACTGATTCCACACAACCACCTTTTTTCTCCTTTCCTCCCTTGCTGTACGAAGCTCTTCAGTTTTTTGCACCAGCTGACTTGACAATGTGCTCCTGTCAGGGACCACTTCTCTGAGCTCCGCCTCCAGCCGGTCTTGCTCCTCTTGGAGCATGGCCCTGAGCCGATTCCTGCGCTGCTCCAGGCTGGCCTTCTTTTCCTCCTTCAGTCTCTGTTCATGGAATGCTGACATACTGACAAAACAGTGGGGAAAAAAAACATGGGTTGTCTTTCTTGTATCTTTGTCTGGCATTTGTCTGCTGATGAAACTGGCAGACAGAGAACATACTAAAGACAAAGTACTACAAGATTATGCCTTCATGGTGTCTAGCTATTATTCTCTCTCTCTCTCTCACACACACACACACACACACATATCACTGCACATTTATGGACAATACATAGATTTAAATGAAGACACTGATATTCTGTACACCTTCAGTATAATCAACAAACAACTCAATGCTAAAAAAGAGGCAGTGACTTGGATACTAATACTTTAAGTATATAATTATTATAACTGTCTTTTAATAATAATTATTGCACTTAAGATATTGCTTAGTGGAAACATGAAAAAAAAAATGTATTCATGAACATATTGTATATTTGGCTGATACTTATGAATGTTCCCTCTTTCTTGTTAACAAACATAACTGCACGAGACGGGTGTATTGGGTAGCCCTACTTATATACATAAAAGGCTGAGAAACCATACCATAAACCCATGAACTGTATACCTACAATATGTGATTTTTTGCTGATTACATGTTTTTACCACATACTGTATAAGTATTTGAGTTGAAGAAGATCACCCTTCTTGTGATTTGTATGTCGTGAGGGAAAAATTAAACCGACTTATTTTTTTGGTCTTAACAAAGAGCCTGAAGAAATAGTGAAGAAGCCATAGCAATTATATTAATTAGAACACAGAAATAATCACCAAAAAATTATATAAAGCAATTACTTTGCTTTATTGGTTCATCTTTCTTATAATGTCTCAGAGACACCTGAAGTTGTTGGTGAACTGTGTGTGCGGTAACCGGGTCGGTGAGGCTACGATGGATGAAGTTACCTCTGCTGGTAGGAGTGCCGGGAGCTCCACGCCGCCTGTCTCTGGCTGCGGACACTTTGCTCTCTGAAGTACTGAGCATGCAGCTCCCACTGCTGCCGACACCGGGCCTCCTGCTCCCGCTGCCGGGCCAGCTGTCCGGCCAGCACCCGGGACCGACTGGGAACATGGGCCGAGAGGGTCGGCAGAGCCATAGACCTAAATCACGATTCAAATACACCATGAGCAGTAACTCAATTGCCTCGAACTAATCCTAACTAACGTGTCTTGTTTTATAATTGATTAGCGTCCTGGCCAACTTAACACTAAAACCAAACACTGTTCATGTGGGTCGAGCATAGACTGTATGGTGTCGAAGCTGAAGGCCACCCATTCAGAGAAAATCCAGAGTATCCAGTTGCCTTTCTGCCTTTGCTAATGTTATATGTGTTGTTGGCCATGTAACGTTTATTATTTATGAGCAATAAAGAAAAGAAAATCAAAACAATATGAACAAAGCCTCATCGTGACACTGCTCACTACCCAGAAACACTTAACTACGTGGTTAACGACCTTCATAGCTCGATGAATAATACTTTCTTACCCGTTCGGTGGTAGAGCGGATTACCTTCTCCTGCTTTTGTGAAAATAAGTTGGCGTTGTGTATTTTTAGACAGAAAATCGTCTATGATTCAGCCATGGACTGTATTCAACCGCCAGCTTTCCTTGGTTACCGATACACTTCCTAGTTACTCCCACGCTACGGGAAGAAGTAAAGGTCAAAACTGCTTACTGGATGAAAACGCGAAACGTTTTTTCTTTAAATATCGCTGTACAAAACCTTTTTTTGGGGTGGTGCCGCCTTAATTCTGTTAATGAATGTTAATTAATAACTTATTCCATATCTTACAGATCTTTTATTCCAAAACACTTAAAGGATAATTACTACTTTACTTTTACTTAGTATTTTTACACTGGTATCACTAGTTTTACTTAAATAAAAGATCTGTGAAGTTACTTCTTCCACCACTGGTCTCCATATACAGTATCAGTAATGAGCCATTGATCTATGATAGACACAGATTTCTCTCTCAGCTCATTTAATGCAGAAAATAAAAAGTGTAGCAATATCACCAATATTATTACTAACCAAATTATTAATATTATTATTAGGCTATTCCTTTTTTGTATGTGTTGTCTTAGAATTCCACAATATATAACACATAAAACACAAAATAGGCTATATAATCAGGTGCTAGACCTTTGAATCACCTCCCACATTTGGCCAGGGATGAAATTAATTAAATGATTAATATCTGATAAATAAATATAATTAATGAAGCAATTCAGTCTAATTATCAGGCGGCCACTAACCTACTGTAACGGTACATCTTGAAATAGGCTATTCCACAAAACTCCATTAGTCGGCAGTAAAGCAGCATGCGTGATTGAACACAGAGGAGGCCTGGCGTCAGCTGATCGGAGCTCATCAGCTGCCGCCTTCGTGTTTGTTCAACTTCTGTGTAAGCGCCGTTTAGCGGCCCTTTTACCCGACAGGTGGCGATGACCCGGATCTCTCAGTATCAAGTCGATCACACGAGCAGTCGGCTGGATATTTCACCACTACCTGGGTTCAAAGTAGGTGTGTGTGTGTGTGTGTGTGGGTGTGGGTGGGGGTGTGTTCTCTCGGGGTGGGGTCTGACACACACACACACACACACACACACGCACAGCTTCTCCTGGTGTCACTGTAAATCTGCAGTAGAGGGCTGACAGCCTGTTGCTATCATTTCAGAGGTGAAGCGATGGCTCTGTTAATGGAGCACCAGTTCAGACAGCTTCCAGCTGACAGACAGGTGGAGACCAGGCCGTTTCTGGAGGCTGTGTCATACCTTCCACCGTTCTTTGGTAAGTGAACTTTCACTGTGTGACACAGTATGTAGATACCACTGTCGTTCCTGGATAGGAAGTTATGTGGAAATAAATGTGAAAAAATAATTCTTAGATGTCAGTGGCTGCAGGGGAAAGGGATACCTCTATGCACAAATGTATAGTTATTATTATTATTATTATTATTATTATTATTATTATTATTATATAGTTATTTATTATTATGTTTGAGTTGTCAGATGCTTATAGATACATTAAATGCCACACTGAAGGCACAGACTGAGTGGTGTTAATGAGTTTTTAAGCATGTTGATTCAAAGTGCTGTATAATTCAAGCCTTCTAAATGGGCTGAACATGCACACAAATGCAGGATAATATCTGACAGAAGTCCCCTGCAATGGACCTTTCTCCACTCTCCCACTTTTTACATGTGGGATTTGTTCAACTTTGATTAATAAACACAATACTTGTCGTGAGGGAAATCTGTCACAACACTTCTGTCAAGCCTATGAAATAATTTTGCTCTTTCCAAATGATTATCTTTTTTGGATCGTATTTCTCTCCATCAAGCTGTCCACAATCCTTTAGCATGCATAATTTAATCCACTGGCCTGGATTTTAAGTTGTGAAAATTGATTAGTAGGGTGTTGAGTTCCCCTTGCCCATTCACGGGCGGCATGGTGCACCAGGGCATCTTTGTGCAACTTCATTCTGTATTAATATGTCAAAGGCCCTCTATTGAATTTGCCATGTGAAACCCTTGAGAGGAACCAAGTCTGATGTCGATATTAAGCTCTTTCCTCCTTGTCACCATTGTTTTTCATGACCTAGAAATTTCTTGGCCAACTTTCCTACAAGCTATTTAAGTCCTGCACACTCTCATAGTACATTCACACCGGTGTTTTAAATTATTTTGCCTAATTAGAACTCTTCTTCAGGACGGCCTGGACAATACGTCCTGACTCTCCTGTTAGATTTACACCAGGACAACTCATATTTTTATGATTCCTTTAAATATAAGTAGTTTGTGACCTCAGTAAGCTCCCCGTGTGGCTTTGCCCAACATCAACCTGAGAAAAAGGTCTAACTAGCCAGAATAATTAACACCTGTGTGTGTGGGTTTAATAGCCAATAATGGAACAAGTGATGCTGTATTCAAGGACTTATTCTTGTTAGATGTTTTTTTTTTTATTTTTGTTTTATTTCAGTGTTTTTGTTAAATAGATTTTACTGTTACTTTTCAGAGAGTTGTATAATTGCCTGTTGTTTCCAGCGTGTATTTGTAACAAAAATCTTGTGAAGAGTGGAAAATATAAAGAGAGCCATACAAAAGGAGGAGGATGTCAACGAAACAAGATATGTTGCCATCAGTGTTGTGGCGAGGCATTGCATCAGCACAATAGAGCCGACTTTGTCATGACTAGTTTCCTCTAACAGCTCAGGAGCTGAAAGCTTTCTGTTGTGTCAGTGGGTCAACCAGGAGCCATGTGTGGTCGGGACTCTAGATGTCTCATTGTTCACTATCCTGTCACCAAATACTCAGGTCGTCTAGTAGCCTAATTAAAGGGACACCTAAGGATAATACTGTGATGATGTGCCTGGGAAAATAACAGGTACTGGAGGCCCAATCCAGGTGGATTTTCTTTCCCTTCCAGTATTGTAGAGTTATAGCAGGACATTGTAGTGTTTTAACCACTCGAGCATGTTCAAAGTGTTCCAATTAAAAGTAACTTAACACACAGCTGAAAATCTTGTTGACATAAGATATAAAGTATTTTCCTATCTGCTTAGTCCAGCACTTAACTAACACTGCATATCATATATAACATAAACTAATGAAAATATTCAGATCCATAATGCAATTTAATAGCTGCACAATTTCATACATTTTTCAAAAATTGAATGCATCTGAATGCATAACATACATATACATATTGTCATATTTTAATTTAGCATTCCACATTTTAGATGTCTGGCAACATGATTTTTTAAAGCCTAAACCACCAAAGAGTCTGTGAAGTTGGAAACTTCAAGAGCTTTGTGCCCTGGTTCAGTGTAAAATAATATTTACAAATATCAAGATGTTATTGTAGTAGTGATTACTTTTACAAAGATGTTTTCTGCATGTAATACATTTATACACAAAGGGAGGCTGTAGCTACAGAAAATTCAATGCGATTCAGTGGTGCTCTAAATAGAAATGGAACATTTTCTTGACTCATTGATATAATATTAAGAATTTCATGATTGTAAAACCTACTTATAATTATTGATAGAGGCTGGTGGTCACCACCAGAAGTTTTAAAGATGCTGTTACTCTCATATAGGCTCAAACTTTTTGTTTACATGTCCTATGTAGAAATTCAGTCATAGTCATACCCTTGTGTAAATATTCCTTCTTAGACTGCCTTGGCTCTACTATTTTTGCACCAATAAAGGCTGACATATCCGGTAACATCACGGTAAGTATGAGTTAAATCTGTTATTCTTACATTTCTCAGTTATATTATAATACACTAAGATGTACTGTTTTACCTAAAAGAAAATCAAGGCAGTTTATGACACCAACCCTGGACGGTTCAAGACACTCCAGCAGATTGTGGAGGCAGAGAAGGAAATGCATGGAGCAGAATGGCCCAAAGTTGGAGCAACGTTGGCTCTTATGTGGCTGAAAAGGTTTGCATTTGAGTTTTTATAGATTTTTTGGGTTGTTAGTGTTCATTAGGTTTGAGCAAGGTCTGCCCCCATACTCACAGTGCATGTCTTCTTTATCATCCAGGGGTCTACGATTTATTCAAGTCTTCCTTCAGAGCCTGGTGGACGGCGAAAAGGATGATAGCAACCCAAACCTCATTAAAGTGAATGTCACCAAAGCCTATGAAATAGCCCTGAAAAGGTATCATGGCTGGTTGGTGCAGCAGCTCTTCAAGGTGAGTTCAGAGTCTTTTACGAGGGATACACATTTCCAAGAAAGCAGATGTATGACCATGTCTGTGCAATTTGTGAAGAAATGTAACACTGAGCATATAAAATGTATAGCGTTGTGTATAATTTTGGCATTTGTATTGGTCTTTTAGGCGGCTCTTTATGCTGCTCCATATAAGACAGATTTCCTGAAGGCCCTCTCCAAGGGTCGAGATGTCAAGGAAGAGGAATGCCTGGAAAAAATCAGAAAATTCCTCATCAACTTCTCAGCCACTGTTGATGCTATTTATGACATGTACAATAAGATGAATGCTGATCTTGATTACGCAGTGTGACTGCAGGACGTTCCTCTTTCCTCCAGCGATCCACTTGGTTTACATAGTAATTTACATTTCACAGTCTGCAGCTCATGGCTCCCTTCAGGTCATCTGACAGCTCACTGTGGGAGTGTATTTATAATACTCTGCTCTGTTGTTACACATCAGATGTTTGCGCACTTTAAATCATCGTGTCTGTTTTGCCCTTCTCTGTCGCCTTTTCCTCACTTTTGTTTGGCGAAGCAGCTGCAGATTCATACTCTGTATTTCTTTGTTCTTTATTTGAAGAGTCATGTTTCTTCACAGGAAAGCATGTTACGCTTGAAAGAAACGAAAACGAAATAGAATAGAATTTCCAGATGTATGTTCATGATTATAAGATTATAAGTACTCTCACAAATGTGTGATAATCATACCAAGAATCAAAGTGCTACTTACTCGTTTAATGAGCCATATCACTATCGAAACTTTATATAATGCAAAAATATAATCTTTGTTAGAATCATTTGTAGGCGTATAGGTTTTTTGCTTCTACCATGCATTTATGCTATAGATATTGAAAGACACATTTTAAAGTTTTTAAATTCTTAAATTTAAGATTTTATGGTTTTAAAGTCACCCCACTACCTGTGAATATTGTTCTATATATCCTGAGCAAGATTAGGGCTGCCTTTATTTGTAATCATACAAAAAACTGAAAAATGACAAAACAAGAATTTAAAATGCGAGACGGCTATGGCCATATTAATATTAACAATCAAAATCCAAAACACATAATTCCCGTGATTTACAAATACTTTGGAAAAGAAGGTCCATGTTTTCAAGGGGTAGGTTGTTTTAACTTTTTAATGAATAATTTTACTTTTAATTGATCACATTGTCCTAAGTTGTTTATCATTAGTTTTACAAAACATAACCAGTTTATCCATTACCATGACTTCATCGACTTATTGCTGGTCATTTTTTTTAAAAAGTTAACAAAATACAAGAAGATGTATGTTCACTGTTGGCTCCTAATGTTGCACACCGGTTTGTGCCCTAAGCTGGAGATACAGAGCCTTTAAATAACCATGTCAGCTTTTCTGCCTTTAGTCCTTTATATTTTTATACATGTCACTTTGTGTAAAGCAGGCGGGCTAACTGAAAACAAAATGTTAATTATTACCAAAGGTGCGGTCTGCCTCTTTTATACTTCTATGATATGCAGGACTTGATTGTGTATCTTTATGCACTATTCTTTCTAAGCTTTTCTGTCCACTCTGCTCTCAGGTGCCTACATCAAACTGAATGTGTATTTTCTTTAAACCTCAATAAAGTGTTGCATTATGACTTCTTGCCTTCTACACGTTTGTTAGATAGCATTTCAGATGATTGGCACAGCTAGGTTAGATGTCAAGTGTGATATTTTGACAACATACCGACCTTGAATAGAGGTTATGTTGGTGACCTTTGGTTAATCATTACTGTTTTGAGTGCATGTTCTGAAATGCTTGTCTGATGCCTCTTGTGGCTGAAACTATGTTGCAGTGTGTGTGTGTGTGTGTGTGTGTGTGTGTGTGTGTGTGTATAGTGAAAAATAACAAGTCTTGTATTTTCAACTTACGTAAACCATAATTTGCAATAAAAATATGTGCAACAATTAATGTGTTCAACATTGGTTTCCTTTTTTTCTTTACATGTTACATTTGTTTATTCATTTACTTCTTGTGCATCTCTAAATTTTTTCACCATGATTTCCGGTACACTATATATCAGAATAGGCAATCGGCATCTGTAGAAAGTAAATAAGTAACTTTACTCCAGTTCTGTGCATTAGTACAATTTTGAGGTACTTATCTATTTCTGCTGCTTTATATTTCTACTCCACTACATTCACTGGGAAATATTGTAGTTTTTACTCCACTACACATTTATACTTATTTGACATCCAAAGTTACTTTGAAGACCAGCATTTAATATATAAATCATATTGTTATATCATAAAAAAATATGATGCATTGTTATCATGCATAAATTAAACTACCCAATAGTATACAAAATATTTTCACTTCTCGCTTTGGTGGCCTCACCACTTCTTCTTTCTAGATATGTATTTAACTGTACTCCACTTCATTGTGTGTTCTTGAATAGTTGGGATATGGGTGAGTATTTGTGAAATATTGCCCCCAGCAGGCATAATTATTCAGCCGTGAAGCCACCTATAAAGGGCTGGGATAGAAAACAAGCTCACGGATGAACTTTCACTTTCAAGTCGACATTGACGAGAACAAATGGATATCTGAACATCAATACAGTTCCACGACAACTGGGAAAACTCATCTTCTGAGGAAGATCCTGTGATATGATGGAAAGCTCCAGGACAGCTACTAAATGAACCTTCTTGTGAGATTGTTTTGTCAACTTTGACTGTTACTATGGATGGCTTCCATTCCTATTTTAGGAAAAGAGAAAAGGGGCAGCAACAGGTAGCGCACAAGCTGTGGAATGTAGCTGAGTTAATTTACTCAAGTACTGTAAATAGCCAACAGTAGTAAATGTCAGGCACTTGAGTCTGTTCTTTTTATGCCACTTTCTACTACTCCACTACAGGGAAATATTGTACTTTTTACTTCACTACATATATCTTGCAGCTTTAGTTACTTTACAAATTAAGAATATTGCACACAAAACATACAAGTTATAAAATCTTTTTGTAA
Organism: Lateolabrax maculatus; assembly: GCA_031216445.1. Classification (NCBI taxonomy): domain Eukaryota; kingdom Metazoa; phylum Chordata; class Actinopteri; order Acropomatiformes; family Lateolabracidae; genus Lateolabrax; species Lateolabrax maculatus. Next base: position 14,406,569 of record CM062217.1, read on the forward strand.
ATTAAACTACCCAACAGTTTATACAGCACAGTTTGTACAGCTGAAGCAATTAGTTGATAAATCAATTATTGACAGAAAATTGATTGCCAACTACTTTGATAACCGTTTAAGCCATTTATCATTCAAAAACATTTCATGGTTCCACATTCACAAATGTAAAAGATTATTTTAATAATTTGAATTTGTTTAGAATGATTTTGAATGGTATTGATTGGACAAAACAAGCACTGCGAGGATGTTACTTTTGTGATGGCATTTTACAAACCAAACAATCCGTCGATTAATGGAGACGATAATCAGAAGATTAACCTATAATAAAAAATAACCATTACTTGCAGTCCCAAACAAAATAGTTCAGAATGAGCTACTTTTCTAAAGTGTGATATTAGTACTATAGTACTACATAAAGGATCTGAAGCTAAAATCCATCAACTCTCCTCTATTATGAACGGAGCAACAGTTGAATACACTACACCAACATCCTGCTTTGACCTTAATATCTTGTCATGGCCTGCCTTTGAATTTCCAGGAGGAAGTGAGAGAATTCAGGGAACTGCACACCTTGTTGAACAGGTTTATTTTGCAGGTTTTTGGAGGCAGCACCTAGCGGCCGCCGGTGGCACTGCACCTCCCACTCAGCGGCCGCTTTGTCCCACCCGAAATCTGAGTGAAGGCGCCCGTTGTTCTGGTGGACTTCACCGGCGGTGGACACGTGAATAAGAGGGATTCTGTGATTCAGTGAGTGCATTTTGTGTCATCTGGCAGAAGTCACATAAAACCCGAAGAGGCAGCAAGAGGAGCGCCCAACGCTCGAGGGGGGGAAATAAGTTTGGAGGCTTTGGAACTGTGAAAAAAAGCGGCGGAGCTGTTTGTTTTTTAAGAACCACAAAGTAAGATCAACAGATTAGAGCAAGGTAAGTAACACCTCTGAGCCTTATTCTTCATTAGATGGTTAGATCTAACCATCCAGGTAGGCTAGTGTGAGGGGAAACTATTTACCCTATTAACGCTGATTGTGTTGAATCCAAAGAAATGTATGTTTTTATGTGTTTTCTTTTTAAACCCAATTAATCTAAACGTTTGTGGGGTGTTTTTTTTTTCTTCTTTTAGATCTGATTTTGATTTTTTTTTTTTTTCCCTCCCCAGCAGCACTTCAGCCTCTCTCGCTCTGGATAATGTCACATCAGCAGTGACAAAACAGGAAGTCCCACATCTCTGAGGGTACATCAGAGACACTCACATTCAGAAACTTCCACAATCAGGCCTACACTTCCACTTACTGACCCAATAACTAGATAGTATGTGAGCTTTGGGTCAACTTGATATTTTATGATCCCGTTCCATCACTCTGATTAGGGTTTTAATACACAGTGGGTCCTCTTCACGCACCGCCACCAAACATCGTAATCCTTTGCTCTTAGTCTGTTATAATAGTTTATCAAGGGCAGCTTCTCTTTGTTCCTCAGTCTTTTTACTATCCGATGCCCGCTGAAGTGTGAAGGCATGATAATCCCTTGTGTCAGACAGGGTTGTGAGTCATGCTTGGACCCCGGCTCCCCTGTTTGTGTTGCTCCTCTGCAGCACAGTCTGGCTTAGATAGGTTGTCAGTGTCATGAACAAACTCAGGAAAGCGTTCGATTCGAAAGGAAGCTGCGGAGGGCCGTGTCATGATGTCATGTTGTGCAAAATCCCACGCTGCTGCAGTAAAGTGTGTGTGTGTGTGTGTGCGGAGAATCTTGGAAATGTGGGATTATACACCAGTTGTAATGAGTAGAGCTGTAGGGCACTGATTCAGTGTTTGTGTGGGTTTAAACAGACAGGTGGTGTGATTCTACCTGCTAGGGAAAACATATCCCTCTGACCAATGAGAGGCCAGACTCACAGCCACGCTATTGGTGTTGGCATCAGTCCTTTCCTAGTTTTTCCATATATCCCAACCCCAAGCGACAGAGCTTGTTTTATGTCACTCAGGATATAGAGGGGTTTTTTTTGTGCGTGTCAGTTATTCATATGACGGTTACTCTTCTTTGTTCCTACAGGACGCCCACATGCTTCAGCATCATTTCCAGTTTCCCCTGAAGAGAAATTTGGCACATCACTGTGATAAAAGGGATGAATGAGGTACAGAGAGGTTAAATGTCAAATGTGTTCGTTAAAATCTATTTCAAACTTCAAATGGGAATCTCCAGGGTACCTTTGGTAATTTTAGTCTTAATACAATTTCTTATAAATCCAATTGTCTAATTTGCTTGTATATATAGTGTGTAAAAAACATATGTCTCCGGTGGTATTTCAAGGTGTCTTACAGTAGTCGCATAGCAAAAGTAAAAGCCTAAAAGCTGGAGATGTCAGAAGATGTCTGATGTCTGAATTTGAACAGATTAATGGTTTTTTGACCTCTATAACTACCTCTATGGAGGTGTCTGTTTATGTTATGGACATGCACACACACATACGCTGATCAGCACTTGGTGATAACATCCAAAGCTATGTTGCAATACGGCAGCGGGGAGGAGGTGGGGGGGTGGAGATGTGTAAGTTACATGAAAGTAAACATGAATGTAAACAATTCTGGATTTGAAATCTTTTTCAAATCTTCTTTGCAGATGTTTTATGAAAAGGGAAATGCATTCAACACATTTGTTAGACCTCAAGAATACACATGGCGTGCTTTGGTGAATAACACTGAATTTAGACATAACTTTTGTTATGAACATTTTGTCATGGTGTCTTTATTCCAGGGCCGCTCTGCTCTCCTCAGAAGGTGCCACCTTGCCTTGTCCAAGGCCGACACCCTTGGCTCTGTTCCTGCTGCCGTCTCTGTGGACTCGGGCGATGGCGAGGCCACTCAGCCTAAGAGCGATGCAGCATTCCCCCTGTGTGAGCTCTCAGGACTGTTTGAGAGCGAAGACGGCTCCCCGTCAACTCAGGACACGAGTCAGAGTCCAGCCGTGGAGCTGGTTACGCCCGGTCAGCCCGCGGACAGCAGACAGAACCTGCGGATGAAGTTCCAGGGTGCTTTCAAGAAGGGCATTTCCAATCCTATGGACCTATTGGAATCTACCATATATGATTCAAATGTGGTTCAAGGCCCTAAGAAAGCACCCATGGACTCGCTCTTTGATTATGGTACCTACAGGAACACTAGCAACCAGAAGAGACGCAGGAAAAAACTCCCAAGAGGGTGAGAAGGGGCCCCACTGTCTTTAAACTACAATTCACGTGTGTTTACAGGATTTAATACTAGTGTGTTCCTTTAGACTTCTTAGTCTAGGGTTTTACTTGTCTGTCTTAACAGCAGTGAACCTAGACTGGATTTTTTTCCAGGGAAAAAAGGGCTGGTTTGGAAAAATGTTATAAAAACGTAGAACTACAACTGCCACTCTGTAGACATAGGTGTGCCTCATGAGGAAGTATGTACAGACACACACACACACACACACACACCACACACACATTATGGGCCAAGCAATCCCTCATTCAGCCCATTCACTGATCTAACAGAGACCATGTTGTTGGTCCTCTGCAGCAGTTGAGGTCATATTTAGGCTGCTGCCTGTTCCTGGCTGCTCTACCTGTGCCATACACACAGAGGTCTATTTACTGGAGCACTCGAGGGTGTGAGCAATTACTTAATAGATGGTTTGTGCATCAAACACACTTTCAATTCTTGATTTTCTGTCAGTGAAATGTAAAAAGAATCCGTTTGCATCTTACAGTGAATGTGTGACGTCATGTCATGTTTTTGTGTCTCCTTAGTAAAACCGAGACGTCCTGTGATGAGGTTCAAAGCTCAGACCCACCAAAGGTAATGAAAATATTCAACCGATCTCTCCTCTTCGACTGTGTGTCACGTGGAGACGCTGAGGCCCTTGAGGGCCTGTTGGAGTACCTTCAAAGTCATGAAAAGAGGTTAACTGATGAGGAGTTCAGAGGTGAGAAAAATGTGTAGGTTGTCACTCGCATCAGATTTCTGTGTACTGCTTTTTTGCTTTTCTAAACCAACCACTGAAAATTCACACTGGGTTCAAAATGGGTTTGTTTTTGGATAGGACCCTAACTCATTTTTTGTGATACAGATGACATCATGATGATTCATTTTCACTCAAAAGCAGAAGAGCAGAAACGAAACTTTATCTATCTAGTTTTACCTTGACCTTTGCATTCCCCTGTCTGTCCCTATCTGCTGTATTCGGCTCATAGGATGTGAGAAGGAAAGGTGGAGTAATGTCAGAGTCTTTGTCCTGCTAGAGGCAGGCCTAAGGAAAGCTTCCTGTGTATGTCTGAGAAGTTTTTTCAGGCTTATAACGAGAAGAAGAGAGAAATCACAGCAAACTGTCAACTCCTTCAGAGAGTTAAACAGGGCTTTACTTTTCTTTTTTTTTTACTGTGAGACTAAAAATAGTTAAGGGCTTGCTTGACCCCTGTCTTTTACAGTGTGATCTTATGAGCCCTGAATACTTCCGGCTGTATTTTCTCATTATGTACTCATTCCCAGTACATTTAGAAGATAACATCAGGAAGTCACATTTTATTAGACAGTAGATTACCAACCAGGGGCTCTTCTACCCCAGGGGTACTTCTGCAGTTGCCAGGGAGTACAAGGAAAGATTGTGGCTAAATAACTAAACATAAATTTAACCAGCTAAACATAATGGATAAATGGATAAACTAGTAAGCTATTAGTTAAATGCAACGGGTAAACAGTTGAAATAGTTAGCTAAAAGTAATGGATAAACAGTTTAAATAGTATCTGAAAGTAATTGATAAATGCTTGAAATTTCTGCTTTAGTAGTAAGAATGCAACAAAGTTCAATTGTCTGATAAAAAAATTGTAACAATATCCACTTTCATATATAGTTAATAACAGTTGAATAATATCAAACTTAAAAATAATTCAAATGAACACATTTGGAACATGATGGGTAGTGTTGATGAAGGTGTACTTAAATAAGTAGGGGTACTTATACTGAAAACGTTCTTTTTTGTAATTTAATTTTTCTACCAGAGCCATCCACGGGTAAAACGTGTCTGCCTAAAGCCCTGTTGAATCTTTATGGTAGGCAGAATGTCACCATCCCACTGCTGGTGGACATAGCAGAGAAGACCGGAAACCTCAGGGAGTTCATAAATACGCCTTTCAGAGATGTCTATTACAGAGGTATGGTAATAACCCAATAATGATAACATGCAGTTACATAAAACTCAATTCTTGTTTAAAGAAATAAGCATCGAATTAGAATTTTGAAGACTGTGATCCCCTCATGTTCCACTGAGTTATAGCTGGTAGAGACGGTGTTTTGTTGAGTTACTGCAGCTTGTGTGGTGGTGGTGGAGGCACAGTTATGGGGAACAGGACTGTGTTTACAGTATGTATGGGTATAGCAACTGTTTACAGCTCTGTAAATGAGACGATCCAGGCCTCATTTGTTTGGCTTTCATTCCTGACATTGTTGTGATGAAACACTGAAGGAAGCCTTTTCACCTTTGCAGAACACCTCGTAACACAAAACGTGGGGCTGCTCTCCATTGTTTTCTCCATGATCGCCTTATTTGGCTATTTACCATATCTCTGCACTTTTTACAAGTATGGTAGTCAGTTTGGGAAAAAAGTAGCTTTTTTTGTTCATGTAGGAAACACTTTTTATGTGACAACATAAAGATGTTTAATGGCTTGGTTTCTATGGGTTTTGACCCCATACAAACTTTTAACTTGAACTATAACCTCCACCCTCAAGCTCATAATTGGGCATCAGTTTCTCAAAAGAAAAAAGTCCTGTAGACAAATGGCAGAAGGAGTCAACACTCTTTCTCTTGTGTAACTGTGCTTATTTGCTTTCAGAATGGCATAATTAACTCCATACGCATCATTTCAGTAACTACCTCTTAGAAAACACATTCTTTCAGCTGATGTCTTTAATTGAACACAGCACACTCAGCAGCACATTGGAATACTTACTGGAAAACAGTTCAAATGTTTCTGTCTTGTTGTGTTTCTTTTGCGTTGTCAGGTCAGACAGCACTCCACATTGCTATCGAACGACGCTGTAAGCAGTATGTGGAGCTGCTGGTGGAGCAGGGAGCTGATGTACATGCCCAGGCCAGGGGACGCTTCTTCCAGCCCAGAGACGAGGGCGGCTACTTCTATTTTGGTATTGACCCTTGTCGGCATATAAATCTAGTCTGGAAACAAAAGAGCTCATTGTACCTCTGCATTTTTCTTTCTTGTAAACCTTATACTCCATCCTTGAGTGATAAAACACTGCAGGCAGTCACACAGAAACCTTTCTGGAAAACTGTTACTGTATTTTCTGCCTCATACGGTGGTAATGATGTGGTGTGTCTGTGGTTTCCTATGACTTCATTGGTCACTCTTTCAGGTTCCAGACTGGCTCTTAGTTTTTGCTTTACTTACAAGTGGTTATTCTGCCTTTTACAACACACAGAAGTTTTGTGATGTGCACTAGAGCCGCTGCCAAGATAAAATAGTTAACGCATGGTACATGGTCCTGGCAAAGCAACCACCGTCGCCATGGAGAAATAAAGTGACTTTATACCCCAAGCTTTCTCTTTTTTTTGACGTGGCAGGTTTTGGCTGAGCAAACACAGTCAGGATACTGCTGTGGTCCACCTTGTACCAAAATGTTGTTTGAATTATTATAAGAGAAAACATCATTAGTGTTGCTCCAAAAACACATGAAAAGACAAGCACTATGTCATATGCTTAAGAGGCACGTCCAGTGAGAGGTGTCAGTGTTCTGCAGTTAAGAAAAGTAAACATCCTCTGCGGGTGGGAAAGCCATCACTGACATGTAAGAGAGGATAAATAAATCAGAGCCTGTAATCTAAACTCAACACTGCCCTCTGCTGACATCTGTTAAAGTTCAACCTCTAACATCACAGTATGTGGTACCCATGTTTTTATTTATAACAGTCCCCAGTTAACCACCTGATGATAATTATGCTTGCTATAATTGATTTTCATGTTACTCTCCAAAACCTCGAAAGAAAAGTAGAAATGGCTCCTTATGGACTCTGTTTTAATTTTTTACCAAACCCGATTTTAAGAATTGCTTATTTGGTTACATTCATGCGTTATATTTCTCACTCATCACAGAGGAGATGATTTCTATTTGCACTTAGCACGGTTGTCATTCTCAAATCCCAGCGTGTCCGGGCACAGTGTGAGTAATTTGCTGCGGAGCTTTGCAAAGAGGTGAACAGGAACCTGGCAGGGCTGATGGCTAATGGGATTTAGACTCACGCTAACACTCTGCATGCACCCGTGCAAATCCACGAAGAGGAGCGTTTCCATGTGAGGTGACAAAGTAATCTGTCACCCATGGCAACGGCTCATTTTCGGCAGCTGCTTCTGGCACTCTGGCCCCATCGCGCCCCTCCCTCAAACAACTGCTAATTGTGCTGTTTTCATAGTGGGGATTTAAGTCAAATCTTTGATCCATGTTTAGTATGCTTTGCAAAAACATACAGACGCCAGCTACAGTTCTTAATTAACCCTCCTGTTGATTTTCTTATTTTTAATCTGAAATACAGTTAATTTAATCTCCTGTGAATTCAGTATGTAGTGAGTGTGTCTCTCTCTGTTTGCCCAGGTGAGCTGCCTCTCTCACTGGCTGCATGCACTAACCAGCCTGACATAGTGCACTATCTGACTGAGAATCCGCACAAGAAGGCCGACCTGCGGCGCCAGGATTCACGTGGAAACACGGTGCTGCACGCCCTAGTGCGCATCGCAGACAACACTAAGGACAACACGCGTTTCCTGACAAAGATGTACGACCTGCTGCTAATCAAGAGTGCCAAGCTCTACCCAGACTGCAGCCTGGAGACAGTGCTCAACAACGACGGCATGTCACCCCTCATGATGGCCGCCAAGCTGGGCAAAATAGGGGTAGGGATAATGATGCATTTAGTGTAATGAAAGTGTTCATCGTCACTTTTCTATTATTATGTTAAGTCCAAGTCAAAGGCCAATAGGTCAGCTTCTCCATATTCCTCCAGGTGTTTCAGCACATTATCCGACGTGAGATCAAAGATGAGGAAGTTCGTCATCTGTCACGCAAGTTTAAGGACTGGGCTTATGGGCCAGTGTACTCCTCCCTCTATGATCTGTCTTCACTGGATACATGTGGAGAGGAACAATCTGTGCTGGAAATTCTCGTCTACAACAGTCGCAATGAGGTGATTAAGGCCATTTTGTTTACAAAGTTTATTTGTCATTCCAACTATAAAAAATACAGCTTAAATTATATATTGTTTCTGTCAAGATCAGAGTATGAAGAGCAACAAAACACCAAGCATAACATACAAGCGTGTATGGGTGCATGAAAAGCGTGACTGCAATAAAAGATTCTGTGTGTGATTTTTTTTATTACATTGTATCAGTTTCATGTTTCTGCTCCTGTTGTCAGAACCGCCATGAGATGCTGGCAGTGGAGCCCATCAATGAGCTGCTGAGGGCCAAATGGCAGAAGTTTGCTGCTGTCACCTTTTATATCAGTGTGGTTTCCTACCTCATCACCATGATCGTCTTCACCCTAGTGGCTTATTACCACCCAACACAGGGAACGGTGGGTGTGAAACTACTGAAAATGTAGATGTTTTCACAGCGTGGCCAGATTGCAAGGGAACTGCACAATGCCTCATGATGTGAAATTGTTGAATGTGTTTATGCTGCACTGAATTTTCAGGACCCCCCTTTATTCTTATTTAGTATGTACTGTATGTTCAGGGTTTTTATATGGGCCACATGTGCTGTACATTAGATGATGTTATACTGTTTACACGTGAAATGTTAATGCATCATGTACCAGAGCAGCAGATTTTATTTTCCGAATTTGCACCAATTTAATGCACTGTATTAAAGGAATATTTTATACGTGTGTGTGTCTGTGTGTATATATACATATATATATATACACACATATATATTGTATATACACACTCTCACACACAGACACACACGTACTATATATACTGTATTTATGGAATTTGGAAAATACATTTATTTGCATTCTTGCCAAGAGGTAGATCAGCAGAAGGAGCACTCATGTATCTGTACACTAAATATGGAGCTAAGCTAAGTTAGCTTGGCTTACCATAAAACCAGGGGTTTGCCTGCTAATGCTAAGCTAACCAGCTACTGGTTCTACCTTAATTCTTAGTAGAAAAGCTTATATAACAATTTCGGCAAGACAGTGAATAGGCGTAGTTCCCAAAATGTCAAACAAATCCTTTCACTTGATTTTGTCTTTTCAACTTGATATTTCTCCATATGGTGTATCTTTTATATATATTATGTTTCATTGGTAAAACGTTCAGATTCAGATGAATCTAGATTAACATGTCATCGATAAGTCTTGTCTTTCTTCTTTCCAGCCACCGTACCCCTACACAACATCCTCTGACTACCTGCGTATGGCGGGAGAGGTCCTCACCTTAGCATCAGGAATCTTCTTCTTCCTCACCAATGTGAGTTAATAATGCTCTTTACAGTTTGATCATTGGTTGCTGTCTGCTGTCTCCCAGTCTCTTGAATCAAACTCAAACATGTAACGACAGTGTGGTTGGAATTATGGAAATGTTTCTCCTGTTCTTTGCAGATTAAGGACCTCTTCTTGAAGAATTGCATTGGGTTGAAGTCTTTATTCATTGACGGATCCTTTCAGCTGCTGTAGTAAGTCGCCATCCTACGTCGTTGCTCCCCCTCTTGCTCACCTTTGCCGTAGCTGACTTTTACCCGAGGCAAATTTTGCATCTTCTTAATTGAGCCATCTAATTAATTCCTCAACCTCCTCCCTGCAGTGCTTTTATAGTTTACATCAGTAATTAAACCCATGATAAAAGTAAAGAGCAGAGAATGTCGAGCACCTCTCTGAACCGTGTTGATTTAAATAATTAGCAACATGGCTGTAATGTCTTCATTCTGTTTAAAATGCCAAATGCCGGCAATCACATCTTCCTGCCTTCATGTATCACTTCAGTATCACAGACTTTAACCTTGGAACTAATTCCTTGACAAACCTTTTGTCTGTCCTCTCTAGCCTCATCTATTCTGTACTGATTGTAGTCACCGCTGCTCTCTACTTGTCTGGCATCAAGGCCTATGTGTCTGTGATGGTGTTTGCACTTGTCCTGGGCTGGATGAACACTCTTTACTTCACCAGAGGCCTGAAGCTCACTGGCACCTACAGCATCATGATACAGAAGGTTAAATAATAGAGAAAAATTAACAGAAAATGAATTTACCATAGACATCACCATCCATGTGTCTTTACTCTCCTTTTATTTTTGTTTCTTAGATTCTGTACAAAGACCTTTTCAGATTTCTGCTGGTGTACCTGCTCTTCATGATTGGATATGCATCAGGTAGGCTTATGGTCACCTGACTATACAGGTGTACGTCAGCATACCTTAAAAGGATAGTTCGACATTTTGGGACAAATGCTCAGTCACCTGTAACTTTTCCAAAAGTTAGATAAGGATATATTTATAACACTCTCACATCCATCCATTAAAGTATATAAAGCTACAGCCAGGAGACTTTAGCTTAGCTTAGCATAAAGTAAACTGGGTGTTTCCCCCATTCCCAGTTTTTATGCACTAAGTTAACTGTACCCTGGCTTGCTTGGCTCTGTCCGAAGGTCATAACGTTTGCATACCAGTACCTCTAAAGTTCACTACTTTACACATTATTTCTGTTTGATCTGTTGAACTCAGTGCTCACAGACACATAAGGCATCCTCCTATGTTTCCCCCCCACACACAGCCCTGGTGTCCCTGCTGACCGTTTGTCCTCCGCCGGGCACAGAGTGTGACGGGGGCTGCCCCACCTACCCCAAGTGCAGGGACCCAGACACCTTCAGTACTTTCCTACTGGACCTCTTTAAGCTGACCATCGGAATGGGAGAACTGGACATGATCCACAGTGCACAGTATCCTGCGGTCTTTCTAATCCTGTTGGTTACCTACATCATCCTCACCTTTGTGCTGCTGTTGAACATGTTGATCGCTCTGATGGGGGAGACAGTGGGAGAGGTGTCGAAGGAGAGCAAGAAGATCTGGAAGCTTCAGGTGAGCTGAAGTAACTGTTTTTGGCAGTGTCAATGAAAGATCATATAATGCTTTGAAGGGTCACTTCTCCCAAATTATAAAAACACATATTGTCTCATTACCTCATGTGGTATATAGCCATGCAGATAGATTTGGTTTAATTTTGCCATCCCAACACATAGGAAACTGAAACACATTTTGTTAGTGACGCTTATACAGTTCTGAAAAATCCCATTTTCCTGCAGCCCCTCTAACAGCTCTGTGAGGCTGGACTTAGGTTCTCTTTGAACTAAATGCTAACATCAGCATAATAACCTGGGTCACAACCTGGACTATTAAAACCAAAACTATCTGCATGACCAGCTACCACAAGGGGTCAAGGAAATATCTTTTTTTTTTAATCTAAATGGCTTAAAAAGATGTTTACGAAATGTATACTCACAGTGGGCAACGACCATCTTGGACATCGAGCGTTCTTTCCCAGTCTGCCTGCGCAGGTCTTTTCGAGTCGGGGAGATGGTGACTGTGGGCAAGAACTTGGATGGCACGCCTGACCGTCGCTGGTGCTTCAGGTTTGCATAACTCATAATCAAAGTCACTCAGAAGCGCCAATGCCACTTCAAAAAAAAATGTCAATCCCAATGGTGTCTTGTTGTATCAGGGTGGATGAGGTGAACTGGTGCCACTGGAATCAGAACCTGGCGATAATCAACGAGGACCCAGGCAAGAATGAGACCTGCCAAGCCAATGGGTTGCAGCATAGCGTCAGAGGCTTGAGGAGAGGTGAGATTCTCACTGTGCTCTCATGAATAAATGCATATACAAATACGTATATATTCATGTGTACCACACTCTTATTCATGCAGATAAAAGAAAATCCTTTCTTTTTTTCATCGCCCTCTAGATCGCTGGTCCACAGTGGTGCCGCGGGCGCTGGAGTTAAGTAAGGGTCCGCGGCCTCGCGATCTGGTGATTGAGATGGAGCCGCTGACGCCCAGGCACTGACGCTTGCAGATGAGTAGTGCTGTCCTTCTTATAGGTAGACAGCAGAGAGCCATCAGCATCAGTGAGATCACTCTGCGGGAGACCATTTGGCCAATAAGTGTACTAATTTGCACAGATCTTTTGTGCCTTTTGCGCAGAGAAAATATAGTAACATTACAGTAAGACAGAGGACTGAGCACACAGAGACACTGGAAGTATAATGTCTTAAAGAGATCACAGAGTTAAAAACACCAAATAGAGTTAAAAACACTAACCCTGAGATGAACAATAATGACACAGTGAGCTGTAATTTGAATTTGTTCATTTGTTTTTTACTTGTCAAAGAAGAATAGAAAACGTATCATAAATGAACTTTACATCAGTGGCTGATTACTCAGGGATTTTGAGTCAAAATATTTCAGCATTTCCAGTCTCATTATAGTGTTATAGTAAACAGAATCATCGGTTCTCCTATACCAAGCAAAGCATAATTACTGTATTTTTGCATTAGCAGTGTAAACAAAAGCTTTGATAGAAATGCCATCTACAGGTATAATCACAAAGGGAGTTCCTGAAGAAAAAACATTGCAATAAATATTTATAGACTAATAGAATAGAGTCAGCTTTTATTTCCTTGCTTTATATTTTAGATGTCTTTATATGATGTATCATATAGATTATATTGTACATGCTGATTTGAATGTTTATGTTCAGGCTATGGGGGTCTAATGTATAAAACAGGATATATCTATTTTGAATATATTTTCTTTCTATTTTCCATACCATATTAATCAAATATTTTCAAAACAATGGAAGTCTCTGTCTTAGACTGCCAGCTCAGGAAGCACTGCTTTCATTTGAACTGAAACAATGCACTATGACAATTTCTGATGTGTGCATTATTATATGAACACAAAGACATTGTTTTGAACAAGATGGGCATGATGAGCAGGTTATAGTTGTCAAGCAAATATGCAAATGCCAGACAATAGCCTTCCGTGTTATGGTTTGTCTTTGAGTTATTGTTCCTTTGCAGCTGGGGTATTTGCATAATCAACTCAGTCCTTGCCATTATGTGCTGCAGTGTTTTCATTGCAATTGGCTCCTTGCCCTATATAGCATCTTGTTTATGCACAACTACTGTATGTATGCATGTATTTGTATTATTGTACTACATGATTTGATTAAGGGCAGGTAGACCATACAATTCATTTTCACTGATTAATTACTGTTGAAGGTCACAGGTCATTGTTCACTGTTTACATTGCTTTTATAAAGAGACATGTCAATGCATTTTAATGTTGTTTGTACATTTCTGCACAGAACAATAAACACTGTATTTGTTTTATAAACCATACAATAGTCGGTCTTGCAATTCCTTCATAAGAAATCATTTTTTTGTTTTCTGATGTTTTACTATCAGTTCTTGAATTATTTATTATTAATTATTTTATCCTAAGATATTTGCTACCAATCATCACCCAGAAATTATTTAATATTAATTAATATGATTTTATTATTTAATCAAAAAATATATATAAGCTCTGTGAATAGACTGGAGGGAAGGTAAAAGGATAAAACACATTCGAGGAAAGTGGAAAGTGCTGAAAACATTACCCATTAAAAAGAAACAAAGAATAGTTTCACATGGATAATGTTTTGGATGGATGAAGATTTTATGGTTTTAAATCTGGCTTTGTATTCAGCTTGAATTTGCATTTTAACAAAAGAGATATTAGTATGGTTGGACAAACCTTTAAATATCTAAATTTATGAATCTCACTATTATCATAATATTGTTCTGTAAAGAATTACGTTTTTGGTGGCCAACCATCTATATAATCCTTCCCAGAAGGTTTTGATGACATTACAAGTATACAAAATGTATTCTTGATTTTCAGTGTATTTTACTGTACATTCATTACACTCCACATTAAACCTAATTCTCAAAAACTCATTACAAGGATTTAGAGTTTTGTTCGGTTTTCCTCTAGTAATTATCATCTGCAGTTCCTTCTCTGGCCTGCTGATGGCTGCAGAGGTCTAAAGTCCTATGCTGTGTTGCATGAAAAGGTTCTCAGCTGAGGCAGACAAGTGTTAACCATGTCTGCTGATGTAGTTACTGTAGGGCACAAATATGTTTTTTAATTATAGCTGTAAATATTGCATCGTCAGTGTTAACTGTTACTATAATAGGCATAATAGGCAGTTTGTAGAATGTCCACTTTTGAAATATTTTTTCCTGCGGATCTCAGGTCTCGTTGACCTCGCCGTAACTCCCGGCCAGTAATTATGGGCTTTTGCCTTCCTAATGAAACCACAAGCTGGCAACAATTTATGAACTGCTTCATTTCCTCTCACCTTTCGTCATTACCCCTCACCTTTCCTTTTCCTCTTTAAAATGTTACAGCGGTGATTCTCACTTATGATAACTAAGGCCTCACCCCTCACCTCCCGTCCGCCGCCTCCTCCTCCTCCTCCTCCTCCTCCTCCTCCTCCTCCTCCTCCCCTCTCTAAGGCCGGCAGTGCTGAAGGACACAGGGAATCTCTCACCACCTCAGAGAAGAGGCTAATCCTCTTTGCCCCAACTTTAACTGGGCCACTAATCCTCCAGGTTTATCTAAGCAGTGAGCACCTAGCGCTGCTGACAACTTGGCCTGCCCTCCTCCCTGCAGCCTGTTAAGTAGGGCAGGGCTCGGTCCTGCAAGTGTCACTGTCAGCAACTCTGGAACCGCACACTTGCACAGGAAGTGTGAGCTGTTAACAAAATGGCTCACTTGCTTGCAGCATGTGTGTGCTCTCTGCCACAAATGTGTCTCAACAAACCAAGTGACAGCCAAGCAGGATCATGTTGTAACGGCCCTCATTTAGTAACTGCACATAAGTGAAAGTTGACAGTCTCTGCCAAAGGTCTTAAGGAAACTAACTAGCTTAGATATTGGCAGTACAAATTGTTCAGCTATTGTCCAGCCAAGCTTTAAGGTGTTTAGGCTGATGAGTCTCAAGCGGATACTGGGCTGGACTTTGGCCAACTCAATTCTTTATTCACTAAACAACACTCCAGACAGTGATGCCTTCAAGTACAACATTCATTGTCTGCCTAAGGTGCAGCAACCGGATACAGAGAGGGAAAGCTCCCTTCATATTGGTCCCACTCTCACTAATCATTTCACCAACTAATATTGCAGGAACGGTGGATGGATCACCACTGAATGATTCATTGATGATCCATCTACCATTTAGGCTAAAAGAAAAAGTCAGGTTAAGACCTAAAAGGCAAATCCAGGAGCAAGTTTCTTGCAGTCTCAACTCAGTGCTAATTCTCTTCTTTGAAATAATTCCTTGAAATTCTTCCCATAATCCCCAGTGAAATATTTCACCAAGCTGTGGTATTTCTAAATGGAATGAGCAATCACTGGAAGCACTGGGAGATGAGGAGCCAGAGACATATTGGTTAGGTGGCGTGTGAGATGACCTTTCAGTTCATCTAAGATGAAACGAGGCTGCTGAACCTGAAATGATTCAGAGTGTCTAAACTGACAGGCGAGGGCACGGCCACGGCAGAGCGTCAGCCGGCTGCCCGGCCTCTATAGGCATCTCTCATGATTTATTGTGAAATTGCCATGGACTCAATGTGGCGTGCAGGTGAATGAGTTTTGCTAATAAGAGAAGCATTTCTGCTCCACAGAGCTCTTTTTCTGTCTGAGCGAGCGTGTATGAAATCAGTGTGCAGTCTCCCAGTACCACACGCTCTGGTGGAGGCGGCTGGCTCATCAGTCTAAGGCTTATCTGATGTTTTAGGTGGGTGGAGAGGTTGGGAGTGAGGAGAGAAAGGAGGAAAAGGCATCAATATTGAGTTCTTGAAGGTAACTGTGTTGTTAAACATTTAAATTGGGTGTATGCCGTGTTCCTTATCTTCAGGTAGTGGACTTAAGTAAGACCATGTTGTACTGGCAAAATCCTGCTAACAAAAATAAAAACATTTTTAACATGAACACAATTTCTTCAGATAGCTTGGCATTAGAATATAGTCTATCAACGATGAACTTAACAATGCAGAAGTAAAGCACTAATGTTTGTCATTTTGGTGTGTTTGAGGAGGAGGTGTGGCGAACAAAGGGTGTGAGCTACAGTAAGAAACTAATATCAGTGGCTTTGATGGTTATTTGAGACCGCTGATATAGCCTTATTATATGGCCAGTTGAATGTCCAGGCTTCCGAGGAGGACACCTTGTCTTGGCCACATTGGTAAATTGCATGTAAAGAGACTTAGCTTGCCTTTGCCTCTGCTTAAGGACAGTATCTCCAAGTCCTCATCCAGGAAAAATAGTATGAAAGTGTAGTGTCCCCTTTTTTCTTTCTTTCTTGATTGTTTGATTACCTATGGTGAGGTTGTTTTCCAATGACAGAGACACCTTTCATAAACTGCAAGGCCTACAGTAAGTGATGCCACAATATACTGCTGCAAAGGTGAAAAGGGTCAGGTGAACAACAGGATTGTAGAGGCTGGCATATGGCGGTGATGTGCAAAGTGAATCCTAAGACTAATATGCTTACCTTCATTACAGCAAGGTCTTGCCCAGAGTCTTAAAAATTGTTTAAGAAGATGTTTACAACAAGAGAGAGAAAAGACAGAGAAGACGAACAAAAAGAAAGAGGGGTCTGTTACAGATGAGTATAGCAACAAGACAGGAATAGAAGTCATCTGCTTTATTTACTTATGTCAAACAATAATACATAAGAGAGGATAGGTCAAATGAAAACCAACCATCTACATTAAAATAAAGAAATTTCAGTCCTGAGATTGACAAAAAGCAGGGAACAGACAAAATATCTACTGTGGTCGTTGGGATGGAGGGGGGACAGTGGCAGTTTCAGCAAATTGAAGATGATGGTTGTGGGGAGATTAGGGGGAGATTGCAGAACTGGAGAGGGGGTAGAAGGTAAGCAATCACTGGGATGCTTGGCTGTAGGCACATTCAAAAGTTGAAAACCCCACGACTAAAGGATTTTACAGCTTTTTTTATATTCAGACTTCTTATTTCGAAATCTAAGACTCATATATTATCATTTTCAAAAAAAGCAAGGTATTCTTTACATTTTTTCATCCTGAGGAGACAAAATCATTTTTTAAACATAAATACAACACTGCAGGGAGAACAATAAGAGAGATGCTTTATAGATTTCCCATTTCCATATATATGATTTTCTCAAGGTTGCGGCACCCTCAGACTTTGGCAGCGTTGGTGCATTTGAGATCATTTGGGAAAAACAGCCCTGTTTGTCCACAGGAACATTCAAAGAGCCACACAAACAGTAAAAGGAAACAGGAAGAAAAAAAGCAAAATCCCCAGACTTTTGTGTTTAGATTGGATACAGAAATATACCCACTACATAAACTAGATGAATATTTGGAGGCCATAAGCTTTTTCAGCTGAACATACATAGTTGTGACACTGAAGAAATAAAAAGCTGTAAGCTCCTAGAATTACAACCTGCTGCGTTGCCTTTTAGAAAAGGGCTCTGGAGCTGTGCCTTTGAAAAAGATCCTGATTTATTTTGTGATCTGTGCTGAGTTTTTACCTTGTGTTGTATTTAATAAATGCTTAAAACAACATTTAAATTGTATGGTGCTCGCATGCGACCCATCCAGTTTTATTCAGTAGCACTAAAGAGATGGCGCTGTGCTCTAACTCTGTGGCAAAACACAGCAAATTTTTGATGACATTGTGCAATATGGCTATGAGGCTGGTGGATTAACTGTACACGCCTTCTCAGGACCATCTGTATTATTGATTAAAGTATTTTCTTGCTAGGTAGGAGCCAAATGGAGAGTACTGGCCTCATGACTTTATCTTCTGCAGACATTAAGGAGGGATGCTGGGAAGGACTCTGCGATGAGAGCCCCAGGGGCCCAAGGGCAGCCAGGGGACATGACTGAGGTTGACCAAAGCGGTGTGGGCCCCCCCCCCCCCCCTCCCACCCATACCCCTCTGTCATCTGTAGGTTAGAGAAGCAGCGCCAAGACTCTACAGAGCAAGCAGCTGCCTTTATTTTCTCTATCCCTACATCCCCTCTCGTCCCCTCTGTTGTGAGAGTGAAAGAGCTGACCCCGCTTTGATCGGCCCACCCGCTCTCCTTCCTTCTCAGCAGTACTTAAGGTGCCTCATATGCAACTAAACCTTTGCACTGGGTAAAGGTCTTCATGGACTTATTGGGATTTACTAAAGGATTTTTACAAACAGCATAAGTCAATTCCCCTCCACTTTGCCCTCAGGCCATCCTCGATAGCGTCTCATTGCCCTTGAAAATGCGTTAACAGTCAATAGTCTGTAGCCACAGAGATAAGTTATAGATCTAAATGTCCTCGATCAGATGGTATTTAGATGGTGTAATTTATCAATTCCTGGGCAACATAACTTGAAATATTTTTCCTAGCATTAAAAACTTAATTACAAATGAAGATTTCACTTACTAGAATTTAGTAAATTGAGGCACAACAAGTTTTTTCAGTGAGGAATGTGATTTCCTTAGAGCTTGAATCTGAATATGAGGCCACAGAGCCAGAGAGGGGAGGCTGAAACCAGCACCAGGAACATGGCAATTATCCTGATTACTGATGCTTCGAGGCTTCTCTGACCCCGAAATCCCTCCCTGTATCTCTCTCCCTCTTTCTGTCTTTTGCTGAGATCTGTCACTTTGCACAGGGCCCCTCAGCCAGGCAGGGAGCAACCATGTATAATCCAACAGAAAACAAATCCCCTCGATCAAACACAGCCCAGCTTTTAAAGCAGGCCTCTGAGCCCAGGCGCCATGGTGCGGTGCTGAGGCCCTCTGAGACGCTGTGGAGGCTGTGATTTAGCAACCCCACACCCGCCCCCCTCACAAACCCCGCTGTCCTCCCCTTCAACGCCAGCCAGCCAGTCCTAACCTTCAGTTTGTTTAAGCACTGCTGAACCCTGTTGGCCCCGGACAGGGGGAGGGTGGGTTTAGATAATGACATGCCATATGCCACTCTGCCTCTGCAGCTGAGTGAGCCGTGCATGGATCAGCTCAGGCACAAATCTATTTGAAATTTAATTCTATTATCCTAATATGGGCTAAGCGTCCATTGTCCAAATCGGGAATTGTGGAATGGACCAGAGTTGCAGGGCTAAGATGCAACCCATCAATAGGAGCTCATTAATGTGTGTAAAGGACCAGAGGGACAGACAGTTTGGAGCCTGTACAGTAGAAAAAAAGGTCACAAAGCAAACATGATAAAAGTAGCTAAACACCACCTTATATTTAATGCAACATGGGAATTGACTGGATCATTCCTGCAAAAAAATAGAAAATTGCTTTATTTTGTGTAATCTTTTCCCTGTTTCAGTTGAACTTGGCTCAAAATGGCCACATTCCTCTCACTACCTAATAGGAAATCCCTTGCTATTTGAAAAGGGTTTG
Source organism: Lateolabrax maculatus (assembly GCA_031216445.1). Taxonomy (NCBI): domain Eukaryota; kingdom Metazoa; phylum Chordata; class Actinopteri; order Acropomatiformes; family Lateolabracidae; genus Lateolabrax; species Lateolabrax maculatus. The sequence goes on from CM062217.1 coordinate 14,426,072, forward strand.
ATTTCAACCCTTTGAGCGAATGAATACTCTCCATTGGCAGTGTCCAGCAGTCAGGCGTCACCCAATATTCCCATTAGCAGAGAGACCTGGTGCCTCAGACCTCCTCTGGTGGGAAGGGCCAGACACCAGAAACTCCACTGCCTCAAGTGTCTTCTCTTCACTTCAACATCATGTGACAGGGTTTAATGCTTGGATGCAGAAGCCAAACGGCGGGGATTTAGGGACGGGATGTATCTGTAAATCTGTCAAAATATTTCTACAAGACAGAAAATATGCTGGGATCACACTGTGGCTGGGGTATTAAGCTGTTGAAACAACATGAAAAATTTTCACTGGAATGTTAAGGAGGCTTACTGTGCAAATTTAAGCCAAGGGGTTTGGTATTATTTCGACTGAAATCTTTGTCAGCCTTCAAAGACAGTAGAATGTCTACAAACTCCATTAGCTAGAAATTTAAGGCTCATAGTTAAGATTAAGCAAGGGTTATCTTAAGGGAAAAACAGGTCTATTTATGGAGTGCAAATGATCAAAGAAACGTTATTTCCTGCTACTCACTCTGTCCTCAATATTCTTGGTTAAATCCTTTCTTTTTACAACAATGCTGTCTGTCCTTTATCTTTGGATGGCCAAAGTGTAAACATTAAAAGATGATCAATTTAATATACTCGCTTTTCTCAATTGCAGAGGTTTATCGCTACATTACAGTAAAGGATCTACATCACACACCACGCTCCACTATGGATCTCACAGAGCAGCTGAAACAAGGGCCTAATTTCCCGCTGACTTCTAGAGGACATACGTCAAAAAATAATGACAGACTTCAAAGCCAAGATGTGGCTTCTGAATATATTCTTAAAGAAATTTATTTTACACCTCAAAACAAAAATGGATAGGGATTAGGGATGCGGTACATTGGGAATGTATTGACAACTGTAGTTTACATTTTTTGGTGTAAGCTCAGAGAAAAATGTTAATACAGTCATAATAATTGCACTTCATAAATCTAGACTGATGCCAGTATTTCCCAACAACAAAGCTCCGGCTCTCTCACTCTCCAGTTACTAAATTCAATTTACCATTGAAATTTGACGGACAAAAGAAATGCTAATTTAAGACCAGAGGACTGTTGCACTGATCCAATTTTTCTCTTTCACTTGAGTCCCACAAGGCAATAAAACATTGCAGTAATTTAAGTGCAGTACATTCAAGGGAATCTCACAGTCATAATAAATATTTCACTGCTCTGAATCATCAAGTTAAGACTGGCCCGGGCTACATGCATCCCAACCAGGGGCTGAAATGGACAAGGAAAAGCAATGAGCCTCGTCTGATTTCATCTGATTCCAGAGGACAGGACATGATTGTTTTCATTTTGTTTGAGTTTGAAGGATTAGGGGTGAATAGTACCCCCAAACTAGGACCTCCATTTGTTCTCACCTCTTCCCGTCATTATGATAACATTTGACGGAAGTAGGGGAGGTAGTACTGTAACTACAGGAGTCATGTGAGAACTTGATCTCCTCTCTAGCTCCAGAGAATATCTAAAGCCTCCAAAAAAAGGGAGCAAGATTTGCAAGATATCTCCTGTACATTATTCAGATATGATGTTTATTGGACTGGTGAATCAGTTTTTCAGTCTTGGTGGTAAAAATATTGTAATGACACAGTTGAATAAAAAAAAAAAAAAAGTCTGAGGATTTTGAAGAACACAAACTAAAATGCACACACACGCATGCACTCAGCCACATACACGCATAAACATACACGTAAGGTTATGTAAATAACCTCCCAATCACATTCTTCATTGTAACATTTCTTTTTCTTGTATTTTTTTGCGACATTTTCTTTTTAAATAAGTATTTCAAGATTTATTGTAGATTCCAGTGTTGGTTAGGAAAAAGAGCTCTCCAATCAGGTTCTTACAGAACCAAAGCAGCGACTATGCCTCACACCAGGACATAAGAAACTGCACATCAGCTTGAGGAGGAATTATTAAACCATAAAAACAAAAGTGGAAAAAAAGAAAATAAAAAAAGCAATTGAGACACTTTTCCCCATAGCAGCCGATGCATATAATATACCTACAAATATATAAAACAACAAAAAATAGGTTCAAGTTTTTCAAGGTTCTTAAATATATCATATCCAAACTACCCAATTCCAAACTTCAAAGTTAACAAGATTCAAGCAGTGCAATTTATGTATCAATTATAACAGCAATAATAACTAATATTGTACTATCCTTTTAAATTCAACCTTATGATCCTTGTACATACCCACCCGAGTACTGTCTATAAATTTAGTCTCCACTTGTATCAGTACATTTGTGTATCTGTATGTGTTTGTCTATGTGTGTGTTTATGTGTGTACTGTTACAGAGTTTTGGATTTTGAGAGCAGCCCTAAACTTTGGCCCTTTAAGACCATATCAGTGACAACCTACACAGTAGCTTCATCCTTAGTATTTGGAAGGGGGATACAAGTGGCGTATGCACTTCATGTCAGCCTATGATTCTCACCAAAAAAGTTCAGGCAATTAAAACAATGAAAAACAGAAGAAAAAAATAAATCAATCCAAAACTCCTATTGGCAAACCACACAATGGAACATCTGGAGAATCTTGAAATCCATTTTCTCTCCCACTGGCAATCACTACCACCTTTCATATTTGGGATTCCCACAGCCTGCCTTGAAACCACCAGATCTAGGGTCACACAGCACAACAACTGCTCTTCTCTAAGCTCCCACACTAGTTAAAGCAGTGCCACTCCTCAGCAATCTGTACCCAGAAAAAACATATCTCTTCTTTAACTTTGATTTTCTTCACAAATTCACAACTCTTGATTCTCTTCCTCCTCTTCTTCCCCCTCTATCTGTAAACAGGGAGGCGGATGTGTGCATGCTGGTGGTCTAACAGACGTGGCACAGACACAGTCTCGTAGCCTTTGCCAAGCATCTGCTCCTTGATGCAGGGTGGGTGGATGTCGTTGATCAGGTACTCCAGAGACTGCAAGCTGCTGCTCAGCACCGACGTGTTGCACATGCTCTTGCTGGGCAGGCTGCAGCACAAACCTCCCCCGCTGTCTATAGCAGGGTGATGATGATGGTGGTAGTGGTGATGGTGGTGGGGGTAGCCCATCTCTCTGTGCCCTGTGGCTGGCCCTCCCGCGGAGGTACCCAAAAGCTCCTGGGGGTTGTAGCAGTCACTGTCAGGTGTCACCAGCACACTGTTCCACGGTGGGGCAAAGTATTGACCCACTGAGAAATTTCCATGCATACCGACACAGTTCAAAGGGGAAGAGCTGACCTTGTCCAGCCCGCCTCCTCCACTGGCACTCGCTGTCAGGTGGTAAGGCCTGGAAGAAGAGGAGGACATTTGGGCCGCCATAATCCCTGGAACACAAGTTTCGGGGGACTTGCTGATGGCGCCCCCTCCTCCACTACCTCCGCTATACATGCGAAGCACAGCCTGCTGCTGCTGCTGCTGCTGCTGCTGCTGATGCTGCTGTTGTTGTTGTTGCTGCTGCTTCTGCCAAAGAATATAGTCCATACCATCTGCGTACACACCAGTCTTCATAGCCTCTGGATTTTGAGTCGGCAGCCCGGGGCCTGTGTACACCAGATTAGCCTGGGGACCCATTCCTACCACATAGCCTCCACCAGAGGAGCTAGAGGAGAGCCCCATGACAGTGGTGCCCTGCTTGGAGGGGCTGGAATTTGACGGTGCAGTGGCAGCCCCTTGGCACACCTGCTGCAGAGCCTGGGCCTGGCAATGCTGGTTGATCTGGTAGATGATGCTCTGGATGGAGGGGAGGTTGGACTGTGCGGACAGGGCCAGGCCTCGGCCCCCGTTTACAGGAATCACTGAGCCAGCTACAGTGACATTTGGGGGAACTGAAAGTCCAGTGCCTTCTGGAGGCTTTGAGGGCCCAGTGTGGTATACCATTTGGCCATGGCCACTGGCTAAAGTGCTACTACTTGGAGGTGGGTATGGGGCAACAGCTATGTGGGCTGGAGAGAGCTTAGTCCGTCTGCCTTCGGAGTTCTTGAGAACACCTTTTGAAGGGCCAAAGGGGGATGTTGATGATGATGATGAGGAGGAGGAAGCCTTGACGATGGCGAGCAGGCCATGGTGGCCCCCTGTGTGGATATGCGGGTAGGGACTATAGCGTTGCCCTGTGGTGTCATATCCATTCACAGTCCGGTTAAGGTGCTTGTGCTGGGGAACCCTGATGTTGGTGGGGAAGATCTTGATGGACAGAGGGTTGTTGGCTGTCTTCTGAGCGTAGGCATCAAGTTCTGCCGCTGTGGGGTAGCGTGGGGAATGTGTGGGCACCACCAGCTCACCTGCAAGAGAAACAGAGAGAAAAGCATCAGTGAAATGAACGATTGACATATAAAAAAACACACACGGAACAAAAAACAGACCAGGGGTTTAATTACCAGAAATATCGAAGGAGCCAACAGCAAAAGTTGGATCAATCAATCAATTGCAATAACCACTTCTCTGCTGCAACAGTAAAACCTGGCAGCAGTGTCTACATCTGAAGCAGACTAAAAAATGTCAGCGTTTTAAGAGAAGGTGAATAAAGCCAGATGTAAACAGCAGACACAACCCAAACAGAGTTGTAAATCAAGACTGACATTCATTTATGTTCCATCACTCCCCTCCTCCATTTGAGCTTTCTTTCCATCTCATTTTCACACCCTCCTGTGGAAGTTCATCCCTAGACAAATGGATCTTTTTAAAAACTAATTCTGTCAAAGCCTGGTACCTTAGGCGCTGTTAAATCAGTCCATTGTGAAATTAATTCGGACTCTCTTTAGCGTTGAATTGGGTTAGCCTTGGATACCAGGCAAGGAGGGGAGGGGATAAAAGCTTGTGTAATTGCAGTGGCACATTTGAGATTTATAAGTGGTATCACTTACTGGGTCTTACCCTTGGCCACAGAATTTCCACATTTATTCAATCCAGTAGAACGTGAAGTGGCCCTCACAAAAAACAATTAAACATCTATGGGGAATTACTAGCCTGGTTAAGGTGAACTATATCAGACCAGAGACAAGTCAAGAATCCTGGAGTGCTGCTATTTGCAAACTTGATCAAGGATAAAACTGAAAAATTGGTTTGCAGATGAGCACATGCTGAACATTATTTAAAAAGACAGAAACACATAATTGCTGCGATCAAATAACTCAATCATAGTTTGGCCTTGTGTGACTATGAAATATTTCAATGATGAACATAGATGGCTTTTTTATTTGTGTAATATACAGATTGTTATTACATGCCTTTATTTTACATTTACAGAACAAAACAAGACAGAACAGACAAAAGGCAGGTACAAACACTTAGCTATAAATATACATGTAAATGCGCTGTACTGTTTGCCTACGAAACCAGTCCAATGCACAAAATTCAATTCGGCGCTGAACGCAGCGAGTGAGACTAGCAATGGCCCTCGCTCTATGAGCCAAGGCTTGGCCATTGTGAATTGAGGTGGCAAACAGGAAAATGGCAATTTCTAAAAACCCCACCATGTGTCATTGTTTGGAGGCTGGGCATGGAGGTGAGGGGCCGCGGTGAGATTGGATTTAAACAACATTATTCAGGCAATTTCATGGCTACTTAGCTCAGTGTAACAAAAAGGGTGGGGGGCTGGGACAAGAACTCAATTTACAAGCAATGTATCAGCTGCCACAAATGACTTGCAACCCCTTCAAAAATGACATTTTTATGCAAAAGCTAACAAAACGCACAAAAATTAACTGCCATAACTGTGCCGTCAGCAAATGTCCCGGCGACCCTAAGGAGTCTGCAGGGTGCAGGCTGTGACTAGGACTCACTCCATTTCCTTTCCGATTGCAAAATCATTTTAAAGAGACTCCACAGCCAAGTAGTCACAATTCTCATTCCTTTGCTCCCATTACAGATAGCATGGGGAGCTCATTTCAACAACCCTACGGTTCTCCAACTGTGAAAATGATTAAATCTACAAGATCCATATCATAAAAGAAATAAATTGGGATTTCAACAATAGAGGGGGTCCCAAGCCAAATATAGTGCAAGACAGTTTGGTTCATCCTGCAGACAACATTCTTTCTAAATCAGAAACACTATTCCTCAAATTAGGATTTAAATTAGTGAAAATACCCTGGCTTTAATGATTTAGTTATTAACAGAGTGAGGGAACCTGGTGCCGTCTTAATGGGCCAGACTGAGTGTGCCAGTCCAGCCTATCTAAGATCTAACCAACCTTACTGAGGCAAAGCTCTGCTTCCCTGGTGACAGCAGTGCCATTTGCTTTGATGTTCTGACTTGCAGTGAAAAACTGACAGAAGACTTATTTCATTTGCTCAGAAGAGAAAAACATGCTCATTTCAAAGCACATTGCTGATCCACATGCAAATGGAATGGCAGCATTTTTTTTCTGATCTTCTTTACATAAGGGCAAAAAACCCCCCCAAAAAACGTCTTTGATCATCACATGGTCTAAATGAGGAAAGATACTTGGCTTTCAGGCATATCAAGGGCCTGTGCCCTGCCGCCCCTACGAGCCCCCAGCTGCAATATGCCCATCATTCCACCTAATTACTGCCACATGAGAAAAAAAACTATAAAAACAGCCAGGAAATTCATTAAAGGGTGGCTAATTCTATTCCTTCTCACTGACTGAGTCCATATTTTCCATGCCTGAGCCTGCATTTCTTCTGAGAGAGACGAGAAAGCCTTCTCCCCCCGTCTTTTCCCAGCTTGGCCCTTGTTTGTCAATAGGCAGAGCCTTTGGCACACCAACCTGGCATCAAAGGGTTTCACACTTCACAGGCCACAGGGATTAGAGGCCTTTCAGGCCTACAAAACCCATCTCAGCTCCACAAAGGCTTCCGGTTATTAGAACCCACAGGCATAAAGGAAGAAGAGGAGGAGGAGGCAAATGAGCATCTGGATGCTTCTGATTCCAGCTTCCTCTTTAAAAAGTTCCATGGTATAAATTTTATAGCAAAGTTGATTACAGTAAGTATGGCCACAAACCAGGGTGTAATTTCACTCTCAAACACACGCTGTTATACACACTGTGTGTTTGATGTGCAGGGTCTCCACATCTCTCTCCTCCAGAGCAGCAAGTCTATAAGTGAGGACATGGAGGTTAAAGGAGAGAGGCTCTTTTTAGGCTGGTGCTCTGTGACTTATTGGTTTCGGCTGCAGTAGATCATAGCTATGAGCAGCAGCATACAGATGCTGCTGGCTGATAAACACCCTCTGAGGCAGCCAACACTGCCTCCTTTGTGAGAGCCCTCACCTCCTCATAAGGTAGGGGGTTTCCTGCACCTGTGCACACTCTCCAGCGTGGTCGTGCATGCAAACTCAATGTGTGATAACAAGAAGAAAGGCAAAAAACATACATTCCACGCATGCATACACACACAAACTTGCATCTGCAGTTGTGTGTCTCAGTTGCCATCAGTGGAGCATGTTGTTATCCTCTGCTCAGCGCTCTGCAATGAAATGTAGGGCAGGGACAACAACAGGTGCCTGTGCGGGCGACAGCCTGCAATTCCTCCTGGGCTAAATGCTTCACACTCGCTTCATTTCGACATGCGACAGCCTTGTAAGGATTAATTATTTCCCCTGGGGATGGAAGAATATGCCTTTTCCCTTCCTGTGAGCAGGAGGCTATGTGCACTCACAAGCACATGAAACAGCTTATAGTAAATGAACAGGGAAACCTGGGCTAGCTTTTACAATAAGTAAGAAAAAAAACTTTCATGTGAAAGGAATGTAAACAAACCAAGCACATGGTTGAGCTGCATTGGAGATGACATAAAAGCTCAGGCAAACACATGCATTAGTTCTGAGAGATCACGCGCCAGGGAGCGAGATGGCAGGGAGGCAATTAATGGGCTGACCTTCGTCCTTAATCACCCAGTGCCTGGCACACAATGCCCATGTGTCAGAGCAGCACATCTCTAAATGCCACCCCTCATTAGCACGATGCACGCAGTGAGAGAGGCTATCTGTGCAGTGTTACACTCTCCAGCGGTCAGACAGAGATAGCAAGGCTGGGAGAGGATAACATGGCAGCACAGGGCTGGACTGAGCCGCAGTAGGCCATGATATGATCTAGAAATCCCATTTCACTTGGAGGATGGGCACTCTCCTTTCTCTCCATTTTTGATTGGCATGAAACTCCCCAAGCGCAACGTCCTTGGTGTACCCCGTGCTGTCACTGTGATTGCATGTGTGCTTTTGTGTATGCACGTATGTGTGTGTGTGTGTGTGTGTGTGTGTGTGGGTGTGTGTGTGTGTGTATCTGTGTGCATTTGATGAAGGGGGTACCCAATTCTGAACACTCAATTAACACTCCTTTAATTAGCCAGCAGTACATTTTGAATTCTGATGAACTAATTTTCTTGGTGCGAGGGTGGAAGAGGTGGTGGAGGGGGAGGCCTGGTAAAGATGAGGTCCACTGGGTACAAAACAGCAATAAAGAGGGAACTGGTTAGATTAGACTGTAAAAAATCCATTAAATTCTGTGCACTTCTTCCAAGTGAGAGGTCAAATTGTGTTGATCACAAGAAGCAAAGGCAGACAGAGAGAGTATGAGAGCAGGGAGTTAGGTGAGGTGGTGGGGGGGGGAGTGGGGGGGTAGCAGGGGAATGGAGAAAAAGGGAGAGGAGATAGGGAGTCAGAGGCTGTGCGAGAGTGCAGCACCAAATCCAGAGGACCATGAGAATGCTTTGCATTTTAATTAGAGGTTTAAATGAATAAGCAGAGGGAAAAGTCTGAGAGAACTGCCTGAAATGCCCTTGCTCCCATTTATTAGTGTTCCAAGTGTTCTAAAATTATGAGCAGGTTGGAGAAGTTTCTTCTTATTAGTGGAGAAAATGCTCCGGCACATCAAAAAGCCCTCAACGTTTTCTCACTCACTCCTGCAAGCCTGTATCCCTACTTACCACACGCTTTGATCCCCCTTTGACCATGTACATTGGTGAGCAGTGGAAAAAAGTGCTTGTTTAAATGAAGGGAGAGGACCATTTGGTTGAACTGCAATTAGGTTTTCACAGACCAACGAGTGCATGGAGTACATTAACTTTGGCCAAACAAACAGAGCCGTTTGGGCAAACAAGAAGGGCAGAGATTACCACAAAGATGAAAGAAAACATGGGGTCAGCTTCAGTCCAAACATGTTCACTGGGAGCCATTTCCCCTTAGAGGTACAGTTCCTGTTAAATGTGTGAGCCAAGATAGGTCATTAGCTGCTGTGCTGATTATGTGTCCTTTCAACCTGCATGCAGCTAAGTATTCTGGGTTTCTTTTTCTCCACAGTAACTTATTTTGTGTGTGTGTGTGTGTGTGTGTGCGGAGGTGGTGGTGGGGGGTCATGCAACAAAGGATTCAAATTAGGGATTCTTCAATTATGTGGTACGCGTTTTAGACCACTGGGCCAGCAGGATGCCCCTTTTTTTTCTCCACAGACTTGTACCACATTCCACCACTAATGGACACTTTGCCCTCACTGTAGTGAAGTTATTCAAATTAATAATTCATGGTTAAAACGGTCTTCAAATCCGTCACATCAGAATCCCTGGAAGCCTGGAAAAAGTTTGACCTGTCAAATGTGTCGCAGCCTAGAAAGGGCAGATTCAAAAGCATTGTTTCATGGAGGAACCCTTGACCTGCGGCTATTGTTTGGCTCTTAGCAGATAGGATCAGGGTCTATGACATCCTCTCCCCACCTCTGTTAGCCTGCTCTAAAAGGACGGGCAGGCGGGGGGAGGCCAGAGGCAGCTTCGCGTCCTGAACAATACCTGCCTTGTGCTAATGGAGGTGTCATCTGGCACAGGGCTGATTAGTCAGCGATTACAGCCAGGCCTCAATTGCCGTGACAACTGCTGCAAACACAATGGGCCCTGATAGAGCCAGCTGTTTGGTCCTCTGCAATTAACCCTGCATCCCACTCGTCTCCGGCAGTGCGATGCCTCTAATTGACTATCGGGCACACAAAGCAGGGGCTGTTGGCCAGACCCCCTGGACGTAGCCCCCCGCCCCTCTGCAGAGGTAGAGATGATAATAATAGAGGCATCCTGTGGACTCGGCTGCCAGTCAATCAAAGCCTCAGTGCCCCACAGGAGCTTCCTGAGGAGAGGGAAAGCAGGGGAAGCACATGTATGAGCCAGTGATCAACAGGGTAGAGCAGCTTTGCAGGGGGCAGACATGTTGAATATGCCCTCAGCCAGAGTACTAATCAATTCAAGTGCACGTTAGGGGAAAGGGAACCCTGCTGCTTGCTTGATATCAGAAAAGCCATTTTTAGGAACACTCGTCTCCCTCTGTTCATCTCAAGGTTGATTTTCTGTGCAACAACACAGAGAGAAAAAAATCAAGGCAATTATTTGCCAGGCCTTTGCTATCTATAATTGCAAAGATAAAAATCAAACTGCAATGATTTCTCAGAGGATAGAGCTGTCTGAATTCATGGCTGCTTGTGTCATCATAATCATCAAAGAAATGCATATTGTAAGACAGTGGAAAAGAAAATGTGGTCTCCACCTAACTCCTCCTCCGTCTTCTCTAAATTCTTGACATTTATGTTTGAGAAAGTTGACATATTGATTGCAATTTTTCATGCAACTTTTTAAAACAAATTAGAAAATGTGTATTTTGAGAAGTAAACAAACCTCATAATTCACAGTCACATATTGTGAGGTTATAATTAATTGTCAGACAGAAAATAATTTAATTGATTGAATTACTATGTAAATAAAATCAGTAGTTGGACAACATGTTTCAACAGGGGGTGTCATACTGCAACCACATATTGGGTTTTTAACCTGCCAACATGTTTCACAAAAAGCAAAGAGGATAATGAGAATGTTAAAGCAATCTGCACACTGATCCTTCACAGGCACGCAGACATGGCACAATGTCAAAAATGGATTTAATCATTAAAAGAGATTTTAAAAAAACTTGGCCAAAACTCCCAAATCTAATCTCTCATTTCATTAAACCCAATCTCATCTAAGATTTAATCTATCTATTTCCTGCATAAGCAGATGGAAGAAATACCAAATTGAGAGCCTAATTTGGGTTTCCTCCTCACACAGACTGCAGCATGAGGTCATTTAGTTAGCCTGCAGTGAGGCGGTACACGTGTGCAGTTAATACAGTACACTGAGACAGATAAGGTCCGCAGGTACAGATCACACTAGGAAGGAGCAGAAGAAAACCAAGATCTGTTTTCACTTTCTGCACAACATGTTTGTTTATTAATATTATAATTCTTTTACAGTTTCACATATGTGTATAACGTAATGGACAGTATGTCGGATCAAAACAGCTAATTAGGCTTCTATTATAAAGGTTTTCTCCCAAGAAATCTAAAATATTATACCACCAGGACACTGTCATGTTTACATTTTCTCGTTAGAATTTATCTCTAAAGCCAGATGTTACTGAATCAGCCATGAAAATTAATTAGCTGGTTTGATGTGGCAACCTCATGCTTCTCCCAGACAGACCTGGCTTTTATGGGCTGTAGGGGAAATTACTGAGAATTGATTGATCCTGAAGGACTCCTCTGTACACATGGCCTGGCAGACACACACACACACACACACACAAACACACACACACACACACACACACACACACACACTCACAAATCCTGCTCAGAACAGTTGATCCAAACATTTTACCCTCCAGTTGAACCTGACATCCTTTCTCTTTATGGTTACAACATCAATAACCATATTCAAAATCAATGAATCTAAAAAAGCTCCATACAGGCACATATTTATTTTTTGTTCCAAAAAGCAGGCGAATGAACGTGATATATAATTAAAACCAAGTGGAGTCAAAGGCCGTGTTCAGACCTGGCATTAACATCTGTCCTGGGTGATCCGATCACAAGTAGACAGCTCTAAGTGCAGGTGTGAACGCACACCAGGACGGACTGAGGACGCACTGAGATCCGATCACTCAGGCCACAGTCAGAGTCAGAGTCCACATTGTTTCAGGGCCACACTGCCCACTCAGCTGACCTAATCTGCGTAAGCGGAAGTTAGTCGCGTCACACACATCGCTCGTACCAAGCCCCCAGGAAGTGCGCCGCACTTTGAAGCCAATTTGACATTTTATTTTTAATTCCATTACAACTTCTGGGCCCCTCACGTGATGCCATTGGGCCCAAGAAGACTTTTTTCCATTGACTAACATTGAGAAAGAGACGTCTGTAACTCAGTGGATACATTTTTTTTGAGGGATATCAACTTCCCAGTTCTAACACTTGAAGAGCCCTTATTTAAATCATTAGGTCCTAAAAGTTGTAAAATTCACTGATCACATCAGTTACTTTAGTCTGCTGGTCATGTGAGCGAACCCGAGAGCGAGCGGCTGGGAGGCGGGGCTTAAGGAAACGCCAGCGCGCACGCTCTATGGGCCCAACAGAGCGGGAAAATCTGTAAACTTCCGCATACTGAATACCCGGATGTTTGCTTCATGCGCCACTGAGCAACTTCCATAGGAATGAACGAGGCCCCGCATCCATCGCTGCATCCAGTTCTCTTTATACATCCATGGCTCGTACAGACAGATTTTAACTGCTGTAAAGCTTTTGATTTACAGGTCTGCTGAAAAGACAAAGAAAACAAAACTAACACTAACTAGCCGGCTCACAACAAAAGTATTTCACGATACTAGCCACAGCGTCTGTGACGGCGCTGGTCGCCGTTTCCCCCTTTAAAACATCAGTGAAGCGATCAGGAGCGAGCTAACGTTAGCTCACAACATCACTGACGTTCATCAGTAAATACTTTAATTGTGTTAATATGCGTGCTTTATATTTAGAGTGACATACGTAAAACCGCCGCGCTTTATACTGATAGTGACATACTTTGTTATAATATGTTTTTAGCGTGATTATGACACACCGCTGACATCAGTCCATATCGGCTCTGTCCGACAGCAATACAGGCGTCAAACTCTGCTTACACCCTGCACCTCCCTACCGCCGTTAAAAACAGAGACTGTATAAAAATAAACAACAACAACGCATTTGGTCATTGTAAACGGAATTGATGTACGTGTTTATTTGCATATAGAGCGGGGAAGTGAGATCCGATCACAAGTGGTCACTGGAGACGCATTTCAATGGCGGGTCTGAACTGACGGACTCACAGCTGTCCTCTTGTGATCGGATCAGCCAGGACGGATGTTAATGCCAGGTCTGGACAGGTCCCTTTAGGGACAAATCTTTGACCTCCTGACCCATAGTGCACTGAAATTACAAACGGTTGAATTTCCCTCTGTATTTCTCTTGATTTTCTTGCTGCTTTCTCTCTTCTTCATCCTCTCTACCTCCTCTCTATATTTTCTTTGTGTCTTTTCTTGCTTCATCGCCCCTCTCTGTCTCTTCACCCCCTCCCCGCATCCCTCTCCTCTGTCTATTCCTTCTCCCTCTCTGAGTAACTGAGTTTCATCTGGGGTGCTTGCCGGGCGAAATCACCTCAGGGCGAACACTTTATTATCTGTAGTCAAAGCGTCACCACAAATACCATTCTACACACACAAGTGTCACTTTCCATTTGTCTGCACTCTGGCTGCATTAGCGGAGCCTAGCCGGCCCAGAGCCTCGTCTCAAACACGCCCGGCAGAAGAAAACTAACAGCGTGGGAAAGCACTCGTCCTGCATTCCTGCCCCATTAACACCACTGGCACCACAAGAACAGACCTACTGCCTCTGTCTGGAATTAAAAGTTTTATTTTCAATACTAACCTTTGTGAAATAAGCATTTGAAAAGAAAAAAAAGATAAAGATATTTAGGCAGATATCTTTTATTCTTAGCCTTTTATGTTACGCTTAAGCAAGAAAACATGCATGACAGAGAGCTGAACATCAGATTCCCATTTAATTCAAAGATCACTGCACGTGTTAATTACTGGCGATCTAGCTGACAAAAACAACACCAGTGGGTAGTTTATGTACTCGAGCCACAAAGGAATGCAGGCCAGCAGCAGCCATGTCAGGCCTTTTGTCGGACACCCATGCATCAAACAAATACAGAAACTGGGGCAACATGTTCACCTCACATTACACACTGCACCCCATAAACATAACAGCCAAACAAAAGGAACAGGCTTCATGTTTGTTCCCATGACAGCCCCCCCACCCCTCCCAAAAAAAAAAAGCAGTTTCAATAGAAAAATATTAACCCTGAATATTTCACACCATGAACAGAATCCGCCACGACCTCATTTCAGGCACGATTTTCGCCAAGCTCTTTCCATTTTCAATCATTTATGTTCCTGGATGGGCAACATAATAGATTATAAATGGAAAAAATAACTATATTCATCACAAAACTGCTCTCTGTTTAATAATCAAGTCTGGCCAAAAGGTTTGATAGAGTGCATGGTTTTGTATAGATGTGGGGACCTAGCCCCCAGTTTGTGGGCTGCCTGTGATGAGCCAGCCCTCAGGCCTGCCTGGGCCACCCTCATTGTGCATACAGCATGGTCTAGAAAGCAGAGCTTTATCAGCAAATACCCCGAGTCAGCACAAGCAGCGGGGTAGTTATGCGTTGCGACTGGCACACCAGCCGATATTGTCATGTGCGATTAGGCCTATGCTCATGAGCCTGTGAACTCATTCCTATGGCATCAAAGTCAGCCCAACCCCCCACTCTCCTCCAGTTATATCCCTTCCTCTCTGCCCCCCTTTCCTCCTTCTCTAGGTTTCTGCATTTTACATTCAGCACTGCCATTTCACAATAAACCTTATGGAAAGCTGGGCTCCAGTGCAAAAAGAGTCAAAACACAACAACAGGTTAGACTGGTATGATTTCCAAAACAAATCTCTGCAGTTTAATTAACTCAGTACCGACGGGTCATCCACAAGTTAGAGCTAGAAGCAGCTGGTGCCAGTTGTTTTGTCTTGGTACACCTCTCCAGATGACAAGGCTGATAAAGAGGAACAAAGAGAGGCTCAGAGAAGAAAGAGAGAGAAACTGTGAGGCCAGTTATGGGGAAACATCAGGAAGAAGAAACATAGATTAAACCATTCAGTGACAAGGCAGAGACCAGTGCAGGACACAGTGCCAAGAAAGAAATACAACAAGCTAAAATCCTGACCTGAAAGATTTATGCCCTGCCCTCCCTGTCCTGTCTTTAAGAGAATATGCCAAGCTGTGACACCATTTTCTCAAAGGGCTACATGTACAGCCAAGAGCAAGCAGCATTCAGTCATGCACAAACTCAAATGGACACAGCAACAACACAAACACACTCACAGGTTTGGAGTAAAAGACCCCAGAGGTAGAGATTGCAAGCACATACAGAGATAAGAAAAGGAACCAGTGCAGAGAGCAGAGAAGGAGGAAGAAAGGGAGAGAGTGGGAGAGATGCGGGGAGGCTGGAGGCGCCTGGGCAGGCCTGTCAGACCGGAGAAAGTGCTGGTGCGCAGGCCTGCAGGTAAATGGAAGAAGAAAGGCGCCTGCAGGCTGCCTGAGGCAAGCCTGGGCCCTTCTGTTCTATCATTTAGGAGACAAGTCCTCCACTGATTCCCAATTAATATTTAACACTGCACAGACAACAAGGCACTGGGCTGCAGTACACATGCCAACGAGAGGAGAGGAGAGGAGAGGAGAGGAGAGGAGAGGAGAGGAGAGGGGAGGAGAGGAGAGGAGAGAGGAGAGAAAGGAAAGGAGAGGAGGGGGATATGAACTAATTGTGGAAAGGGATAAAATAATGGGTAAATTCTTTTGAGTAAGATGAAAAAAGATTTTGATAGACCTAATGTCAATGGAGTTGTGGCGGCAGGGATTTAGCAGAAGCAATGTGTTTGTAATATTTCTTAATTAAAATAAATTAATTTTATGCATTCATTGGACTGTGATGGAGCTTACAGATACAGGACTGGGTTTGTAGATTTCCCTCCAGGGTTAGGGTTAGTGAAAAGTAAGTGTTGAAAATCTGTTTAAAGGGCCAGAGTTAGAACTGGCAGCCAGATGTCAGCAAAAATGACACCCTAACTTTGAACATAACCTAGCAAATCTGATTCATAATTTCTCAAACCTAAAATGATGATGCAACCAACGCATGTGATGATGGACTTCATGAGAATGAGCCTGCCGAGCAAACCACAGAAAGTGTAGTAAAATGTCCCACAGGAGCAATGATTTAACATTGTGCTGTGGTCAGTTTGCACTCCCATGCTTTGTCTGCCAAACCCTCTACACTATTAGAGTAGACTGAAAAACCACAGCCAGGAATAAAATTTGGTGCAAAGTCATGACTGATTTGGACCAAAACACCAAACTCTACTGCAGTCGGATCTGTGAGCATTACGGCAGTTAAAACACTTCTTTTGTCATTTTGTCAGCGTAATGGCACTCTTTACTCTAGCAACAACATACTGATCAATATTTACCTTCTGTGAATTTCAATCATGGCCGAGAGGTTAAAATGGGTCGGCCAATTTACTGAATGAAAATTAACAGATACAGCTATGGCAGATTTAAGTAATGTAACAAATAAACTGCGTGCAAGGGTGTAACTCAGTGTGACCACAAAGTAAATATTGCTGTATGTACTTTTAGGAAAAACTTTTTTACTATTACTACTTTGATTCCTACGTTTAAATGTAGTTTAATTTCTCCCTACTTACACACACTGTTAAGTCCAATTGTTGAACCTAAACTGCATTTTTATTTCGAGTTTTGTAATGAAGAGACCACTCAAAAACCCTACGAGCGTGCCAGGAGCGTGCAACACCTCCTGAACGCCTGTCATGGTCGGACTGTGGTGGGCTCAGCTCTGAGATGGCACAGGCTGTGTGTCATTTCCTGTGGGACAGCAAGGGACTGCGGACACTCTCTGTACCCTCACTCACATCCCCCAACCCTTCCCCACTCTCTGGCAGGCGAAGACAGAGGGTGTCGTTGCCTTGCACCTGGGATGCCCAAATGCCAACTCTGAGGCTTTGGAACCAGGAACCTGTTTTTCAACCCAAGTCCCGCTGTGACCAAAACTAAAGCAGAGCCCCTCTTCCTCAAGCTCACCTCCCAAAGGCAATAAGATTGCTTTGCCCCCTGTGTTCACAGCAGAAGGCAGAGGGCAGAGGGAAGGCATGGCTCTGTGGGACGCCACCAGCCGGAAATGATCCTCTGTGTGCCAGCGCTGAGACACCAACATGACAGAAGAGCCTGTCGTTTTCATGAGGTAAGACTAGTACAACCGATATCACATGGCAGTCCCTCTCCACTAATATCTCTATTAATGCTTTGGATTTTTTTTTAGCAATATAGCAATGTGATGCAAGTGTATATGACACATTTCATGTGGCTATGCAAACCCAGTGATCCCCAAAATCAGATTGCATAGATAGGCACCCAGGAGGAGTCAGGCCATGGATAGCTGTCAATCACCTTTCACTATGAAAAATACCTCATGACCTCTGCTTCCCTGCTGCAAACTGTGGAATAATGACAGTCTCTGTGGGCACTCTGTGGAATTCCAAATGGGAGTTAGAAACGAGGTAGTTCAATCAGTGGGAAAAGGTCAAGTGCATGCAGATTCTCTCTCCCTAGCTCTGTCTCAATTCCTTTTTGCCCAGTTCCACTTTATGCCCTCACCTCAAGGGTACTGAGGCAATCAGGGAAAAGGTTGTTATTTCTGCTGCAGCTTGTGACCACCTTTAAATATTCAACTGAAAAAGCTCCCCCTGTTTTTTTCCCCACATAACAGCATTTATAGTAACGTGCTGCGATTTGATATGGCCATCTAATTCCCCTGTTATGTCTCACACCGCCTAATACAACAGTGGAGGAGAGCTGGCTGGAGGTCATTACCTGAGCATATTTCCTCTCACTGGTAGTGTGGCTTAGGAAGAGAAGCTGCTAAAAGCAAAGCAAACTAATGGCCCTGGCAGCTCTGCCTGCAGAGGCACAGGGCTATTAGGAAAACTACAATCCCCAGGTGAACCTCTATGTCATGTCCTAAGGCTGTGTGTGACATGGCCAGGTTGTCTCTGTCGATCAAGCTGAAAGGGGGCTGAACCTGGCCTGACATAGCATGAACCTGGGATATTAGGCCTTCTGGGAACTTTTCATCAACACCTGCTGATTGGCACATCATGCCTCCTGGGAGGTGTCGCCATTTGGAGGCAAATTCTGGACTTCAAACGAGTTGACAGACGTTGATTTCACCAAAGTTGCATTCATAATGATGTGAAATAGTTTCTGTCTAAATTAGGGTTACATAAGTCATGGCAATGTATGTAGCAAGTATACTAAATCATTGTGTGTAGGAGTTGCAGCCAGGCCCTGCTGGGGTTAGACACAGGATATAACACCCAGGTTTAGCCCAAAGTCTTATCCAATCACAGGACAAATATGGGAGTGGCAGTAAGCTGTGTGGTTAATGAGGGCAGAACCAGCAGCGGGCCCGGATAAAAAACACAAATGCGCACACCCTGTGTGACAATGGCATTCTTAGAAAATGTCAAACCTGGCACAATTGTAACCACTAAGTCATGAATAAGCAAATGAAAACCTGATGAAATCTGAAAGGATATTATTTTGGAAAATAGCCAGGCAGAAATATTCCCATCAACCAGTCAATTGAGGGATTCTGGACCTGTTATTCTTTAGCTGACACGCAGCAGAGTAATTGCTGTCTGTCCAGCCATCTCTGTGTTACTCATGACTGGACTGGCGCACCTCCCTCTCCTCTCCGGGAGCCGGGCTGTTACGCTAACCCCTGCTACCCTCAGACCCACAGTGGAGTGCGACGATCGAGGAAGAGGGATGGGTAGCGAGGGAGGTCACCACTGCCCGAGGGGGGGCCAGGGTCAGTGGCATCCATTCACCCCTCTCCCGTTGCAGGGCCTTTCTCTCTCATCTGTCTGGATGGGTGCCCTCTCTCTGGGGCACAACACGATGAGCGGCCCTGGCTACGCTGCCGTCTCTGCCTTTCATGTCTCCATCTAGGGCAGTGGTGGAGAGACGTGGAGGGGAGGGCGGAGGAGGGGGCAAGCTACAAATGTCACCCATAAGGGGGGATTTAATTAAAAATGACAGGGGCTGGCGCTGGAGAGTGCAGTCACATATGCGCGGAATTTGGGCGCAGTGAAAGCAAGTGCCTATGATTTATAATTCAAGTAATGCTCTGCACTCCTTTTAATTCTACGGCCAAAGAAAAAAAAATATCAAAAGGCCGTCTCTCTGAGGCTAATCCAATATGATATTTTTAAGGGCAGGCGGTCAATGGCTTTTTGAAAAGCCAGCTTCTCTGTCTCCCTTTCTGCTTCTCTATCTCTCTTCTCCACTTGTCTGTCTTTCCCCACCTCCCTCTGCCGCTCCCTCCCTCCTCTCTCCCCTGCACTCCCCACTCTACAGTACCTCACCCCACCCCAACCCCCACCCCCCCGAGTCCAGACACAGAGCGGGCTGTGATAATGGAAACATCCCGCTCTCCGCCTCCCGTTTCTCCCACTAAGCTCTGTGCGCTTGGGGGAAATTGATTGTCTGGCGAGCCGATCTGAACGCTTGCAGCTGATGGTAGAGCCAGTTAAGTCCTTTTTTATTGAGGGTATGAGGGATTTTTAATGGGAGTCGCATCAATGAACTGTGCAGCCACTCGGCATCTGCATGCAGGGGCTTTTTCTAAAGCCCTCCTCGCCCTTTCATCCCAACTGCTCAGCCACCCCAGTCCTCACACACACATGCGCGCGCACACACACACACACACACACACACACACACCCGGGCACAAACACACACACTACTTTTGTGTAAAGGACAGCAGATGCAAATGACACAGCTCACCTCTACCTCACTGCCAGGTAATCCCCCTCCAGTGCTCTCACTCACTCTGTCTCTTTGAGGGGTGTATTCTGGTACTCAGCCTCCTGTTGAGAGCCCAGGTCACCTTACCCACAACCCCCTTCCATGTTGGCACAAGCTGGGCCACGAACAATCAATCATAGGGACTTGCTCAGCATGGTGACCTGAGTGTGCCCACTTCTGCAGCCAGACCCACTGTCTGCCTTCCTGAACCCTTCTGGGCATCGACGAACAATTGCCTTATTGAGGCCAAGAGCTGCACAGTGGTCGAAATCCAACACTTGCCCCCCCCCCCCACTCCAAGGACAGAAAGGAGGCTATTATGTACAAACATCCTCATTATGAACCTCAAGTCAGTCGCTGTGGTAGTCTTTCAATCAAAGGGTTTAACAGGTGGAGAAAGAGAGGGAGAGTCAGACAGAGAGGGTCAGTAAGAGGGAGGGCAAAGGGAAGACTGGAGTCTGTTCTTTTTTTCTATTGATTTGAGTCCTGACTCCCACTGGCTGCTCCTCAATAAAGGACCCTGAGAGGAAGTGGGCTAATCCTGCAAAATTGGAAGGAGAGAATCGATTAAGATGACTGTTGAGGACTCCCTCCATTTCTCTCCTTCCTCTCCATCTTTGCCTTCTCTAATTCTATTTTGCGCAGTTTCTCTTTGTCCCCCTTCACTTCACTTCTCTCTAAAGCCTCATTAGTGAGCCCGGTTGAACCCCACTCAGCTAAAGAGCTGCCCCTTCCAAATGCACCTGGAACTCTGTTTCTCTCCCTTGTTCTCTCTGTTTCACACACACCTATACAGCTCCATATGAAACATCCATACAGACCAACAAAAACAACTCCACATCTGAGGAGACTAGCACCCAGTCACCTTGTTGTTTGTGACTCTCCTCTCCTCTTCTGTAGAGAGCATTTGGAGAGTGATGTTGAGCTGAGAAGTAACTAATTGGCCAGTGAAAAGCTGAGAAAGAACACAGGCGGTGCTTCGTTTCTTCACCCAGAGCCAATCAGAGCCTCTTTAAAGACTTTCCCTGGGCTGGTTACAGGCCTGATACAATGTCCCACTGATGAAGAAGCACAGAACCTGCTATTCCCACTAAGCCTCTCTAAGCTGAGGTAAAAACTGGTAGGTCAGTGCCCCCATGCTCTCCATCCGCCAGTCCTTTTAATCAGCTTGAGGTAACTCGTAGGCCTGCCATGTAAACAAAGGCCATTAAAGGCTTGAGGAGAGTTCCATAAGGAAGAAAGACCTTTCTTTCTTTCTTTCTTTCTTTCTTTCTTCAGAAAATAGACTCTCACTGTAAAAGGCTTATTCAAAAGCTTTAACAATATTAGGTAGAAATTCACCTTCCGGCTGCCTGACTGCTGCAGGTCTCTCTAATCCCAAGCTGGTTAGAACTAGTTTTACAAACTCTGTAACAGTTTCAGCCCTGGCTCATCTCTTTCCCTTTACACCATTTTGTGAGTGGACAGAGGGTGGTGCTCGGGGAGCAAACAGAGCAGCTGTCATGCTTTACAGGCGGCCGGCACAGCCAGGGCCAGACACTGTAAATGTTTACAGACCCTCAGGGTCACCCAGGGCCAGTGAGGCACGTTAAACACTGTCTGTTCAGCCCTGTTGCCACGACTGCACAATCAGCACAGCTAAACAGCCCCCTCACAATGAGTAGCCAAACAGCATGGCAATCCAAGGTCTAAGTGCAGAGCGAATGAAACTGTTTAAAATTCCTCCGAGTAGCGAGGGTACAGCAGGAACCAAAAGTCAATCTTCCTTTACTTATTCAAAGTATTCAAGGGGTTAACTACCCGATTCCATCATTCATCACGACCGATTAAATAAAATAAATACAAATGACAAACACAAGCCTCTATGATTCCTCAGCTTTGGGTGAGCTGAACTCTTGACCTCTATTGCGCACTGTCACTTTGTTAACTCACATTTCCGTCCAAGGGCTTGTGGGGGCTCCAGAGTCTTGCTGGCACACACCGGGTGCTGGGGTGGAGGGTTCTGCCTCCTCTGCAGACAGGCCAGCATGGCGAGGTGGGCACAGTACTACAGCCGGGGGAGTTCTGCGGCCAACCTGGAGCAGAAAAAGAGCAAGAAAAAGAGAAAGGAACATTGAGTGAGTTAAGCAGGACGATTCGAGGTCAAAGCTCCATGGCCGTGTCCTGTAAGCCGGCAGGAGCCGGCTCTGGGCTAGATGGGCTAGGTTTCTCACCCAGGATTTAATTGGGAAAGCATGCCTGCAGCTGCCTGCCTCTCAGCTCTGTGTGCTGAATGATAAACACACACCTGCACTGGGGCAGCACGGTTGACACCGGTTCAGAGCACAGTCCAGGCCAGTCACTCTGCAGTTTCAAACAGCACATCCACACAGCCATTCAACCGCATCTCCTGTCTATGAAACCATCCTCAAAACAAACACACAGGCACACACAGAAAGTAGCAACACTCAGGCACATTCCTTCCAGGGCAGTGTGTATGTGGTGATTGATGGCGTTATCTATGGACAGCAACAAAAAAAAAAAATGGTAATGCTGAGAAAACAGCAGTCTGTCTGCTACAACTTAACATGCAACAGCTCTGGGGGACTGTCAGGAAAGGCCTGGGGGACCGAACAGTTTCTGGATGTATGTGTAGCTGTGTGTTGAACCGTATGGTTGTGTGTGTGTGTGTGTGTGTGAGCGAGAGAGAGAGCAAACGCAATGGGTTGGGAGGGGGAGACTGCCAACCGTACATCAGGGCTAGTGACGGCACTAATCAATCTCCCTCTAGGCCATAAATCTCCAGTTCTACACTCCCCCTTTTCCCCACAGCCACCTTCACTCAGGAAGACGGAGGCAGTTGCTGCTAGTTTCCTCTCAAAAAGCCCATCACAGCCCCAGTGGAGACACAGGACACAGTTATATATATATATACGAAAACCCACAGCTCCCTCACTAGGAATCCTCAACAATCGAGTAGCATGGAGAGTATCATTCATCAGCAACATACCAGTGTCACATAGCACAATGATGACTGATTACAAAGTCTTCTACTTGGATTATGTGCCGATGAGAAAAGCTGAAGCAAACCATTTAGGTCTAGAAAGTGCTTTTATATGATAAGGATCGAGATTCACTCCTCTATAGTTCACTTAGCGGATATTCTTTGGTTTCCAGGAAAAATGTGCTCTTACTGTACTGAATATAGCACTGCAAAAGCTCAGAAGCCATTGTGGCCTTAATCTTAGCGCTGGATGTGTATGAGTCTCTTGTCCAAAATGCATCGATATGAAACACTATCGTTTCCATCTGGGCCGGTCTCCTCCCATATTAAAACAAAGAACAGAGGCAAATATTTCATCTATGCTGTCAGCGCCAGCATCTCCTGCCATGATGCGTGGCAGATTATTGAAGAATGATTTCTCATGCGCCTGTCACAGGCTTGTCCCCTGTTATTTATTTTCTCAGTGAATCACTAAATGAACATTTAGCCACCTGCCATCAGTCCATTACTTAGTTGTATAGATTATAATTTTAATATGAAAGAAAGCAATTACAATGATTACAAGATTAATTAATGGCAGTCCATAAAGCGCCTGCTTGCTCATTTAAGGAATAAAGCAAAATATAGATCACCAGTGAAAAACATCAAAATATTAAACCACGAATAGAAGCATTCAATCAAGCCAACCTTTACAAATGATAAAAGTGTTCCTGTAATATTTGATCAAGGTGGAAAACCATGATTTAAAAGTAAGATAAGAAATAAGATAAAAATTACGCCTACACAATATATTTATGTGTAGTATGTCAGTGCTGAAAATGAAAAGAATTCACATCCACTCAAGATCATTGTTAATTTGATTTCAGAAATTGAACTGACTGCTTACTCAGACCATGTCAAACCATCTGACCTTAAACAAAAACATCTTCAAATAAAACAATTAAAATACAGTCTTTGGTTTGAGAATAGATTGATTGTTGACACATTTCTTCTTGTGGAGTACACATTCTGCACCAATGAAATGTGGATGGATTTATCATTTTAAAAATAATTTAAATCAGAACTTACTAGATTTTTATTAAAAGGCACATTTATATAAACCTATACAGTCCTCCTTACACATATTCCAGCTACTTAAAACAGAGCTTAGTTCAGTTGATCCATGTTTGCTGCCACTGTTTTAGTTGCAGTTTGTGACAAATAATAAAAAATTCTCAAGGATAAAGTAAAACCTGATTAAAGTATGGATTGAGAAATGGAGGAAGGAAGCATGATAGACAATCACAACACAATTTACTGCCTATAATTAAGGTTGAATGACTTCCCTGGTTTGAATACTTAAAGATTAGAAGCAGGTGTTACAGAACATAGCCTCATCCCCGCAAAGAATTCAGTCTTTCACTCACAAAAACACATTTTTAAATAAAACATTTTTCACAAGACATGAAATTTGACCTCAGACCCTGAGGCTTGTATAACACACTTAACACTCTAAGTCAAATGTGTTTTATTAAAGCCTGCCAGAAGCAGCACAAAACAACACTTTTAGCACAAACCTGACAGTGTTCACAAAAAATGCTTTCCCTAATAAATGTAAGTAATTTAAACCTTTAATCTCTTCCCCCCCCCCCCTCCATCTCTCTCTCTCTTCCTCCCTCTCTCTCTCCCTCCCTCTCTCTCCCTCACACACACACACACACACTGCAGATGGAAGAGAGGGGCCACTCTATTTCTCGCCAGGTGCTTGAGCAAAAAAGGTCGCTTGCAGTGCCATTTCCTCTCACACACAGGCATGCCTGGCCCAAACACACTGGCACTTTGAGCTCATTACTGGCTATTCACATAATCCTTTCTCTGTGTCCTCTCTGTGAGGATACTAATTTCACAACAAGCCCATCCTCACAGCCCATTTGTTAAAAGATAGTGGTTGAGAGAGAGGAAAGGGACACATGGTGTAGATTGAGACTAAAAGCTAGTTTTAACGGGGGATACCTCCACAGTTTTCCCCCTCTCTGAAATGAAAGACAATCGTGTAACTACCCTCCATTTTTCTCCATTTGCGCCTCACCAAATGTATTCTGAGGCATTATACTTTGCTGAAAGAGACCCACTTTTTTTCAATTCAATTTCAAGAACCAATTTTCTCCTATTATTACCTTTAAGAGCGAGGCAGAAGGAGCAAGTCTTTGGCTTGTTTGTCATGTCCCCCTTTCCCTTCATCTCCTCCTATTAGGTTATTGTACTACTTAGCAGCTGTCTATCCGTGGCAGGAAATTATCTCCAAACCAAAACGCTGTGACCCATCATCCAGCTGTCCTAAAATAGCCCTTCATGCTCAGGTCAATCCCTGTGAAGGTGCTGGAGAATGTGTGTGAGCAAACACACACACACACACACACACACACACACACACACACACACACACACACAGACACACACACAGACTGCCCTACACGCTGCTTGAAAAAACACCTGCACTTCACTCACTCATCAAATCCACTCACAGGTCTCCTATTACACCAATGTGGGGATATCTCAAAAGCCAGGATGTCTATCGGCTCTTTCCCGTCCTGCTAACGCTGCTGCAGGGTTTGTAATGGGGGCGGAAGATCAGTCCCATGAGATGAGGGAATAAGCCGGAATCAAGAGGCGGTAGGCTTGGCAGAGGGCTATTTCTAAGTTAAAAGGTTCTTAAACTGCAGAGGAGATCAGAGGAGATGGCTCCCCGCGCCCAAAGCTGTCTGCCCAGATAAGCATCCTGCCAAGTGCGGGGTGTAACAGGGTGGTCATGGGTGAATAAACGGAGTGTATGTGTGTGTTTTGAGCTGCAAATGTTTCAGGTGAAAGAGTGAGGCAGCTGATACTGGGGCTGGGGCTATCGAAAACTGTTAAGTACCAAAGGATAGTATTGAATGTTGTTAGATGCATCCACGCCTCATGATTTATGTTCAGTGTCGACGTACAGCAGGATACTAATGCAGGAAGTAGGCTAACTTAACTTTAACCATAATGCAGTGGCCATGCACAGATGCAAGAATTTCAAAACGTTAGCGTAAAATGGGGAAAAAAAATGCCATACATGTTGTAATCTAAAGGTTAATCTCAAATCCTAGTTGTTGTCTGGGGATAGGTATTCAAAAAAGCTATAATTTTGATTTTGATATTGAAACTCAAGTTTTGTAGCCTAACAGCATTAGTTCCCACAATTCCCAGCCCTGGCCTATATTATCCCTCAGTGATTTTTATAGAAAACCAATCATCAAGTTTCTATAGAGGTTTGAGTCACCCCCCCACCCGCCCCCCAGTGTAGCACCAGCCGAGGTCCGGGAGCCTGGCAGACAGCCGCCACAATAAGTGGAGGTGGGGCTTCAACCTAATTGAATGGTGACCCTGCCGTCTCACTGTGGGACGCCCCATGCAGTGCTTTTAACAAGCTGCTGTGTCTCCCCTCTTAATAAGCCCAAACAAGTTAATCCAATCGACACACTCAAACCCTTTCTTTTTCTTTAACAAGGCACTGCCTCTACCCCCTTAATCCCCGGCTCCCCCTTCTCCGTCACCATGCCGTCACATGAATGGAGGAAGAGTGAAAGGCTCCATTAGGAAGGACTGGCATTAAACCCCTTCAGCTCGGCACTTTCCACACACCCACACTAAATAATTTGCACTCATACAGTATATTCAAAACACACACACACACTAATGCTCACATGTACCTGATATAAAACCCGTCTGCTTGGACATGGCACACAATCAGGAGGGTTATGTTCACCGACCCTGATCCACACACACAAACATACCAACAACAAAACAACACACAAACAAAAATTCTGAGGGGACGTTTGCCGACAGGCACGCACTCTGGGACATAAAAAAGGCATTGTTAACAAACCCTCCCAGCTCCACAAACAAGAGCCACTGATTCCCTAACAATACAAGCCCCTGGATGCACTCACTCACCAGCTCTGCACAACCTCACACCAGCACAATAAATAACCTGCACAACAAAAGGCCATTGTGTGTAAAAGCCTACAGTTTAGGCATTATTGCCATGATATACAGTGTTGGAATAACATATTGGCAGCTGATTCTTATATATACGATGCAGCATGTCACTGTTATTGGGGCTTATACAGCCTTGTATGCCACGCAGTTATATTTATAAGAGGTTTCTCTGCAGATGAAGGGCATCTTGGCAAAAACACTCAGCTGTTAGCTTTCCATATTCCAGTCAGCTTCAATAGCTTCACCCATGGGATGAAGGGTGAGGAATGTCTGGCAATCCAATAGCAGCGAGTCGTCTGTCATCTCTAATCAAAACACGCCTGCCTAGACTAATGTCAACCCTGTAATAGCGATGAGGACTAATTGACTTCACAGCCAACTGCTGCATCTTTGTGCTGGGCTAGGTTTCATTAATGGTAAATAACGGGCTCAGAAGCCCGTGAGCCATTATGACTATGTGGCAACCACATTCAAAATGTAAAAAAGATTCTGATTTCTGATTTTGATTCAGATTCATATAGACACAGTTCTGAGCTTGAACCTGCAAACCAAAGGTTCAGGTTGGGTAGATGTGTTACAAATGCTGGGATGTGGAACGGTCTCACATATTTGAAACATTGTGGTAGACCACGGCTACCCAGGCTGGTGAGCCAAACAATCTTCCACTGCAATCCAAGGAAACAACCAAGATGGCAATTCTCTGAAGTAGCCTATTACATGCGCAGCTTTTGGTAGGGTTTACCAAAGGATCAGTTATGTAAGTCTCTGCATACTGCTCTTTTTACACCTACACTATAGGTGAGCAATGTGCCGGGCCATACAGTAAGCTAAGCCCCGATTAGCTTGACCTTGACATAAGTTGATCACATAAGAAAACAATAAGAAAAACAATTGCCCTGAGGAGATATGGTTTATGTGGCAGTGCAAGAAAATGCCATGTAGCTAAATTAGCATTTGATATATTAGTGTGTTGCACTTTCTTGACCTAAGCCCCTAAAGCACATGTTTGCCACCTATAAAATCATGATCAGAATGTCATTCAGAAATGTTTATGTGGCATACTACAGACCTGACCGAAGCAAAAAATGTCAAGAATGCGAGGAAGAACCAGACTGCAGAAACTAGGAGAAGATTCCAATAGAGGCTATGAGATCTGAGATATATTCACAATAAAAGAAGCTAAAATGAGCATAAAAACGTTTGTTAATTAAATGTTTAATTGAAACCAACTTTAAACTCATTAAGCTTGAAGTTCAATAAGATAGAAAATAGCAGTGTGACAAGAGTCCTAGTACGTCACAAAAAAAGTAATGTTTTCACATTCCTTTTGTGTAAAATTAAAATTGAGCAAAGAGCAATGAGATGTAAAACGAAATCCACAAGTCATAACTGACTTGTAGCCTTGTATTTCTAATTCAGATTAGGAAAGTTGTGTATCCTGTGCACTAATCACCAGTGTGAAACATAACACATGCCTGCGATCCCACGCTGGGAGAGTCCCCTCAGTAAAATCTGTTCTTTCCAGCACAGTGCAACCAAGGTGCTCTTACAACATGACTGAGCCACTGTGCTCCTGCTGATGCCAGCAAGGGACTTTGAGCAATGAGAGCGTGGCTTAAGATTGTCAGACAAACCACAAGGGAAACACATCCTCTTCTCCTCTTATTGCCTCAGCCTTTGTTGTACTGTTTTGTAAGGCAGCAGCATCGGTTGTCATCTAATACCACTTTCACGCGGAAACCCTGCGAATGTTGTGACACATTGAACAGATGTAGAGGGTAGCTGTGGAGTTTATACTTAACTGTTGAACACAGATACAGCAGAGGACTGCTGTTGTGAAAAGACCTCTGCAAAGGGTAATCAAAATTAACTGACCACAAATCTGGCTGCATTCAAAACTAAATATCCCTCTGAAAAACAGATTATTTTAAGAAATGTTGCTGCAGTTGCAACCTCACCAGGCAGGACTTTTAAACATAAATCACAAACCCTCCACACCAACTTCAGCCAAATGTGAAAAATGAGCTGTGCTTTCTTGGGTTTCATGCTAGGATTTATATTTTCTCAGTAAACCTTATTACACACCATTTGTAAAGCATTGTTGATATTGCAAAATGTCTTATCCCAATGTGACACAAGCCTTTATTGTCCCAGACAGGTCCATTCACGGCTTAACACAACAAGAATAAAACAAGGGTTCTTTTTTTTCCTTCTACCCATCCTACGGTGGCTCACTTGAATATTCAAACAGTGTTCATTGTCTTTTTGTGTTTTGTTCATTGTTTGTTGTGCTGTCATTCCTCAGCTTGGCTCCTGAACTTCAAAGAAAGGCTTATGTCAATTTATGATGAAATGGAGTGAGCAGGCGAGAGAAAAGAGGGAGAGAGAGAGGGAGAGAGGAAGAAAACCTTCATACAAAATGGCCCTGCTTTTGAAATGTATGCTTATTAACGGGTGTTCAATAAATCAATGGAATATAATTAAATTCAAACAATGTGATTTTTTCTCCCACTTGCCGAAGCTTGACTCCAAACATCGGTCTCTTGATGGGCCTAAGGTGACCCCAATTCCCATGGTCCAAAGGACTCTGCCGTCTTTCCCTGGAGGGTGTCATAGAGCCTATAGCCATTCATGCATAACATTAGTGTGTTGTGAAGCCCAGGAGGCAATCGAACGGTGCACCGTTGAAATGTTGACACTGATCTCATTTGATATATTTGAGGTGTGACAAAGCCATTTTTGCTCTGCTGGATATTAAGAACTATAGAAGAGAGGATGACACAAGTGCTCTTCAGCTAAGTTAGTTGAGAGAGGAAGTAGGCAGTTTTTCTCCACATACTCTCTCCTCAGTTCAGTTCCAGTTGCTGAGACTCAGCAGCTTTTCCCTTTACTCCATAATGTTTGCTATCCAGCTGTTGTCATCCTGCTACCTCTGAAAGCTGGCCCTGACTATGCCAGCAGAGGGAATCCAATTGGACAGAGTGCGAGGTGAGGCTGCGGTTGGTAATCACCTGCTGGCTAAAGGCACAGATGGCACAAACACCAGCAAGATGTTCGTGCAGCGGCAATCCAAGAAGTCTTTCTGACAGGCCATGAGACAAACACAGAAACCCGAGAAACCCACAGTGAGCTGAGGAATTGCCGCATGCAGATTTGATGCAGAAACCTGGCAGCCTGGCAGCCAGTGAGCTACCTGAAGTGCAAAGAGTTAAAGCATTGATCGCTTGTTTTCACAGGCAAGGTCTTGGTGTCACTGCTCAATGATTGGGGAAAGTGAAAAAGTGGGCAGGTTGTAATGATTTAAAATGGTAGATGCTTTCCATGACAAAGGCAACCTGATAAGGGCTCCTGTTATCAGTGAGTCTGACCAGCCACGGAGAGAATTGAGAAGCGAGGTCATCACGGAGATAACGGCGTATGTGCAGCCTGATTATCTCTTCCCTCTCAAGGATTTTTGATACATTTCGTTGCTCCTGTGATTTATCTGGTAGCCCAAAGACTTGCTTTCTGTTTCGGGTCTCAGAACTACACTTCAAGGAGAACATGGTTGGTAGGCACCTGTTAAGATTTACTCTCGAGCTGCCATGACTTTAAATCTTCTGACACACTGGAGACAGTCAATTTAAGTTTCCACCAGGATTAACAGAAGATATACGCTGATACATTTGACTATAACACTGTCACTGAAATCAGATGCAAAACCTGTTAGCTTTTCTCTCTGAGCTCTAGATGAAGGAAGTCGGACGAAGTCATTTAGTTTATTGATGTTGCTTGCAGAGATTTTTTTATGGTAGTCAAGGCTCCCAACACATCAAACATATCGGGGTAAAAATGCCCCGGAGACGTCCCTCTTTCTGAAGACTCCCCAGCAGATGAGCTCCTTCTGCTCTGTGTGTTACTGCTCTGTGCCTTGGTTTGTCCTTCACAAGAGACAGGTAACACTGCCAAGACCCAGTAATTAGTGCAGATGGAGATTGTAATACTCTCTTCCCCTCCCTGCAGAAATGCCAAGGGAGGCAATCTATAAATTCCTGCATATTAATGCAATTTAAAACCACTCCAGACACCTTGCTGGAGGCAGGTGATAAAAAGGTGAAAGGCAGACCTGGCACACAGCTGCTGATATGTCGGTGACATCAGTACTGTCTCAGCGACTTCCTGACACGACATCCCCAACACACACACACACACACACACACACACACACACACACACACACACCAAAATAACTTGATAATCTAAAATGCTCTCCAAATCCTGACCTTAGGCCTTACAACTGGGTCTCTATCAATAATTAAATGGTAATCTAAAAACCCATTTTAGTTGGGTCATCTTTCTGCGCCATTGTCCCTGCTTCTCTTCTTCCTCCATCTATTTTTTCCTCTTTCTGTAAGATCTAGTTAGAGATTCCATTAGCATGAGAAAGCAGGCTGGTAATTGTCTTCACCCTACTGAGTGATCCCTGGATAGAGGATTAGGCAGAGAGAAAGCCCTATTTCAACTCGGAGCACAGATGCTGCCCACAGCCACCCACTCCAGATTAGATTAGACTGTGGAGGGATGAAACCGACCGGTAACTTCAAGCAACATTAAACAGAAAGCGTGGACAGGAGGTTAAAACCAATAAACTTTTGTTCACCTTTCACCACCAGCTGCGACCTCCCTTGTTTTCTTTTTTCTTCGTTCTTTTTGGGAAATTTTCTTTTTAAGCTCCTAATATGCTTTTCTGTTGAAAATAGGGATTGGGGAAGGCAGTTTATAATTTCTCTCTCTCTCTCTGATATACGCAGAGTATTTAGAGCTGAATCTCCCTAAATCATCCCCCCCGGGCCACCCTGTCCGTCACTAATCTACCCGCCTCCGCCCACTCATAAGGAGGTGTCACATTTCTGGCACTCCTCCATGGGATAAGCACTTCAAACACCAGAGCTTCTCCTCTTGACCTTTCTCCGGAGATGATCGATTAAGCTCATTGGATTTATTCCATAAACAGGCAACCATTACATCAAAAAGGCAGGGAATTTACCTCCGAGGCAGAACTTAAAATCCATATAAGCTTCATGAGGGTTCCAATTTTTATAGGCTTTTTCAATCCACTTCTTGCAGCACATTAATAAGCACAGAGCCTTTTCAGAGGCTGTTTTGGTATCTGAATCACAGCAGTTTTCTACGTGTAATTATTGAAGCAAGTCACAATGACAACAGAGTGAAATTCAACTGCTATCTGTACTCCATAAAACCTGTGATGCAGAAAAACTGTTCAGCTCGCTCCCCTGCCAGAGTAGGATAAAGTGGAGGACAAAATGACTGAAAAGTTTAAAAGTAAAACAGTGCAAATATGTTTGCTTTGTTAAAAACGGCACACATACTGTGAAAAGTCTTCACTCTGCTCTCCACCTGTCCAGGAAGCTCTGTGGGGTAAACCAGGGAGTACCGAGGCCAGTAAAAGGTCTGCTGCTCGCTTGCTGCATGAGCCATTAAGTTACAACACTGCAGGCTTCCTGTTTTCATGCTTGAACACCTTCTACATGCTTTCAGCAAGGACAAGACTAAACAATCTCGAGTGAAACACCAGGGAGGAAAACCGAGAAGACAGACTATTTCAACGACAGAATGCTTGAAACCACAACAAATCACACGTCGCTTTGAATCCCATTTGTGAAAGTTAAAACAGGAAATCTAAAACCCGTTTCATTTCACCAGAAAAAGTGAGAGCTCCCTCTGAGAAGCCCAACTAGACTCCTCCTGTTTGTGATCACAGTGGCCAGCAAGCTCTGCTTCAGCTCTGAGGGACTCTCTCTGGTCCTCTGCTCTTTGGTAATCATATCTTATTTGAATAATGAGGCAATACCACCACTCCTGCCGTCCATTCCCCCTGCATCCTTGACTGGAGTCTTTGATAGACACTAATTCTAGCTCCATCTATAAAGCTCCTCTCATGCATTTTTAATAGAATCTATTACTTTAGGATTAAATTATAAAAGACTGTCCTCCTTAAATTTTTAATAGTTTGCATAATTGGTATCAGGGCCTGAACGCGAACCATAAAAACCCAGTTTGTACAGGACTGCGCGGTGGATAGAGCCAGACAAAACCACACAGCACCGGTGCACAAAAATAACACACATGGTATGACACTATCGCAGACAAGCACACATCTGCACACGCTCCTGCACGCACATGCCAGCAAGGCCATTATAGCTTTGGGTTCATTGCAGTGGAGAATAAGGTGGTGTGAGCTCAGCACTGTGAATGAAGGGGACAATAAGGTCAGGGACCATGAGAGCTGCTTTTGGCTGCGGAGCTCCTGCAGGAGCCTGAGGCAGGAGGAGTCACCTGATGGAAACAGGAGACATAAACCAGGTGTCCACAGACACCTGCTGCCACTGATGTCAGCCGCGACCACAACCCCTCACCGGGTAAACAGCAAAAACTACTTAGCAGGTTTACAGCCTCCCTTTGTCCCCACAGTCACTGATAACTGTGTTCAGTCAGCTTAAATGAAAATGTATTTTCCTTCTCTGTTCTCGGTTCCAGGCAGCTCAGCCATGAGTTAAATGTCATCTGCACTTTCTCACTCTCACTCTCTGCATCTCAAGCTCAGCTCTTTCCAATAACAGACAGAGAATACAGGAGAGCAAATGTGTCTGAGGCCTCTCCTCTAAACTAGAGACCCCTTAGAAATCTATGCACGTCACCATCCCCCAAATTAGCACCGCAGGGACACCCCCCTCACCGCCCCCCGCCTGCTGGCGGCAGCTCTTTGGCATATCTGTACCGGGGAAAATATTTCACACTGTATGAATTATTAAGTGCGGGGCCAGTGCTAAGCAGTGTGGAGATAGACCAGTTATTCACAGCTCTATTGGGACGGATGCGTCGGAAACCCGGGCCGCTCGCCTATCAGATCGTTTGTCACAAGCGATAGACAATTTACAATGAGAGAGTTTTTCAATTTATTCATTCTGCTGTCACTGCAGTTTTCTACCTCCACTCATTCCACTCAACAACCCCCTCCTCCTTTAACTCTGTCTCGTCTGGTAAGGGGGCTCCACGCTGAACCAACTGCCTGCTTCTCTGTCTGATGCGCTTACTCACTTTGTCTTTACTCAGCCTGAGGAGAAAGGTGGAAGTGAAACACATGTGGGAAAGACATGCGGAGGGCCAATCCTGCTACTTTAATAATTTTAACTGAGGTAAAGGTGTGTTGGGGACATCGTGTGACAGCTGAGGGGTTCGGGCCCAAGTAGTGAAGCTGACTGTGGCTCGGTGATAAAGAAAAAGAACAGGCAACAAGGCAGACGGTGCTTGGCTGTGCCTCTTTAGTACTAAGCTCCTGGCAAGAAGAGACAAACAAGGTGGACCACCCCATTAGATGGAAATAAAAAAGAAGAACTGAATAGCGGCTGACTTATTTACATTGTCAAAAGCAAGTTAAGGCGTGACAGAGAAAAACGGTTTAAAAAAGCCCAGACATGATAAATATGTACAAATATTTGCATCTTTATTGCAATAAGACAAAATCATCCCAAACACTTTTTATTTTAGTTGATGGGCTTTTTCTTCTGGAGAAAGTGGATCCTGAAGGGCAGGATCCTGCTTTTTTCAAGAATTGCCAAATAACAACTCCTACATAGATAGACAGTGGACCTCAGCACAAATGTCTGGCAGACTGCAATTTAAACATTAATTACTGAAGGTGAACCAGCAGTCAAAACAGCAACGGATTTGTTTGTTGTTCATAAATACTCTGTTAAGGAGGGCGAACCAGAGAACAGACCAGCCTCAAAAGCCTAAGCCTGCGTTCTTCCACTATTTCAAGAAATGCAACTCAAACTCATGAGAGACAAAATACAGATAATGTTTTCAAAGGGGTTTTTTCCAACTAAGCTGAATACACAAGAAAACTACAAAATGACATCAGCGGCTTTATTGGTCTAAATGCTCATTGAGAGCAGTTTGACCTGTAAAGCAGCCCAGAGTGTTTCTCTATCTGTGATGTCCTTTGAAAGCCTGACGCAGACGGGTTGCCTGAATAGGCCTTGATGTGAAAGGCAGAGATGTTAGATAAATGTCCTCACAGCCAAGGCCTCTGCCCTTTTCCTGATGATGCATTCTTATACTCAAATGCCCCCCCACCCCCCCACCCACCCACACACACCCACACACCCACACAAACACACACACACACACACACACACACACACACACACACACACACAGAAACACAGACATGCAGTGCCAACAATCCCACTGAGGGCAGCATTTGTTTGGGGACAAGGTGACCCTGTTGCCTAGGGGCCTGTGAACAGGCACAATGCAGGCCTCTCATCCTGCACACACCCAGCCGGCTGTGTTGGGCTGGTGACGGGTGGAGGGGAGAGGGGTGGGGTGTGAGGGGCATCACAACGCCCTGCTACTGCAGTTTTAAAACCCTATTCAGGAAGCCCCCTGAGATAGCTCCTTTCACACCCTGCACAGACGGAGCAAAATCCCCGCTTGTAACCCAGAGTCACGCAGTCAACAGATGGAGCAGCTATTGAGTGAAGGATCGCGCCGGCAGAGGCGGCTCCTCATCCATCCCTGCTGGAAACAATGGGGCAGCAGGTCAAGAGTGCCGTCTCCAGCAGGAGGGGTCAGGGAGGGAGGGCATGCTTCGACACAGTCAAGCTATGCGAACACTTTGAAACTGGAGGAACTGAGAGAATTTTTTTTTTTTTTTTTTGGATGACCGGCGAGGGGAGGGGGAGGCTTGTGGCTGCATGCAAGGCACTTGGACTGGTTGCTGGGAATAAGACTCGGGTGGAGTGGGTTTGTGCGTGAATCTGGGACGGCAGTGTTTGTGTTTAACCTGCAAACAAGAACAAAAAGGCATCCCTGCGTGCGCACATTTGCATGTTCAGAGGAAACAGAGACTCCTGGTTTAACGCACATTTCGAGTACCAACTGTTACAGACACTCGCTTGTCTTTGGGCACAAAAAACTGCATGTTAAGCACATAGAACTTCGTTGTTGGTTAAAAAGCACTGCGGTGAGGCTATATATACGCAGAGAGTTAGGGAAACCTTTTCAACTGCCTAACTGTTCCCGTGTCCTGAGGACATTTTTTCATGAAATACTGAAGTGGATACACTTAAAACTGTTGTCAAATGTTACACAACCAGGCCACAATTCAATCTAGTTGTTAAAGCACATAATTAAAAACAAATGCTTCACTTCACATATTCCTTATTGTTTAAACTCAATATTCTCCCAGCGTCATCATGTGAGATTACAGGGAATTGCCAGACTAAGCCTATATAAATAGGGGTGTTATATTGTTCTGAAGTAGTTATTAGTGGATTGATTCGCTGTGTTTTCAAAGTAAAATAGCAGCTGTGAGCCACAGAGGATGAACAGCTATGCTCAAACGCTCATGCTAGTGTGCATGCACGGGTGCGTGATCACACAGATGATCACAAAGCAGTCCTACTTCCCTGTAGGGGAAAGTATATCAATTTCCATTGACCAGCAGTCTTGCTATCATGTGGCTCTGACCTGGGAGTCAATTAGTCATCTAGGTTGCCCTGCCTCACTGGGTTTCCATGGCCAGAGACAGGACAAAGACACGTGGAAGGTATATTATCCAATAAGTTTAAACATCCCCAACTACTGATATGCCAAATTACTGGCACCACATGTTCCTCACACTTGAAAGGTTTGGTTTATGGGGCTATTTTGCATAGGAAGACACTTACTACAAAGCAGAAGGTGTCAGGAGCATTGCAGCAATTCTCCATTAACAAACACTTGACAAGAAAGTACAGAGACTCAAAGACGACTTCCTACCACTTGGGAAATGTTCACAAATCACACCTAATTAAACACAAAAGCTTAGTCCATGAAATCAGAGTGCAAAAAGCCTTTCCAATGTAGAGGCTGGAAAAACCCAGTCTTTTGGGTTGTTAGAAACATACATTTGTTTAAGCACACCGTTATTTCATTCATGGTTGTGTTTCCCTCAAACAAATTGTCAGCTAAGTACAGAGGGACAAAGGGTTGAGCTGCTATTCTTCCTTCCCTAGGTCACATCACAAAACATCAATGGTTTGCCATTTCAGAATATGCCGCTGTTATGCGGTTTGAGCCGAGAATTGAGAAAAAAAATAAAGCCTATTCCAACCACGCTGAAAGGGATCAATACGTGCATAGAAAAAGAAAATGGCCGTAAACACAGAGGCTTTTATTCAGAGTGCCACGATGCAGATGAAAGCACAGAATGCACCTGGAGAGCAAAGCTGAGAGCAGCAGAAGACAAGAGAGCCCACAGAGTTATCAGTTGGGGCCAGAGAGCGCTGGCTATATTCAGACCTCAGCGCCATCTATCTCCACAGCAGCTATTAGATTTCTAATATTGTTGGTTTTAAGGAGGCTCGGCTTTCAGGCCACAATGAGACAGATTCAGCCCCAGTTGCCCCCTTTTCTTTTTCAGTGTGGTCTCACAAGGTCCTCTTGGTTTTCTGCAAACAATAATGCTGGGCTGCGGCCCTTATTTAAAAGATTAATAGGATGCTGTCTTGGCAGAGAAACAATCAGTGAGGTTTCTGTGACAGCAGAAAAAGTGTGGAAACAAGGCAAAGAGGAGAGACCATTGTCACGGTTACCAACTGGCTGCCGCAGCTCAATTGAGGTGGCTGTGGCTTTCAAGCCCAGTTGTCAATCACCGCAGCAAGCATCAATGGGGTAAATTTGAATGATAAAACGATAAGTCATGAGCAGGCGATTTCCCTGTCATCGGGACAGGGGCTGTTTGAGTGTAACTCACTATGGGTGGAGAGATTTCACTGCAGCCATATGGAATTTGGTTTTGCCTCGAGTTTCTGGCTTCACCCCTCAATCATGACAGAATGTGTAATCACCAAATGTCTTCCTCTCAATCCCTGTTACAATTGGCAGCACAGTGCTGTCACTAGAGATGGGGGAACAAAATGGAAAGCTGACTAAAAGACAAGCTTTAAGTGACACTTAATTTGAGATACCCAGGCATTCTCTCAGCTCCAGTAAACAGGATCCATCAAACTTCGCCCAGAGCCTGTATGAGTCTGCAGCTGTCTGTGGGGAGAGGCACAGTATGCCTGAGAGGCCTTCAGTTACCAAGAGGACTGATGAAGAAATCAAGTCCTTTAAAAGTTCCCAAAAACAAGAAAAAGAGGCAGAAGAATGATTGTGACACTTTCAAAGAGCAAATTTTCATCTCATCCATGTCTACAGGAACACTCAAAGCATTTCCTTCTTTAAAGACCAGCCCGCCAAAAAGAGCATGACCGAAGCTAATGACCGCCTCAGAGAAGACGACAGAGAGGGTAAAAAACCACAAGTCATCTGGTGAAGTAGTAAGAGAAAAACACTGAACAGCTGCTTTCTCCCTTCTTCCCTTTGCTCATCCTAGGAGAGAGTCCCATGCGATCTCCCTGATCCTAGTTTGTGTCTGACAGAGGGGACCGCAGCTCCGTTCATCTCCCCACTCACATGGCTCTGTGCGCCCCCCCCCCCTCCCCACCGCCCCACCGTCACTCCGCTGCCAGGAGGAAAATATGGTGGGGAGGGGAAGCGGGGGGCTACATCAAGGAGAGATTCTCCCAGTGGGTTCTCGTCAGTTCCAGGCCATTGCACCTTGCTCGCTGGGATTTTGTTTACACACACACACACACACACACACACACACACACACACACACCCACGTGCGTACACACTCGTGCACACACACACGTATCCATCCAGAGGCAGATGACTATTAATGGGTACGATAATGTGCTGAGTTTTTTTTTCTTTTTTGGTTGTACAGTCGCATGCATGTGTTTTTAAGAACTGTTGTGATAATATGAATCGCTTCGGTAACAGGTCACCGTAAGTCGGTGACAAAAAACTGTTTGATGCCTCACAGAGCTTACTTAAGCGGTACAGGAGCAGATAACGTTCAATCAAAACCCAGTGAAACGGTTGATGTGGTCAGTGGTAATGTGCAGCCAAAAGGCCTGACACACTTCCGTGGTCTGTGGGGACGAGCAGAGAACGGCAGGCTGCCCTTGTGCGTTCAGTCTCTACAGATGTTGCCTTGGAGAGCGGCTGACTGGCTGGCTGCGGTGACAGCTGGACAGCTGTTCCTATAGACGCAGCCACAGAGGCATGCCACTGAGATGGGGGTGGGGGATAGTGCTGTATGTTTAGTTTATCTGTATGAAGTTCCCAGGACGTGCATAGCTGTCAGTGTTAGCAATGGTGCATGAGCCTGGATAAGGAAAGATGGCACTGAACAGGATATGGAGAGAAAGCACAGATGGGTAACTATCAGACACGGCTGACATTATTTGAAAAAGCTCCAATAACAAAAAAGATTTTTTTTTGTAAATTGTAATTTGTCTATCCCTAAATGAACAGTCTAATACAAAACCAAATGGCTACACTGGCATAAGTCAAAACATTTAATTTGATCCATGAGGTCTGTTTGAGCAGCTGCGACTTTTTTTTTATCATCATAAACAAGTGAAAGTTTAATATAAACTTCACAGGGAATTTCAAATCTATTTTCAAAAGCAGAGAAAATAATTGGCTGAACATTAGAACGACTCTGGACTGTGTGCCAACATTAGTTGCTGCTTGTGATAAAAGGCTATTTAAACTGGGGTTATGTTCAGATATTATACCTTTATCCTGCCACTTAAAAACACAGTTACCTAGAATTACAGAGACCTGCTGGAGAACAGTGCAGATTAAATACAGCCTATAGATTAATGTCCTGACTGAGGAGTAAGATCTTTTAAAAAGCAGTTGAAAAAGAATTGCAATGGTGGAAAAATCTCAGCAGTATTAAATGTTGTCACCTGCTGAATAAACACACTGCAAATCATGAGTTAAACAGCTTTGGATTGACGCCAGTCACTTCTGCCAAAACTCTCATTTTTCCTAAGCAGGCCAGGCTATTCATTATGCCACAAAAGGTCAGCAATTTGTTCAACTCAATAAAAATGTTAATAAAACTAAGAGCTCACAAGGAGAAGCACTCATAGCCTCTGGTTGCCCATCAAAAAAGGTGAATATGTGAGTGTGTGTGCTTGTGGGGATGCATCTATTTGAATGCGATGTTGCCACTGCAGCATTACACAGGTCAAAGGTTGTACAGCAGCTATCTAGCAGGAAATATATCTTTGGCCAAGTAGTAATCCCGGTCAAACTCCACCAACTGCTCAACACAAGGGAGATATAAACACATGCTGACAAACACACACACACACACACACACACACACACACACACAATTTGCAACCTACAATAACCAGGAGCTGGTAGGCGCCCCCCCACACCAAAATGTCCAATTCCATCTCACACCCACAGCCAACTCTGCTAAATAAATGAAAAGACCCATTAGGCAGATTTCAAAGGCCGGCAATGGTCATATAATTATATATGAAATCTTTTAGAGGAAAAAAGTGATTACTCTGGATGCAAGTCTGAAAGTGGGTGGGGGTAGGTTATTGCTAAGCAACCAGTCATTATCCTCCAGAGTGGAGCGAGGTGACCGGCCATCCGTCTAACTCCGGTGGCTTGCCTGGCTCCTGTGCAAACCCACCCCCCCACCACCACCACCTTCCCTCCGCCACTCTCTCTCTCCTTCTTCCTCTCTCTGTCTCTCGCTCTCTCTCTCTGCCGTCTCCCCGTCCAAATACAAACAGAGATAAAGAACGCTGCAATCGCTCTTGACACACAAATAGGTTAACACAATAAAGCCGGCTTTGCCTGGCTCACTCGAGGGAGGAAAGCAATTCCAGCAGCAGGCAGGAGGTAATAAAACAGGGCTAGGAGTGTGTGTGTGTGTGTGTATGTGTGTGTGTGTGTGTGTGCGTGTGTGCCTGTGAGAGTGTGTGAGTGTGTGTGTCCATACATGTCCTCATGTCAATGTTCCTATGTTTTTGTATGTGAGTGGAGGCAGGCACACAGAAGCTCTTTGGCCTCAGGGCCTAATATCCCACGGATTTTCAACCCTTTCTTGACACAAATAATAACACAGGAGAAAATGACAGAAATTCCAGGCTGCTTCTCCTTTTAGATTAAGGAAATGGTGGCTCTATATTAACAATATAGCTGTCCTGCACCAGCCCTATACAAACACATTAATTGTTCCCAATACGGGTCATATGACGGCGCTCTTGTAAATGGTCTCCCGCTTGGTTAAAATTCAACAAGTAAATTGAATGAGTTTTATCTGTGCAAGCCTCGGCTTACCCTCCCTGATGCTGCTGCCAGGCCTGGCAATAAATGATAAAAATCTCCAGAGTTTTATTAAATCGTGTTGCATTCACGCTGAACTCTGGAAAATGGTGAGCTGGCTTCTGCAATTACAATCTGGACCAGACAACATTGTTTTCTCCAGTCAGTGGAAATTTCATTACCTTACAGCAACCACCTTAGAAATGGGTAATAGCCTCTTTTTGTCACAGACACAAACCGACTGTGGGAGGTGTGACACCCCATAAATGTTATCCATTCGCAACAATATGCTTCTAGCCAGTAACAGTCTGGATGCTGGTCAGCATAATGTGCACAGTTATTCAGTGATATGGAGGAACTGGGTGGAGAAAATAGCGTTCAATAGCTAATTCCTGGATTGACTGTAGTGACAAACGCATTGAATAGATCCATGCAGCTGACGTATCTCTGTCCTCAGGCTATTATAGACGGATGGCGTAGGTCATACATGGCCCCGTCTCTCACATGTCGATAGATAGAGAGAGGGCTAGCATGTTTTCCCTTTGGAAAGACTGAACTGTGAAGTAACCCCAATTAAAGCTTCTGGAAAAGTTTCACGAGTTAGGTCAAACAGGATAGCCATTTGTAAGTGTCAATCAATTCCCCTGCTTTTTTACCCGCTGTTCCTTCAACCAGGTAATCAAGCAGCAGAGATGTAAAGTGGTGGCCACTGTCAACAGGGAATAAATTACCAAAGCATGAAGAGAAAATACCTTATCTGTCTGATGTATTTCCTGCTTCTGCAGAAAGCTACAAAGCCCAAGGGAGAGCAGTCAACCAAAATGCAGGGAGACGGAGATTAGGATGATGTGCAGTTCCTTGTTCCATTAAAGTTTGATCTTCCTCAATAGCCGAGGAGAATCAGATATCTCCCATTCAAGATTAAAGTACACCAGCATAGAGGGAGAGATTAATCAGAGGCCTGCATGAGATAAAAACAGCCTTGCTTCTGGCATGGAAAACAGTGGCAATAAAGAGTTCAGCTGATAATGTGAAACATGGCGAAGCACAATAGCAAATCAAGCAGCGTGTACGGGCCTCCAAAACAAATCAAAGCACCAACTAGACTGCGATACAGTGGCTGAAGAAGTACAGCAGGGGCTGATCTGATAGTAACCAAGGCCTTCATTTTATTACTGGTTAAGGTTGAAGAGGGCACACTGAGGATTTTCCCATGTTGCTCACTGTCGCCAGGCTCTCATTCCCTCTCCTCCTCCTCTCCTTGAGATCAATGGCGCTGGGGTGATTTCACAGCAGCCTGCACTGTCACCCAGAACAAATCAATGTGACCATGAGGAAGGCAAGAGCGGCATTGTTTTTAAGGAGAGCAAATTCGCTGTTGGAGAGCTTGTCAGATTTGCTTTATTCTCTTTCTTCCCCCAAGAACACTTTGGAAGGAGCATGCCTCCCCTCACTTTTCTGGCTGGGTTATGGAGCAAACTATAAACTGCACAGCACTTAGCCTCTCTATACTAGTGTACTCATTAACCACATATAAAGTGCACAGTTCCTGCAGACTATATTTCACATGGCCAAGAGCATTTCCAAACACAAAAATGGACTAACCGCCCTAACCTTCCCAAATTAAAGGCTTCACATTAACCTCTGGGCTTGGTGAGACGTGACTTCCACTCAGCCTGACCGCGGGTGAGACAGGAAAGAGA
Source organism: Lateolabrax maculatus (assembly GCA_031216445.1). Classification (NCBI taxonomy): domain Eukaryota; kingdom Metazoa; phylum Chordata; class Actinopteri; order Acropomatiformes; family Lateolabracidae; genus Lateolabrax; species Lateolabrax maculatus. The sequence goes on from CM062217.1 coordinate 14,468,851, forward strand.
GGGAAGAGGTCAGAGGATCACCGCTGTCCGTCATGCGTTAAGTGGCTGCAGATAACCCTGATGAACAGCTGCCAACGTCCGCCATCAGAGCAGATCAGATCACAGGAGCGCAGCAGTGGTCAGGTGAACCTTTTACTTCAGCCAAAATAACAGGAAATCATCAGCGGAGCAACGAGTGGAGAACCGCACAGCGTCTCGCTAACATGTACCACTCATCAGAAACACTGCAGGGGTGCATGTATGCAATCACATGCCCGTAGTCTATTTTTGTGTAGCTACTCAACGTCAAACACAAACATGCTTGAATTGAAATGCTTTCACTGTGCACTGTATTTAAAGTTGTAGACTATTACTGACACATCTCAGTCAATTTACTGAAGATTTTTGTATTCATTTGTGTGATATGAATTTTATATGTTATACAGTACAAGTGGAATCTCATGTGGGCATCACACGATTGAACAGGTATTCATAAAATTAGATGTAAATTGCCATGATATTACTCAATGGGGCAAGGTCAGTAAGAACCAGTCCTTTGCCAGGAGTGACTCTGAACCATTTAAAAGAGTCTGCGTTTGATTATTTGACCCTGGCATTGTGGAAACATCAACAGACAGGGAAGAAAATGAGTGGTGACTTTGTCAGACTGAGGGTCAATCATCCAGCAGCAAAATAGATCTAGTGTGCGAATGTATTGTAGCAGCTAACTCTATAACAAGGCAATAATGTCAAGCATAAAGAATTTGTAGTGCTACCTGCAAACACCCAACACACAAAACAGAACCATCCCTGCTAATCCTGCCTGTACATTTAATGTCAAAGCCCATCAACAACATAATCTGTGCTGGAAGCATGGCTTTCACCTCTATTCATTCACACTGACTGGCTGAAGGGTGTGTTGGTTCCTCCACAATAATTTCTGTGAAATGCTTTTGTTTTATGTTGTCTTTTTCAGGCTCTGTCTCCACATCCTGAGTACTGATGTGCAAGACAAATCTCGCTGCCAGGACAATTGAGCTTATATTAAATCATGTAATATTGTACAAGTACAAGAGAGGGCACGTCTCTTTTGTTTGCCTGCACATGAAAAGTGTTAAAACAAGGAATGTTTCCTGAGATGAAACACTTTGATCAGGTATCTAATGAGCTGCTGTTGACATGGCTTTGAGAGAAAATGTTTGTGTGTCCGATGACATTTCCGAGTGAGAAGCTTTGTGCTTTTCTAGGATATCAGCTAATCTAGGAACAGTTGTCTTTTCATTTCCTTAACAGGACAAGAAAATTTTTTTTTTTTTTTTGTGATTATTTACACCTACGATATATTTTTCTATCAATGGAGTTTGTGGACAGTAAATCTGTTTTATAAATGTACTTTTATTTGCGTGAATAAAAAGAAGCACTTTCATTAATAGAGTCCACACAAGAATGGACATGCACAGCTTAAACACTTCAGGGGTAGGTAGATCTTTAGTAACACACACACACCCTCTCTCTCTTTCTCTCTCTCTCTCTTTCACATACACACACACACACACACACACACACACACACACAGACACACACACACACACACAGACACACATTTGTATCTACTATTTTAGTCATCTTAAGTGCCAAAATGAGTTTTGCTGCCTCTGGGTAGGTGTTGAGACAATCAAACCATGCAGGGATTAAAAAAGATTAATACACAGTGCAGGAAATTAAACTTCAGCGACTTTAACGTTATTCATGAGTGGAGCTCACTTATTCACTTCAGGCAGGCACTTTAATAAGCAAAGAATACAGTAAGGAACCCAAACGCTATCAATCAACCAAACTGATATGCAATTTGAGTTGCAAATTGATAAAAATGCCAGGCTTCTTTCACTGTTTTACTTTTATTAATACGATACTAAAATATGTTCCCCACCTTCCAACTGTTGCCAGCATAAATGTATGGAGAGCAGATCAGATCTTACTTTAGTTATTTAGGTTTTTATAATTTCATCAGAAAGTAAAAGTAGAATAGAATAAATTGCGGGTGTGATCAGCATTTATGCAATCCAAGTTTTCAACCAACAAAGCTCTAATATTATTCAAGGTTATTTGTGGGCTTCTTGCCTTTTGTGAAACAGTTGATAGTAGAGATCAACAAGAACATAGTGAAAGCCAGAGGAAGATGAAATGTGAGTAAAGTCTTGCAGCAGGACACTTGAAGGTCCAGTGTTACAGGAAAAAAAAAAAAAAAAAGATCTAACAGCAAGCCAGAAAATAAAGAGGCAAAAACAAGAGCTACAAACTCCAAAAGGTAATTCAGTGACCTAGATATTAAAGCTTTTCTGCCAATCCGTTCTCCCCTGCCTTGTCCAACCATCATGTTGAGTTAAGGCAAGAATTATGCGGGGAAGACTATTTGTTTAGGTGAGGAGCAGCCGCAGAGCTAATATGAGCACAATTTGCTCAGCAGGTCACAGGCGCAGAGTGGAGGAAGTAAATGAGGCAGTTCTGCCCCCTCGGGTGCAGCCCCTGCCTCATACATCACTGGATGTTTTATTCAATACAGCCAGGAAGGCTCTATGGCAGGTGCCCCGACTGTGGGGGCGCCTGCCCTGCTGTAGGGGCCCATATTACATTCAGCGAGCTGCCTGTCTGCGGGGCAGCTGGAGTGAGAATGACTGGAGCCAGTGAGGAAGATGAATTTTGAGGATGCTCGTAGTCTAATGATAAAACATACTGTGTGCAGCTTTTCGGCTGCACAGTCAGCATAATGTGCAGGCTCATTTATGTGCAGTGTGAGCGATGAGGCTAAATACTGCAGAGCAACCTCAGCAACCCACAGGGCTCAAAGTTCACAGGAGTCGAAAAAACAGCCTAAACTTTATCAGCCATAGTCAAATAAAGCGCAGGACAGTCACATTCAAGATAATCAGACTTTTTTTTTTTTTTTTTTTTTCTCTTCTATTTGCATTCAAGGCCTCTGCTTTTGCAGGGGACACATTTGCTGAAGGAATCCACAGGACAATGACGAATTGCCTCCAGAGCTCAATGCAGCACGGAGCTCAGAGTGAAAAGTTTTTTTTTTTTTTTTTTTTTTACCGTGTTAACGCACACATCTCCGTGTATTTTATGAGCTCCTGTCACAATACCACAAATGGGGGTTGCATGTCGTTAACACTCCGGGGTGAAAAATCACTAATTGCAGCAGACACTACCGTCGCCCTCCCCACGCGCAGTGACGCACGGGGGCGTGCAGATGAAATAAACTCGCACCTTTTTCTCCTCCAGAGCCACATATCCCTGCCTGCGCTGCCCTGCGGCGCAGTGCCCTCGACAATACAACTTAATTGCTACCCATACTCGAAAAGACCAATATTACACATCAAAGCAGCTCCCAGAGCCACCCGGGAGCGGCTCTCTAACAAGTTGGGTTTTTTTTTTTTTTTTTTTTTACAACACTTCCTTTATTGTGGGTCACGCATGGAAACAAAGGGCTTAAATCTGAGACGTCGCTGTGCGAGCAGCGTCCTGGGAAAAGGGAGCATTCGCAAACATTGGTCATATTTTATGCTGGTCCTCTGCCGTGGCCCCTCAGAGGGACCCGGCGAGGCTCCGGCGGTGACCGCGTTAACGGATACGAAGAAGGACCCAGACCCAGATCTGGATCTGCAAGACTTTAAGAAAAATGCATTTGCTGTAAAATATATTTACCATAAATTGCTCCGTAGTGCAGGCTAGAACTCCATGCAGATTGTAGCGTTCACTGATCTGCAATCTGCCTCACACTTCTGGGGTCCAAAATTAAAAAGGATTCATTCCGTTCTCAAAAATCCAGCAGCCGCTTTGTCGCTGTCAAACGTTGATTAAGTTTATCCTCCTCTTCCGATGGTATGCAAATATACCGGTAACCCTGCGAATTAGATTCCACACTCTTGCCTCTGGCATGCAAAGTTAATAAGCTTTGCCTTTTTTTTTTTTTTTTTTTCTCGACTCGGCTGCCAATTTTTGTCGAGGGCAGAAGCGCAGGTCGACAATATCAGGAGCGTCCTCGGAAGGATTGCGCACCAAGTGCGCTTCGGGTTTTCACCGTTTAGCCTCCGGGACACGGCAAAAAAAAAAAGGTCCTGGTCGCTCCCCCTCTCGCCCGTAGATACCTCCAAATAACAGAAATGTTAATGGAAAGGCTGGATGGCTGCACTGCTACGCAGTATTCCCAAATCCACCGCTGTTACGCATGGGTTTAAAGTGGTCCGCTGCTCACTACGGGCGACCTCGGGTGAAATCTATCAGGTGAATGTTAGTTATAATATCTAGGCAATATTGTGCGGAGGTACCCTGAAAGATATATCTCGGCTGGGCCAAAGCAGCTGCCTGAAATATCCTAAACTGATGCGGTGTTAAATCCCGGTGCTCAGGCTCTGCTCCGTCCGTCACTTTCTCCGCCGGCAGCCTCTCGGAGATGCCTCGCCTCCCGATTCGGACTCAGATTTTCCGGCCGAGTCTGCGGAGCGACCCTCCGGGATGCCCTCTCTCTTTTTTTTTGGGGGGGGGGGGTTTGATTTACCAAGACGGGAGGCGGTCGCGTCGGGTTAGAGAGCTAGCTGCTTCGGGCAGCTCCGGGATGCGGTCCTGCCCTTGTGCCGAGCTTCCGAGACTGACAATAACCCGGAACGCTGCAGACTGTCAGGCTGCACAGACCGCCCACCGACCAATCACTGCGCACCGGGAATAGAAACATTCCCACGGGTTGGCCAATCACCGGTAATTGAGGACTGTTACCATAGAGATGCTCGGCGTCCAAGCGTCTGAAACCACGTTGTTTATTCGCGGAAAGAGAGAGAGAGAGAGAGAGAGAGAGAGAGAGAGAGAGAAAACCCGTCTGATATAAATTGCCGTGGCAGAATGCAGATTGAGATCTTTAATCACTCTTTTATCCTTATCAGCGGCTACAGTTAAAGGTTAAAGGCGCCGTCCCCTTGATGGGGGGGGGGACCCGGGCTCGAACCTCCAGGCATCTGCTCTGCAGACGTGCCCCTGAGCAAGACACTGAATCCCTTCCGGCTGCAGGAATACCGCTCTGTGGCTGGTCTGCGGGGGGATATACAATGTTATTATGCAACCGGAATACACATGCAATTAAACATGCAAAATGCTGTTTATGATGGGAGACTGTAAAGTGCTTTTTAACTTTATTGGTTTGGAACTCCTATAGGGCAACTCTTCTATACAGACGATAGGCCTGGCAATAATCAGTTTAGAATATCAAAGGTTTGGCTGCTGCGTGATCAACCAGGTATAACATCAGAGACACGGTTTATTGTCCTTTCTGAGCTCAGATCTATTGAGTGCTACAGACTATAGGATGCGCTTTTCTGAACATTGATCATTTCTTGCAACAACTCTTGCATCTACTGTGCGTACTTTAAATCCACCGACTCCCTCAAAAAGTTAAATTACCTAAATATATTTCAGCAAGACAATCTTTTAAAAAGTATGACATGTATGTGACTGTCTACTTAACTTTGCAGAATTCATTCACTGACACCTCCAGCTTACTGTATATGAGTCACAGGAAACCTTGCAAAACACCTATTTTTGTAAAATGTCATTACAACAGTGGGGAAGTGGAGGGTTTACTTTGACAGAGGCCCTTAGTATTCTTCTTCTACTTCTTGCCAACTGTGTCCGGTGCACACAGACCTCGGGACACACAAAGGCAGTACAAGCAATCACACATCATGGACTCTCATAATAAGCTGACGCTGGGAAGTGGGTGATGCAGCACTCAGCTTATGCCAGTGCTGATAAGAGCCTGAAAGTATTACCTCGGTCTGGCAGCCCGCTCCAAGAAATCCATCCTGAGCCAGGTCATCAATTCTGCCCTATCTGATTGCTCACCAATCCCTGGCAGCTCCATGTCGCTGTCCTGGCTTCTGCCTTTGAAATTCTCTCTATGACTTGCACTTTCACGCTTGTTCTTTCACAGAAAAATAGGTACGTACTGTATTTACATATGGGGTCTTTTATGTGGTCTAACACCTACATGACAAAAAAATAATGATGAAAAGTGTGCATGGGGAGGTAAAATATCCAGAGCAATAGAGAGCCTGACTAAGTCAAACCCTTAAACGTATTCGCCGCAATCACAGCTCCCCCTCATTGCTGCAGTGGACCTACAGAGCATACATTAAAGCCTGTGGAGTTCAATCATATCACCTACGCCGTGTGGCTGCATAGTCAATCAAACAGATGAACAATTAATTGAAAAATATTCAACCAGAGCTGTGTTGTGCTCCAGTGAGGCAAGCAGGCAGGCAAATAAGCCATTTGATTAGCTGATAAGCAGATGACTCAACAAACATTCAAGGCATGTTTACTGTGGTTTGATTAGAGTGCGCCCAATACGCAGAAGATTGGACACAAATACGTTGTGAAAACACTCAGCTGTTCCAATCCCCAAGGCAGCATGAGGGCACATAAAAACAATGAATTATTTATGGCGGAGACTAGCGAAATATCACAGTGGATAATTTTCTGTTGGCTATATTAAATGTAGTTTTCAAAATAATATGTCTGAGCCTGTGCATTTCCCTGAAATCATTCCCAATGACAGGATCTAGAGCCTGGAGATTGGATATGAAATCACATGAGATATCTCCCTGCCAAGAAACCTATGAGCGTTTTACTCAAACACCACAGCAAGGGTTATTCACATGCTAATTGGACCTCCTTCTTTCTTAGTAAATATGATCAAAGGATATTTGCTTTGTCTTTGTTTTAAGCATTAGCTCTGGTTCAAAATGAAAGACCTCACTATCAAGGCAAGCCTTTAGCATGCCTCATCTGAAAGAGGGTTCACAATACCGATAAATCCAGGTTCAGCTTCAGTAAAAACCACTGCAGCTTCTGTTTGAATGGGGCATCTCATAAATAAAGCTCTTGTATGCCCCATCCAGAGCCAACATTAGTGTCTGTCTCTGAGCTGAAAGCCTTGCACTGTTACAATTTGTTCCTGAAAGTGAACTCAGTTTAATTGAGCAAAGTTCAAGTCTCCACAAACAGCAAAGTAACAGAAAAAAAAAATCGATGGCAGCAGAGGCATGGAAAAAAGAGATAGCATTGATTTATCTGCCATTGATTCGCGAGGATCGCTGCATTCTACCCTCCGGGTGAAATGCATGCTGTCTGCAAACTGATGGGGATGAATCTGAAAAGGTGTCAAGTGGTTAGAGGACACAGAGGTGGAGGATGAGAACGGGGGCAGCCAGAGGTGGCAGGGGAGGAAGAGTAGACTGGAGAGGGAGCAAGTGCATTAAGTATCAAACAGAAGAAGGCGCTAGACCAAAGGCTTGATAAGAGGAGATACTGTTGCGAGGATGACACCACCACTACGCAGGGTTGAGTCTCCATAGTGTCGCGTTAAATGTCTTTGACATGAGCGAGAGGAGATCGACATGAAAGCCAAGAGCTGAGTGAAAGAGCAAAAGGCCTGAAGCTGAAACCATCATATAAACCAAGACACCAGTTAAAACCAAGACTTATTCATCCTGTTGACAGTATCAACATCTTAGATGAACATCACATAGCTGACCCCTATTTCAATAAGCACAACAGTAGGCCAACTTCAATTGATTCAGTGTGAAGTCAAAGTCTGTTGGCTACAATAATACTGTATGAGTAAGCATATATCAAATCCCACTGTTGCAAGTGCGTGACAGGACGAGCATCTTTTGCAATATTTTAAGTCTCAGCAATTGGCAAATAGATGTCTCCCCAGAGACTTTATACTGACAGCCAAATGTTGTGTAGAAGAGGGGAAGCCAGGACAGAGATCAGAGGCCAGAGCAGACACACAGACCCAGACGAAGAAGTGTTACTCCTGAACTTTGGTATTTTTACAACATCCCTCTGTCTCCTCTGTGGCTGTTGGCAATCTCACGTCCACACTGAAACTAAAGGAGAGCTATGTGTTTGCTATTGCGGCCCCTTGCGTGTGGATCAACCTTCAGAAAACTGTTTGGTATTTTAGAAAAACCAATAAGACATTCTTTCCTATGGCCTTGCTATTGTGCGGACGGTTATATTTCGGTCGCTTTTTTAAGTTTGGTCTATTTTTTTTTTGTGTGTTTTTTTTTTCTTGTTTCACTTAACTTTGTAATAGAAATGTAGATGACTTGACAGGAAGTCTGTCACTTGCTTATGTTTAAAAAGGACAAGGTGTTCCCAAAGAGTTTTGGATTGAGAGTGATTCTCTGTGAAGTGCTTTGTAACCTTGTTTTTTAGTCAAGGTGCAGTTTAAGTGAAGCTGACTTGCCTTGACACAACAATTGTCACATGTTTATGCCTAAGAAGGCTGTTTTCTTGAACAGTGTTTTGGTTCAACCCTCAAAACCATCTGGTTTCCTGTGTGTGACCAGTCAGAGATGTCTTCATGAGACACCACCCCGAGCCTCAACTTACACACAGGAAACTGTTTGCAGACAGGCTGAGTTGAGGTTATGTGGTGCAATTTATGCATTTGGGATGAGCATGCTTTTGGGTGGGGACTGTTATTGCTATTCACAGGCCCAAATTTAATTTAAGATACATGAAAATCCAATTACTGCACTAACATAAGGGTGTAAAAAGCAGAAACCGAACTGGAATCAATGAATAGCAACAGTGATTTCAAACGCAAAACTTACTTCAGACAAAACATGCAGATGATCCCAGATGAAATGTTTATTTCACATTGTCAGGTCTTACATGTTTCCATCAAACAGAAGCATAAAAGTGCTGAAGTGGGGGGAGGTCAGGCACAGCGTGACCTCTGTCACACCAGGACCTGTTAAGTCTCATGGCAGCTCTTCCTCCTCATAAAAAGTGGAGACACGCGGGAGGAGACGCCCAGACACTTTGAATTTGCTACATCTAATGTAGGAACTTATGTTCCAGTAATTGGACAGTTTTTGAAGCAGAAGTTCTTCTTGTAGCTGTCACTATCCTGTACGAAAATAAAACACTTTTGAACACCTTTTCCTAGTGTTTGTCAACACCTTTATGCTTACTACAGCTCCCAGCGGCATATAAAAAAGACCAATATTCTTTTTGTTCATTAAGCAGTGAAGTGAAGTGAATGTAAATGTTAAATATAAGTGTTTTACACCAAGTTTAAGAGTTTGCATCTTAATATCAAAATCAGAAACATCACCATCCTTCAAAGCGTGAAGTACCAAACATTAACAACTTAATTTATGCTGCTGCCTATCAAGGACATCTCCATGTGACCACACGACCACACACACACACACAAACACACACAAACTGTGTATTTACGCTGTTGTTTTTTCCTCCTAGCAGCAGCTGGTTAAGGCAGGTCTGCCAAGAACACAGCTATTCTTTCTTGTTGTTTGAGAGCTTCACATGTTGCATCTCCCCTCTCTCCATACAATGCAGAGTCAGCTCAGCACTGGTGTCTGTGACAGGTGAGGGGCCACTGAATACACTTTCCTTCAGAGACCTAAGACCTACTTTAATGAAATGCACCCAAGAGAACAGCTAAAACACACATATGTGTGTGTAAAACCTAAATGCAACATAAAAGAAAGTCTATTTTAAATCACAGATTTCCACCCATACTTTTGACTTACATTCCCCCTGTGTGGCGAAGAAGGATTGTGATGATCCCTACACTAATTGGATACCTTAATCTTATGAAAATGTGACAGTAATTTTAATAGAAGTTGATTAAAGTCCTTCACTGTGTCCCAGTTTCACACTACATACATATTCTAAGCGGGTTTCAAGTATGCAGTGTGTTCATTCTGGAAAAGTGACAAAATTGAGTATACTTAAGAAAATATTGAATTATTTGATTTTTGAGTGTGGTGTTGGAGGATGATATTGTCAAACAGTGTACTGCGAAAGAAATCTGGAGGAGCTGCTCACAGCTGGAAAAAAACAAAACAAGTTGTGAATGTCAGTGAGAGAGCGGCAAGGCCTTCTTGAAAACAAAAAATATATTCAAACTCTGGGAAAAGTTTGACAAAACAAGTCAAGGTATCCAGGTATCATGGTCATTTATTTGTCATTTTACAACACAAGGTTGCACAATGAAATGAAAGTTGCAGTCCCTTCATGCTACACACAAATAATATATATATACATATAGAATACAATAACATAAAATAAGAAATAAAGTTAAATAAAACAATATAGACAGCTATTTATATACATACATACATAGATACATACATACACGTATACACCCAGGAAACAGTTCTGTAGTGCATTTTTTGAATTTGCATCTGGGGGAATTATTTTATGTTTAATGTTATACGTACTGTAGGTACTGTAAAGTATTTGTATCCACAGTCAGTCAGTTGCATTATGGATAAAACATATCAGAAAATTCAGAGGACTTTGCCATCACTGTGGCCAGTAACTGTATTGTGAATTACTTGTGTTACATTTTGAATTGCTTAGGCTTGTCCATTTCAAGTTGTGAGGCAGCTGGTTGAACACTTTCCATGTCTCTCCATCTCAGTCAGTCAGGCTCCAGTGGACAGAGGGACCATCATCCTCTGCTTTGCGCAGTGCTCAGCTCTGCCCAATTTTGCACCTCCGTTCGCAAGTGATAGAGCACTATCAGTTCTGACAGCTCCCCAGAGCCACTGGGATTTGAGTGCCCCCTCCTTTCACCCACCCTGCACCCCCAAAACACACACACATATACAATCACACACACAGGCACACACACTCACCTCTTCTCGGCTGTCTGTCTTTTAAAAGGACAAGGGCTGGAAATGAAAGGCGGAATAAAAGCTGTCAAAGTACAGAAAGAAACAGAAAAGTGGGGATATCTGTAGGGATGCTAAGGACAATGGGATACTTTGTCCCTAGTTTCATTATTGGCTTGTGTTTAATTTTGAAACAGACAGCTAATCACATTAGAGACAACCTCTCCACAACACTCGAGCGCCGCTGTCTCCTGGAAGCAATCACCACGCTGAAACTGTCTCATTGGATTCTTGGTCCAATTACTTAACTCCATACAAATCGTCCTCGATGTGACTGAATTGAGAAGATTACAAAGACATTTCTGCTTTAAATTGAGAAGTTTTAACTACAGGAGGCATAAACATGATAATAATGACAATGATGACAATCATTATAATAATGATAATGATGACTTTGATAACATTAGGCTTCCCTAGCTTGTTATTTTTAACCTTTATGTATGCACTTGCCTTTTTTGCTTATTTTTACCCAGACAGGTTCTCACTGGTAAAATATAAATTATTGAAAAGATGGTACAATTTATGGTTACTTAGAGTGAGAAGAAATAAATTTGTATTCCACTAACAAATGACAAGTTGAGTTTATAAGCTGTCAAACAGAGTTTAGCTTAATTCAAAACACTCTTTTCTTTACTTGCTGGTACTGTTACAGTACGTTTCTAATAGTTACTCCACTATTGTCACAGTGGCTGCTGTACAGCAAGAGTCACATAGTCTAACTTTAGACCAATGATAACAGGTTTTTGGTCACTTAAGGGGCAGTGAAAACAAGCTGTGAACACAACATTGACATTTAACTTGTAAGTTGATATTGCAAACACGTTACCAACAACATCCACAGATATGACATAAGCATTCATTTGAGGTTTTGTTTCTTCTTTTAGTCGCTTTCAGCTCAGTCTTGGTCGCCAACTCCTGAGGTAATATCTGGCTCTTTAGCCACTAAATGTTCCACTATGTTTATCAGCTAGTCGTAAACTTGTCTGTCTGCTGTTTGGTGCTGGGCAAGTAGCATGCAGTGGTTTTTTTGGAGCATTTTTCACTGGAAATGACACTACGAGAACCAAACAGGAAAGTTGCGGGTCAGAAAATCAAAACAATGAGCTGAAAGATGCAAAAAAGAGCTCTGTACAGCTAACAGGAACTGCATGATTATCTGTGGATTCATCACTAAAAAGCGAGCCCTTTCACATGATAGTAGTCACGTGATACATTGGTAATATAAAAAATATTGATTACAGCTTTAAAATAAAATTTCACAGTGAAATTGTATTAAGGGGCTGCTTCACAGACCACAGACCACACTGTCTGACAAAAATAAGCAGACAAAGAATAGAAAAAAATAAAATAAAGGGTTTGGACAACTTGAGAGAGCAGGTTAAAAGTCTGTGTTGGAAGCTGGTTAACAATCCCAGCAGGACATCTTAGCTCAAAGCACAAAGTCGGAATGAGATCGGAGAATAATCTAAAACCGAGGTGCTGGGGCAGAGAGCCAGAGCAGCGTAGAAACATACAGTCACCTCACATGGGAAGGGAACCAGCCGAAATAAGCCACGCGTAATTAGCCGGAGTTAGAGGTTGCCTTGTAAAAATAGTCCATTTCCCATTTCACCATGACTTAATGACTTTTTGAGTGATTTGTATTTGTTCAGCTAAAATTACTCTTCACGAAACTGGATCCAAAGAAGCCCTCAGAAATCCAGGTGTTCATTTACATGTCCGTTTGCCACTTCATGTCTGCACGTCAGCCGCTGGTTAAAATGTGCACAGACAGGGGTGAACGCTCAGACTAGTTGGTGGATGCTGAATGTGGATTATAATAACACTTTGACCTCTGTATAGCACCGCAGTCTCTTTCTCCAGCTGGTCTGTCTCCACTATGCTTCAGTTCCTTCACAGATTTTTCTTCTACACCCACATGACTCATTTCTATCTCTCTCCATAACTGCTTCTAACCTTTGACTCTTCCTACCACTCTTAATCCCTTTTTTGTTTCAACGAAGGATCTGCATCATTCAATATTCATATTTCCATCTTCATAATTCCTCTTCACTCAACTTTGACCTGAAAAAAGCTGCCTTTCTTTTGCTTGGTGAATTATTATCCCATCTTCTGTGAGACCTTGCCAATCTATTAATCTAACTTGCCATTTACTGTCTTTTCTCTCCAGCTCTGTTAAAGGTTGGCTGCCTCTCCTCTCACTCTATCTGTCAGTCAGTCTTTGTGTGCAAATCCCACGTCTTTCTCCCCCAGACTGAATTATTCAATTTAGATGCCATTTGTTTCACAGTTGGCAATAGGGACTGTGTGCACTCTCCTCTATATACACTGTGGTTCTAATCGCCAACTGCACGCACCCCCTTGCCCATTCGACTGTTAATATTCTCTCGCAAAGCAACCTCATTTCTATTTCACATTCATTTTCTGTCCTTTCCTCTAAATTAGCAGCATATACGTGTGAAGAGGGTTTTAGGAGCTGTTGTCTCCGGGGACAACTCTCTGTTTCACACATGGAAATCAATTTGTCGAGACGAGCGTTTCACTGAAAGGTGCCATTAGAATTCACTATATCAGTGGGGAAGAGGTTGAGGTGTCTGCACCCCAGACCTTACTCCTTTTAAATGGGTTAAACCAAAGGGACCACACCTTGCTAACTACAAAAAAAGTTTTATGAAATGACGTACGGAAAGATGTAAATTGATATGACATTTTTAAAGACTTTACTTGTATTTCTTTAAATAGAAAATTAAAACAACAAAATTTAATTTAAAATTTAAAAAAGTTTTACTGTTTGTGAAGGCTTACTTTCCCAATTTTCAGAGAAAATGGATGTACTCTACTTTGTTTTCTTCTCAGATATAAATGTTAATCAGTAAATACAATTCCAAACCCCACCTCTGTCATGCTATAGTTGCTCTGTTAATAAATATTAAAGACTAAAATTAAATAGAAAAAAATATATATCACTAATGGGCCAATTAAAGCCACTCCAAGTCCATTACAGCTCATTTCATTGCCTACAATTCCTACAAAAGTCATTCCTATGTTTAGACATTTCAATTGGTTTATAAGACTAGCAGTTCTGTATAATATGAGCAGCATCTTACTGATCTGAATGAATTTAAACTTTCATGTCACAAATTTTGTTGAAATGATCTCCTAAATTCCCCAGTTTACGGCATTTGAAGTAAAAGGTGTCGATAAAGCCATTCAACTGTAAATTTCTGTGCGGATCCCTGCGAGCTAAAATGGGCAACAGTTGAACTAATGCACCAGTAATACTTCAAAGATTCTCTCCTCCAAAGCTTCATTTACAATGTGAATCAATGATAGTGGCTCCTTCTGGTGCCAGTAATGCACTCTACTACCTTAGCCCTGACAAACATGTATCCTTCTAATCTAATCTCTGATGCTATGGTTTTTAACTCCTCTAGTAACACCTCTGCTCCAACTGCAAGTGGAGGCAATCCGTTGCCCGGGCAACAAAGTTCTCTCCTGGCTTCTGTCATGCAAATACCTCTGAAGAAAGGGCAAAAAGTTAAGGAAGCAGATCCAGCCACTTTGCAGAGTGGTATGACAGAGACAGGATTCAGTGAAGGTGGAGAGACTCCTCTCGCAATAGAGCTGCAGGGTTGCCTCGCTCTTATTTTCATTCTCTCTTCTCCAATGTTCCCATCTCTCCTGGAAAGATGGTCAATATGGTGTAGAAGTATTACAGTCCAAATCGCTTATTGGCTCACACAAAGACATGAATCCAAAAGCTAGTTTTGTCAGGTACATTTTAAATTATCCAAAACCAAAACGCATTGTTCTTTCTTTTTTCTTTAATTTTTTATTACAAAGAGGACCAAGGTAATAACATTCAAAGCTCTAATAGTACAGAGAGGAAAAGGGAGTGACTAGTCTGGCAAATTAAATCTACAAGAGCCTCTGTGTACCCAGAGACCCTCACAGGGGCATTTTCTCTTCGGTGGCCTTAGAGCACCCTTCCTCCTAATGGAAGGGAAGCAGAACAGATGGGACACAAATTGCACTTTCATACACCTCAAGGTTCAAGGCAATTTCCCCTCTGCGCCTGTGAAGTTCTCGGATTGCCTCTCCATCCTTTGAGCCTTTCACTCTTCAAAGGGGTTTGGGTTTGTTCAGCGCCCTGAATCATACACACACACTAAAACATACTCTAACACCAACACGTGAACGCACACTCACACACACACGCACACACACACACACACACACACACACACACACACACACACACACACACACTAACCTAAAAGTAGTTTCGCATTGGTCACCCTATATGTTTTTATTATCACATAGTAATTTGTGGGACTCATTTTAATGACGACACTGATACCATCAAAGACATTACCTAAATAAACAAAAGGACTACTGATCTTATAGAACAAACTTTTATTTGGCCAGGCAGACATGTGCACTGAGTGCACTCTGATGTCCTTCATAATGTAGCTTACAATATCGTCATGTTAGGTCGCCATCAGTCTCTGTTTCCCTATCTCACTAACAGTGAGAGCCAAAAGAATTGCAATTTATCAGAGCAAATAGATTTCCTCTCTTTCATTTGATGTTGCATGTACAGTGTGCTGTTGAATGGCCCAGGTGCTAGCAGAGCTGCTGAGGAGGTAATAAAAGACTTCCAGCAGTATTGTTTACTGCTCCATTAACAAACAAACATTAGGGCCCATTTGACTAAATACTGCTGACAGAGAATATGGTGATCAATCACCATGGCAACCATCCCCATTAATTAATATTGCGCTCGGAGATTTAGGAATGCTTGGATGATGAGGATGGAGTGTGCACAGACTTTTTTCTTGTCTTGTGGGGGGTGGGGGCGGTGGGGGGTTGGATTTCGTGGGCGGAGTTTCCTCTGCACCATCTTTCAATTCTGGCCTTTGTCCGACGCCGGCAGAAGAAGCCTTGCTCTGCATACCAACCAAGGGGTTAACTGTGTCCCCAAAGCAATTACAGCCAATTGTGGAGCTAGTTAGCAATTAGTGGATTAAATGTAATGAGTCTGCCGTTGCCATGGTGATGGAATTTTTCAATGATACTTGTCAAAATGAAGAGCCCTTTTAAAAAAGGCAGTGGTTTTAACAGATGGAGAAAGATAGGTCCAGTCCATTTAATGCGATCATCACTTTAGATTATTATTGAATGTAATTATTTGTTTTCATGTGAACCTTAACATGAAAAAACATTGTTGTTAATGTAACCAGTATTGAAGCCTAAGCATAAGATGAACCCTCCTCTGTGGATAAGAGCACCTGGTGTGGGCGTTTTTAAAACAACTGCAAACTCATTTTCAAGGTCCCCAACTGTTTTATTGTGTTTTTTTGAGCTTCTTTGTAGAATATACAAATTAGTTTTAATCAGGCGAATTTTAATGTACATACGGTAAAACTAATACCGAGGCAGGCTTGTATTTTGAACAAGTTGTGTGCACTAAGCCTGTATGTTATTCATTCAGCTGTCAACCATAGTTATTAGACTGTTCAGTCATATGCATATTGCACATATACAGCACCATCTGTGCTTTTGTCTCTTCAGGGCCAGAGCTGACATATTACAGTGAGAAGAGTCTTATTGAGTAGTATAATGGATTCCAAACTACAGCATTTCATATATTGTGTAATTTGATCGCTATTTAGTCTGGATATCTGATGCCCATTCCTCTCCCTTTATGAAACCGTCTGTGCAAACGGGGCCAGAATCCAAAAATGATTTATGACAGATTCATGAAGAGAGGCCAAGGGGAGAGAAACAGATTAGGTAGAAATCTGGAGAGATAAAGATGAGACGTCTGTCTGCTGCTGAGGGCAGCGAGACAAGCCCTGTCTGTATCAAGCTCAGGGAAATGTGCTCAGGGCCCTGACAGACAGCATCGAACCATCTCAGAGCTGACACAGACATCATCTTTCTTTTCTTTTCCTCGGGCAAGGATAGAACTGTGACATTGCCAATTATAGAGTCCTTAGGTGGCCATCTTGTATTTTATTTAGCTGTTTCTGGGAATGTATACAATCCCAATGAAGGGTCTTGTAGACATTTCTTCTCGATAAACATGTCATCATGTTTCCAACCAGGTAGTGACACAAGATAATGGTATATCATGCCCAGAAGTCTGTGCAGTTGAAGCATCTGATAGCAGCTGGAAAGAAGAGGTCTGATCTTGTCAGCTGAGCACATGAGGAGTGGACAACATGATTTATCCAGTGTTCTCTTCTGCTCAACTCAACTGCTAACGTTTTGGTAGCAACTGGAATCATAAGCAGCGACTCAGAGTGTTCAGATAACATACAGATATCACTGTTAAAAAATCAAAGAGCCAAAACCTGGCATTCAAAAACCCTTATCATTCAGGGACTGTCTGTTCGAGTCATATCACCATTACATCACCCAGAGCAAAGGGTCGGGCTGACTTTGACATTTGATCACACTGAAAGTGTTGATGTTTTCTCACTGTGTAAACCGGCATTTGTGCTGACAAAACAACAGTAAAACCGGGCTGATTCAGCCCATTTCTCCAGTATTCAGCTTCCATCTCCTTTTCATTTCTCCCCTCCACTCAGGTATGATGACTGCCAGCCATAATGCCGGTCAGCGTGAGCCCGGCTGCAGTTGAGCAGAGTGCTGGAAGGCCTGTACGATTACCCCTGCCCTCCTGCTGCGAGCACTGCAGCGGTAGAGGGACTGAGAGGGAGAGTGGTGAGCTTTTAATACCATGCACAATAGGGCACCTCAACCCCAGACAGGCACCATATTTACACTGAGCTAAGGCTCTCCCTGAGCCTTATGACAGAGCAGGCGGAATGATCACCCTTCGCCTTGCAGCCAGGGATCCATAATTCATGAGAAGAGGTGGATGGGGTGCAAACAGGGCATGCTTACAGAGGGGGGGCCGCCGCCTGAGGAGTGTGTCCTGAGCCCTGTGTGTCTAAGTAATTAAATGGGATTAGGTATGCGCTGAACCCATTTTCAGAGAGATTGGCTTGCAATGCCATTATTATTGGAAAGGATCAGAGGGGCTTATAGGCATTGGGGAGAAAGGTAACTGAAGAGAGAGGTTTGAGGAGATTTATTAAAAGAAAAAAAACTCTCTCAAATGTGGGTGGCAGGTTGGAGACAATCATCTTTTACATCCACTTCCCCTCTTTAAGGGAGAAAGAGGTGAGAGAGACTCGGTCCCACGGTTGCGCTTCCTGTGGAGGTGTGGAGCGAGACACTAACACGTCAAAGAAACCAGAGCTTACTATGTCCACAGACTCTGCAACCCTCCTCTGCCCAAAACATCCGTTTCTAATTTGTGTGACAATGCCAGTGCGGATGGCACCTGATTTGCAAGAGGGTGCCCGGAGCAAAACCCATTTGAATAAGCACACATCCGAGTTATCAGGGATCAGGAAGAAGAGCTCACAGGCAGACAGGGCGCTACCTCTTTCCTCAGTAGCTCAACACCTCGACACACTCAGCTAACAATGTGTCTCTGTGTGCACCTGGACTGTAATCCTAACAATGCAGCTAACAAAAAGGTCCATACACAATCCTGTATTGTAACCCAAACATCTTATTCCTAATCTGAATGGATGGTAAATCCCAGCTAGTGTGCCCTACTGAGGATGATTTTTCTTGCCAGAAGAGCTGAAGCAACTTCTTGTTTGTGCCTCCTTTTTCCCTTACAGAGAGAACCTTTTGGCGACAGCAACCCTGGGAGAGATGCAGAAAGCACGTCCCCTGGGGAGAAAAGCTGCCTCAGGCTTCAGAAAGCCTATTTACAACAAGCTGTGCTTGTTACTTTCATCAAAATAGAGCACTGAGCTTTTCTCCTGCCTTGTTTTTTGTGCTTTTGGCAGGAGGTTGTTATTGTAAAGCACTGACTCCATTGTGCTCAGCGGTGCGGTGAAAGTCTAGCTGTCCACGGCCATAGAGGAGGCACGAGAGAAGAGACGGTTGGACGGGAGACACGCCTTTCCTCCCTGAGACCCCAGTCTGTTTTGTAGACTTTGAAGGAGTGTCTTTGGGAGGAGTAGAGAAGCCTGCTACGTCACCGAAATTTACCCAACCTCTGATCCTCAACTGCACTCCATAAAGTTCAATTAGTGGATCGTTGGTCTCTGGCGGGCACGTTTGTCATAATCTATTGTGTATGGCGCATTCCAGATGTTGAAGGAGAGGACAGAAAATCAATGAACTGGATTGGGCTGCCAGGCCCAGAGGGAGGTCTCCTTACCCTAGCCTGCGTGGATCAGGCTCAACTCTCCTCCATCAAGCCTCTCTTTTTACTGCTGTTTGGGCCATCAAATTGAATTTCATCTAAAGGTCTCAACAAAAAAGGGAAGATATATAGCATAAAGCTTTTGTATTCCACAGTCTCTCCATTTGCCCTCCAGACAAATATGCAATCACATATAGTTAATGTTCAGGAAGGGCTGCTGTTTGCTTTTGATTTTATAAAAAGCAAACACCATCTGAGTTATCACTCCAGTAGTCTTCACTCACCAGTAGAGGATAGACCTTCACTTTTGTTTGTTATCATCAAACACAGACACACATTGAGTGGTATGCTAAAATTCTCAAATATTTCACATTTGTGTTATATTTTAAATGTGTAGTGACACAAAAGTGTTGAGCTGACATTTCTTGTTTGCACCCATCAACCCTGAGCCCAGGGAACAGAAAGGAACTCTGGGAGGAATCAAGGTCAATGACTCCTTGACAACCGTTCCATCTGCGGGGTATTATCATTTCATTACCTGTCCACGTCAATAGCCACTGCTGTTTTCTTTTTGACTCCATTTCCATAGTAACTAGTGATTCATTGTTTGTAAGGGGGCAATCACTCTTGGACAATTGCCTCTTAATGTTGCAATATCATTGGCAGTTTTCAGCTGTCTGAAAACTCTGTCTATGAGTGTGTGAGAGAGTGTGTGTGAGAGAGTGTGTGTGAGAGAGTGTTTGTGTGTGTTAGGAGGACAAGGCTAAAGGCGATACATACTGTCTATCGTTCCTGAGAGGTAATAATCATTGAAACAGTATGCCATTGTCCCACAAGGCGGAGATTTTCATATACATGACTGACTGTGGAGCTGATCTGGTTATTGTCACTGTCACCATCAACCCCTGCACTCGCTCCCACTCTTATATTTCTCCACCCTTTCTCTCCTTTACCTCAAGTATGTAGAACAAAAGAGAAAAGAAATATCACCCAAAGGAGGTGGTCCACCTACAAAATCTATAAAGTCCTCCATCAAAATCAGCTCCCCTCGCTTTATGAGGACATTAATCTGCTGCTGCAGTGCTCTGCTCTTCAAAGCACCTTGACAGTGTGATTGTCCTTTTTTTTCTTGTGGCTGCTGTTTCTTGTGTGCTTTGTTATACAAAATCTCAAAAGTTTATCAAACGGAGGGGAGGCTGTAAGAAAGAGACAGCGCCTCAGAGAGAAATAAAGGATGGAGATGAAGAGAGGACAGAGATAGATAGAGAGGAAGAGAGGAGGGAGGAAAGAGCAGCGCTTCTGAGTAACAGCCCTGCCAAAATAAATCCTCTACGGGAAAAACAAAACATCCTGTGAAATAAAACTCTGGCATCCCCTTCCAAAAATGCTGCAACCTTCATCTATTACTCTCAAGTGTCAGATAAATGTCTGGAAGAGATGGAGAAGTTGTCCTTGCAGTTGTGCTTTCTCTGCCTAAACTCTGCATGTGCCCCCTCCCCCACCAATACGCTACACACACAGCGTACACGCACACGGCTGCGTACAGTGGCTGGGTCAGTTGAGTGAGAGCTTAGACTGTATGCCGATTTAATTGGCTTCCTGTAGGTGGGGAATGAGTGATATCTGTCAAACTACTGAGAACATAGAGGAGACAAAGTTAAAGATCCATCACTCCTGCCGGGTACTATTGTCTTCGCATTGGCCATGATGAATGCAGCTCACGGAAGCTCCCTATCCACTATTACAATCAGATTCATCTCTGGCTGTGCTCAGTGGCCCCAGTAAAGTCTGCCACGGAGATTATTTACGACACACGAGGAAAGCTCTGCTGTGTTCTTTAACAGCCCCGCAGGTGTGGAGAACGTTACCCGGAACATGAGCGGAGCCGAGCCAATGGCACTGCATTGTTTAGTAAATAAATTAAGTGGGTAAATGAGGGAGGCAAGTGACAAGAGTGGAACCCCACTCCTGTTAATTACGGCCTCGGCTGCAGCTCTGGGACTCCTGAGCAAACAGGTAGGGTCTGGGATACTGAAGTTTCCAGGTGGGGTGGAAAAAATCAGACTCCTCTGCGTGCCGGAAAGAGTGCTTTGGGTCTTCAGACAGGATCCAGACACAAATTATGTGCTGTCGATGGAGAGAAAGCAAATAAAATGCGTGCAGAATAATCTTCACTAAGGAGGCTCCACTCCAGTCGTTTCATTTAACAGCCTGTCCTTTTTTCTTTCTATTTTTTTTAAGATTCACTTCGTAATCACAGATGAGAGATGTGCACATCAAACAAGACGAGCGACTTTGGTCTACACAGCTGCCTTATAAAAAGCAAACAAG
This sequence comes from Lateolabrax maculatus, assembly GCA_031216445.1. NCBI lineage: Eukaryota > Metazoa > Chordata > Actinopteri > Acropomatiformes > Lateolabracidae > Lateolabrax > Lateolabrax maculatus. The sequence goes on from CM062217.1 coordinate 14,490,175, forward strand.
CTATAAATAAAAGAGAATTTTATAGAGGGGCGTCTGTCGGGCATGTGGGGTTGAAATAGGGAGAGAGAAGTAGAAAGGAAAGGAAAGGGGGATCTGTGAGACATCAGAGACCGCAGTGCATGACATTACCTATTATGAATACAATGTGATGCTATTTAAATGTGATGGTAGGAACAGGTTGGCTCAGGGTGGGTATGGTGTCACAGCTCGTAATGAGATCCTTTGATGTGGCAGATAAGGGGGGAACTGAATAAGGGAGCGGGCCCTCTGGGGAGGAGAGGTGAGAGGACACCCGACCAGAACCACTACAGCAAGGGTGAGGAAAAGGGGGGAAAAAATGGGAGAAAATTGTGGGTGGAGGCAGGAAGCAGTTTCACAGCAGCTAGAGAGGACATAAAGGGTTCTTCTTGGGCCCTGTTCAGACCTGGCATTCACATCCGTCCTGGGTAACCCGATCACAAGTAGACAGCTCTAAGTACAGGTGTGAATGCACCCAAGACAGATTGAGGATGCACTGAGATCCGATCGCTCAGGAGGAAAGGCTTTTAGGACGAGGACTCACTAATTGTTTTTTGGCGAATGTAACAGTCTCGGATTACCTATTTTGGCTAGGGGTTGCTAGAGTGTAAACACCCCCAAATCCAGGACAGAGCCGTTTTACATTTACATTTACGTTAGAGTGGACAAACACATTGTTACATCCGTTCTTTCCACTTCCGCTCTTTGACTTTTAGCTTTGGAAAGGTTGGAAAAAAAGACACCACCCTCTAAACTCTTTATGTACTTAGGATCCCTCTTCCTACGGCACCATGTACACTGCTTCAACAAGTAGGGAAATCAAAAGTTTGACAGACCTGCAGTGCTTAGTTATGGTTCCCACTGTGAGTGGACAATCGCTGTTGTGAGGAAGGGCTTAGTGAATGGTCGACTGTCTTTTATTCATTTAATGTGAACAAAGAAACGCATCCTGTATCAAACAATTTGCCTTGCTTTAGCTTTTGCTTTAGTTTGTTTGTGTGTGTTCAACATGCAGAATACACACATACACACACTTGTTCCCTGACCTTAAGAGCGCTACACACACTCCAGGTGTCTCAGTGGAGTCTGGCTGGACCACTCTGCCATTAACAGAAATCTCCACCTGCTGTCTCAGTGCAGCCTCGGCTTGCTTTATTTCTGACAGAAATCAATCGGGCCGTCACAAACCATCATCAGCTTACTACGTGTTTGAGTGCACACCCACCGTGCACGTGAAATGCATGCACACACACAATAACATATACAAACACAAACAGAAGCCTGAAAACAACACACAGGCCCCTGCTTGATGTTTTTTTTTTGATGGCAAACAAAGTGCAGAGACAGAAAGAAATCATTTGACAGGAAGAGAGAATGTGACAATGTGTATTCGGAGGCCTTGTACTTTTGACACCTGCGAGTGAGGCAGTGTTATTGAAGCTTACTTTGAAGGCAAGGGCAGAACAATAATCAAGGCCTGTTTCTGAAAACACAGAGGAATCTCAGCACAAGATGTTCTTTCTGATTGAAAACAAATTGGTTTTATTACCAATGTCACCTCACATGATCTTACATACCAAGAGGGATAGGTGGTCTTTGATTTTTGGGAATGCGCGAACACAGACTGCTTTCATCTCTAAGAACTTTGTTTACCCCAACTGTTCGACTGTTGTACTTCAGATTATTTTAAGATGGGGTATCTTGAGCCGATCGAGGCCGCTTTTGTTTCTGTCTCACCATCAGGCCAGGTGTGGGGTTATCGTCAAGCCGGTTGGCCAACAGAGTCTGCAGTCTACCGGGCCGCCACAGACGAGGCTCAAACATCATAATCAATTATCAGCTGCCTGCAAATAATCGGAGACGATCTTCCACCGTTGTTCCATGCAGACAGCCCAAAACGCACCAAACAAAGGATAATAATCTACTGAGCTGCTGCTTTGTAATGCAACAAAGCAGGAAAGTTCTCAGCCAGACTGTGAATAACACATAAGGTGAAATAACATGAAAGGGCGTGAAGGGAAAGTCAAACTCCTACTTGTGTGGTGCAGACAACAGTGGGATATTTACAGTCAACGTCTGGGACAAGGAGTTGTGTTTCACCTGGAGACCCATAAGCTCGCAGGATCATCAAAGCAACAACTGCCACAACCTGGCATGTGTGGGCCCGTGTGTCACACCTCATTTCCCCCGAGTCTTCATGTTGGCAGGCAAATGACTCGGGGCAAACATTCACATTTACACACCAGAGGTTACGTGCCTTTCCTTTATTTAACGTCAGCAGCGCTCCATATGGAAATCTGACTCTAACACACTGGTAGTTAAAGCACTGTCAGCTCTGATTCACAAACTGTATTGGTGATATCATTACAATGAATATGAATGAAACAAACACCTTTTTTTTTTGGTACTATCCAGTGGTAATCAAATTAAACCAGCCAGAGTTTTAAAAAAATAGGTCTGTCAGCACCTCAAAAGCCCGTACAAACACTTTTGTTATTTGTTTGATTCAAACACAAAGAGAAATTCAAAAAGCAAGAATTTGTGCTCTTAGGGGGGATTTGTTGGAAGGATGTTTTCCCACATTTCCAGTCTTCATGTTAGGCCCAACCTCCTGATTCCAGGTCCATAACTCATGCACACACATATGACAGATATCATCTTTTCATCTTGCTATATTTGTTTACCTGGATTTACTAATCTCTAACAATATGGCCTCTTTATCAAGCAACTTACTGATAAACTTTTCAATAAATTGAAAAAATAAGTTAAAAAAATAATAACAAGAGGTTCCTGAATTGTCAGACTAACATGGTCACCATAAATGCTTCTCTTTGGTTTTTAGATTTCCTTTTATTCAAAATGTTGTTGCTCATGCAAGTTTTTCTCATGGTTTTTTTTTTAATTTTTTTGGGGGGGTGGGGGGTACTCCAGCTGTGAAGCTTTGGTATAAATTTTATTTCCTGCCCCCATTCTGACAGCAGGAGAGTCTCTAAATCTTCCCTTCAACTAAACCTCTCCTCTCAGACCCAGGTTTCCACCCGGCCTACCCTGACATCCCCCGCACGCTGCAGCTGTGACCTCGGAGCTCTTTCTGCACCGCATGGTGGGAGGAGGTTACACCGAGTGGAGAGCGTTGCATGCAGGGTTGGTTGGCTATATTTGTACATTCACTACTGATACTTTTCAGCCCCTGAATTTTCAGAAATGTCACTGATATTATTCTCTAATGTTACTGAAACCACTTTAATTATGTGCATGTATTTTTCCTATTGCCTTCTGGAATGTTACAAGAAACATTTCCCCTCAGACTTCCCCTCAGTTTGTTAAAGAAAATATGGTTAGCTTTCCTAAAGTTAACACATATATAATTTGCTTTTTGCAAATATGAAAGTGGTTACCTACATACCTACATAACAGACATATGTCAGATGTGTGTAGGTGTGTTTCCAGTACATGTAGCACATAAGTTGCTATTAACTTTCACCCCACTCCTTTTTTCAATCTTTACTTACTTTAAATATGTATGTATATGCCTGTGTATATGTGTATATATATGTAGATATTTTTCCTTTTCTTACATTAATATATATTCTGATGGATATTTTTGAATTTATTGTGACTGCTGTATAAACAAAGTTTCTGGCACTGCTGATCCTACTGAGGATAAACACCAAACTCTGCAGCTTTTAGCTACTTTTAGCTCATTGTTCTGGTTCACTGCTCATTATTGTTGACTTAAGTTGCTCTCTTGAAGTATTTTTGTTTTTTTACATGATTTGGTGGACACAATGGAGCTAAAAGGTGAGTGAATATGGTGGTGACAAACACTCCAACTCCAATGGGATACTCATGTTGACCTGCTTCTACTAGATGTGTAATTATTGCTGCATGTCAGGAATCTGTATGCCTCCTTTTAGTAAAAACAAAATTCTCAATCTGAAACATTTGCATGTATAATTCTTACCATTAAGAACCATTAAGAGTTGTTAAGATTGCCACTAGTACTAGGACTACAGTATCTGTAGGAATGATTGATAAATATATACACATTAATAGAAATATTCATAAATCAGTCTCTACCAACAGTCTACCAACAAGCCATTGCAGTTGCAAATAGTTTCGTGGGCCAACAGCAGAAACCTGTCAGCCCGTCTTTTCGTGACAGTGTGTCTTGAGTTGATGACCTCTGCTACTAGATTTACTGTGGTGAGGTGAAAACAAGCTCCTCCAATTCCCACTGATCACCAGAGGGCAGAACACACTCCTCTCTAGTGGGTGGGGTCATAACCTATGAATTTTTAAGGTTCATAGATGAAAGGGCACAGAAAAAATAGATAATTCATCAAAAGGATTGTTTTAAGGTTTTGCATAGAGAACAAAGGGCTCTGTAAATCATTACTAATCAGACACCTGAAAGCAAATTAAATCGGCGGAGAAATCAATGGTCTTGGATCGATAGGTGTAAAGGACAGATGATTTGGCTCCAGAGAGCTCTGGAATTCCAGAGGCCTTACAGAAGGACTCGGATCTGTTTCCACTTTATAGCCACAGCTGTCAGAGCTCATTCCCGTCAAGATGGACCACCGTTTCTGAAGGTAGCTCAGCTGGGCTTAACTAAAACAAAACCTCAGAGGGCAAAGCAATATGGGGTAGAAACCGCTCTGATGGAATCTGACTGGGTAGACAGAAGATTAAGGTAAGATTCCCCTCTCTCCGCCTCACTGTCTTCCTCTCTCCTCTGCTCGTCTTCTGGAAGTGGATGGATCTACTGTCTGCAGATGTGCAACAGATGGCTTCAAGTTCACTGATGGCTCATTTCCACATCTTTAAGGTCACGGACAACGGCTTTACCAACAGCAACTGCATATATTTATCGTCATGAATGACACCATAACGATAGTAAAACATAATTTAGACAGATTGGTATGATATTTTGGCCACACTAAGGATAACGTTATGATTAAATTAATGATTCATCTCTCCTCTCATTCATCCATCTATTCAACCATCTGTTGTGGATTTTAAATTTTTAGCCTTGCCAGCGGCATGGCTCTATGGATGGAAATGTCGGTCTGTCAGTCGGTCGGTCGGTCGGTCGGTCCTTCCACCACTTTGGTCCAGACTGAAATATCCTAACAACTACTGGATGGTTCCCCAGAGGATGAATCTGTATGACTTTGGTGATCCGCTGACTTTTCATCTAGCAACCTCATTAGGTCAAAATTTGAATTTGTCCAAATAACATATATTTATATATGACTAAATATTTGCAAAACTAATGACCTTCCCGTCAGCATCAGCTATACTTTGATTTAATTCTAAGTAGCAATGTAAGCATGCCAACACACTAAACTAAGAGGGTGACAATTCAACATTATAGCTGCTAAAATAAAATGTTACACTGCAATAAAATGAAACATATTGACATAATCACCCTACTTTATCCAAGACCTACTTCAGTATTAACCACAGGACATGCATATTTACCTCCACATCTCACACAGTGCCGTCCTCTATCTGTATGTTTCATGTGAAATGTAGTTGCGAATTCCACCAATGTTTCACCTTGTTAGAAGCTTACAATTATAGCACAGACCCGGGAGGCAAACCTAATCTCAAAGTGAAGGGAAATCTTCTATCATATCAAGTGAAATTACTGTGAGCTTTTCTCAGCCTATTCCGATAAGATACCGATCAGCCAAATAGATTGGCTTTTCCATTATCTGCCGGGAGATCTTGGAAGGCATTGGGTAGATAATTTGCTAATGTTTCCTGTGACCTCCCCGGATTTAAATTATGTCTTTGGCTACATGTCAACTCAATCCTTCTGTTTACCAGGGAGCAAGCACTCAAAGAGCCATTAATATTCACTGCAACATAACTGTCTTTTCACATATTTCTCTGCAGCATTTAGAGACGTAAAGGAGAGTGGTCTCCATGCTTCTTGAAGGGTATGGATTGAGCTTGCTGAGTGCTTTACAGACCTTCTGGGTGTTCAGAAAAGACATGACAGAGCCACAGGAAAGAGGAAAAATAGGAAGAGTGTATAGCAGAAGATGGGGACAGCGGAATAATATAATTTAGAAAGTGGAAAATCACCTATGCTCCCTCAGATGTTGCAGAAAAGTAGGCTACTGAAGTTCAATCCATATTTCAATGAACAACAGAAATCTACTTTCATATTCCTGCATTTTGAAGTGAGGTTCAATAATTCTAGGTTTAATTAACAAAATGTAATGAGCTGCTTTGATGTTGGAATTTACAGAAATGAACGTGGTAAAATAATTTTAATAATAGAGTTGCATTGTCTTTTCTCATTAAAGCAGTTGCTTAATTCCGTGCATGTTTTTATCATTGATACACGGCAGCACTACACAAACAAGAGAGGTTAGCTGCTTAAATGTTGCTCAAAAACAATTTAATTTAATTAATATGCAAACATGTACATATAAAAAGCTAGGGTTGATATATTTAGTCATGTTCAATTGCTGAACTCCCCCACCTCAATATAAAATGTAGTCAGTAAAATGTAAACCACTTGGAGACATTCAGATCAGTAGTCCGTGTTATAACAGCAGTATGACATGCTATTGTTGTGAGTTGCAAATATTGTTGCAGCAACTTCTGGGAGTGAATGTTCTACCACTGGTAATGCATGTTCTCTGTTCCGGTACTGTCACATACTCTATCTCTAAACAAATCAACCTTGATTATAACAAGGCCTTCCCCGGTGGAAACCTGTCAAAAAAATCAGCAAGTCAGTCTGATCTTTCAAAGAGGACTTGAATTACCATTGGCCCCATTAGGAAAAGGGAAAGCAAGTATCATACTCTGAGCACACACAGTGCCGCATTGTTACAAACCTTATCAAAACTGGCCTGACAATGACTGAATGATGACTCGAATTCAGCTAACTTCTGGTTCACAGCATGGAAAAGGAGTGCTAACCAAAGAGAAATGAGAGCAACTGCCATGTCATCCTGCAATCATATATTTTAAAACCTTGCTCAAATTTTCATTTAGCCCAGCACCACCCCCTCCTTCTGGACTTATTAAATCAGCTGGAAGCAGCGCGGCTCTGTCACACACAGTATTAGAACGCCATCCCCCCTCCTATTACCAGGTGCAGCCCTGTGATTTAAAGCTTTGATTCTGTTCAAATGACAACAAAGGTGAGCCCAGAGCTGACGCTCCTAATTCATCATTCCCTGCTTGATAAGAGCGGGATTAATGCTTTTAATGCGACGGTCGCAGGCAATCATCCATTTTAAAGCCGGCTCCCTGGAGGATGCAGCTAAAAAGGGAAAACACCTGAAACACAGGGTATGGAGAGGGCACATCACAGGGATATGCTGAGCTCTATAGAGCCTCTTTATAGAGCCTGAGATGCTGCCGGCCTCCTCCTTGCTACCAGAAACTTGCCCTGTGGCCTTGGCCTGCATCCCAGGAGCAGATGGTTGCAAGACCTGGGGTAAAGTTTGACCTAAATGCTGAAATTCAAAATTCCAAAAGCACCAGAATTGCCCTCCTCAAAATCCACTCTCCTCATATCCTCTCCCCTGCCAGGACCACCGCAGGGGTTGAGCCTTTGAGATAGAGTCCTTTGACCATTTGGGATCTGTGTGCAAAATACCACCGTATTTAGGACATGTTTTCCTGCCTTAATAGCTCATTATGTATTCACTCAATACTTAATTTAACATCTGCTGACTCCTCCACCCCTGCTTTATACCCCCTAACTTGCACAAACGCATGGGAGTTGGAATGAAAATGATCCATTATCCACATGTGTTTAGGCAGAGTGAGCTCTATCCCAGCTGTTCCTTTCTTTAGCTGCGATCTCCGCTTTAACACGCTCTGAACTGAACCACTCATGATGAGAAGGCAACTGTTGATCTTGACAGAAATAGACTAGGTAAAACCTGCCATTGTCTCTCGCCTGCAATCCCCTTTTCCACTTTTTAACCATGTGCAAACCAAACTGCACTGTTGCGAAAAGTCTGGCTGAGTCGGCCTCTACCAATAGAATCTGTCATTCATATACTTTCAGTAGATGCCTTTAGGGAACAACTATGTATGTGCAATAAAGTTTGGTGTCATCTTCCAAAGATATTTTATACATATTGAGGAAACAATAATGGGAAACAGGTCTCCCACTCCTCTAGATGTAGTATTTAATCCTTTACCTTGAGCCTAAAAAATGATAAACAACTGGGTGTAGAAGAGGAGAATAGATTAGGCCAATATGAACTAATTATATACTACAAAGTTGTTGTCATGGCACAAAAAAACATGAAAACAATGTCCAAAATTGGACATGCTAATTGTAAATTCAAATATTTGCTTTCATCTTTAAAGAAATGCATATTTATTTTACATTTTACATAAGATATATTCAGTACAACAAGTAATTAAGAAACTCTGTTGTTTTGTGGTACTTTCATTTTGAAAAAAAAAGAATCAAAAGTAGAGACCTGATCGCATTGATCCTGATGATAATGGAAAGTAAGGATATCTTCACTGAGACCAGCAGGAACACAAAAAACACCGCTAAAGCTGAATACATTTGAATAATTGTATTGAATGCATTTTATGCGGATTCCAAACTTGGAATCATAATATTGTGCTCAACTCAAATTAAATGTTGCTGACTTCAGTTAAATTAAAGCAGCAAAAGCTGTGACTCCATATCACAATAGTCCTTATGCTAGTGTTATATGCCCATAAAGAAGGAAACAGCACATTCCAGTTTCACCTCATTCTAACACCAGTCTCTGACCACAGTTTCAATTTGATTGTATATTTTGTGCTTTGTTGTTGTATTATTCATAGGGTGATCAAATCAAATCTCATTATTATTTATTATTTATGATTATTTCAGGAACAAATTACTCAGTGTAAGTCTTGTGGCATTAATGTCTGTTCAAAAAATGTCTGACAAAAAAAAGCTTTACTTTCCCAATAATACATTCATACAGGGTCACTTCAGCGTTCAGATGTCTGATGGCTTCACCGGTTTTATGGGTTTTGGTAAAGACTTCACGACCCACAGCTGATGCGACCCTCTGTAACTTGCAGCAAGGAGACAGGAGAGCACAGGTGTTTGGTTGACACCACAGCTCAGAGTCCGGACATTATGTGTAAGTCAGTCATCCATTTTATTCCATGCTGTATCAAAGATACACTTTGTTGAGCCCACTGACATCTTTCAAGAAGCTAGCAATGGCATTTAGGGTTTGCCAGATTATCTTAAAGGAAGAGTCAGGCAATGAGGATGAGTCACAGACTTTACAGAGTTTAGTGTTTAGTTGGCCTGTGAGTAAATAGTGACCTTAGATAACTGTGATAGTTAACGTTAAATTGTACTAATGTCCTCACATTAGTCTGTACTTTGACCTAATGTATCATCTGATCAGAAATACAAATTTCATGAAAATACAACACTTCACAGGAGCTTGTGATAACTTAATCTACCTTCACTTAAAAGTAATTTACTGACATTAAAAACTTTTTTTTTTTTAAACTAGCTTACCTATCAAGACATTACATTCGAAAGCAGAACCATGTTGGTGTGTGTTTTAAGTTTTGAGTCTAAGAACAACCTACGTAGTGCTTGTGCTCTTAATCAGGGCTTTAGGCCAAAGCAAGGTGCTGTAGGCCCGAGCTCTATGAGCTGTGATGTTTCATTATTATCCCCCTTTAGCTACTTCGACAACACAGTAGGCTGCTTTAATTACTCTCCATCAGTAGGGGAGTCAAAGCCACTTCAGAGACACACTCTAATCCCCCCTCCCTTATTTTTCTCTGCAGGGCACTCATTGTCTCCTAAATATCATTTCCCAGAGCTCTATGCACACTATTGGATTAAAATGTGGAAGTTTTGCTGAAGGGGGTGAGGGGGTGGGGATGGGGGGTTGGCATTTGGGTATTTGAGCTTAGCCCGAGGACCCGGCTGTCTCTGGTAACAGCATTTTAGTTGCATCTGCTCTGCAGCCCACAGAGGAGACGCTGACTTGCTTTGCTGTTCCTCAGTTAGCCCCACAGACACAGATTACAGCCCTTTGTGCACAAACAATCATTATTATTAAGCTCTTCACATTTTAACCTCAGTGTTGTTACAGTACAAGTTCAACAACATTTACTATATTTCATCCTATATGACCAGTATGGCTATATATACAAGTCATATTTATGTACATATATAAATACACTGAAACTGTGTACAGTATATTTGTAATAACTATGATGTACTTTACTTAACTAAAAGTGGGTAACAAAGGCTGGTGGAGTAGGACAGATATACTGTAAGTATATCAAACATGTTCTTAACTATGCATGCATGGAAAGAGAAAAAAATCTATTAAATCAAAGCTTACATCTAGAACCATTTATATATATTTATAACATATCATAAACAAACTAATTGTTACGTCAGTGTAAAGAAATAATTGTCTTGTTAAGAAAAGTGTGACTGTTGCATGGTAACCCCAGGGATAACATAAGACTTGACACTGCAACAGCTATGGTGACTGATTCTCACTGCAGCTAGCAGCACTGAAACAAGTATGCACTCATGCCATTGTAAGCCATTTTGGGGGGGAAAAAGTCCTCTCTGTGAAATGACTTGCAGGGAGTGTCTCTCTACAGAAGATGGGGATTTGAGTGTTCAAAAAAATAGTTCAGAGGGGACAGCTCGTATTGTCTTCTTTTACTGCCCATGATAAAGCACTATTCGAATTCCCACTTCCTGCTCCTGTATGCATGCCAAGGCTCTTTGTTAGACTGAATGCAGAGCCTATTCATCTCAGAGTGCACAACAGAACACAGTAATAACACAGTCATGAGTTTTGACTGATGTCAGTGGGGCGCAGGGCTGCTTCTGTAAGCTGGAACCAGAGCGGGTACGCAGGCCCCACTCACCTTTTCCTCATTGCTCAGTTGACCACCGAGGCCTGCTGACCTCTGCGTGGCCCCCTCCAACTTTAATGCTGCTGGGTCTTTGACAGACTCAGAAGACCCGACAATAACTGTCGGGCTGTTTAATGCCAAACCCAGGTTAACCTTCTGGCCCCACTTGGCCCCCTGCCTTCTGTGGCCAGAAGAAGACTGGGTTGATGTTTCTTGGAGTCATTTGTTCACAGCCAATCACGTGGAATAATATTGGTATTACTTGTTGTCTGAAGCATCAGCAAATGCCTTTTTTCATGGCAGCGTTGATTGCCACATACAAACAAAGACATTACAGCTGCCCCAATTTTCTCCTAATACACTCTGCACTGCTGTGCATTGTAGTTACTTTGTTTTGTTGCTTAAATATGATGGTATAACAGTATGGTAGCAGATGTTGTGAGCATCAAACAATACAGAATGGGTTAGGAGCTGGCATTACATGGGAACTAGGTCACCATTCAAGCCTACTCGCTTGCATTGACTGTTTCGAGTGACTATTGATTTTCTGACTAAAGCAATGACTTCATTAATATCACCATTAGTCTGCCATCTGACACAAATGGGTAGCTTGGCTTCTGGGCCAGACAATAATTCAAGTGGATATGAATCAGAGATTGGATGAATTAAACATACAGCAAATTTCACAGCAAATGTGCATTATACATTGTAAAATTGGAAAATGTTGTAGAGCTCCTTCACTCAACCGTGTTGAAACGAAATCTCCAGAAAAAAAAAAGTCAATGTTACCTCTGTCTTAGCACGCACAAACACAAACAGACATTACCAACAAATTCTCCTTTCATCGTTCAATTTAAACTTAATCTGTGAAAGATGAGAGAAAAATCAACAGATCGCTTTTCAGCAGGTTTTCAAAACAAAAACAACAATGAAAGAAGGATTATTTTCAATTTAATCCGGGGGCACCAGCTTAGCTAAAACAAAAGCTCGACCATGGGAACGCATGGAGGAATGAGAAGGCTTGCTCTATCCACCAAAACCCGGCTCTCCAGAAAACCACAAAAGAAGAACAATGAATGAGTGTGTGTGTGTGTGTGTGTGTGTGTGTGTGTGTGTGTGTTAAAGTGGAAGAGAGAAAGGGAAACGGGATTTGAGATCTATATTAAAACTGCAAATAGCTTTTAAAGATTAGTGACGGGCAGAAGGAGGTGACAGCAATGGGATATGTGAAAAGTGGATTGCCCCTCCCTACTGTGACTATTTTGATAGCAGTAGCTTTGACAAGCATCGACTTGATTGTGAGAAGGCAATGTGCGCTGAAAAGCCTTGACAAGTTTCTTTGAGGCATGTACAGATCTTTTGGTGACTGAAAGGAACACAAATCAGGATTATGTATTACATAGCCACATTCAAACAGCTGGCATTAGGAGCTCTGAAGTGTCTGGCAAGATACTGTTGTTCAAGGATGTGCTTCCCTCTCTCTCTGGGTGCACTGTAATTACCCAGATCTGGGCTTTTAGAAAACTATTTCATTATGAAGGCATGCAACCACGGCCAGAATACTCACATTCTGCACAACCTCAATGTTTCACTGACCACTTAGGTAACACAAAATCCACTAAATTTGTCAAAACATCTACTACTACTGTAATTCCATTGTTGGCCATTTTCATTTTGTTAATGAAGATATCCAGATTTTCATCACAGCATGTGGAGCTTTTTATGTTGTGAGTGCATGAGAGTACGTCCTGTACCCTGTACTTATTTAAACCGATCACCATGGTCATCGCAGCCTGTGTAGCTGCTCTGTTGTCAGAGATGTGTCTCACTCTGCAGCATTTGTCAGGATTAGACAGGAGTAATCCCTAACCAAACTCCAGAGGATGTAATTTGGAGATATGTGCTGGAACTGAAACTGTGTCGGCTTACTCCCAAAAACCCCATCTTCCACCCCAACCGAGCCATCTAACTCCTTTTTGCCAGCGCTCAGACACGTCCAATATTTTGAAATGGTAGAAAATGTAAAATACGGACAAAAGAAGAAAAAAAAAAAAAGATGGGAGAAGTGGAGCTGCCAAGTGCCCTTCAACTTACTTTCTCATTCCACTCCTGAACAAACCCTCCTCCAGGCAGGTGGGCTGTTCATGATGTCAGGCCCCATCGCTGATATCCGTTCTAATATCCCTCAACTCTTGGCTGTCGCATCACCACCCACCATTAAGTCATCGCTTGTGCCCGACACAGGGGCCGATCTGTGTGCTCTGGCCCACTCCCAGCCGCGGTGCCTTTATCACACCCCAACCTCTCTGTGACAGACAGGACTGATCTCCCCTGCAGCAACCCTCCACCCTGCCAGTAAAAGGACAGCAGTGGAAAAAGCCCCCCAGGGCCCACTGAGGACGGACTCATGAATCAAACATGCGCCCGAAGCTTCCTTCTTATCACCGAGGTCAGCCCAGGCATTAATACGCCATGGCTCGAGGGAGCTACCTACTGTGACCTCCCCCAGTTTCCCTGAACAGAAGGGCACAGTCCTCAGGAGCCGGTCCAGTGAGAGAGGGCCTCCCTCCAACACAGTCACTTCACATTACGTCCACACACTGAGAGAGGGGCAACAGAGAAAGATAGAGATGAAAGACAACGAAAAGAGGTGCAGAAATGAAGCATGAAAGATCAAATAGACAAAGAAGGAAAGGAAAAGAAAAACAATATTCCTTGGTGCAATGCTGGGCAGGGAGTAACACATGGGTAAAATCGACTGTGTATACAGACCCTTTCAAACACCACCAATCTTCATTGGCCAGACTGGGTGTGATATATGTGACTGTCTGCCAGCGTAAATTAGGCAGTCCAGCCCGCTGTGTGGTAAAGCATGACGGGGCCGGACAGTGCACTAACTCAGGCGGCCTGGTGCCATGCACACCAGCTTCTCTCTGCTTTGCCGTGCCATAAATCACCAGCTGGGGGAAATGAATCGCTGTCCGTCCGAGCTGGATGCACCAGCTGGCACCGCCATCACCTGACCAGCAGGAGCCCATGCCGACACTGGAGCGGCTGAAATCAAGAAAAATGAGGCATGGAGGCAGACGGAGCCATACCCCTGCGCTCTCTCATTAGTCTCCTCTGGGCTTCCTCCACACTGAGCTCGTCTGAAGTGAAAGGGCACACAAAATATATTTCAGAGTGTCACCTGAGGGGAGGGAAAAAAAGGGAAGAAATGATCACCCCTGGTCTCCTCACAAATCTATGTAGAACTGAACTGGCAGACAGTATTAGTGTTTCTGAATCCAGAGCTCTGGGAGACAGCAGGAGGGACTGCAGCTCGGGGGGAAAGTAGAGGGACAGCTTTGTGTTTGCTCTTATTTAATGGAGTTATTTTACTGAAAGTAATGACTCAACCCTATTGGGACTTCTACTCTGCATTCAGATGTAGTTAACGGAAAAACATGTTGATGAATAGATTTTCACTTTTCAATATTGCTGAGTTGCTGGTGGAGGGCCCACTTATATGCTGACCGCTGCGATTATGAGAAGCTGTGTGGGCGTCAGAACTGAGGCACTCATCAGGAAAATGGGTTGAAATTACATCAATACAGCCACATACAGAGTTGGAGAGATCTAAAATAATATATACTTGATCCTCTACTATGGACATGGGGCTGCTGTTTACCTCCAATGTCCCAAATTATGGATTCAAAACATTCTTTGCATTAATCTGTACATCACGTCAGAGAAAGCAGCAACTTTTTAGTTAGACGGCAATCAAAGTCACAAATAGATACATTTTATTACGAAAATAGGGCAGTGTAAATGCACAGATGCAGGCTAGATTGACATTAAATTTGAGGCTTGTGGTACAACACTGGGTTGCTCCGAATGATTGGCAAGGCCAATTTCCTGTGAACCCCCACAGCAGTTTTAGCCTAATTTCATTGGTCCTGTGGAGCAGCAAGTCTATCACTGTCTCAGATATAGAGGATTAGCTCCTCTTTCCTGCTCAGATGAATTTGCCTGTCATGGTGTGGTGATGAATGGCAGGAAGGCTGAGGAAATGTGCTGTGGGCTCATTGGAAGTGGCAAGGTGAAGTCTGGCCTGGCAGCCTGCCCCAGGCTCTAACTTCACCACGGTTGTGACCCCCCACAGATGTCCAGGTGTACATTCACATATCGGGAGCCAGCTCATCAGTCGGCTGGTCAGTCAGTAATAGACCACAATATCAGTTTGACATCTGTTTTGACAAGGAATCCGATTCCATCAGTGTGTCTTAAGGTCCCCGGATACAGCAGATAGTGTCCACTGCTTCTCCATTCATGTGAAAAGGGTATGTTTAAAGGTCAGGCATATAAGCACCAGCACCTGCCTCCTGCTGAAAAGCAATACATTTGATCGTATGCTGGATAACAATCTATTAAAACTAAGTTCAGTTCGAATCAATCTTTATTAAAACATAGTCTTAATAAGGATGGACAAAGGCTACAGTTATGGAAATGTAATTACATCAAGCACAGTTTTATGTGTTTTATATCACTGGTGCAGAGGTATCAGCCTTTTTTATATATATATTAAAAAAAGCAAAAACATTCCCATCATGCTTCTGTGGATGTGGCTCAATGGCAACAAAAACAACAGCTCTCCATTTCCAGTCCTCTTCTCTGCAGCTGTTACTGTCACCACCTTCCACCCCCAGCCCGACCCTAACCACACCTCCTCCATTTCAGCTGTAATCATGTAGCCATGCAAATGCAGTGCACTGAGAGGTTCGCGTTGCCCTCTCTGGGACATCATTCCCAGCTGCCTGAGCCCTTGAGTTGACCACCCAGGGGAGGGAGAAGAGGAAGTCATTACTGCTATCACAGTCAGGCACAGTCCCTACACTGCCAGACAGCCCCTCCAACTCATAAAGTCCTTGACGACTTCACTAAAACATCCAATTTCAGTCGGACCCCATTTATAATGACGAATAGAAATCAATCACTCCAACCACTGCACACTCCTCCTGAATCTGTCTGCTTATTTGGCTGCCCAAAATGGCACGGAAAAAAAGGAATCTTTTTTCCCCTAACGCTGGTATCCTATCCACATCTCCGGGATATTCATAATTCATCATCTTCGATTCCTGACATCTGCCACTGATTGTGCCGACGGGTTGGCTGGAATTAGCCACTCCTGGGAGCGGCGTTAATGTGCTGGTGGGCCAGCACATGCACCCCGGCTGGGGAGGGGTTGCGGGTTGGGTGGAGGATTGAGGCTGGAGCGGCAGGAGCTTTTCACACTCCTAATGTGTAATTACGAGCCATTTTGGACCGCTGCCTTCCTCCACTGAAATTAGCTGCCTTTTATTAATCAGGCAGACCAGTTCAATGGCACGATGGGTATCCCTATAATCTAACACAAAATGTTGTTCTTAATTACATATTGGGAGAGACAGCGCAGTGAGGGGCTGCAGCTCCTGCATGATCCCCCTGGGTTCCATTTCTGAACTACAGAACACTGGCAAATTGAACATCTACTGCAGCATAACAGTCCACACACTGTGCTAAAAATAATAGTCAATATTTTGTCAATCATTCTTCCAACCTGAGTATTACGGCCTACATGTGGCATGCTTTACATAATGCGAATATACACATCATATCAAGCATGCAGAGAGCAAAACTCTCACAGCTACATAGTCCATGAAACCATTTGCATTTGCAGAATGTCAGCTCCACTTGAATGAGAGATCACACATATTATGTGATTACAAGCACTGGTCCTCCTTTTGAGAGTTAAGTGCTGTGACCCTGACCATGCTCATCAGTACTGATGCCCTCATGACTACAGATGAGGACTAAATACTTTAGTGTTCATCCTCAGTGGTTGTGAGTTTTTTTTTTTTCTTCTTGCTACACATCTAATGGAAAAGATCACAAGTACATGAAAAGCAGTCCAGGCAGAGAAAAGTAATCACTGGATTCTGGATAGGGATGTAATACATGATTGGTAAAGACAGGATACTTTAAAATGTGTTCAGCGAGTGTTGAATCATTTTCTGCTTAAATCAGAAATCACTGATAATCTCTTGAACTGTTAAAGTGATTTGAATTCATTATCACTTCCTTAAAAAGGAATAAATTTCAATGCAAAATACATTGCAATAAAATAGACTGAGAGAAACATCAAATATGACATTTAAATGTAGTCCATTTTAAAACATTTAGAGAATTGATTATTTAAAATATATTGGAATTTAATAAGATATTTAATATGAACACAATCAGAATGCTGTCTTGCTTTAAGGACAAGGTGATTAAGTTATTCTGAAATCCTCTGCAATCTGAACTGCTAGCATTTCATTAACATTTTATAATCACATCATTATTTGTGTATAATCTGTGCACTATATTCTGAACACACTGTATTATAGCAATCCTCCACACTGATTAGCATCCTCCTTCAGTTACACTCCTGTATTTGCTGCATCAAAAAGTGTCTTGTTTCCCTCCATTTGTTTCCCATCCTTAAAAATCCTTTCTTTCATAACAGTCACAGATTTTGTTGGTTAATCAACAAGCTGATTTATTTCACGATTCTTTAAAATTGCTTCCACCGCAGTATTATCCTCCTGTAAGTGAATGCAATCATGCAAAATGGCTACTTTTGTGTTTCTAGTGTTTAACAAAGCCCAATACATATTTATGAATAATGCTGTAGTGCCAGCTCTCCCTATAATCTTCTTGGAAAACACATGAAACAAAACATGACAAAGTCCTTAAAATGGCTGCTTGACTAAAGTTACTCTGACGACAAAGGACCCTATTAGCTGACAAACAATAATCACAGAGAGAGAGGGCACATCACTAATGTGCCGCGGATAATCAAGACCCCTTCTTGTCCCCTGATGGCACTGCAGAGGGACGATCACAACACTGATGTCATCTCTTGCTTCAAGGCTGAGTCTGCTTTAGCTAGGACAGAGGATAGGCTGCCACTCAAGCCTTATTGATGGAATCAGAACAAAAAAAATCTGATGCAGGGTCAATGAGTAAAGGTCCTGGTCTATCTCTGCTCAGCTTGAAACTGTGTCCAGTGGAACAGCAGCTGTCACAAAGTGCTCACACGGGCATGGACAGAAATTCTGAGAAATGGGAAAATGTCAACACAATTTATGGATATGCAAGGAGTGAAGGCTAAGCTGTGACTGAATTATACAACACCCTCTCAACATATATAACCACAAACAGGGGGCCAGACTGTACGTATGCAAAAGTAAAAGTAAAGTAAAAGTAGCGACATCATATTGTAAAAATGTTACTGTAAAACAAACTTAAAATATCAAAAGTGAAAATACTCTTTCAGAGTGATATTGATGTTATACTATTATTTCTGATGCACCAACAGGTATGCAGCATTTTTATGTTGTGACAAGTTGAGGAGGTATGAATTTTAACTAAGTTGGGTAGTTATATAGCAAATATCTTATATCTTGATCATATGTCGTGTGTGTAAAAAGTTTATCTGCAAATTAACACATAACTATAGCTGTTAGATTTAATGTAAGTATAAAGTACAATATTCTACTGTGAAATTTAGTGGCGCAGAAGTAGCAGAAAATGGAAAAACTTAAGCAAAGTTGTAATTACGTGCAGTAATTTAGTAAATGTACTGAATTACTTACTATAGATTATAGATTACATGAGACCAGACTCTTTATAAAAATTAAACACTGAATCAATAGTTTGGACAACAGAAATTTGTAGAAAAAACATGATAAAATGACTACCTACTTCTTTGTTTCTAACAGAAAGAAGCAGCAGAAATAGCCATAATAGTGGCAGAAGTAGCACTGTAGCAGTTGGGGCGTTATAATTAGAATTCAGAGTGAAAGCAGGATCATGTGACCGTTGGCAGAGTTTCTAAGTTCTGGCCCAATGGACAGGGAGTAAACTCCACAGGGGAGTCCCCAGGGAGCGAGACATGCTGGGTTTGAGAGGGGTTATTGGACTGTGCTGTCTCTCTGACTGTGAGCCACTGGGGACCGGAGCAGAGGTGCCTGATGGTGCACTGAAGCCTGAGTGTGACACCTGGGCTGTCTGTCACGGCCACAAACACAGACAATGTGACATTTGACAGGATAGGAGTTGAGGCTGCAACACCAGAAGTCAAGACCCAGCTGACAGTAAGGATGAGAGGCGTGCAGTTCAACTCAATAATTTCCCCGACACACTTAAACCCAGGCCTGTTTGTCTCCTTCCTCCGTCCTCTTTCTTCTCCTTTCTTCAGCGTCTGTGGCCCTTTAAATAAATCAGGGTCCTGAAGAGTCTGACCCCATGAATTAGAGTCTGGTGAGACTGTGTGTGTCTTAATCAACAGTGTGAGGCGTGTGACGGGCTGAGAAGAGACAGTATGAAGGGCTGCAACGCCAGAGAGCTTGAAGAGCAGCTCTGATGAACAGACTCTTTAGAGGAATTTCCCAGTCTGCATCGCTAAACTAAACTGATATCCAATTATGTTTCCCACATCGACAGGCTAACGGAGCAGCTGTGAGCAGCGTAGGCTTGCAGTGTCAGAATTGGCCAGGCGCAAGGCAGACAAACCCAGGACCTTGAAGGAGATGTCACAAGGAGGCCGGAGTCAGCCGCTTGAGTGAGCGATGGTCCACACGCTTGCCTGAAAGCATGACATTGCCGAAGGGGGAAAAACACCATTTTATCATTCAGTGCGATTCGCACCCTCTCTCCCTGTCAAACATGCCATATGTCCCCGTCACAGGTCGTCTTGCTGGCTTATCGAGTGTGACAGGGCTATTCACACACTGCTCCCAATCAGACACCATCTCCTGCAGAAAAAAATCACCACCATAGCACAGTGACAGGCTGTCAGGCAGAGGGCACTAACCTCCACAGGGCCTTGGCTGAGAGTCTGCCCATCTGGGGGAGGGGGCAAAGGCCAGGGGTTACAATGGGAGACACAACACAGGCATCCACACATCCACACACCTCGTGGACTCTCATACTGTTGACACTCTTACTTCGTTATTCAATCAGCAACAGAGCAGAGCTAAAATTCTTGTCCATACGCATCGAGGCATCAAACAAAAGCTTTAATTATAAGGGCTAATAAAGCTTTTAAGCATGAGAACAACTCTGTTTCATGTTGAGTCTACATGTTGCTTTCAGCAACATAAGAACAAACAGAGTTGCTCTGCTCACACTGATAAAACTGTCTTTAAGAGCTCTGTGAAATACATTTGACTTGACATTGGATGATGGAGATCACTGCGACTGTGAAACAGGTTATTTGCATGACAGGAAACATAAGTGGTATGTAAACGTCACCTGGGACTTTGCACTGTGACCTGGTCACCAAGCTATTTTCCTAACCACTAGACCATACAAGCCCTTTTTATGCGTTACGCATATCTGAGGCTACAAGTCAGGACAACCAGAGGTCACTGAAATCCATATGTAGGGCGTACAATCTCAGAGCTTTGAAGAAGAAGATTTGCTTCTCTTGATGCACTTCTGGAGTCTGCAAATGTTTACTTTGATGCCAGAGAATCTCAGTGGTACTTAGCCACTTGGCTCCAAACACAATAACAGTGCAGATGCTGAATATATTCACTAAGTGAGCAATCAGTTGCAAAGTGGGCTGAAAATTACACTTATCCCCCCCATGATGATATGCATAGAGAAATAAGTCAGAGAGCAAGAGAAGGAGCAGAGGGGCAAGGGGGTAAAGTGGTATCACCTGATCTGTCTTATCTTAAAAAGCGGCAGGATGTGTCACCTAAACTCTTCAGAAAAAGAGATAGAACCCTCCTGGCACATTTTTATATGAAAGATTTCTGTGAAATGATTGCTAATCTATGCAAAAAAGCAATCAGTGACTCATTCATAATGCATGAGCAACGAGATACCAATTTTGCAACGCTTTCGGATTATTAGATGTTATCGTGAATGCAGCAGATGAAATATGAACACTCCTACCTGTCCCATTGTAATTACATGACTGCAGTGGTCGAGAGATACAGTAGGAGAGGGGCAAAATGTAAAGAAAGAAACATACAGAGAGACAGACAGACAGACAAGCAGACAGAACATCCATTACTATCTGACTGCAGATAGCTCTAGATGGGAATATTTGTTTCTAACAGCTTTATGTATCCATTTGTGCCATGATTTATCAACCTAAAAGCTGTGGTTTTAAGTACATCTGGCTGACATTTTAATGGTCCATCAATCACACGGTGTCATGTGATAACAGTTTGAGATCATCCTCCTCCTCGAGCCTCTGAGAAAAAAAAAAACTGAAACCAATAAATTGGCTGCAATCCCAGGGAAATGATGAGAACCTATTTCTAATTCAAAGCAAGTTCAAAGTATGAATGTTAGATAAGCTGCTCCTTAAATTAATGCAAATCAAATTTCATTTAGGATATTTTTGTTCTATATAGACCCTAATGCACTGAATATATTTCTGTGCCAGTTTCTAAACTGCAGTTTAAAGCCTGACAAAATAAATAAATAATTGACAATCCCTGTTTGGATTACTGGCTTCAGATTAATAAATGCCATGTATTATCAAAGTGTAATGTGTTTCTTGTACAGGAGCCATCAATGCATAAACATCACAAACAACAAAAGAAAGAATTAAACTGATTTAACGTTCTCTTGGATACCAAAAACCACCAGGTATGGCTTTTTTTTCTCCCATGATCAGATCCAAACAAGCAGAGCTTAAGTGATGAACTTTGACCTTCCCAGTCTGATCAGGGTGTTTCCAGCACAGCCTCACATTCAACTGGTCCCACATGAGACAGAGACTGGCAGAATGTAGTGTAGTGTAATATTTATCAAGTTCATGTACATTTATTGATCAAAGAATGAACATTATATGTAATCAATTTCTGTACACCTGCAACATCACCATTAAAGTCTCTCTATGTAAGTGTTTGGTACTTTCCACAGTTTTTGGGATTTGTTCCAGAGTATTGAGATACCATTATGTTTGATAAAATGTTAGGCCATAACCACACCTGGTTTTAGGATTAATAAACGGGAAGCACAAGACACAGAATTCAGTCTCTTCCATGGATAAGACTTGCTTGTATTATACTTGCAAAGGAATAAAACTCTACTGCATTGAACTCTGTCCATCTCCCGTTATTTCTGATTCACTTTGATGACTCCAATAGCACTGAGTTTTTGATAATTATTACGTGTTGGAGAAGAAGTCCAGACTCGACAACTGGCCCCCATCCGGGCTCAGCTCCTCCATCAGTAGCGCAGCCTCCCTTCCTCCTTCTTTTGGTCAAACAGATTGCACCTGGAAACCTTGTGAAAAGCGCTGACAGATTTCATACTTTTACATTCTGGGCAACTTCGACACAAGGGATTTGCTCTTAAAAACGGAGCACAGCGAGGATGAAGGGTGGTATAAAAATCAATGAGGTTTTTCAAAGGCAACAAGAAAAAAAAGCGCCTTAGCCTGCAATTAAACAAGAGCACTCCTGGCACTGAGGAATGACAGAGTATGTTGCAGGTGCCCTCTACTTCACAGAATCAATTACAGGATCAATACAATGACATGATACAATTCTATGATGGAAAATGGGACGTGGACAGGGAGTTGCTCTGTGTCATGTGTTCCAAATGTTTACAATAATACAGCTCAAGCAGATCTATACACTGTGGGCCCTTTTCATAAACATGAGTCAAGCCCAGTTCTAGACCAAACAGATCCCCCAGGTGGAAACCTCATCTGAAATATTTTGTCTAAGGGTAAGAGTTAAGAGGAAGTTCCCACTCTGAGGGCTGGAAAACACAAGGGGTCGCAAGATAAATGAAGGCTCATTAGATGATCAACGGTACAAGAAAGCAGGAAAAAAAAGTTCTGCCACACAAAATCAGATTTTTTTTTTGAAACCTTCTTCTAATATTTGCTTTTTTTTTTCTTTTTTTTTTAAGCCATTCTAGCAGTCAGTGAAGACTGAAATATCTGAACTACTATTAGATGGATTGTTTTGAAGTTCTGCACAGATGTTCATGGTCCCCAGATGATGGATCTGAATTACTTTGGTGATCCCCTGACTTTTTTTCTAGTGCCACCATGAGGTTAACATTTTTGGTTGAGGTGAAAAGTCACGACAACTCTTGGATGGATTGTCATGGAATTGAAATAGTCCTTTAACTTCACACCATCAACATACTTTGGTTTATGCCTCACAGAGGCTCTATCATGGCTATATTCTTGTTTTCTTGTGAATATATAAATCACTGGATAATTTTAGCTCTTCAGGCCTCTAAAAATTAATTCAATAAAACAAAGAGGGAAAAAAACAGTCTTCACAACTGGTAAACATATGCAACTAATGATGAGGGGTCCCAAGTAGAAATTGCTTCATCACATCGAAAAAGGTCGGGAACTCCAAGATTAAGGTGTTAAATCAGTCCGAGATGGTAAATGCTGAAACCAGTTTTACAACTGCATATTTCAAGGAAAATGTATCCTTTACGTTGGATAAACAAATGTATTATGAGGAGCTGGAACTAAAAGAATAAGTCAACGTCCCTCCCTAAAACCATATCCTCAGAGTTCTTTGACAGCACCCTCGTACCCTGCTGTCTTAATTGGACCCCTGCTACTAACACCGTCCGCCACCCTGCGACTTACCGAAAGGGCAAACACCCCCAGGAGGATCATACAGCCCATCATGACTGAGAGGAGCTCATGATGTTGATGTTTCCTCTCTCAGTGTGCCGATATGAATTCTGGGAGATGATGGCGACACAAATCTTCCCTGCTGTGGCCAATTGCACATCCCTTTTTTGACACAAATATCATGACATAAATTATAATGTAACATATTGTGATCCAGGCCTCTATATGTTAATCAAATGCTCACCGTAGGAAGTCATGCACTGAATGTCTGTTAGTAAAACCAGTGGCCAACAGCAACATGATATCTTGTCAGTCAGGACTAATTCTGTATTCAAACTTAATGGCTCCTGACAAGCATTTCACCAGTCGACTGAGAAACCAGAGGGAAAGTGCCACAGTGAGCATGACCACTCAGCAAATTCACATTTAACATTTCATTCCTCCTGCTTGGACAAAATGAATTATACATCCTTGATTCACCCACATTGATCCATCCAGACAAAACTCCCTAAACGTTAAATGTTAAATGATTTGTACGTCTTCTTGCTCACTGCTGGGACAGCACACTGTTTTCACCATATCTCTCTGATTCTGACATTCTCCCTCTATCCTTGACCCCCTTTCTTCACTCCCTCTGTTATCTGAAATAATCTCAGGGCCTCTTTAGATTCTATTCATCAGAGCAGAAAGAAGCAGGCGCTGACATTGATAAAAAAAAATACCATCTGTGCCTTGCAGGGGTAAAAGGAGTGAGAGAGAATGAGACAGAAAAGAAAGAGAGGGGCTTCAAATGAAACAGGCTCTGTTGTCTCCCTCTTGTCCCCCCTCGTCAATGCCATTTCAATTGAAAAGCGCAGTGGTAATTAAATTCCAGCAGGGGTTAGGGGCAACTGTGCGGTGCACTGACGGGGGGCTGCCCTGACATAAAGATGACACAATTCAAGAGGACAGAGGGGGCCAGGCGGAAAAGGAGGGAGGGTGACAAATGTTGTTTATTCACGTACACTGCCAGATTCTTACTACTCAATCTTCATGACATTTAAAAAATAGAAAATGAAATGGATATTCAGACTCAACTGAATCCCACAATGACCTTTTCCCCAAATCAGGGATATTCTAAACAGATCAGTCGTCTGTATCTGCGGCATGCGCAGAATATTTTGTAACGCTTAGGGAGGATGAGCAATTAGGTGGAAAAGAATTTGGGAAAGCTGGTGTGTGTGTGCATATGTGTCAGCACAAATGTGTGACTCACAGAAGGACGCTGGTTGTTGTTGATTCACATTATAGTGGCGCTAATCCAGAGGCTCCAGAGAGGCCACACACTCCTGCTGTCCCCCTCTCCCCATCCTCTATTAACAAAACAACACAGCCAGTTGGTTTTTAACTGCAGAAATGAACAGCGCATGGAATGCAGTGATTTGAAATAACTTTTAACCAAACAGCTTTTTTATATTATTCATTGAGGGATTTGAAATTAATGAATCACAGAAAATTCTTTGGTATCATTTTGAATTTTAAACACTTTTATGTTAAAAGCAGAGCGCAATAAAAGAGCGTTGCAGCATCAAAGCAGCATACATCTGTCATTATAATAATTTATAAGAGTGAAGTTTTACATTAAATGCAAATAGTCTTTAGATTATATTTTTGACATTAATATTTCCTGCCCTCGGCTTGTTCAAACATATTGTCACAAACATTGTTCATGATGCAGAGGAATATTAAAGCACAGTCACGTTCATAAACCTCTTTGTAGAAATATGTAAAAAATCTGAATAATCGTCACTGGATTTTGGTAAAGAACCAAATTAATTCTACAAATGACCACTTTCATTCTAGCTGTTATCCAACAACATTTCATGTTACAATTCCAGGAGTGAGCAATTAACGACTGACGATCATCTACTCCATTAAGATAGTTCTGCCCTAAACGTTTGGATGAAACTACAAATATATTCTCCCAGTGCTTTACTTACATATTAATCAATTTATCAGAGCATCTTAGCATTAATCCTGTTTCATAAAAAGCATTTGTACAACTCTGATGCCATCTAGTGGACAAAGCGCTCAGTACCTATAATTATACCCTCGAGTATGTTTGATGAGCAAACTCTCCACAGGATCCTTCGTCAGAAAACTCAATCCACTTCATTTCCCCACAGTTCAAAATGAATATCAGTCATTTTGTTACAGACACAGTTGCCATGTTGTTAGTTTCAAAATAATTAGATTGCTTTTTTTAGTCATGAAAATTAATAATCAATACTTCAGGAAGCTTTGTCCAGCTCTCTTTGGTCCATTCGGCTCACATCAGCAGTTGAGCATGCCTCAGATCGCGAGTTAACAACAACAAAAAGACAAACAGCCCGTCAGTCCTCTTGTTCAGCCACAGTCACAGGTTGGTCTCAGTAACGGTTTAAAATCTCCAGAACTTCCTCCTTCACAGAGAGAGGAGAGTGCTGCTGGACACCTGGCCCGCCAATACTTGTTTCCCAGCAGTCAAAGCCGCAGTCTCTCAAGTCCTGCACTGCAGCCTGGACAACGGAGGAGTCAGTTTCTACAAAATAAACATGTCATAATAAAGTCATGTCAAGGTGGGCAGTAGTTATACATAAAAAGAAAAAATGTATTACAATCTAATGGGACAACTGCAATCGATGTGATTCTACCAAACGTCTAAGGAACATTAGAGGAGACAGATAATAGAGCTGCAAATGAATTCACACAGAAATGGAAATGCTTGCTAAGAAAACAAATAGAGAGCATTTGTAAATCTATTTAGAGGATTTTTAAAATCCGGTATGCCACAGGCTGCAGACATAAACAAAGACTGAACTTGCAGGTTCTTCATTTGTTTTGTTAAAGAGAGGATGATACAAAGTTTCCTTATAACCAACTGCACAGTATTACCCGCACAACAAAGCCATCTCATCATTTCCTGCCACTCAAATCGTTGTTTCAGAGAGGAAGAGGGAGGGAGCATTTGAGGAAAACACAACATTTGTTGTCGGCAGGAGTCTGACAGTTTGGCTCATCAAACTTCGCTCATCATTTTGAATTAAAAGAAAGAAAAAGATTTGCTTCATCAAAAGACAAAGACACAAAATGAGCCACGGTCACTGAATTTAATCACTGCTCTGCACAAATTAGAAATAAACATCAAGAAATACTGGCACATCCTGTATGCTGAGCTTGTGGTTCAGGAGATCGCTAAACAGCCTCCTATATTCTCTTACAGAAGGTCACCTTCTCTAAGTATTTAAGCGGCAGCCAAGAAAAGGTGCTTAAGTGCTTCCTTTCCTAACTTCTTTAGCATAGAATACACTGGACCATCCTTTACAAGAGAAAAGAAGATAATGCCATCCCACAATTCCTTGCAGCAGCAGCATTTAAAGCGACGCACCCTAGTTTAAGTGCAGTTGGGATTGCTGCTGTACACCTGTGTGAATTAGGTGATTGCCTTTGCTGTTAACACCATTGATGCTCTGAGGAAGTGGATAAAAAAGTGCCCGCAAGATAATGTATTTGTATCAGTTTCTTTGAGAAAAAAAAGGCACAAACCCTTAATACAAACTATCTAAAATGCACCCTATTATGACATACACAGTAGAGCAATTGGCATACAGTACCTGGTCTCAGAAGGGTGATGCCACAGCCTCCTCCCCCTGCACCGGTTAGCTTGCTGTGGAGCCCTTTGGTCAATGTGATCTGACACAGTGTGTCCAGGTCAGGGTGTCCCACACCCATCACATTCAAATGGTGCTGGTTAATGTCAATGAGCTCCTATAAATGATATGACACAGCTGCTATTAGTACCTTTTGCTATTGGCAGAGAACTAGTCATGAGGAAGTGAATATGGGCTCTCTGGGTTCAGGCAGTTTACATTAAAAAAGGAATACAGTATTGTATTTTAAGTACTAAAATTGGATATTATCACTAACATCTCAATGACACAATCTATTAATATTTTGTACCTCTAGAATATTGTAGTGCTCTCCTGTGATGGGCTCACAGGTCATCTCTGAGAGGACTTTCTCACAAGTGCAAGAAATGGCATCAACTGAGTCCAGCACCGGGGTCATGATAGAGGGAAACTACAGGAGAGGAAAGCAAAAACAAAGGAAAATCAACATCAATTTTAGACAGCATTTCTACACAAAGTCAGTTCGGTCCTTACAGCAGATTATGTGTGAAACAACCAGTGTCTTTGAACATATATTTAAAAACTACAGATTGTAAAATGGCAAGTTTGACTTGTGCTCAAGCCTGATCACAACACTGCCACAACACCATCCAGGTCTATCTATGTCTGAGGCACAAATATGCACACCTGCAGGTGTCACCAAGGCAACAGCACACAGGGGTGCTGGCTAAGAGTTTAATTTCAATATTTTATGAAGGCACTCAACGCCAGGCTCTGGAGTATCTGCCATGCAAAAGCGCCGCCTATTATATTAATTACAGTGTCTGGAAGTAACACACGGGGGAGGAAGAAACCATTTAGTACCTTGTTAATCTTGTCCTTCACCCTGGCAACAAGTACCTTGGTGCTACGTGGTACTTTAGTGTTAGTGAGGAGGATTCTTAATAACGGCACCCTGGAAGTAAAACAGGCAGATCAGAGAGTTGTTACAGACGCATGATTCTGGTGCTCTGCTGATGTACTAATTTTACCCAGACAACAACTGTTTTTCTGTGAGAAACAAAATACATTATGATTTAATTAATTCACTGTGAACCTTTGTTTAATGAAATCAAATTAAAAATTGTTAATAAGTGTCAATACCTGCTCAGTGGTATTATCTTCCCGGCCAAGAATCTCAGCATGCCACCTACATACAGGGAAATCTAAATCATTAAACAGATAATCATCGAATGATAATCAACAGTGGTTGTAGAATAATTCCATTAAAGAGTGCTCTGTGTCTGTGGAGACAAAGGGAGGCACCATATGTACTGTACCGTATGCCAAATAATATCAGCACTCACCCCATGTTCCTACAGCGTTGTCTACTCCTGAAGGATTACCGTGGATGATCATCTCCCCTTGGAAAGCCCAGCTGTTGATTAGCTCCAGGTCCTCCTGACACCATCTGCAAATATTCATAAAGAGATGGATTCAGACAGATTTTTCCTAAAAATTACTGACCATTAAAAGGACTGAAATGGGAAAGTGCGTAATTTATATTTATTCATTACTTTTTTATGTTTATATTTGCAGCTATTTGGCTTCAACACTCTTGAAAAACAAAGTTTTTGTTAAAGTTGACACATTCATAAAAAATGTAACATCATAGACTTCTCAAAAATAGTGTTTATTGCATTGCAGGCTACTGTTTTGTATTGCATTACACTGTACAGGCATTTGTGTTATAGTGTTGATCCCAAACCATCTGTTTAAGAAGTATAATGTTGTGATTTAAGGTCTTTCATTCTCAGTAAACTTCAAACCAAACAACACTTTTTAGATCATTTTTATATCATATTCATCAGGCCTAATAATTCTGTCTATGCACAACAGTGATCTACACAAACTGCATACACAGCTCACAAAAGAGACATTCCTTTAATATAATGTTGTTACCTTGCAGTGTGATCCCACTCTTTGAGAGGAGTGGGAATGGCTCCACTTGCACAGAGCAGAGCTGC
Organism: Lateolabrax maculatus; assembly: GCA_031216445.1. Classification (NCBI taxonomy): domain Eukaryota; kingdom Metazoa; phylum Chordata; class Actinopteri; order Acropomatiformes; family Lateolabracidae; genus Lateolabrax; species Lateolabrax maculatus. Next base: position 14,519,397 of record CM062217.1, read on the forward strand.
AGCTACACACACAGAGTAGGCAGCGCTTGACCCCAGTCCCGCTCCAGTCGGCAGCTCTGACCACACAGATACCGTCAAGCTGGGCAGCTCACTGAGAAAAGAAACATAAAAAACGATAATTGTTTGTATATAAATACTTAAATACCATATCTATGACCTATTACTATTATGAAGAGATGACTGCAAATGATTGAGGATTGTAACAGTAAAAGCATTTAATTGCACAAGCTGTAGAAATTTTAAACTGCATCTCCAAAATTAGAAACACCACACAACCTATGAGCATTAGCCTACTATTTAGAATTAAAAACCATTAATCCCCACTTATTGTGCATTTTTTACTAAAGAAAATCATAATGTATCATATCCCCTTCTTTACAATTACACTAACTGGTACAGTTATTGTACATAACTAACTATAAGGCGTGTGTAATAAATAGTAATCCCTACACTTCAACAGAAACTTGCTTGACATATCGTCAATGTCTGTCAGGAAGACTGCTTTTGGGTAGACATGGGAATACTCTAAACTAATTGTCCGGCTCTTCTCTCTAGGGAAAAACACATCCAGACTTGTTAAAGGCTGCAGTGTGGCCCAGTGCCAGACTCTCATTAGTGGCCATCCTGTCAGAACCCATCACCTCTCTCAGACACGGCAGCATCGTGTCAGCGCCGATTAAACCTCCCGACAACCTGCAGCTCTAATGTTCCTGAGCATCTTCCCTGTTCACAGCTGCTTGAGTTGCTAAAACTAACATCCGGCCTTTCTTTCTGTCGCTCTTTACTTTCGTCATTTTAAGGTCGAGGGAATTTTTTAGATGGAGTGAAATTGGGCCCTCAACTCCCTGAACACATCTACATCAATAGTGAGTAAACCTTTGCAAATAAAGCATTTCCAAAAGAGCTGGAATGACTTTTGCTTTTCCAATGCATGAGAGAAGTAAGGCAGACACCAGTGTTAAAAACCTTCCAATGGAGACAAATGAGACCTTAGTTATATTCTACCAGTTTTGTTTACATTTACAGTATTTAGCTGACACAAGAACTAAACAATTCAGTGTCATTCCACTACAACAAAGACATCTACATGTAAGCATTGGAAATAGGCCAGTGCAAAGGATAACATGTAATAAACAAATTAACCCGTGCATGATACACTACAGTACATGACAGTATACCATGATAAATACACATGATAAATAACATAAATAAACCACATTTAATTTAATTAGAAATTCAGGTCTGGCATGCTGTAGATTTTCCACATGGCAGAGGTGTTTGTCATTGTAAGACTAGTTAAAAAACTTTGTGTACGCCACCTACAGGCATAGAAAGTAATAGCTGCTGCATTTTTAACAGTTGCACTGCCTTCAGACAATGAGTGTTACGTTTGCAGTTTATTTGTCTTATTTTGCAGCTGAATTTTTTTGAATGTGTGGCTTTGAAGTTTTTATATTTTAATGCTTGTACCACCTATTAGCTAAAATAAAATAATTAATAGAAAAGAAACATTGTGATGTCATGTTATCCTCATGAGGACATCAAATACTAACAGAAACACTACTCAGCCTCTGTCTGTAAAATGCCAAATGTTAACTTTTTTGTGAATTCAATTTTTCTCATTTCTCTTCCTCGACATCCACTCTGGGATTTAACCAACAGACAAGTGAGAACCCTTATTCCCAGCTCCAAACAAATCGTCATGTCTACTTCTGCATTTCTAATCTGTTTCTTCTGTTTCTTTTCTTGCCAAAGGCCCCCTAGATTGGACTGAAACTGCACGTCTGCAGCTGGATGATATTTGCTGGGTTTGGTCTCTGGTTTTCCATAGTATCAAAAATATGTGATTTTTGTGGCCGTCTGAGCCTACTACCTGCAATAACAAAATTAACAAACGCTGAGAAGAACAGAGGTAATATCTCACCCTAATCGAAACAGTGAGAGGTAGATGTAGAGGAAGGCTAAGGTGGCCATGTTGCAAGTATCCAAGTCTCCATTGGTTACACCAACAAATTCACGCAGCCTCCTCACAAGTTCAGCATCCAGACGTTTCACCTCCTCCCTCTTACCTGTCAACATAAAGTACAAGATACAGCAACCATCAAAATCACTAAAATATCACAACGACACACACTTTGATCTGTAGTTGTATTAAAAACATACATATATGATAGTGTATATCGTGAGAAATACTAAAAAATGTAGTAATTCACATATATGATGTGATATGCATAATGTCTCAACACTGAAATGTCCCTGTATGTACTAGACTATGGGATGCGTGATGCAGATGCAACAGTAAATATTACAGTGTAAGTAGGTGCTTCAGTGCTGCATCATCCCTTACCACAGGAATAAGAAATGAGCTGCTTCAGTTCAGACAGGTCCCAGCAGAGGAATATGTCAATATTTGGGAGGTTGATGCAAACTTTGCCAGTAGTGGTGGCTTGCAACCGTAAATATGTTCTCAAGTTCAAACTCACAGCGAGAGCCACCTGTAATGGAGCAGAGAACACAGGGTGATTGAATGGTCAGACTTCTTCGAGTTTTAGCCCATTTAGTGCACAAGTATGAATATTTTAACATTACTTCAAGTAATTTCCCAAGGCACACCATAGTTTGTTGTCTGCCTGTTGTGTTGATTGTTTTTTTACAGTAACGTTACATTAGGAAAAATCAACTTGAGATGTACTTCAATTAATGGAAAATTGCATTTAATTTTTTTCTGTGAAGGACTAAACATGCAAAGTTTTGGTCCAGTATCCTTTTTGCTCTGACTGATGGACCAGCTTCACTTTAAAACTTCACACATCGAGCATCATCTCTGTAAGCTGCACTTTCAAGTTACCTTTCCGTGCACAACTGCATGCTCTCCGTGGAGGATCGCCTTCCCTGGAGCAGAGACGAAGCAGTCCTTCACTTGCATTTCAGTAACCGTTTCCAGAGTTGTCACTGACAGTATTATTAAGTTATAAGCTAGCTTAATTTAGCCACCTTCAGCGAATGATAATCCTCTGCAGCGGCAACAAATAATCGCCCCCACAGCTCTGCGCTTTTCATGAAGACTCGGCGAACATAAGAAGTTTGACAAATCACGTTTTGGGTGAAAGCGCACAAAGTTGCTCTGAGCACAGACTCTTTCCAACGCGGCGTGGATATAAAACATGTTAAACACACAGCTGACACGCAGGAGGCGGGACCAACATGGGTTCGGCTTCCGGTATCCAATCAGCGGCGCAGCTAGTCGAACATATGTTCTGTTATCCAATCAGCGCCCCGCACTCCCCCCACCACCCGGTGAGTTGACCAATCGTGCGATGAAAACGAAACGCCCACAAACTACGGACAACGCGGAGGGACAAAAAGGATCATCCACCGCCGTTCACCTTTAGCTGCTAGCCTGTAGTTCAAACATGGCATCGTTTATTATCAAACCGGCTCACCTCCGCTGTGTTGTAAGGACAGGCAGGATCATAAGCGAGTATCGAGCAAGGAAAACATGGTGTTCAGACAGAAGGTAGTTGTACATCCCTGTTCTCTGTCGAAGTACATGAGCAAAGTGTCATATATGTAACTGTTTATGTAATACAGCAAACAGATCGCGAAGTGTGGGCTACGTAGCTGCTACACAGATATACTTTATAAAATAAATCATCTGTAGGTATTTATCACATTTATGCTAAAATATAATCAAAGTCCTTCTCTTTTATCTTCCTGTCTTCCTTTTCCCAACAGTTATGCCACTGAAGGAGACAACAGGATACCCAAAATATACACCAAAACAGGAGACAAAGGTTGTTTTTCAGTTATACTAGGAAAACAATACGTTACAGCAGATGTTTACAAAAGTTAACTTGATTCTTGCTCTTCACCCTTAAAGGTTTCTCGAGCACATTCACAGGAGAAAGGAGGCCAAAGGAAGATCACATTTTTGAAGCCTTAGGAAATACAGATGAGTTGTCATCAGCTATAGGGTAAAAAATAAATAAATAAAAAATCAGATGTCACAGTTCACTTTAAAACTAGTTCTATAATCTGTCTCACTTGGAGTGACCATGTTAAATTGTACATTACAGCTTGGCCAGAGAGTTTTGCCTCGACAAAGGTCACACATTCACATATCAGCTGGACAAGGTTTGATTTTCATGTTGCATTTATTAACCTCATTCATTGCAGACATCAGCCAGACAAAAGACTTCTGACGGTGTGCCTCTTTTCATTACAGATACAGTGCATTTTACAAGACGTGGGCTCCAATATTGCCACCCCTCGATCATCTGCAAGAGAAAGTCACATGAGTAGGCACTTGCTGGCTTGTCTAATGCAGTATAATATTGTCTTGTGTGCTTTAAGATCTCTTGGGTTTATTTTTTGTCTGTTCTGTTTTTGTTAGAGAGAACAAAGTTTACTGTTCAGCCAATTGCAGACCTGGAAACTTGGATTGATACATTTACAGCAGAACTACCTCCACTGACCAGCTTCATTTTACCTGTAAGCCCATCCGTGCATCTTGAAGACACCAATTTCTTATGAGAGTCCAGGTTTCCTGTTTCACTAACACTTATGCTTTGTGTGCCACAGTCTGGAGGGAAGAGCAGTGCCGCGTTACACTTAGCTCGGACAGTGTGTCGGAGAGCAGAACGCAGGTTAGTTGGGGCATGATCCTTGCCTTGAATGATGTTAAATTAGCCCTTTTGTCTTTGTAGTTGGTTTTGACAGATCTCTGTTCTTGTTATAGTGTTGCTCCAATTGTGCGGTCAGGCGAAGCAGATCCAGATGTTGCCAAATTTTTGAACAGGTAAGTCCAGTGCTTTAAAATTAATATGCAAACATGGGTCCTCTTTTCCACATTTGATAAATGTTCTGACATTTTTACTCAGACTGAGCGACTACCTGTTCACCGTGGCCAGATATGCAGCCAAGATAGAGGGCAACGAGGAGAAAATCTACAAAAGACCGGAATGACCAGATTCTAACCCGAGGAATAAGACAAAGGCGTAATTTGTTTTGGGGGCTGGTTGGTGGTACAGATATTTCATTTTTACTGTAAATATACAAATAAATATGAATTGGGTCAAAAACTTGTGTTATTTTGATGCAGCTTTCTCCTTAGCATAACGTGAGAATATGAGCAGTAATAAACTTAACTGTGGCTAAATCTTAAACCATCCGGCAAATACATGTAACTCCCCATTATTTAGTTTTGCACAAGTAATCAAACATCAAAACACATTCAGTTGAGTTGCAGCAGAGAAACTAAATAAGGGAGATTAGCTCTTGTTCGTTTTATCACCCAGAGATTTTAGAACTACAATGGATATTGCTCTTCTTCTGTTACATGTGACTGTACCCCAGTACGTTTTATTCTTATTTATTTTTAATACAGTAACAATACATTTGCATGTCAGGACTGTTCAGCACTTAGGGGGCAATCGGCTTTCTTCCAGCGTGGCTCTGTTATCACCCTCCCACACAGTCACAGGATCTGGCACCAGCCCTGGCTCTTCTGGGACAGGCTACTGGCCCATGTCATTAGAGACAGATTGCGGTCCTCATAGGGCGGATAACGCAGATAGGTAACACACTCAAACCGTGTGCCTCTTAGCAGGCATGATTTCTTGTGAGAGAAGGTGTCAAAACTGTAGCGGCCATGATAGGAACCCATTCCACTGGCACCTGTCAAAAAAAAAAAATGTGAAAGTGTTGGGAGAGTTGATATACTGTAGGTTATATTATTAAACCACTATGTTTGGCATAATTTGCACTCTGCTGCCACTGACTTACCAACTCCACCGAAAGGCAGAGCCACCATCAGAGTCTGCAGGACGCTGTCATTGGAGCAAAAGCTTCCACTGGAGGTCTCGCTCATTAGCCTCGAGATAACCTGCATTGTCACAAAGGCCAACACATGATCAGAATACGCGTCGGCTGCATGAGGCACGTACAATGAACACGAGTGTACGCGAATGACTGTCTTAACCTTAATCTCGGTCATGTACCTTGCTGTTGCTGGAATAGGCATACACACAGAGGGGTTTCTCTTGCCTATTAATTAAGGCAATTGCCTCTTCCATGTTGTTAACAGTCAGAATAGGAAGAACTGGGCCAAAAATGTCCTGTTGCATGATGGGATCTAGTTCCGCTACCTCTGTCAAAATTGTTGGGGCTTCAGACAAGACAAGTTTATGAGTACAACAGCATTAAATGTAATGCATGTGATACAGTTGGCTTCGTTTCAGAAAATCCCGCACAGAATGCTTACCGATATACTTCTCTGCTTCTATCACTTGCCCACCCACAGCCACCTTGCCAGATCTCCACAGCATGTCTCTCGTACGGTTGAAGATCTCTAGATTGACCATGCGGCCGTAACTGCGGGATTCTCTGGGATCAGAGCCGTAGAACTGCATCAGGCAGCACTTCAGGGCCTGCACCAGCCGTGCTTTGACATCCGTGTGGCACAGGATGTAGTCAGGAGCCACCAAGCTCTGTCCAGCATTGTGAAAACATGCCCAGACGATGCGCTGTGCGGTGGTGGCAATCTCACAGTGTTGGTCCACGTAACATGGGTTCTTGCCAGCCAAAATCAGGGTGACAGGTGTGAGTGTGCGAGCCGCAGCCTGAGCAATTCTGCTTCCCTCCTCTTTGTTTCCTAAGAATTGACAGACCTCTTTAATAACTGAATTTATAAATTATTTGCATTAAATCAACAAATAATCACAAACTGATTCAACACATATGTTTATCTTTACCTGTAAAGAAGACATGGTCAAATTTAAGTTCCACAATTTCCGGCAAGTCATTCGTGCCTGCAAGAATCACATGGAAGCATTCCTTGAGGAAAACAAGAATTTTAGATCAGACCATTACATTTTTACTGCAGCATTGTATGTCCTTACTGTCAAGCAATACACTGAATACAACTGCCAAATCAGAGTTTGAGAGTCAACTTTTGAGGTTGGTCTTGGATTACAATAAAGGTGGATGTTTACATACTCCCAGATTTGACCACATCCAAAGTGTCAGATTAGAGTCTGTGAACAAATGTCCTCTTTAAACTTACATAGACCAAAAGCTGTCCTCTTAGGTAGATTCATACAAATAAGTCATTAGGCTTAAATTAGTGGAGTAAAAATCCTGGGCTATGTATTCCATGAAAATACATACAGTACACTTAAGCATTTTCTCAACCACTCAAATTTTGAGCAAAAAAAACACAACTACTCAATTCATCCCCCTGCTATGTATTTACTCACATTGTCCAAGTAGAAGGGGATGAGACGATGAAGAAGCTCTGCTGTGTGAGGGGTGCACTCAGAGGGGTTGATGAATGCACAGTTTCCTACACAAATTAATAAAATATCATTAGCAAGCCTGTGTGTGGAAAACAGTAATAGAATTAAAACTGATTAAATGAGTGTCTTGAGTTTCTGTACCTGCTGCAATGGCCCCTACCAACGGCACCAGACACATTTGGACAGGACTACACCAGGTCCCCATGATAAACACCACCCCCAGAGGCTCACTGACTACCAGACACTCGTCCAGTGTGGTGGACTACGCCAATCAGACAAGGTCAAAATTAGGTTACAAGTGAGACAGAACTCTTATAAATGGAAGATAATCAGTGCACTGAATGACTAACAGAGAGAAAAACACATCAGCCCACTTCATTATTACAAAAGGTCAAAGAAACTTAAGTTTTAATCTGCTTTGGCAGCACAATACATTTCTTTGTAGCAGCGAGACGGAATGTTCTAATAAGGTTGTGCAAGTCACAAATACTCCCAATAATATTATGATATTATGCAAACACGAAATTCTCACCAGATTTCTTTCCACATGCTGCGGCTGCATCCACTTCTTAAGGTTGTTGATGGCATGAAGTGCCTCATTTTTGACGAGAATCAGCTCTGACACAACCGTCTCAAACCGGGGCTGGTTTAAAAAAAAAAAAAAAAAAAGGGGGGGAAGACAAAAACACCAAGAAATTACTATTTGGACCATTATATCAGTTCACATTGTCATAGTCTCCTGTTTTCATAAGAACAGACACTGAAGACCAGTTCTGCACCCCTCACCTTATGAAGGTCCCTTCCCAGGGCTTCCACAAAGTCACACTCATGTTCCTCCAGCAGCCGCACCAGAGCCTCCAGCTGAGCCAGCCTGAAGCCCTCCTTGAGGGTGCGTCCAGCCTGAAAGGCAACCCTCGCCCTCCGCAGAAGATGCACACACTCCAGAGGGTAGGTCTTCAAACAGGGCTCCCCCAGCCTAGTCCTGAAACAGCAGCCACGTCACTAGTTTTAAACACCGCAGGGCAATAAAAAAAAAAAACACATCCTCAACCCGTAGCTTGTCACTGTACCTTCTGCATGTTAACCGGCCATTCCTCTGACAGGCATTGCACGCCCTCACTTTTCCACTCATGTTTACTCCAGTCAAGAAAGCTCCACCGCTGGCCTTTCTGAATGGAGTTAGTGTGCGCTTAAGCCTATGCACCAGTTAAGTGAAACCCCCACTGGCAAGGAGGATAGAGTAAAATCCCAACAACTCCAGCCAGTCAGGTGATCATGAACATACACTGACAAAGCTGGAGTCTAATAATATTAAATGGCATCATGCAGAGGCCACAGCCAGAGGTGCCTCATTCACTGTCTCCAGTGAATGACAGAAGTTACACACACAATCACACGTGAAAATGACTCTACATTGGGTTTGCCTGCTTTTTGAGCAAATTCATATTACTTTGTCACCATCAATCAATCAAACAATCAATAAACAAATAAACATTTTAAACTGAACCTGTTATTTAACGCAACCTTAGAAGCAGACTGGGGACTTCTGGCACAAATCCACCTACTTCCAGGGAGCACGGAGGAGTATAAAAGAACAAACTTCATTGTGAGACCGCGTCGTTTCGGCTCTCGGGGTCGGATGCTGAGACATTACCTTCGCAGCGCCTTGAACCACCGGGACGGAGACGGGCTCAGCTCGGCCGGACCGCTCATGGTTGCCCCCGCAGGTTCAGGGCGGACGAGAGGGCAAATCCTTCACGGCAGCTCGTCAATGGAGGAGTCGCCAGCGGGAGTCAGGCGAGCGCAGGCATCCAATATAATCCGCCGAGTCGGGAACAGCAGGAAACCGCGGCGCTGTGTTGTTGTTGTTGTTGTTGTTGTTGTTGGGAGACATGCTCGATCGCGCGGGATCACGTTGTTCGCCGTCAATTAGCGACAATACCCAGCAGGTGTTGGTAATAAACCCGGTAATCCGGTGCTTTGGGACGTAAAAAAAAAAAACACTCGTGGTGTTGTAAATGATTTAAAGTAAATGATTTATATAATACTGGTGTACATGATTTAACATTACAGGGGGGGGGGGGAAGTATCTTACACATGGACAAATCTTACATGGGGAATTTTTTTTTTTTTTTCTTACAACACATTCAACGCTGTAGTGCAGCCGGAGACACTTTAAAAAACAGATGAGAACTTTCACGGGAAGGGTGGGAACATTTCAAGGATCATTTTTATTCTTTTTTTGTACTAAAAGAGTGGATATTCAAAGTCAGCATCAGCAGTCCACTGGTACATTTAAAGCCTAGCCTACTCTTGACATCATTTAAAACCGATGAGCGACCTCATCAGACGAGACAGACGAGCTTGTGAGGTATCTTCATCCCTCTTACACACTTTAACACACACTCAGCAAGTGTAGTGTCTGAATCCTTTCGAGTGTTTCCACATCTTGCTTGAATAGATTAAAAGGAGGAGAGCTGAAGCGAGATGCTCCTGGCTGATTTGTCAGATTTGAAAATAGTTAAATCTCATTAGTAGACTGAAGGAAAATGAATACAACCAGTGTTATTTATTTGTGTGTGTGCACACAAATAAATAACACTGGTTATACATATATATATGGTTGCATTTTAATTATAATCACTTTTTTGTTGTTTTCACACAAGTTAGTGGCCATGATATTACTAGTTAGAAACATGGCAATAATGGCCATGTTCTACAGCTTGTATTACTTATAAACAAAAGTATCCATACTCATTCATGGCAGAAAACATTTTTTGCATAATAAAGAACTTAGTAATGATTTGATCTTTTCTTTTAACCCTCCGAAAAGTCTCTTTCTTAGCTTTATGATGTAATTGAACCCTGTGTAAAGTAATATTTAGGCTTGTAAGGTAACATTCACCCTCATGTCCCTTTTTCCCCTCAAACAGCAGAGAGGAGTGCAACATTTCCATCCAAGGGAACATCAAATCAAGCAGTCACATTTGGTTGATGAACCAGTCCATGACATCATGTTGAGAGGTTTTTACACCTCAGATTCGTTGCCACATGGCTTAAAAAGTCCACAGAGATTGGAGGGCATCTTAGTAAAAACCCTCCTCGGTTGTTCTTGTTGTAGTAGTTGTTGAAGTGATAGTAGAGTGGTTGGGTTTCTGCGCTTTTTTGTTAGTAGGAGCAGAGAATAAGTCCAGGTACATAGCCCCCGTTTCTATGGCTTGTTTCCGATATACGTGGTTATTAGTTACAGTTGAAATATAGACGTGTGAGAGCAAGGGGGGATGGCATTATATGAGGCACTCATATTAGCATTATTCAAAGATGTAGTGAGAAATCTTCAGTTTTACTAGTATTAAATACAAAGACTAACATTATTGATTACCTTTAAACTTATCTTTTTTGGAGAAGAGGTCAAGCACAGATGTGTGATAAGGAGCAGCTGTATCTGCTTTACTGGGCAGATACAAATGGTGAAAAAAAAAATCCTTTTTTTTTTTTTTTTCAAATGCTGCAGCAAGGACATCTTTTCTAAATCAAACAACAGGATCAAATTTTTAACATGTCAAGAAATTCTGCTGCATCACCAGTACTGAGGCAGATGTTAGATTTCCAAATGTACCGGAAAGATAAAAACCAGTGGGCCCACATCTCTCTCGGTTGACTGCAGTGTCTTTCAGTGGGAAGAAATGGAATGAGGGAAACATGAGTTTCCTCGAAATGGGACATAATGTAATCAACACGGGATCACTGTCATGAGCCACTCCTCCTTCATAGAGGTTGGACACAAGACATTGATTTGTCTTCCATTTATAAAAGATGCATTATGTTCAGCAAAACGTTTTAAGACTCATCCAATATCAGCTAAAAGTTGCTAGGATAATGGAGTCCAAGCTTGTAAGTATATTAACAATGCATCGCTTGGTTTTACTCGAGTGAGTCGACCACGTGTCTAATGTCTTGCATTGCATCTGTATTGCTTTCCAGTTCGCTTAAAATGGGAGTGTTAGATCCGAGAATGATTCTGTTAAGCCTGAGGAACAGAGATCTAGCCACTGTATATCCGTATTTCATTAAACACACAACATATTGAATTTTGGGAGTGGCAAAGGTAGATGCTAAAAATTGGATTGTGCTGCAGAAACAGCATCTCCTTCGATGTTAGGGAGTGGGCTCAAGTAGAGCAGAGCTCATCCAGTTTTAGAAAGAGACAAAAGGAGAGTTTGTAGGTCCTTCATGATTCCCCTTTTGTTTAGTTGATGCCCCTTTTGATGTGACAGGCTCCAGTCCAGGTAATCTGAGCCTCTTACTTAGTTCAGGCTGCTTAACACAATGCTCCTGTGAAGATTGTCCTGATGCAACTGAGTTAGGAGAGCTCAAAGCCTGTGTTCATACTGATAGCGTAGCGCAGCTTGTCACGCAAGATGCTCTTCTTGCTGTAGTTGGGCAGCTTGAGCAGGTTGAAGCACGTCGATGAAGTGGGAAGTCGACCACCGGGCTCCTTCTTGCGGATAGTGAAAAAGCCCCTAAGAACACTGCCAAGGGTGTCTCCAGTGTCCTGGACACAGGAAATGCTCTGTTAGTATTACTGTAACACATGGATGCCAGCTACAACACAAACAGAACAACCTGTAAGTAGCATCAATTTCCTCCTTGTTTATTCTTACCTGATCATCTGAAACTTCCACACAACGGATGGAGAAAGGTGGTTTGAGGTAGGCAAAACCTAGAAGAGGAGGCCTTGAGCAGCTGGTAACAAACTGTAAAAAGACAACAAATTAAACAGTTGTAAACCACCTTATGGTAGAAATTAAAAGCTTTTGTCTGTGACTGTTACAGATAATTAACAATTTACTTTAAGGAACATAGCCCTCTCTTCAGCATTGAAGTCACTGGACAGGATGTCCCACAGCCAGATGATGACACGATGGCTGCTGTGAAAACCTCCATAGTAGACCGTGTGTTTCCTGACAAAGAGAGAGGAAGACAAGGATTAACATCTCTGAACACAGGAAACATAAAGTCAGTTGCTACTCTGATAATCCTGCTATATTTTACTTAAGAAAGCTCCATTACAATCAGTATAAATCAGTATAATAAATAAAGAAGAAGAATTTACTCCTTCTGATCTTTAAAGGTGTCTGAAATGTCACATACTTGAGGTCATCTAGGTCAATCTCAGCATTGTCTCCCGAGACAAGACGCTGAACCTCAGGCGTGGAAAACATGTGCAGCCACTCTGGGTTAATGATGCTCCGGAAACCCCGGATGAAAGCTGCCGTTTGCTCCTTGATCTGCGTGTGCATCCGGAAGTGAGCCATGAGGTGGATGTAGCTGATCCTGCAGGAAATGGTAGCGTTAGACACTGATTTCTATTGAATACATAACCATCCGCAAAAGGACAACATTTTAAACTCAGAATGGGTCAAACCCCTATTATTTATTCATTTGGATATGAATTTACATACTTGTTTTCATTGGTGACTGGCATGGTTTTCCCCCCTGGTATCAACTCATGACAGACAAGCTGAGAAAGAACATATAAAGAAGCTTTTAACCGGCAGAATTAATTTATTTACTATACTGTATCATATCTTCCACATTTTCTACTCGTACCTGCCCCATAACATCCTCATCATAGGATAACGTCAGTCCTAGATCCCCTACATCTCCATCATAGCGCTGAAAAAACAAAAAAAAAATACAGGATGTGAGATTAAATGTGAGATAGAGATGAAAATATGACAAACACGTTGTCTAGGTGTAATTCTAGCTGACCTTGATGGAAGTGAGGTTCTTGTAAAACTCAGAGTCCAGCGAGGGCAGCTCATCGATGGAGCTGTAGAAAGTGCTATGGTGGTGACCCAAGACTTGACTGAGGAAGAAGGAGGCAAACGGGACATCCACAACAATGCCCTGAGTATACAGAAGTGACAGTTACACATTCACTGAAGATTACATAAAACACTTTGTTCAGAGTGAGTGCAACAAATAAGTACATTTCCTCAGAAAGCACAAATATACCTCGTATACGGCTTTCCCAAGCATCTTCCCCACAAACTCGAACAGGTGCAAATGGTTCTCATGGATGTACGACGTAGGTGAAGGATACAGCCTTTCATTTCCACTAGTAGTCTATGGAAATATATTATATCATACAAATCAGTAAAATCAATGTCAGCAGCAGAAGTATGATGGCTCAAACAACAGCTTTCCATTTGCCTGACATACCTTGAACAGGTTGAGAGCAGGATTGAACACTTTCTTAATGATTTCCTCTAGGAACTCTTTGAACACACCATCCTGATCGATACCAGCCTCGTCTACTCCCAGATCATTGACAAACTTCACACGAATGACGCCTTTTATCGAATTCGCCGGCAATCGACGGAGCTGGTCATATCCATCCTTAGGAAAGGGAAATTCATGTTGTTTTTATGGAACAACTGGCATAGTATAATACTTTCATTTAAAAAAAAAATGTATCTGATCAGTTGACTCCATACCTCTAACATTCGTGAGCGACGAATGGTAATATGGGTGACATGTGGTGAAGCAGAGCTTGTTTCTATCAATCCTAAACTTTCTTTTTCCTTGGTAACGATGTTCCGGAACAGCAGCACCCTCTAAAGTGAGAGAGAAGAAGATTATACAACTGAAAATGAAAACGACACTCTTTAAATGAAAATGTCCCTGTTTACTCACGTTTTTATGTGGAATGACGTGTGGGATGTACTGCAGTAAAAGCTGGGCTCTTCTCTTGCCTTTCTCCAGCTCTTGGAACAACAGGCTGGGCTTCAGGTCCCTGAATTCAACATCACAAAGATGTAAAGGTAATCACACAGCAGTCTAACCTCAAACAGAAGGCAGATGCATTTAGGATATCAACAGCTATTCAGTGTTTGTAATTACTTGCGCAGCCAGTGGTCATCAGGGGTGAATCTTCGCCTGCAGTCCCGTTCATAAAGCACCATCAACCAGCCATGAACACTGTGGAACAACTCCAGCTTCTCTCCCTTAGCATTTTCTATTAAACACAAAATACAAAACAGCTTTTTTAATAAAAAAACCCTTACCTTTTCATATAAGTGCCATCGTAACTTTTAAGAATCAGTGACACCACACACACTCACCTAAGATACCATCCCATATCATCTTGTACACAAATGTGTTCAGAAATGAGGAAATAGTGATGAGTTCCTCTATCTTGAAAGATGTTTGTTCTTCATAGACTTCAATGTCATCCAGAATTCTGTAACACATTAACACTGTATCATAACATGTTGCTGCTACATTGAGCACCTTATGCACAACACAGTAAAAATGAGGGAGATTACGTGATGAGGTGCCGTGAGCAGTCACAGAAGAGCATGAGCATAGCCAGGAGCTGCTTGGACTCTTCTGTGTCATTGTTCAGGCACTCCATGAAGAGTTTGAGGCCTCCTTGAGGACCAAGCTCACAGATGAAGGCCCAAAGTTTGGGCAAAAGGTCATCAAGATGTGTCAGACCTGCAGAAAAACAGAGAAAGTACGGTGACATACTCCAGAATGAACTGTCCAGGATGTTTCCAAAATACTGTGTGTTTGGATAATATAAAAAGATTCTAGTACTGACCGGTGAGTATCTGGAGTCGTATTTGCGTTAGCGTAGACAGAGCAGTCTGGTAGAGCACACAGATACTGCACACCTTCTGAACTTCGGCCGAGTCAACTCGCTTCCCTCCGACTGGTTTCAGGATGTTCCGCACAGAAGCTGACTTCTGAAATGCTCGCTTGAAGAGGCCTGTCAAAACACAACACACCAGAGTGCAGAGAACCTTCAAGATCCTTCAAACCTTTTTTTAAACTCAGCAGATTGTACTGATTTTATAATAATAGAATAAGTTTGTGTTTTGAACTCACTTTTAACTGGGAGATTGTTTTGTGATGTGCTGGGTTGCGGTGGTGGGGGAGTGGGCTCTTGACTCTCCAGTTTTTTAGAGAGGACGTCACTGAAGAGCGTCCGAATGATAGAAACACCCCACAGGTACTGAAGCTGTTTAGTGACCAGCGGCATTGACTCATTCAGACTACAGAGAACGGGAGACAGAGGAGGTAGCGGGGAGACCATGTCAAGTACAAGTGTCTGGCATTATTTTATTTTTTTAACAAAGGAAAAGAGAAAACTACTTAAAAAACAATCTAAATATATTATTTGCTCATAAAGTACACAAATAATAAGGCTTTAAAAGTATACAACATATAATGGTGTAATGTGCAGTCTAAATAAGCAACACATTTCAGGCTCTTCTTTGGGAAGGACCAGGCAGCCTGAGTAACTGTATCAAGCTATCTATGTATATTCTTTGTCTTTAAAGCACAATTTATTTTTGAGTTATCTAAGAAATTTAAAAGTTTACTTTTCCATGCATTTAAAGGGTTTAAAACCTTTCCCCTGTTTGAATATTTTTTACTTTTTTATATTTTCTGGTGACATTTAAGTTGTTGAATTCATTCAAGCAAATATCAAGTATTCCACTGACCCGTAATCTACAGTTTGGGAGAACCAGCCCAGGACAGGGTGCCAGTGGGTTAGGTTGGACTTCTTTTGGGATACATATCTCTGGCAGTAGGACAGCATGTCAGTCAGGTCCTTCACAAAATGGTTGGCCTCCTCTTCAAGGACTTTCTCATTAAGGTAGCCCAAGTGAATCAGGTTGCCTATCAATCATGAGAAAGATGCAGTTGCAGCCGTAAAATGAACAGTCCACAGGACAATAATTCTTTCATCTGTAAACAACTAGACCACATCAATGAAAGTGTAAGCCCACATTCATCCAAAATACTATACCAAGTAAGCAGAGTGTGTGGCTCCCCTCGAGACACACACAGATGTCCAAACACTGTTCTTCCCGACTGAGAAACAGAATGAACTTCCGTAACAGGTCATGCGTCTGAATGGATGCCATACACTGTTGAGACAGAGCACATATTAAAACCTACTCTTTCATAGTTCAAATTATTATATAGAATACCAGTATGCAACAACAACATGTGATATATGACGGGGCATTTACCTCTGGAGTAAGGACATTGAGGTGGGAAACGACGGCTGGAACTGACATGATGTGAATGAGGAATGATCTTAGCAGGTTATCTGAGAAGTGAGCAGCAATGACTGGCCTGAAAAAATGTATATTAAGTTAAAAAAGGACAGCCTGCAAAATAATACCACAAAAACACATGCATTTGGATATAACAGAATTGGATAAAACTTTTTTCCTAAACTTCATGTGTTAAAACTGAAATATTAACATTAACCATCAAATTACCAGCTCCCAGCTCACCTTAATGATAAAGTGAAGATAGCTGTTAGAGTGCCTTTGGAGAGGGAAGGTTTAGAACGAGCCAAGCCATTGGTCAGCAAGATCTAAACAAGAGATGTTAAGATGACATACAAGGTGCACTTTTATTAAGAATGACAGGTGGCACTGAATAGGTGTCACATTACTTCATTGAATCTCTTGATGAAATTGATAAAGTATGAGCTGTAATACTGAACCTGCAGTATTGAATAGAATCCCTTTTGATTGAGATGGCCCATGATATTTTCACACATCTTTGTCAAAGGGGGTCTGAGAGCTTCTCCTAAAATAACGAAGGGAAATTATTATTTTTTCCTTTGCATGTCCTGCAATAATAAAAAGGATGTCTGTATGTTTTGAGACTTACCTTTCACTCGGACTATCCGCCAGGTTGAAGTGTCCGTGAAGGTCACCAGCATGGTGAGGTACAGCGTTACCAGCTTATTGTCCTGAAGTATGTCAGGCTGCAAGTCACAAAACAGTCCATGATATGTACAATTAAGGGCATAACATGAATATCAAGATAACATTTTCCAGCTTCAAATCAAGACTAACCTTTAAAATTTTCAGTCGTTGACAGCAGGTCCACAGCACATCTTTTATCTGTTTAAGCCAGGGAATGGTGAGGTCTTTGGAGAGAGCCAAGGAAACATACCAGACCTGAGGGCCAAATGTGAGAACAGTTACACACAAAAATCACGTTTTGAAAATGAACGTGATTGTTGAGGGTATAAACATATGCACACTCACTTTGGGTTCATTTTCAACCTCCATGCTGGCAATGATAGCACGACAGAGCTTCTCAAACCTCTGTATTTTGTACAAAAAAATTATAGTCATTTGAGTCTCACAGCCTGGGTGTATAAACTACTACTGTTATGATTACAACAGTCTCAAAAGTCTCCACAAAGGTCAGCATTAACAGGTAACAGAACAACGTTATTAAGAAAGTGAACTCACTTGCACTACTTGTGTACTAATTACTGTTAACACATCAGCCTAAACAGCATAGCTGGCAACTCACCAGCTTATCCTCTTGGCGATATATGAATAGTAATTTCCGAGCAATTTTGAAAATTGACAGTGCATTTCTTTTTGATGTCCCAGTTTCAGAAGCTTGAAAATAGTCATCAACCTCTTTCCTGGTGAGACACAGAGAGGAAATATTGAGCCAACGATCACAGGAACATGAAACTGAGTAACAATGGTTCTGTTTCAACCAAATATTTATTCTTTTACTCATGATGTTCAAGGCAGACACACTGAACTCAAAGCTCTTTAAATCACATGTGACTAGTAATTCTGCAATAAACAAAATTGGAGAGTACCTTATTTGCTTCTGGAGTCTGCAGCGACAGAGAAATCTCCTGACCAGGGCTTGGATGTTGGTTGCTGCTCTCTCCTTGTCCTTCTGTCCTTTCCTTTCCTCCCTGGCCTGCCTGGCTTTGTCCAGGAACTCGGACTTGGAGATTTGAGGTACACTAAACATCGTGCACCCTGGAAAAGAAAAAATGTAGCCCGCTGTACTACAAAACTATACAGCGATCATCCGCATGGGTGTATCGGTGACATTTCGATAGTGACTTCAGAGCACATATACAGCACCCTAACAACTGCACAACCTCACACTGTTTTGAGTGAACATAATAGTGAACTTACCTGCGGTATTCCTCAAATGAAGATTTTATCCGGCCTTTAGGCTCGCCTTGCGCTATACCTCCTCAGTCATTTGGTTGTCCTTGAGATCCAGGCAGGAGGAAAGCCAAACGAAAGACGACTAACTTGCCATCTCTGCTGGAGCAGCGGACGATACAGTAAAGATGGAGCTGGGATAGTTAGCACACAGGGCTAGTTTACCGCTGGTCGGCTTGATACTGTCTCAGGGAGAATCTTTTCACGTTAATTAAGCGACATCTTTCATCATGATGCTGTTAGGCTTGGCCTTGTATCAATGACAGCCTGAATAACACAGGGAAAATACCATTTCGAAATGTAAACAATGAGAGGAGATCCGTACATTGACTGCAGCCATTAATCCCCTGTGTCGCATTAAATGATTCCGGGTAGTGTTTGTCTACATGTATACATCGCTGCATTAGAGTATTTGTCCAAAGAATGAGTGAAATGTGTCAAACTATCTTTGCTCGTGTTGTGACAACGGGAAGTTTATTTCTGGGGGAGGACAAAGCTTTAGTGCAGTTTGTTGGGTGGGTGGCGGTGGGGGGGCGGGGGGGGGGACTGTTATCACTGTTACTCCTTCAACAGCGGAAATGTGCAGGCTGACGCTAATGTAATTACTGCTGTTTTCTTCAATATGCGACGTAAAAACAGCAGGGCCGAAAGTGAATTTAAGCGAGGCGCCACATCGTTACTAGTGTCTCATGTTGCCTCCATTTGAACACCCTGTAACAACATGTAACGTTTAACAAAATAACGTGGACTGTCCCTTTAAACAACGGAGTGCAGGAACGTTGACGTCATTTTTGTAACTGCGCAACGCCGGACCGGAAGGAAGTGGGTGTTAGCTGACTGACGTTAGCGAGCTGCAATTACTAAGTCTGCCACGGGTTCTATGGTAAATATACTTATGTTTTCTCAAAAGCCAGCTACAAGCACGCTGCTAACGTTATGCAGGTACAGTTGTTTTGATGGTCAGCGTCACGATATGTCGATCATTTGCGAGATTTGTGGAAATATGGGTAACTTTAGTCAATGCTAACTCGCCAGCTACTGCCTTAGCCGTGGTGGCTAAAATCAAATGACTACTCTCTGGGTGGATTGAGGGATACGGTTTAGTGTTTTTCTTTATATAGAGAGGGGAAAGGACAGGAGCAGTCGTACGAACGTAGTAACTCTTTGAAGAAGGATAGCAGCCACATTGCAAAAGTCTGTCCATGCTTTTTTTTTTATCATGGCAACCTTAACAGAAATACTAATGAAAAGAGAAACTTTTCCTAAAATTGTACTAATAGCATGAAAAACTCCAGGACATATTATATTTCGAAAACACGTCTAAAATCCCACGAAGAAGAATATACGGTTTTTATAACGGCTTTATACGTGAGTAATTATGTAAACATTAAGACAATTTCCTTTTTATGTTAGTCTTAAAATTGGACTAGTCGTGCTAAAAATCTGAAATGCAGTAAATCCAGTGTCAGAATTTGAATAAATGTATTTTATTTTGCAGATTAAAAGATTAGATTTGTGATATTCTGTATTTTTGGTCACTGTCAACAAATCTTATAACAATATCGACAGTGAAATGATTACTAACTAATTATTACTTACCAACTGCGTAGCAAAAGACGATAACTTATTCGTCTGAGCCACAGACCTCCATTGCGGCCCCTATTAAGCTATTAAAATCATATAAATGAGACACAGCTTTGTACTGTGCAAACATGCTCCCTCATCACAAAGAATATGGACGGTCTGATTTATTCACTCTGAGTCACTCTCATATACACTGTCCTGCTGTCATAAATACATACTCATTTTAACAACAAATAGGCTTGGGGCCAGTCCCACAGACAGGTTAGGGTCAGGAACTATTGGGAGACGGACTAACGCATTGTTGTATTTGGTCGTAAAATGTAGTCAAGCACCAACCTTATCCTTAAGAAACAATAAACAACATTAACGTTGACCTGTGTGTTAATGATCTTAACTTTTTCCACTCACTGTCCTAAGCCAAGGTAATCCATTAACATGCCAGCCCTGATACAACTGTCACCTTATGTTTTATCTTGTCCTGCAGGAAGAGATGTCAGGAGAGAGTGTGGTGAGCTCGGCAGTGCCAGCAGCTACAACCAGGACTACATCCTTCAAGGGCTCCAGCCCCAGCTCTAAATATGTGAAGCTAAATGTGGGCGGGGCGCTGTACTACACTACAATGCAGACACTAACCAAACAGGACACGATGCTCAAAGCTATGTTCAGTGGGAGGATGGAGGTCCTCACAGACAGTGAAGGTGAGCTGTTGATCAACATGTGTAAATTATATACAGGGTTTATGTCATCCCTGCAATGGCCGTGATCTATCACATACTAATGTTTCACCACTTTATATCCATAGGTTGGATCTTGATTGATCGCTGTGGGAAACATTTTGGGACAATCCTTAACTACCTTAGAGACGGGGCAGTGCCTCTCCCAGACAGCCGAAGGGAAACCGAGGAACTGCTTGCTGAGGCCAAGTATTACCTTGTCCAAGGCCTAGCTGATGAGTGTACAGCTGCCTTGCAGGTACTATCACCACATATTGTCCAGTTACATTTTTCTTTAACCATACTGTCTCTCCCACCCTACTATTCATAATGGATGGTCTCAATGCTTTTTTTGGTTGTTTCAGAAACAAAATCTAAAAAACCCATGTATCTATTTGATCTTTTTCAACTACTATGAGGGACATACAATCTGTGAGAAAATAATTTTAAACCAATCTGCTTTAAAAAAAGTCTCATAATTTCTTGGTGACAGTTGGTAACTAAAACAATGAGCCTTATCTTTGCCACACTGTTCCACCAGATGGCATCCTTCCTCTTATTATATACTGTATGTTGCAGTTTTGCAGGTGGAACTTAAACGAAAAATGTTCTTTTTCCATCCTAGAACAAAGAAAGTTATGAACCCCTTTGTAAAGTGCCTCTGATGACATCATCTAAGGAAGAGCAGAAGCTTATTGCAACCTCAAATAAGGTAGGTTATGTTTTTTTTTCTACATAATGTGCAGAATTTCTAGTGTTCCATATCAAGAGAAATGTATCATTTAGATTTTTCTTTCAAAATACAAACTTCTTTGTCATCACAGCCTACTGTCAAACTGCTGTATAACAGAAGCAACAACAAATATTCATATACCAGGTGAGTCCTGATATCAAGATTTAGCATGTCTAATTAAAGAAAGAATATAACTTGGCGATTGTTCGCAAGTTGTCTTAATAAATGACTGTCCTGCAACTCTTCTTTTCCCTCCAGCAATTCTGATGACAACATGCTGAAAAATATTGAGCTGTTTGACAAGCTGTCATTGCGGTTCAACGGCCGGGTGCTCTTCATCAAAGATGTAATTGGGGATGAGATCTGCTGTTGGTCATTTTATGGCCAGGGGCGTAAGATTGCTGAAGTGTGCTGCACCTCCATTGTTTATGCCACAGAAAAAAAGCAGACAAAGGTACATGTGTATTTGTAATATGCCCAGTCTGATGAGTCCTTCACTCTTTTGTAAGCATAGAGCTACAGAATATATTCAAATATCTTGTGTAATTAAGCTAACTTAACTGTCATCGACTTCTCTCCTAGGTGGAGTTCCCTGAGGCTCGAATCTATGAGGAGACCCTCAACATCCTCCTGTATGAGTCCCACGATGGAAGGGGTCCAGACAATGCACTGCTGGAAGCCACAGGAGGCGCCGCCGGACGATCTCATCATCTGGATGAGGATGACGAACGAGAACGAATTGAGCGTGTTCGTAGGATTCATATCAAACGACCAGATGACCGCACACACCACCACCAGTGACCTTTTTCCTTCAACCCGTCAGCCTGTGTCTATGACCCTGGACAGTCTTTGCACCACATTTGTGCCTTACATCACCCAGCGCCTCTCTGTCTCACTTCCACTCTTTATTTTACGAGACTACTATGATATGAGTGTCATACAACAGTGTGTAGTGGTGAAGTGATTTTATGTGTTCACTTGTCCTCTTTGTTGTGTGGTCTGACAGGCTGTAGTGTTTTATTCTGTGTTTGTTTGTCATGATAACTCCTAACACTGTTTTCTGCTGGTGTGCAGAACCCTATAGACATGGGTTTTTGCATTCTGCACTGCTGGTGCCCACAGCATGAGTGTGTGGAGAAAGGAAAAAAAGAGTATTGTCAGTATAAATCTTGTTATTTGAGGTCCTAACTCCATTACATCCAGGAGAACAAGAATTATATCATGAAACCAGCTAAAAATTAATGTACATAGTTTTTGCTTCTCCTGACCACGGTCCTGACGGGTCCACTGTAAGGTCCTCAGTGGATTAACTAGGTGTTACGCACTATGGGGCCACATGGCGGCACTGTTTTACTCTTAGAAAATGTTACCCAGGCTGTTTTTTAGCCTGCAGATAATAGCAATTAAACCTTTTTAAAATGTAATAATATTTGATACAGTTAAGATATCACAGGTGGATGCAACATTTCACTGTAGTGCTTCTGCCATATTTAGTTTTAACATTTATGCATTTTCCCTTCACCCCATTAAATTATCATTATTTTCAGTGAAGGGAACTTGAGCTGTGACCTGAGGTGTTAAATGTACTGGGGTGATTGAATGATGAATGCTGAGGTTGAAGTGAATGACTGTAACCAGAGATCTCCTTGGCAGGAAGGGAATCCTGTCTACAAGCTTTTAACAGGGAGAGAAATTAGACCTGTCCTTCATCGTTGCATTCATCGGAGAATGTACTGTTTGCACACAATAGGTTTGAGCTGAAATATGTCTAACAATCACAGTACTAGTAGGTCTGTTGTACAGAAGTGAACATATATGTATGTTTTATATTTATACATACTTTATCACAAATAAATTTCTACAAACACTTGTTTGTTCTGTTTTAATTTGCATATTCTCATTATCAGTGAACATACAAAATTATTATACATATGGCTTCATTGTTCAGGAGTCAGAATAACATTCTTTGAAGCAGTATATGACTAATGTTGAGTGTTTTGTACATTACAATACTTTTGTAGATTAATATGGTTGATTTACAGTCCAATGCCAGCATTTGCTTTGAACTATAGTGCTCAGAACAGCAGAGACAAATCCTTCTTTAAACACAGAATGATGTGAAAACTTTAACCTCTAATAAGAGTTTAATATTCTATGGTGGAAAAGTAAGATTCATGTTTGACTAGTATGTACAGATGAAAAAACAAGTTCATCTAGGGTTTCTTTAACCTCTATAAACATGTCTGCAGACGATGGCCGATAGGTTCCGAGTTCAGGGTTGCAAAAGTGCAGCTGTTTCTGGTCAGGTGTATTTCCTGTAGACACGTTCCTCTCTCCTTCGGGGTCCCCTGATGAAATATGCAGGTGCTTCTTATGTGTCTTCTCGACCCCACACATGTTACCGTGTCCTAGCCCGAGTGGCAACCTGCAGCGACAAACATCTCAATTCGTGTTGTATCTTTTTGTGTGCAGATTCATTTTTTGAGCAGTGCAGTAAGCACACTCTTCATCATAACAATACTCATCTCACCACCATGAGGTGTCCGTTCTTGGCCTTGTATACCATGGGTTCCTGTCCGGTGCTGAAGTCCACCGCACTCTGTTTACCAGCCTGGATATCAATCTTGATGCTGAGAATCAACACAAGTTTTTTAGATCAAAGCACATATGAAATCCAACCTCTTCACTTCTTTTGTAAACAGACTCACCTGCCCTGAACCACTTTTATTGCATTCTGTTTGTTAGCAATGACACTGAGTTTGGTCAAAAACTCAAACAAGTGGTCACACTGCATCACAAGGTCGCCCTGAAACAATCCCAAAATGATACACAATCAGAACCTACATTACAAAATGTCATTTTGTATGTGGCTTTTCTAAAGGTTTGATTTGTTGAACCATATCCGATCATTTTCCCAGTGACATATTTGTCGCCCAAGTGAAAAAGAGGCAGTTCTAACTTTTATTATTATTTATCCACATACCTTCTGTTTAGGGTCCTCACATGTTATGTGGAATACAATGATGCCATCTGTCAAGTTACTGACTGAAATACCTGCAACAAGAACATTACACTTTCAGCCCAATATGAAAACATCTGTAATAGCAGGTGAAACATATATTATGATATTGTCCTGACCTTTGAGAGAGGTGTACAGCACTCTCTGTTTGATCTTGGCTTCCTCTATCACATAGGCAGCTGTCTGGGTGAGGATGAGCTGTCGTGGCCTTGGTTTGAAACCATTCCTATCGTATTTAATTACCGGGACGCTGTACTACAGAAACACAGAATACAACACAATTAGTTGTGTTTGATGCTGTATTTCCTCCAGGTGTATAAAAACATAAAGACATTTTATTACCTTGATTTGCTCATTGCGAATCATCTGGAGAACCCTCATGTTTATGTCTTGTTCACCTGCAGATATTAAATGATGTAAAATGATTGTTCAAAAGAAAAATTACATTGTGTGAATGTGTCTGATTCTTACTGATTCTGGTGGCGACAAAAGGTTGAGCGACACTCTGTGGATAACTATCTTTTTTGCCCTTGAAGATGGAGCTGGTTACAAACTTGAGTTGAAACTGAAGGGAATGAAGAAATAATAAAGTTGATCACTACCAAAAAAAACATATGATGATCCAGACATAAATAATGTGTTTACATGTGTGCTACCTGTGCTTTTTTCTGGGGTGTAATTCCTCTCACATACTTCCGCACCATCAGACGGTAGTGAAGCTTACGCAGTATCTCTGATGTCTGACGAGAACAAAAAAAACATGCACATAGTCAAAATAAAATGTGAACTTGTATTCAAACTGTTTTATAATGAAGTGTATTAATCATTGTACCTCTACTAGCACAGCTGGTGGAGATAGCCAGGATGTTTTGTCCAAAACGGTCTTTGGCAGATTGTCTTTAAGCCTGTTCAAGTAATTTTGTCTCACAAAGGCCAGGTACTCTGAGTTATCTGTGGTTTTTGCTTGTCCTCTGGTCATGTAGCCTTTGATAAATCTGAAATAGATTGGGAAATAGTGTAAAAATGTGACCTTGAGAGGAGCTGTGTTGTGATATGTGACTTTTATCTTCTTTCTCACTGCTTGATGACTTTTACAGCCCAGGCTCTCTTCTCTCTCTCCTTCCGAGCCTGCACTCCTCTCCAACAAGTTTCAATCTTAGTGGCTGAGGATGTAAAAACATAATAGTGTGTGCGTAATTATATTTTACTCACAGGACAAAACAGCATAGTACATCCTGTGTCCACCATGTGTTGTGGTATTTACCAGCTTCTTTCTGTTTTCTGAATTCTCCCTTTGCTTTGTATCCTTTGTATTTGGCCTGGAGCTTTGTTGCTGCAATTTCAGAGCATAATATAAAATCGCAACTAGTTATGACTGAAAGTTAATAATAAACTGTTGATTTGCACTCACCCAGTTCATGTTTGCATCTCTCATAAGCATCCTCTGTGGCATAAAGTGTCCTCGGATGACGGATGAATATTTTGGTACTAAAACAAATAAAAACAGAACAAAACAAAATAGAAATGTTTTTTAGTTACTACTGGTTTAAAGTGCATTTGCGCTGTTGTGTTTAGGAAGCGCCGCCCTCACCGTCCCATTTTATACTCATTTGGCAAGTAGCCCAGATGTTGAACCAGCACTTCCACTCCATCAGCGGGCATTCCTCTCCAGTGAGGCCAGGTGGCCGGACACAAGGGTTTATACCTGCAAGATTCAGCAAACAAACCACTCAGTATGTTTTAAATGCACTGGTGAGGAACTACTTAAACTGACTCAATTTTAAAAATCAAGCCTTCATACCTCTTTAAGAAGACCTCATATTTGCGTCTATATGCAAAGCCAGCTCGTCTGACCCTGAGGTGCTCCATCAGGCCCAGGTACTTCACCTGGTGCCTGATCAGTGCTTCGTCAAATTGACCTGCGTTTGTGTGAGAGACGATCAAATTCAAACAATTCCATCCCGTTAACAAAAAAAAACGACATGTACTTTCTGTTCATTTAAGTACCTGGCTGCTTGGACTCATTCGATTTTAGACAGCGTATGTACCAGGCCTCTTTAGCCATGAGGATCTCTGTCAGCTTCAGCAGGCTGCTCTTAAACTGGGTCGCCACCTACAGACACAACATGAGGGTCATAATCCCCAACAGTTCATCTGTCAGATACATATGGCTTAATGATGACACAGTCAGACTGCCGCTGACAGAGAAAAAATGTCTTTGTGTCATTCTATCCAGACCACATACTGATTTTTTTCTTTGCGTTTATAATCCCTACATTTTACTATTTTTTTCTCTTTAGAAAAATGCATTAGAAAAAACGTGAAACCGTGTACATATGTCCAGGCTACATTGCTTTCTTTACCACATAATGTGATTTTTATGTGCATGGTGAATTCTTTGAGGATAATAGGTGATAGAAAAGGAAAAATTATGTGATGCTTATATATAGCTTGGAGCCATACTTGAGCCAGTACTGCTGATAACATATAGGATCAGTTTTGTTTGTGCTACAGTTGAAAGACATGGAGGGTCAAACATGGTGAATACTCACTGTTTCTGGTCTTCGCCTGCTGTCTGGATCCACTGTGGAGAAGCACTCTCTGACTATGGCATTTTTAGACTGACAAATTAGCTATGAAAAGATGGGATAACACACATAGATTATATAATACTCACTGATACTACTGATAATACTGATAATAATGATGGTGCTAATTGAAAGAGTTTCCTTTATAGTGCCATTCCTTGCCTCACATAATATAAAACGTTCATTTGCAGACTTACATCTTTTATGTTTCTATATAATAGGTCATTGTTTTTGTCCAGGAAACCTAGGGGAAAAAAAGGCTATTAGACAGTTGAAAATTGAAAAAAAAGGTGTTTGAGCAACAGAGCCGGACATTGTGGTTTCTTTTACCCACAACACAGTAGGTGACCTCCCCGGCATAATGCAAGAGACGGAAATCTCCCCTCTCCAGCGTCTTACGTGTCATTTTGTCAGCCAGTTTGTGCCTGCAGTCAAAGAGGTGGAGAGAGACAGAGGGATGAAGAGTGAGAGGCTTTATAGACCAATCCTAATCCTCCGTCTCTATCGGCTCACTGTCGGCTCACTCACAAGACACCGGCCAGCAGTTGATGAATGGAGTTTAGTGTTGAGGAGAAGCTTTGAATTACACAATATCGTTTAGATGGAGTTCGTATTTAATTAAAACAAAATGGTTAATTAGCAAATGTGCACCTCCAAAACACTGATCACGTAAAATGATTGGATAAAGCAGATTTGATTAGTGTCCGATTGCCAAATTATCTGCTTTTGTAATTTCGAAAGCTACTAAACATATTTTTAGCAAAGACAGCTTCAGAAGCTCCCTTGTACCTACTTGTAAATGTTCTGTGGGTGTGTGCTTGGTTAAGGTTAGGTTTTAACTCACGTGACAAAGTGAGGGTGATTTCCCATCTTGTCTTCCAGTCTCTCCAGGAAGGTGAGATCTGTGGCGTTCCCTGGCCTGAGACACTCCTCATCCTGCAGGATTATCATTAACGGATGATAATACTTCAGCTTCAGTATTATATATTATATATAATATTCCAGTATAGTTCTATTCCAGTAAATACACACCAGTATTGATATGATTCCTCTGTGTTTCTCCTCAACCAGGTCACAGATGATCTTGTTGTTGAAGAATTGAACCGGTTCCCACTGGTGGAAAATGAAAAAACAGATTGTATTCAATACCAGTCAATGTAAACATACTCTATCGTAGTTATTGATTCATTGAGTTTTTGTTTCAGGTTCACAAGATTACCTCAATATCCTCTGCTTCATATTCTTCCTGTTCAGCCTTGAGTGTCAACTGGATGAAAAGCTGCTGCAGCTTCTCATTGCAGTAGTTTATACAGAACTGCTCAAAACTGAGGACATTGGCCATGACAAACAGGTTGAGCTTAGCAAAATTGTCATCACAGAATCACTCTTAAATGAGGTTTTTGCAGCTTTTAAACTATGTATAGTATTGAGTAAACAGCAAATTTCAGCTGTTATTGGTTAAAAAAGGCTATAAAAAAACCTTCATCAGGATATCAAACCCTACTCAAAACAAAGATTTCTGCCCACCTGTTTACATAGAAAACCTCAAATCCATATATGTCCAAAAGTCCTATTACAGTTTTCCTTGAAGGGTCCTGGCAAACAAACAAAAAAAAAGATTATAGTATAAAGTCAGTAAATACTCATCTTCACTCCTTGGATTTGTCATTTGTCACACACGCTTCTCCACACCTTGTTCTCCATGGACTCATTGATCCTGTTGACCAGCCAGGTGAAGGTCTGTCCATAGATAGCTTTGGCCAGGGCATCTCTGGCGTAGATGGCATGGTCAATTGTGAATGGGCTGAGGACCTTTACAGTGAGACAAAATCATATCTAAATTTCAAACACTACATGGAAAGTTTAAATAGAAACACAAATTTATCACAAATAAAACCAAAGGACGTTTTAACATGCATGCACCTGATCTGTTTTGGCTTCGATCTTCCTGTATGTCAGTCCCTCCTGGAGTCTGTGAGCATCTATTCCTAGTAGCTGCAGTGAAAAACAACATTAAGTGAGTTTATTCTTTGACTTTTTGTAAAAATTCGAAATACTTTATTTTTTATTTTTTCTTACATTTGAGACCCAGCGCAGCTCTGCATTGTTGTTCAGGAGGGCATGGCCTTTACTGTTGGAGTCAAACTGAACGTTCCCCAAGTGGAGGACACTTGCAACAATCCCAAACAAGTGCTGCGCAGAATTACATTTTGTAAGGCAATGCAAAACTATTAGGGAAGAGTGAGTGGTTTAAACCAGAGCGTCAGCATCCAACTTACATTAGTGTTAATCTCATCAATGTTGATGATTTGCAGAGCATTTTTGACAGTTTTCCAGTCATTTTTGTCATTTATGGAAGACACAATGGCACACTCTCCCTGTCAGAAACAGCAAACAGATCGTCAAAGTTTACTATTGTCTCATAAATATATTTGATTAAAACAGGGTCACTGAGTTATACTGTACATACTTGAGTTAGATAGTTGTAATGCTGGCAGTCTCTCTCCAAGCCCAGCTGGTGCAGTAGGTCCTCTTCTCCTCCCTCCACTAGCTGGTAGAAGATGTGGAAGTTTCTCTCCCCGTGATTCTGATGCACAACCCTCGACTTCTCCAGCAAGTAGTTCAGGATATGGCCTCCGACAGCATCCCCCTATGGGCATCATGATCCTAAAGACAGCAGCTCGACAACTTGCAGAAAAAACATAACCTATGGTCCAGTGGACAGATTTTAAAAATCTTATTAGGATAAAAAATCTTATTTTTCTTATTTTTTTCAGTCCTATGAAAAACATGTATTTTTCTGAATTTTTAATGTTTTTGGATGAACAAATTGATCCTTGAGCAAAGTTGTAATATGGGCCCTTTTTAGGCTTCAACTTTATATTTACACACATTTGTACTATTAAATCGAGCTTTTAAACTAAACATTTTATTGTAAAACTTTATAATTTTTACTCCACATATTTCAACGACTCAAAAAGTTACCTGACATACTGTAAAAGCAAGTTGAGTAATTTTTCTCATACATATTTTGGATGATAGTACAATCAAGCAAATAAGTAAGAACCTCGGTGCAGTTTGGTGGAGACTTATGGTGAGATTTTACAACAGGAGAACCCTACTTAAAAGACTTCCTGATTTTTTCTTTCCTAATTATAATTTATTAATATCTTGGAAGCCCTTCTGTGAATCTGTCCCTTGATTCTTACCTGGCTGTCAAACTGAATGTCCATATACTTCCCAAACCGACTTGAGTTGTCATTTTTCAGCGTTTTGGCATTGCCGAAAGCCTGTGAGGAAACACCATACCACACAGACTCATTAATGTTAACATGACCTGCTTTTAGGTATGTCATTACAATGATATAACCTAAGTAACCATCAGACCTCGAGGACCGGGTTGGACATGAGCATTTTGTCCCTGACGGTGTTCAGTAGAGTTGTGCTGGGACAGCTGACAGCATAATACTGCAGAATCTTCTTGGAGGCCTCTGTCTTCCCTGCTCCACTCTCGCCAGAGATGAGGATGAAGTGATTGTTGAACTCTGACAGCATGGTGTGGTAGGCGTTGTCTGCCAAGGCATAACTGTAGAAACGCAGAACAATAACAATAATTCACAGGTGAACTTAAGAACACTTACGACAAGTTACTATAAAGACCTTTTCAATAGTGTGTAAATTCTAAACAAGTACAAATATTCAGAGTTTTCATACAGATTATACACTCACATGTGTGGTGGAAGCTCAAAAAAGTTGACACCCATGTAGAGCTCCATCTGTTTGTTATTGTATATGTCCAGCTCTTTGTAGGGGTTGACAGACACTAACAATGTGCCAATGTAGGTCTAAAAGGATGAGTTAAAATGAATGTATTTATTGTTAAAATTCACACTGTTTTTTTGACAGCAGGGTAAAAAGTCCTTTCCTAGACTCACATAGATGAGCTCTTTGCTGAAACGTTTCTTGAGATTGCTGAGGAAGGCCGCCTCTGTGGTTTCATCCAGAAGGACAAAATCCTGGATTCCAACCCGGTCCCTGGCAGTCAGGGCACCCTCCATGTCCAGCTGACCCTGTGCAACAAGTTGGATCAACCATAAGGCATCAAAATGCACAACCTAAGGGCAGTGAGAATAACTTTTGTTAAGTTTAAGTCCAAATTCCTGGTGTTTAGCATCATAATCTGAAGATTTCCCTATTTTCAAAACATAATACACATTCCGAACTGCACAATACTTTGAGTTTGTTAGGGTTAACAACTTTATGAATTAGTGTCTTTATTAGTTAGATTAATTCTAAACTTAAGAGGAAGCAAACTCTGCCAAAGTAACAATAACAAGTGCAACACATTTCGCATGCATAACAATGATATTCAAAATTCTCAGCCATGTATTTTGTCAAATGCGGCTGGATGAATGTTTGAATAAATGTCACCACGGGGGAGGATGGAGCCGAAAAAAGCACCAGAAAAAGCACAAACATGGTCCCTGGTAGTTCTATTGAAATAAGAGGTCTAGAGGTCCTATGTGTCTTTAAAGCAAAGCTCTGTGATTGTGCAGACGAACAGACAGAAGCTAATGATCGCTACACAGCACACAGGGACCTTGGCTGGCAGCCCGAGCTGACGAACCAACCAAACACAGCACACTGTGCAAATGGACTTGGGGAGCCCAAAACAGCGGCACATTTAAGAGGCATAGTGGGAAAAATTCCACCAATCTGTTTTGCATTCTCAGCACCAACACTTAGACCAAAGGTTTTCACAGCTTTTGTTGGTTTTGTATTTTTTTTCTCTCTCCTTTGGAAGCAGAAGTCCTTTGATTCTCAACTCTCTCTGTAAAAACATTAAAAAAGATAATCCATTGGATCTAATTGACACAAAGCCCTCCGCCCCTCCCTCCTCCCCTGCCTCTATCCTCCGCCTATGGCCCTCGTTTCTTCTGAGAAAGGCCAAGTGTTTTTGTCCTGTAAATACCACGGAGCAGAGACAAAAAAGACGTCTTTAAAATGCAGTCTACAATCCATTACACAAATTCCCCCTGCATATCTATTCAGTAATTATTCATTAGAAAACATTTAACGTCACAGTGAATTTCACACTAGGCAGTCGAAACACAATGGAGAAGATTTGGCCTATTTTGGGGTGAGGAGTTGGGGAGGGGTTGGCTGTACAGAGGAAGGGTGAAGGCGAAGGGGGTGGGGGGGGGGGGGGGCGTATTTGTCTGATCTGAGAACCTCTGAAACGGGGCTGTCTTGAGACAACGGGACAGACTAAATAGTGCAGTAACGGTCTGTGCCCCGCTGCTTGCTGTGACACTCATTTAGTGTGCCCCGAGGGCAAACAATAGAGGCTTGTTCTTAGCAATCCTGTGCTGTAATTTGGACTTCATTACTTTGCTCACACGGGGCCCCATGGAAGGATCGAGGAGGCTAGTCAGATGAGAGTGTTTTTTTCCACCTGTCAGCCCCGCACCCCCAATGCTCTCACCCCTCTCATCAACAATACCCCTCACCCCGTGTCCCCACCAATAACCCTCACCCGACCCCCTTCCCATAGCAGCCCCCCCCCTCCCCCCTCCCAGCCACCCACTTTAAGCCAATGAGACAGGTGAACAATATCATTGAAGGAACCCTTTTTTGGACGTCAGAATCAATCTGGCGATGTGATGGTAGTGGTGGTGGTGTGGGGTATCTGTGACACCCCCTTTCTTCATGGGAACAAACTTCTCTCAGGGCAGCACAAGCAGACAATATGCTGGGACAGCGTGACTTAGGGATCTGCCATACAGTATTACAAGTAATAACATGAACAGATAAGCTCCTGTCAAGAGGAGGATTAATGAATTCAGTGGTGATAATAATGCTAATGTTTTGGGTTTTCATTCAGTGCACTGGGAAACTCTAAAGGTTTGTTGTTTTCCATTCAGGTTTCCTTTGGTGTCCTGCAGGTATATTTTTTTAAGAAAGCTGTCTGCAGCATGCAGAAGTGTTTCTAAAGACACTGTGCTAGAAAGGCTGAACACTGAATGGGCGTTCTCAGTCCAGAAGGACAAGAAAGTCTGAGCTGAAGAAAGCACCTGACTATAGAAAATCATGCACGTGTTATTTGTAGCTTTATATAATACAAACCATTTGGACTGGGTTGTAATTTTAGTTATAATTAAACAACCAACAAACCCAATCTGATGCACAGCGGAAAGAATGATTATGTAATGAGTCAACTAAGCCATTGTCAGATCAGGTGAATTGCCTTGCTACTTCAGAGCACAACCAATTGTATTTTAATTAAGAGATGGTCCCTCGTCTTGGTCTAGAGTGTCAGTGTCGCCTGAGACATAGTGACCTCATCTGTGTGAGAGGAAGAGGTAGCTTCAGAGAGGGAGGGAGGGAGGGAGGAAGCTCAGACGCAGCAATTTACCAACCTAGTAACGAGAACGTTTATCCCGCTCTTGTGTCAGTAATATCTCCACTTAACCCGAAAGGGTCTTACAAGTGGCTACAACTAACGGAGAGAATCAAACATCGTTTTTAGTTTTTGGTTCTGAAGCAATGGTTCGACACATGATTAGCCACTAATATGATTAGTGGCAGGAAATGAAATGGGAAGATCACTCTCGTACCTGTCCAATAAATGTGAAGCTACAGTTAACAGCTGAGCCAACCGCTTACCTGACCACAAAGACTGGAAACAGGGAAAGAGCAAATTGTTGTTTTTACACTTCAGTTCTTGTAAAAAAAATAAACAAACAAACTAAAACGTGTTGATTAGAGGTGCTGGCAGGCACATTTCTGTACCTTCGAACTGATCCAGGCTAGCTGTTTCTGGTTTTTGTGCTAAGATATGTTAACCCGCCGCTGGCTGCACCTCCATATTTAACTGGGGAGGACAATGGTGTGAATCTTCTCATGTAACTCTTTCCCAGAATACGTATTTCCCAAACAGTTTTTGAGGGGATGATCTGTCATTTTAGCCCACACACAATGGGACTAAGATCATGTTATCATAGGGCCCAGGTCCCAACATCGCTGTCAAGCTTCTTGTACCAACTTTGAAACTCTGTGACAGCACCTATAGTATGATAACGAAACTGCAGCAGGCACTTTGAAATGCAACAAAACCAAGCCTGGTGACAAAGGGAACACATCACTAATTTTTATAACACAAAAGAAAAGTCAAACCTGCATTTCTGAAGTTGTATTATTCGGCTCTCAGCTGTTGAATCTCAATGAGGATCCAATCTGAAAAGAAAATCCCTTCTCTCCAGAGAAGTTAGATAAGAATAGCTCGTCCTCCTGTGTCTGCTTGCATGGAGACTATCAGTGAACCTGTAAACACTGGATTCTTGACAGTTAGTTGGCAAAAGTCCAGCTTGCAAAATACTACTAAAAAAACACATTTACTGTCATCTCCCCTGTCTAGTGGCTCATCTGGTATTCTGTAATAGTAGTGTTGGCGATGCTGCGTGGAGGCCTATGTACACATATGCTCCTCCACATCATCCTGACCCAGTCTCAGGGCACTGTGGGCTGGATGCTTAATCATTCATGCCGTGGGAGGTGGAGGGACAGAGAGATCTTATTCAGTGCTTACCTGGGTATCTACTGCTCTACTGAGTGTAACATAACGATTCAGAAACAAGATCCAAACCACACCAATCCAACCATCCCCCTTTACCTATCTCCTTCTTCTCAGTTTTTCCTTCTCTCTCTCTCTCTCTCTCTCTCTGAGCTCCATTACATCACTACCAACAGCAAAAAAGCCCCCAGGGCTGTCCTCCCTGCTGGCACAGTCTAGGTCTGGTTACTGATCTTTGATTAGATGGATACATTACAGGCTAATCGTCAACTGCTTTATTAACAATATAACAATGCTGGTCCGGGAAGCACCATTGTTTTGAGTGGTAGTCTGAGCTGCCAATGCTCAGTGCTTCTGCAAAATGCTACTGGGTTGATGGCCAAATGGATTTTTTGCTTGGGTGACAACAATTACCAGATAACTTAAGCCTTTAATTGAAGTTCCTATAATAGCATTCAAATGTCAGACATTTGAGCATTGTTTGGGCATTTTATGCTTGTATTAGAGTGTTAACAGTGTGGAGATGACGGGGAATGAGGGAAAAGAAAGATGGGGAATGACAAAGGGCAACAAGTGTCAGTGACTCGCGTGAACTGGAGAATTTGTGGTCAACACCTTAAATCCATAGGCCAACAGAATGCCCCTTAAGTTTATAATCAACCATCTGCTTCAACTTCGACTTTAACTTTATTGCAGTCTTTATTACAAACGTGGTTCAAACATAAAACATCGTAAAAATACACAATACAAGTTATGTAAAACATATGCTAAAACACTCAAACAAGCTCACATAAAACACTGTTTATCATGTGAAAATAATTCCTCTAAACCCTTTGCAAATGACAGAAAAGTGTTTTATTTTGGCAAAGCCATTTAAATTGACAGTAAAAAGACTAAATGAGTCTACAGTCACACTAGCAGTTCAACTGTGCTTTGAGCTTAATGTTAATGTCAACCTGCTAATATTCTCACAGTGACCATGTCAACACGCTGATGTTCTCCATCTTAGTTAAGTGTGTTAACCTGCATGCTACATTTGAAACTCATTAGTGTAGCAGGTATTTGGTGATAAGCCCAATGCCATCCAATAGTTTTGTAAATAAATAAAAAACACAAATGTCAACCTGTTGATGCAAGAGGAAAAGTCCTTAGGATTTATCCTCTGAGGACCATGAATGTCCATACAAAATTTGTTGAGACATTTCGGTCAAAAAAAGCTGGTACTATGGTACAAAGGGTACAAAAATGCAGTCTTTCCTTTGCAGTATGGGGTTTAAACACAATAATTATTGCTTTCAACTACATGCTTAATCACATGCTGACTCACCTGCTGACTTGCTGAAATAGAGCTTAGACTTTATTTTAAGGCTATTCATATCTAGACTAGAATATGACATAAATGGATATACCAAAAATTAAATTGGAGGATTTGGTACAGGAATTAAAATGTGTTTATTTCTTCTGTGTACAAAAATGGAACCTTGCCTTTAAGTAGCTGCACCTCTCTGGGATAGACTGGGTGTGAGTAAAAATGTGTTTACTTGTGTAACCTGGTAACCACTATTAGAAAGCACACTCCCTCCAAGGTAACACAGGTGTCCATTTTCTCTGCTCTGGTGAACTAAATGTGAGAAAAGATCAGGTTTCACCCAGCCAATGAATTGATTAATGTTTGGAAAACTTTCACATCATTTGTCTATGATGGGTGACCAGTTGAGTGTTCAACATATTTGAACTATTCACTCTCCACTCCAGAAAAGTTGTCAAGGTTACCTCTGCCGACGCCCCACCTCTCCCCCGGCCCAGCAGCCCAGCAATGCTTGTCCAATCTTAACAAGCTTTGTGCTACCCACTGGGCTCTGATTCAGCACGAGACCCGGCAAATCCAATTACACAGGAGTCAGAGAGGTTGATTTTCCCATTATAGATTCCATGCTGAGAATGAGAGCTGATGATAACACTCACATCACACCACTACCTGCCCCCTCTCTCTTCTCTCCTTATTTTGTCTCCATTTCACTGTTTCCCTCCCTTTATTTCTCCCTCTCTTCCTATCTAATTCCTCTTTTCCCAAAGACTTTCTTTCTTCCCATGTCCCTTTCTTTGCATCTCTCCTTCTTTCATAGTCCATTATTCTAATTTTTCAGAGCAGCGTAACGAAGCCAGGGCCCCGTCATCATTTCAGTACCAAAGTTTTCAACTGTGAGGTTACTTCATACCACATATTGGACATTTTTTACTTTGATATTATTTCTGTCTTGCCTAAGAGAGAGAAGGATATATAACATCATTATGTCCCTCTTGTGATTGTGATTTATTATTCTGTCCCATTGTTTGATGTACTGTACCTTTAAATATGTTATTACAATTGATTCGAACAAATTTCTTTACACAATACCAGTTTACACACCAGGACTAAAATGTCTGTCTTGTGGATAACCTCTCAAAGGTCATTGCAAAAACTAAATGCACAATAATTCAGACAACTTGACTTAGGGGTGTCTGAGTGCCATCCTTAGGGGACAACGTGCGCCTGCTGTGAAACATAAAAAAATATTACTGAGCGCTCTTTTGGAAATGAGGCTCTTTTACACTCAATCAGCTGTGAATAAAAAGAGGACTTTTGCTCCATCGTTACCCTTTAGGGCACTGAAAAGGACTGACCTCGCCTTACACCAGAGGCTTTGGTGTTGACACAGGTCACTCAAAGGTCAATGCCATTGACCTCTTTAAACCGTCAAGATATGGTTTTCTGTGATCCTTCAGGACAATTGCGAAGTCCAGCGCTCTGTCCGGAGAGGTTGTCTGCCATGTAGGAGAGAAAATGGTATTACGAGACCTGCAAGGGCAACTTTGAACAATACTCTGTCAGTGCATAAAACATCAGCACCTAAGCCTAATGCAAACTGATGGCTGATGGTGAAAACTTGTGGTTTTAAAGTCTGAGTGAAAAAGAAATATTCAGATTCAGGTAAAACTAGCAACATTGTGAAAAATACTATTTAAAATCCTGCATTTATATATTACTTAAGTGAAAGTATTAAAGTATCATAATTAAAATGTACTCAAAGTATCAAAACTAGTATCCATAGCGCAGAAAATTGACCTCAGTGACTGTTATACTATATACTATATATACATTAATGTCTGTGTATAAATATTTTAACTATTCATATATTGTTAGATAGTATAATCTATAACAATGCATCATATTTTATACTGTTTT
Source organism: Lateolabrax maculatus (assembly GCA_031216445.1). Lineage (NCBI taxonomy): Eukaryota > Metazoa > Chordata > Actinopteri > Acropomatiformes > Lateolabracidae > Lateolabrax > Lateolabrax maculatus. Next base: position 14,557,161 of record CM062217.1, read on the forward strand.
GTATAAAATATTAATCTGTAACTACAGCTGTCATTTTAACGTAGTGAAGTAGAAGTATAAAGTAACATTTAAATGGAATGGAGTATCTCAAATTTGTACTGAAGTACAATACTTGAGTAAATGAAGAATACCAGCACTGAAGTCTGATGATACAATAAGTGAGCAGCATGTTGAGCTCATTCTTGTTAGAGAGTCACTTCACCAAATCACAAAACGAAATATTTTCACACTTATCCCTCGTAGTATCTAACCATCCAGATCGCTTTAGTTTTATTTGCTGTTTTTGGTTTTGAAACCTCCACCTCCACCTCCACAAGACTTTTGCCACCACAATCATAAAACCCCAGTGACTGAATGAACGACAGTACAGTACAGTGTAGGCCTTTTTCACAGAAGACATTTTGCCACAGTAGAAAAAGCACAGGTGTAAACAGTAAAATGAATGGTGTCTGACTTCCATTCAGTTGCTTCAGTCCTGGTATTATGCATACTGGCTCACTGTCATGGCTTACTGGGACACTTGAGCAGAACAGAGCCATTGTTAATGTTATTAGTAACACCTATGCTTTTCCTACTGTGACAAGTCAAAATGTCTGCTGTGAAAGAGACCTATTACAAAACAAAAATGATGTGTATAGTTCTCTGTGTTTTTCAATGTAGCTGTGTGTGATTTGGGTGAGCTGACCATTTAATACAACTGCACTGAACTCATTATGCAACGCAAGTTTATTATATCACAACCACAACAGTATTGAGCTGCACTTAGAAGGTATAACTTTTCATTTTCAAACTTATGTTAACACACTGTATAAAATTGTATAGAAAAATTCCAATTCCTTATTGACTACGTGTGATGTAACATTAAATGAACACCTTAATGCTGATGTTGTTGTGTCATTTAATTGTTCTTTTCTCATGTTGTCCCTCTGTGAAAGTGTAACTACACTGAAACCTGTTGTAAGTTGTCTCTGACTGGCTGACCTTTGACAGGGCAACCCGAGGCCTGACAGTCTGGACACTCTGCTCCGTCCACGTTGAAGCTTCAGTGAGAAAACAGTGTTTGGCAGGACACTGATTCTGTGCCTTGGCTAAGCATGGCTGACAGCAGCTTCCTCTGCGTGGCCAGAGGGTCACTCTGGGTGACACGTTGTTCTGGGGGGACACTGTGTCTCTGCCTGCAGAGGAGATTAGAGGGGTGAGCTGACCTCGTTCTCAGAGGGGCTGGTGTGTTTTGAGTAAACACTTGGTGAGAGACAAAAACACAGGCTACAAACACAGGCCAACCCTCAAGCGGTGATCCCATTGTTTTCCCATTACTCCTGAACAGGCATGAGAAAGGAGAGCCGTCACTCTGTGCTCTCGCCTGATGCATCACATACGGCCAGGTGAAGCTGTCAAATTAACCTGATACTAAATATGTCACTACCTGGCCATATATATATATATATATATATATATATATATACACATATATATATGTATGTATAAGGGGGCAGGCGGTAGAGCAAGTCATACACTAATCGTAGGGTTTGCAGACCAATCTCCAGCTCCTCCTACCCACATGTCGAAGTGTCCTTGGCCAAGACACCCCAAATTGCTCCTGGTGACCAGGTCAGTACCTTGCATGGTAGCTCGCTGCCATCGGCGTGTGAACAGGTGATTGAGAGGCAGCAAATTGGATAAAAGCACTGTGTAAATGCAGCCAATTCATATCACAACAAATCAAATTTACTAAAGTAGATATTTAACAGAATAATAAAAACACCTCACAATAAATCCATTAGAATAGATACCAGTTATAAGCTCATAATGTTGCTTTACCATTGCATAACGAATTATGTAATGTAGCAAGGGGAAAACATAAGAAAACTTCACTGGCGAAAAGTAACACGAGTACAGTAGATCCTCATCAATGTTAACTGCAAGACCCTTAACTGAATATTTGCTTGCGAACACCTAAAACAGTGACCTGACGTCAAGATTTTTGAGATTTTCTCTTTGCTGCATTACATTATTTTGCCTGAACTTTATGACTGAGGTTCCAGCGATTCAAGATGTGTAATTTTTATTTACAAAGACTGCTAAATAGTCATATTAAGTTGGAAATTAATTATCGGTAAGTGTAAGTTATGTGTAAGGGATAACGATACAGTACACAATTACAATAGAATCACATTGGACTGAAAGATATGCAACATTATATTTTCTTAACAACACTAAAACCTGCAACACAACAAAAATCAAGTTGAATGAAGATCCACAAATAATCTCACCAAAAACAAACAGTTAATACAAATGTGATTTGTTTTTTTATTGCAGTGCTACTATATTGTATTTTGAACAGGGCTGCAACTGAAAATTACTTTAATCAATTATTTGTCTCCATTAATCAATTAACCCTGTGTCATCAAATTGCTTGTGTTTTTTCAGAGCAACACTCCTAAAACAGTGACGGAAGAAGTATTCAAATCATTTACTTAGTAGTACTTAGTAGCAATAACACAGTATAAAAATACTCCACTACAAGTAAAAGTCATGCGTTCAAAATTTAACTCATGTAAAAGTACAACCAAGTATTGGCAACAAAATTTACTTTAAGTATCAAAAGTGAAAGTACTCATAATGCAGAGTGGGTACTGTCAGTGTTATACTATTATACTATTAGATCATTATTACTGATGTATCAATATGTAAGCGGTACTTTAATGTTGTTGTTGTTCAAGATGGAGCTAATTTTAACTTATTCATATACTTTTGGTAGCACAATCTGAAACAATGAATCAATTGTTGTTGTGTAAAATCTTAATTTGAAAAGTATGAAGTAACTATAGCTTTTTAATAAATGTAGTGAAGTGAAAAGTAGTGGAGTAGAAGCATAAAGTAGCATAAAATGGAAATACTTAAGTTAAGTGGCCTGCCTTCAAATTGTAGGCTACTTGAGTGCAGTACTCGAGTAAATGTATGTAGTTACTTCCACCACAGTCCTAAACCCAAAGATATTCAGTTTACTATCACATAAGACAAAGAAAACCAACAAATCCTCACACATGAGACGCTGGAACTATAGGGAATGTTTAAATTACTGAAATTATTCATCGATAATCAAATTAGTTGCAGATTATTTTTCTGTCAATCCACTAATTATGTCAGCTCTTTCAAAATACTTTTTTCTCCAACCCCTCCAGCTGGCACTTACTCACTAACTAATGTATGAATGAACTGTTCCGGGACACTTTGGCTGATGTCAACCAGCTACTCAAATTATACCATCATCATCATAATCGTGATCATCATCATGATCATCTCAGCCACCAACTCTTGACCTACAGTCTCTCACACAGCATGGGCACAGCCTGCCCCACAGTCCCCCCTGTTTCAACATCACAACCCCGCGGGCTTTAGGACCTCTAGGATGTGCTCTCTGAAGATGGTCTTGTTTTTGTCCGTTACGTTCATGCATGTAATCATTGATTGTGCCTATTGTGACAGGCCGATTTACCATCTGTAGGGTCCCATGGGGCTGATACTGCTGTCACTGCAGTCTCCCTACAGACTTTAAGGAATTCCCCTTTAATTTCCGGCTGCACATTCTAATCTCCAACAGGTTTCACATTAAACTTAAAAGACGTCCTGCGCTGAATGAGGTGTTTTCACTCATATCATCCACTCCAGGAGGATGTTGTTTCTCATTCTTGACGTCCTATCGAGCAGTAAAACTGCTTAGAGTGGGATATATAATTTGGAAGACCATCCATTAAATTTCCTGTTAATTATATAATGGTGAAATTTAACTTTTCCTTTGTTGGGGACCCCCTGGAGCGCTTCTAAAGACCCCCGGGGGTCCTTGAATGCCAGCGATCAGAAATGCCTTAGAAATTGTGGGAAAATGAATAAAAAAAATACTATACTTTAACACTGTTAGGAAAATGTCAATTAGATTATCCTTAAAAAATAACAAAACTGTCACCCATTTCCTTTTTTTTCCTTTTTTTTTTTTCATGAGTAAAGTGAGTTATTTGCCACTGCGCATACAATTTAAATACATATGCTATTTATGGTGAAAATCGGCAGTTGGAACTATTTTTTTTATAATTCCACTTGAGTCAGTAGATGGTGACACAGTAATTTCTTATTTTTCTGGTTTGGCAAGTGTACTGTAACGCGTTACCAACCACAGTTGTTGTGTTGTTCTTTTGGAGTTTTTTTTTTTTTTTTTTGTCTGAAGTCTACCTCCTCTGCAGACGAGTGCGAGCCTTTGCCGCCTCCTGCAGCAGCCCACCCGGCCCCCTGCCCTCCCTCCCTCCCTCCGCGCCTCCCCGGCTCTTTTTCCCACTGCTGAGAGGAGCAGGACGCGGCCACAGCGGCGGGAAGCAAATTATCTACAAGCACTTCCTTAAAAAAAAAAAAAAAGTTCACACTCACATACACAGATGCCACCACAAGTAGCGACTCACACCGTCTTAGACCTGATCGAGGGAGCTTATACTGGGAATAACTTTACAGGAGGATTTAGTGGAGCAAAACGGATAATTAATGTTAATTATTCCCTTTTTGTTAAACTCCTTTTTTTCTGTTGCTTTTCTTCCCTGCGCTTAATCTGGTTCAACTATTTAAAACTACTGAACTTTTTTTTTTTTTTCCTTTTTTTTTCTGACAGTTCTAAATAGTCTCAACAGGACTTAGGCCTGAACTCGTGTATTTTGAGTTTTATTAAAGACGCACAAGCGGCGCACCACTGGGGGAACAAGCGCACAGGGCGGCGCACGTCAGACAGGGAAACAAACGGCCCGTACCACCGCGTCTCTTATAATAACCATCCAGCGAGAGGACTACAGCGGCCTTGACTTTGCAGCGCAACAGCTGGATGCGGCGGAGGAGCGCACCGTGACACAGACAGGGGGGGGGAAACACTCAAAAGCCCCGGGCCCCTCGCCTCTCCTCTCAGCTTGCTGTGGGGAGTGCGGAGGCCGTCGGGACGGGCGCTGCAGAAACGGCAGCTGTCAGACTGATGGGATCCTCCTGCCCCCCGGGCGGCTGGGAGCGCTGCTGAAAGTCTCCACTGCGCATGTCAGAGCGCTGGACAGCTCCGGAGAGGGAAATTTAAAAACGGTGTTTCCGGAGGATCGAGTCCAACACAGTGATAATACAGTACAGGGGCTGGCGAGCGGCTCACACATCCTCCAATATCAACCCGAAAAAAAGCAGGTGATTTTCTTTCTCGATGGTTTCTCTCTTTCTCCTAGCCTTCGTCGGACCCTTGTCTTTCGTGAGGATATTGATTTGAAGGATTTTTAGACTTTGGACACAAGTTTCTCTGTGGGCATGCTGCATGATAAAGACATTTAAACCCAGGCTGAGTGAATGTGATCAGACTGTTGTGTAAACATCTGAACCGAATGCTTATGGAGTACAAGCTATGTTATTCTATTTATTCTATGTTTTTTTATTAAATTAAATTAGTGAAAGTTAAGGGGAACATTTAAAACATAACAGTAAAAAGGGGTTCAGCTACAACAAAGGCATACTGAGGCCAAATAGAAATGTTATGTATAACAATTTTGAATTTGTTTTTTCTCGTGTTCAATGTTCATTGAATCTTAAATCTGAGTTTGAAATGTTTCCTTTTTATATTTTCTGAAATAGCACACACTGCTCCACCATGTTTATTTACTCAAGATTTGAAGCAATAATATTAATTTTGTAATTTTCTCTCTTCTACATAACTTGTTTATTTCAGTTTGAAGACTCACTGGGGGCATAACCTAAAGTGTGTTCATTTTATTTATTTCACTGAAGAGGTACCACACATCCCAGGAAATGATAGAAGGTGGAATTACATCCATGATGTCAGGAATAATTGAGAATGCCGGGCATCATCCGTCTCCACAGGACTACAGGTGAGACGTCTGATTTAATATAAGCTATATATTAGGACAAAAAGTTACAGGATCTTCTAAACAACGTGTTATTTTTTGTTGCATATGGTCAAAAGCATTCAGGAACAAAAATGAGACGCCTTAGTAGACAAAAGGCATACTTTTAATAATCAAACCCTCTAAAGTGTTACCCAAATGGTCATGGAACAAATTGTCTCACCCCACTATGTTTAAGCTAAAGGTAGATAGACAGCTCTTTTTGTGCATGGGGGGTTTCATGAAAAAAGGAGAGAGAAAAGAAATCCTGAAGAATAAATGATTTTCAGTCTGAATGGATCTGTCAGAAACCATCAGCTCTGTTTACACTCCCGCTGTCGGCACACGGAGAGCCTGAGCCCCTTGGCTTGCCGGCTCAGGGGGAGACGGGGCGCTCTGGGTCACCAGTATGCTCAAGTGGCTCCCAATTAGAAAAGGAGGGAGTAAGGAAGGGAGGGAGGGAGGAGGTGCAATATTTAGTGTTGTTGAACCGCTGGGAAGGCTCGGATGATACATGGAGACACCAGCTCAACATGTTTTGCATCAGTGAACAATTTCTATGCTGGTGGTAGAGAGATGAGGGGAGGTGGGAATACCCCCCCACTGTGTCATATTCTATAGTTTCTATCAGTATGCATTGGGCATTTGTAATGGATAATTGCAACCTTGAGTAGATTTGTGAATGAAAAGTGTAAAAGACCAACGATAGAAAATATTGTACCTAGTTTTGATAACTTTGAGAGTATGCATACCTACCTTTGTGCTTCTTTTATCCAAAACAAAAAGAAAAAAAGGCTCCGCAATTGCACCTTTGTAGTACTTTCATTCAACATCAATCAGTCTTTCAGATTGTTATGCTTGAACATTATTTCTCTATTTTGTCAGCCCAGAGCAGCGAAGCAGAGAAACAGACAAAGAACTACAGTCAGTCTCACAAACGTCCACCAACTTCAAAGCTCCAGCGGAGATATTGTGATTCTTTGCAGGGTGTTAAACTTCACAATGCCACCTGCTTCAACAGGATGATCACTCAAAATAATTTACTGGCGCATGCAAGGTGTTAGAGGACGTGTGCTGATTCCTGTCTGCAGTGATGTCACTTACTCAGACGGCAGACACAGAGCCCTGACCTCAAACTAGATTTGCACCCCCTCTGGCCCGAGGCTCCGTTGATTTTTTTTTTTGGGGGGGGGGGGGGGGGGGGGGGGTTTGGGGGCAGCAGTGAGGATAGAGGCTGGAAAGGGACAGGGAAGCAGATGGCATCCTATTTGTCCCTCTTATGTGAGGGCTGTCATTCCAACAGATTAATGCAAGGGCTGGGTAAAGAAAAGAAACGACAGAAACAATCAAGGAAGGGTCTGGGGAAGACAATAGAGCCACGTGCCACTGGGCAGATTTGTCGTTTGGGACACAATAGGTGATCATTTTTCAATAGACAAGGCCAACTGTTGCAGGCAACATGTGCTGCTGCCCCATGTTTCAAACGATCTCATGCGTTGTTTACTTATGATTCAGCCAATGGTTAAGGCGAGACCGTGGTCACCTGACACAGGGTTGATTTTTTTATTAGGAGATTTGGTGTCTGTGTGTGTGTGTGTGTGTGTGTGTGTGTGTGTGTATGGGGGGTGGGGAGGGGGGGTACTCCTACACTGTCCACGGACCCACAAAGTAACTGAATAATACGTGTTGTCATAGCGACCCCAATTACTAAACCCTTGCACAGTAAGTGTGTGTGTGCAGAGAAGACTGGAGAGGATTCAAGAGGATTCCTCTCTTTTCTTTCTTTCTCCTTGAGGCTCGCCACATAAAAGACGTAAATACCAAAAGCTGATTGGAAATGGAAGTGCACTGGTTAAACAGAAATCCTACATTTATCCAGTTTAGAGCACAACACATGAAATTATGGGTTGAAAAAATATTTGTTGGTGAAACATCCATTACATTAAAAATTGTATTTATTCACTTTTCAAATTTGTATTCATCACCAGCTAAAAACAGTAAGTATAAATTCTAAGGAAAACAAAGATCAATGTGCCACTCCTAGAAATAAAACCGATTTCAACAGATGATTGACTCTGAATGGAAAGCTTGTTTAACTCCCTCATTGTTGATTAAAACTGTCACTGCTAAATAACACTTGTAGTTAATCTCCTTATGGTAAATCCTGGATGGCACGGCTAATACACGGCTTCACTGAGCAGCTTTCATCTCTGTTTCCCCACATTCAGGCTCATTACAGTGGTTTTGACTTTGAAGGACAAAATGTTCCAAGTGTTTAGATTTAAATTCCACTTGTGGTCTATGTGTGTCTGAGCTGACAGCCGTGTTAACCCCCCCACCCACCCTCCCAAAACCTCCACCCCTCCTCCTCTTTCTCTCTTGAAGGCTTCTGACCACGGACCCCTCCCAGCTGAGGGAGGAGGACCTCCCTGGGGACCTGCAGTCTCTGTCATGGCTCACCTCTGTGGATGTGCCCCGACTACAGCAGATGGCTGATAGCCGAGGCCACAGTAACGGGCCCTCCCAGGGCAGCTTGCTGGAGCAACAGACAGGTGAGCTGACAGGGAGGGGACAGTGCAACGTTCAAAAAAACGCATCATCTCTCTGATTGGGTAAATCAGGACTGCTAGATTCTTCGGTTTTATAAGAATATCCTGAAAGATAAAGATGAAAATACGGAATTCTTCTACACTAAAAACATAGGGACTGTTAACCTCAGAGATGAATCCATTTGGGATAGTTGAGGTGGGATTTGCGGAGGTTTGAGCTATGAGGTTTTTCTCGCCTTAATATTGTGATCAACAGATCAAAGTGCAAACACATATACTTGAAAAAAATAGCTTACATTTCAAAACACAATGAAATGGTTACCTACAAGACCAATCAACATACCTCATACTGAACAGTTTAATTGCGAACCAACTCTGTCACTGTGTAGAAGAGAGAAGAGAGTCTGTAAATGGTTATAAATAGCGTCATATCATTCTGTTTTTTGCTGAGCTTCTCATATGTGGTATTTTTTGGTGATATGAGCCAAGCAACTACCAACAACAACTGTCTAACAACAGTTTGGCTGTTTCTTTCTCACAGCTCAGCTGAGCAGCATGACTATGGCAGCGGGTCAAGGCTCCATGCTCCACCTCCAGAGCAACATGCAGCACAGCCCTCTGGGGATCAGCATCATCAACACGCACAGCGGAAGTGTGAGTTTTAACAGCATAGCAGGAACAAATCTGCATGTTTTATGATGTTCATAGGGTTGATTGTGAAATATCCCTGTGTCTGTTTCACAGATGTCTCCATTCTCCATGAATGGGCTGCCCTCTCCGGGGTACCAGTGCCCTACCTCAGTCTACCAGCCTACACCCCAGCAAGTGTACTCTCTAACCCAGACTGGACAACAGGTACCATTCTCTAGGCTAATACAGAACCTGATTTGATCAACAGTGAAATGGTAGTCCTTTGAGTATACTTATTTTTTCTACTTTTTTTCTCTCAGAGGCTTTAATGATGTAGGCCTGTAAATAGGGACATCTTGAGTCATGACCTCTCTGGTCATGGTCTAATGTGTAGCCTATTTCTTTATTAGTATTATTATTAAATCTTAATTATTATGATTGTGCTTATTCCTGGGCATGTACTCTTATTGTTAGTTGTTGCTGACTTGTTGGTTTTCTCTTGCTTCTTGTGTGGATTGCCATCATGAACCTCCTTAGTCAATGCTACTGGATAAAAACTGTGAAACGGTAAATGATTATAGTCTCCTTTTTTCCCCATAGTGTTCAACTGGTGGGCTTTATAGCAATGTCTCCTTCAACAACCAAAGTCTATTCACACAACCTCGCCTGGCTCCACAAGACCAGGAGCTGCAGCCCAAGTCTTTCCCCAAGCCCATCTATTCCTACAGGTCGGACCTCAGTTATTTAGCGAAAAAAAAATTATAATATCCCCAAAATCTCCTGAATTTTCTTTGAAATAATGATGTATTCTCTACTTATTTCTTTCAGCTGTTTGATTGCCATGGCTCTGAAGAACAGCAAAACTGGCAGCCTCCCAGTCAGTGAGATCTATAGCTTTATGAAGGAACACTTTCCTTATTTCAAGGTATGATGCTCTATTAATATTACAGAAAAAGGACTACAAGAGAAGGTGCATGTACATAAAGAATGTGACTGATAAAGCTCTTCTCTCCCTGCAGACTGCACCTGATGGATGGAAGAACTCAGTCAGACATAACCTGTCCTTAAACAAATGCTTTGAGAAAGTGGAGAACAAGACGAGCAGCTCATCCCGTAAGGGCTGTCTGTGGGCACTGAACCCTGCCAAAATTGACAAGATGGAGGAAGAGATGCAGAAGTGGAAACGCAAGGACCTCCCAGCCATCCGCCGCAGCATGGCTAACCCTGGTTAGAAATTCATTTTGTTAAATGTAAAAAGGTCTACTGCCCAACCAAGCAATGAGTCATCAAAAATGGACCATGTCGCTTAGTCTGATAATCTGTCTTTTTCCCTGCAGATGAGTTGGACAAACTGATCACAGACCGCCCGGAGAACTGCAGACGTAAGGCTTTAGAGCCCGGCATGACACGGCTGCCCAGCTGTCCAAGTGGCCTCCCGCTGTCCGTCCCAAACCAGATGCAGCCTCAGCCCATAGTCACGCTGTCCCTGCCCTGTTTACCCATGCACCAGCACCACCAGCTTCAGGCCCAGCTCCAGGCTCAGGCTCGCCTGGGTCCCATGTCCCCTGCCCCGGCCCAGACCCCTCCCCTCCACACAGTCCCTGACCTCTGCCACAGTCCACTCACCCAGCAGTCCAGCAAGCCCCCAGATGATTTCTACAGCGTGCATGGTGATACACACACAGAGGTGGATGCACTGGATCCTAGCATCATGGACTTTGCCCTTCAAGGTAAATACATTTGTTGTGTTTTGTGTTTTCTAGATGGTTGAAATGTTGCATCAGTACCCTAACTTCTCTAACTATCTGCTTAGGCAATCTCTGGGAGGAAATGAAGGACGACAGCTTTAACCTGGATGCCTTGGGTACCTTCAGTAACTCCCCCCTCCGACTATCAGACTGTGACTTGGGAACAGCCAACCTCCCTCCGGTCTCCAGTGGAGCGAACCTGCCCCTGTCAGATGTGCAAGTGACGGGCCTCTACACCACCTACACCTCTCAGGATCCCCTGTCCTCCCAGTACATGGGCACACCAGTCAACAGCAAGCCCATCGCGCTGTTATAAAGGAGCCGAATCGTCTCTAACAGAGTCAACCTAAATTTATTCGACTCTCTGTGGATATCTGTGGACGCCGACTGACGAAGTCTGAGGTCAAAGTCTGAATTCTGGTTTCTCTTGTGCTACTTAAAGTACAAATCACACTGCTTTGCTTCAGTCAGCTGGGAACTACTTGGATAAGGATGTTTTAAAATCATTTCACATACAGTCCACAAGAAAACTGCTCCTTAAGAACTAAAACTGCTGATAAATAAAGAGTCGGCTGTAAGAAAATGTAAGAATGAAAATATCTAGCTTTGCCAAGCAAAGACTCAAAGCCTGTATGAGTACAAAGACTCTATGTGGAGATGTTTGTGTAAGTTAGCATCCGCCAGTTTTTCTACTGTTCACTCTGCGTTTTAAAGCCCTACCATACTGTAGCTCCCTGTCTCTTGTCTGTTGTATTGTGCTAGACATTATTGCTGTGATGTTTTATTTATATTTATAAAAGGCAGCTGGAGAAGGTGATGAGTATCAATCTTTTGCTGTATATATTTGAATGTTTCAAATTGCTATTGCCACAGAAAAGCTTTCTTTTGACTGTATTTACCCACTTCATTCCAAAATGCCGATGTGTGCCAACACTTTGAGTAATCCAGATTTTACACATTATTGTTTTACACACTGTGATTAACATGTCTCAAAGTCAGATGTTCATTATGTTCATTAACTTGATCATAATAAAAATCAAATGGGTAAATAAAAGAAGTTTCTTTTGCCAAAAATATATCAATGACATTTATTAACAAACAGTCCTTGGTATTGTTAGAATACAAGACAAAGGAAAGAGGTTATATACATTCAAATGAAATGTCACGGCTGATATTTTGATTATAGGTAAGGCAAATTAATTATCAGTTTGGTGATTATTGTCCACCTTTTCCGAAACCTGAGTTTTAAGAATTGTTGCATTAAATCAACAGATACACCGAAAAAAAGGAAAAGAAAAGCTCAAAAGTATCATATACAGTGTAAGGGTCTCTCCTATCATTCATAACTATGTCTTAGCACTCAAAACACTGCAGCATAAATACACAAAAAAAGACTGAAAGTGACAAAGAAAAGATGGACGAATGGGTCCAACCTCAACAGTGAAATGACAAACTGCACTCATTAACCTGCTTATTAGAAAAAAAATCTGCTTAAATTACAGCACTGGTAAAAATTTCATATTTTTAGTCAATGTGGAAATTAATAATTAATTAATTTCACAATTTTCTGGCTCAGAAATTAGATTTTGTTTTTGTTTTATTTGAAAATTTATCAAATAATTGAATAGTTGTCTGAGCTTAATTCGAAGATGAAAACAAATTCAATATTTAATACTTTTAACTGAACATGACAACGAGCACCTTAATATGAAGTATCCCACTTCATGAAGCTTTATAACTCTGGGCTTAATAGACTGCACAGAGCCTATTCAGGTTAAATTTAACACTGACACACCATTATGTACAAATATAGCCAAGTGAAATGTGCGTTACAATCATAACCAGAAAGTTCCTGGGCTGAGCAGCTGAAATGACTGACTATCTACCTAAAAAATGTAAAAGACAAACTCTGCCTGTCAGTCAAGAGTGGAACAGATTATGACATTCCTGCAAAGACGCCATTCAATGGCAACAGAGCACTGTAGTGGTTTTATGATCACTGATCTCCACATAGTTCCACCTCTTTACCTACACAGTACAATCAACTACAACAGAAGTCTTTGTTCTTATTAATAATATAACCTGATAGTCCCTCAGCTTAACTGGTGCTGGTGCTGTCCATAGTTGCGAGCAGATGTGAGAGCTTGGCCCTCTGGGATGGAGTGATATTCTGGCTCATGTGGATGATGCAGTCCATAGCTACGTCAGGGTTGGCCTGCACCAGGCTGGAACAAAATTAATAAAATTTATTAAGATGTGACATTTGAAATTTTTGCATTGATAAGCTTATGGCCATGAAAATAAGCCCATATTAATAATGTCACAAAATTTGTACCTGCGGATGTGTTTCAAAGTGTTTTCTCTTTTCAGGTACTTGATGTTCTCTCGGATGGCTGATCGAGTGCCATCCTCCTCGGATAAATGCTTATCAAGCCACTCAACTACTGCTTGGTTATTATCCCAGAGGTAGGCCTGAAAAAGAAGACAGAAGCACCATTAAATCTCTTATCAGTTTTAACAATGAAATGCTCAAAAATGAAAGCAACCGCATGATTTTGCAGGCCACAGGCAAAAACTGACACAGGATTGATTAGACATGCAACAATTAGGTATTAGCTTATAGGATGTATTTGTTAGTTGTTCACAGAAATTTAAAACAATAGCATCCCTCTAAAAGTATAAAACCACAAAACTATTCTCCCATGCCCATACAATTATAAAATGAATTAATTTACATTAAATTTAGTGCATGAGCAGAAACTGCAGTCTCCAAATGTCATAACATACCTTGACTGTTCCTTCTGTTTCAACAAACCAGCGTCGCAGCATGGAGTGCATGTGTCCGTCGCTGAGGTCCTTGTTGGCTTGCAGAATCTCACACTTCACCACCTGCTCCAACAGGAGACGACGCAGACGCCAGTAGAAGAAGGTCCGCACATTCTTCCAATCCAAGATATCCTGTCAAGAGTATCAAAAAGGCACAGTAAAATAAGTTAAGCATTAAGTGTCTCGAAAAACACACATATTGCCAGTCACAACATCAACTTGTTTATGAAGTGCACACTCACAGTGATGACACCCTTCTCCTGCATCCTGCCTGGGGTGTCATGGAGATCTACAAACTGCACTGCCACCTGGTGGTAGATGGGCAACAGGAATTCCTCCCTTGCTTTGAGCTTCGACTCCAGATCTCTGCGCTGTTGGTCAGACAGTTCTGGGGAGGCTGATGAAAACAGAAGACTTTCCAGTAAGGTTATGAACATCCCAGCCACATTGCAATAAAAATGAAGATAAATGCAAGTGATTGAGTGAGTTGAGAAAAAAATAGCTTTTACCAAGCTTCTCAACCAGGCTAGCATAGACTGAATCTAGTCTTATCATGGTCTTCAGCAGGTCCTTCCTCCTGAATTTGATTTCCACTGTACCTTCAGCCTCCAGCACACCCCCTCTGGATATAGAAAGCACAACGGTAACAAGGAGGTAACAAAAAAGCAGAGACTGGTTATTCTCACACACACCTGTTGCTTCGGTTGAGGGTAAACATTTGAAAACATGACTGCTTCATGTACCTGCTCTCCCTGTCCGCATAGAGCTCCATACACAGTGGGTTGATGGTGGGGTCTATAACCACCCATGACCCTCCTCTCAGCTCAGCGTGTGGGGGGATGTACACCAGGACCGGCTGACAGAAACCACGCAGGGCGTCCACGATATAGGCCCCAAACTTTAGTATCTGGTCATACATATCTGGGAGCGAAATGGGCAAAAACATATTTTTTTTAATTTAAAAAAAAAAAAAAAAAAGGTTTTTGCATGTAATGCAGCCTTTCTGCAAAGTTTGGTATTCATCCTTTACCCTTCATTCCACCAGAGAAGCCCCTCCAGTTAGCAAACACCATGAGAGGCAGATGTTCACGGTTGAAGTCACAAATAGCCTGAGCTGTTTTAAAGGCTGAATCTGGAAACCACACCTGTCCAGCCTGCTGCAGAACCTGACATGAACACACAAAAACATGGGCAGAGGTGAAATACTGTGATATAATATGTTTAAATCATAAACATGTGGTAAGATTTACTCACTTTAGATTCTGAATCCAGGTTTGCTGGATCTGCCGGGACTGTGAACTCAACTGTGCGTGTTTCAACAGCGATGACACCAAGGGGAATTCCTCCTAACCTGTTGTCAATAAACAGTTATTTGTCGATTTTATGTGTAAGGTTTGAAAAACACGCATAAATAAACAATATTTTATCAGTGTGTACATTGAGTGAAAACAGATTTACCGTGCTCTGCCCACTACCACTGTCTGAGCCCAAGAATCCATGATCTCCATGAAAGAGCCATGGTCGAAGAACCCACTCTGCCAGGTACCTCTCACTGCTATTTACACAAATGCACACAAAAAAGGAAATTAACCAGGCTGACTGACAGAAATAGAACATCTTAAGTTAAAGTCGGTCTTGACACACTTACTGGGGTGAGGTCTCCCAGCCAGCATCCAGCGGGGGTCATACGGTGCTTTTGTGGGAGTATATTCTATCTCTCTGTCTACTGGATCTTTACTTGCTATAACAGGCACAGGGGAGTGTTTGTTCTGTAAGGAGAAGAAGAACTGCAGTTAGTGATCTGTAGGGTTGTTCCATTACTTTAGTAGACCTAAAAGCCACACTATATGAACTTTCAAACATTCAACCAAACCTTTGGCATATAGGAGAGCCACTGGAGAATGGTGAAGACGCCCTCAAAGTCGTCTGGCACAGTGGTGTGTGTGACTCCGTTATTGTGCATGATCTGGATCCCTCCCAGCTGGTTGTTGGAAGTATAGACCTCTCTGCCCAAAACCTGTTCAGAAAGAGGGTCACTTTTGTAACTTTTTTTTTTACAATTTACAATTTCATACTGAAGTGTTAAAAAACACAATATGCGGTTCTAGTATAGTTTGTCCGATCCTTCCTCTCTAAGGTTTTTGCTTTTTGCCTTATTTCCTTTTATTTTCCTTTATTATTGCACATAACTGCTCCAAACCAACCACTGCTGACTATATTCACAACAGATGGCATGCATAGCAAAATATCCTTAACATCATGGTGAGACAATTTCTGGCAAACTGGCAGTTTCACAAGCAAGACTGAACAGGTGTACTCTAACAAATGTGTTTATTTTACTGACTTTAATGAATATTGTCTATTATCAATAACAGTGACATTGGTTAAATCAACAAACCTTGTTAAGAGCGCCTGCTCCAGTCAGGATAATGTGAGAGTTTTCCACCTGAATCACTCTTTGTCCCAAACGCACCAGATAGGCTCCGATTCCAATAGCACGACATGTTACCTGCAAGAGCATAAAAAGTGACTCCGAGATCACATGGGCTCTTCAATCTCAGAGAAATCAGTAGCATATTCTCACCATACTAATTGTAATAATCTCCTCATAGGCCTGAGAAGATTCGCCAGCAATGGTGCCAGAGCCTCGCAGGTTCTCAACCCCAAGACCTTCTTCCTTCCCGATGATGTCAGTGATGATGTACCTATAAAAGATGGGCACAGTGATGAAGACCAAGAAAGAGAAAATCTGCATTATCCCACTCACAGAAGTTAAGGGTGTCCTTTATGAGAACAAACAACAAATTATTTATTGTACCTTGACTCTCCACCTTCCTCTACATGGTGACAGTGAACCGCGTTGGTGGAGCTGATACGTGTGTAGTCCTGCGGTGTCAGGTAAAGGTACTTGAAACCCTACAGAGAAATGGAAATAAATTCTAATAAGAAAGAAACGTCAAACTATTGCTACAGTATTCCATGTGGTCATTTCCTTGAGTAGTGTTCAATGCAAAAATTAGGAGAAACACATTTTAGTGGTCACCTTGTAGGGGTCAGTGGGGTCAATCCAGGCCACCTGGAACATGTGTTTGATCTCTTCAGCCAGGCCGATGCGCGCTCCACTGTTGGCTGCGATGTAAATGCGGGGGATGCCACTGGCCCGAGCCAACTCAGACGCCCTGAGGAACAGCTCGTCCTCTTGGGGGCCAAATGAGCCGATCATGTGAGTGATGTCGTTGCAGATGACAATGATATCTCTTCCCTCTGGGTACTCAGGAGTCTTCATCTTCATCCTGAAAGCAACCATTCCCACCTGGTGAAGAATGGTTACAGTGGTTATCAGTACCATTACAATGAGAAAGCATGAACTGACATAATTTCTCTTAAAAGCACCCTACATCATTGTCTCCAGGCAGGCGGTTCATCTGCACAAGTCGACCTTGAGGGTCCAGAACCAGCTCGGTGCACATCAGCACGTCTTTAGGGCATTTTTCCCCTGGACCCCACAGTTTAAACAGTGCCTACGGGAAGATGTTCAGTATGAGTCAGTCATCTTAGGAACCACAAAAAAATAAATAAACTTAATTCAGTGAGTTAGCGGTACCTGTCTGAACATCTCAGGGAAGTCATAGACATATGTAGTCCCCAGAGTTTGAGCCTGGAAGCGTTTGGCCTGCAGCAGGTCTTTGGTCACATAGGGAGTGCTGATCAGCATGCCATGCAGCAGACCCTGCTTATCGCCATATGACTGGAACATGATCTAAAAGAGGGAAACATAATGAGGTGAATTAGTGATTCATTTGACCATGAAAGTGCAACCACACAGAACAAATCCCCTGCCACATACCACATAATTTGGGTCACATTTAATTTTGCAAAAATGCTTGAACTGCCGTCTACCTCACTCCACTGTCCTCACCTGTCCAGAAGTTGGGTCAGTGACCTCCTTGTACAGGCTGATGTCCAAGTAATAGCCGGACTCATTAGTGAGAAACAGGCGGACAGGAATGGCATTCCCTGTTGGTGTCAGACGGATGTTGATCTTTAGCTCAGCCTGCATGACTCGTAGCTTCCAAAGACGGCTGCCATAGCGCATCACCATGGAGCGAACAGACTCCTCTATCTGAGGGTCCCAAGAAGATGGCAAGGATGTTAAAACGACTACAGAGAAATATATATGCAAGTCCAAAGTCTGTGTAGAAGTCTGTATGATTAGATTAGATCAGAAATGATGTGCTGGACACTGACTTTAGAAGGGTCCATAATGACAGTGGGGACGAAGTTGAGGAAGATGTGGTTGCAGTCTGTACGGACGCTGGTATTACTGAACGCCACCTCCAACTCATCCATGGCCTCCAAAAGAAGACGTTCTCCCTCATTTTTAAGGTATTCAAAGGAGGCTTCCTGGTTGTGAATTAAAAAAAAAAGAGAGAGATTTAATCACCAAACTAACATACAGAATCAATAAGCTGTACTTTGTAGTTGCTCCTCTTACTTTTGTAATGAGATCTGAGTGGCGGATAATAGCTCGTATGAAGAAGCGGTAGTCTGTGACTTCAGCCCCCTCCTGAACACGAGCAGCACCGAGATAGAGCTGCATCTTGTGGTTGGCACAGGGAACGGCTGTCAGATCGAAGTTCCTCATGCGGCTGAGCTCCAGCTGGAACGCTAAAGCCGGCTCCAGATTACGGTAAATACGATCCTCCTGGAACTGAGGAGAGGCACAGAACAGAGGGGTCATCATCTCCTCAGACAGCAGCAAATCGCTGCTTATTAAAGCTTTTAATTCACTGCAATCCGATGATCAATTCTACAATTACAGTATCTATTAAGAAAAACTTACCCCATCTCTAGCTCTGAAAGTGAAGAACTTGGGAAATTCTCTCTGTAGAAATAATATATCATAATAATAATAATCAGATACCAAGCAAGTGTATTATCAGACTAAATGTGTTTACTTGCCAAAATCATTTATATTGGCAGCTTTACTGAACAAAATTAGTGCAGCTATCATGATGAGGTAACTAAATCATATTTTCGTATAAAAAGGTATGAACTGATTTGGAGACTATCCTGACTGTTCACAAAAAGTTAAGGGAGTACAGCTATGCTAAGAACAGAGTGCCTACATTATTATAAATTCTATTTTCATTAAAAGAAAAGCCAACCAGAGTTATAAATGCAATGTAGGTTACACCATAAATAGAAAAATCTAAACATTTTGTAGTTTAATTACCTTCTGTGCAACCAAAAATGTGATTCTCCTGATTCCATACTCAAAGAGGACAGCTTTCTGTAAGAAATACACAGTTATTCAATATAAAAAAACTGAAACAATATCTCACATTCAGAATCAGTCATGTGTCAAAGAAAGTAGCAGACCTTGGACTGGGCAAAGGCGGTGAAGGCTGTGACCAAGGCATCGTCATCTTCTGTGTCTGCTGTTTTTATGGACACATTAATGATGTGTATAGGGTTCTCCCTCTTGTTCTGTAGAGGATGGGAGAGAAATTGGTGGCTGCAGAGATAAAACAGCTGTTTTATTGATAAGCTAATGACCTTTATACACCCACAGCACTCACCCTGTTCTCCTCCTCATAGAGACTGGAGCAGGACTCTGAGAACGGAGCGCTCTCCAAGAGCAGTTCTGCAAAGCTGGAGAGAACTTCATCAAAGTTCCTGCAAAAGAGAAAGAAACAACATGCAAAAACGTATTTTTACTTCATTGCCATTAATAAATAGGAGAGAGAGGAAAATTATCATCAAGTTAAAAGTGACCTTTTAAAGTTTTCAAAACACTGGAAAGCCACCATGGCGCCCATGCGCTGGCAGGGTGGAGACAAGGCTCCCTCCAGGAAGAGGTCACTGCTCTGCCGCCTCATTTTAAACTGGCCATTCACTGGCACAGGAACCCTGAAAATGAGACAAACACAGACAGTGACAGCAAAGACTGCACCACTGAATGATCACATAGAGAGGTTTGCTTCTGTATAAAACACTGAACAGCCAAAAGAACAAATATTCATACAGAGACAAAAAAAATCTGGATGTCTAATCTACTTTTAATAAAGCAACCAAGTATGACCACCCTCATATCCAATTATAAGAACATACAGTTGATAGTTACATTTCATGTATTGAATTGAAAGGGATTATGAATTGTTGTTATGAAGAGCAGTTGTTACCATATCTGATTGTAGTTGCAAATCAACAATCAAAATTTGATGCTGGAGAATACAGGCTCCCCATTCGGTAGCAGTCAACAAAATTGCAGGCTCAAAGTTTTTAAGAGGAACATGGAATAAATTAAAGATGTACCTCTCAAAAAGCTCAGTATTTCTTTTAAATTGAGAGAAGCGAAAAAAAAAAAAAAAAACATATGGGGAAGCTCAGCTAAAAAGTGATTTAAGAAGAAGGACTTGTTAGGGGAGTCCTTAAGCAAAGTTTCTGTTTTTTACAGAAAAGAAGGAAAAAAAGCAACACAGTGCATTTGACATGCATTGCTGCGAGACATACACACGATCAGGTGGTTTGGCTGGTTGGGAGGAGCTTTACTCTACCTGTTCAGAGTAGGGCTGCTCTCTCTGAAATAAGATGATTGACAGGTGAATTTCAGCAGTGAGTGATCAAACTGTGCCTCTAGCTCAAGGCCATATTATTAGATTAAAGCACTTTACAAGACAACCATTCTGCATTTAAAGTTAGCCACAAGCAGTTAGAGCAGCAGTTTATAGGCAGCTCTCCACCTGTACCACTGGGTACAGGGTAACCATTTTATGGATTTATCTTGTGACACTGAGGCAATAAATGTCCAATTTTGAAAGTGGTACTGAGTCACCAGTAAATCAATAATAATGTGTTATTCATTTGTGGCTGAAGAGCCTTTGCGGCGTAGTTTAGTGAAGAAAACTTGTTACCTGTTCGGATGTGATGATGGCAGCATGAACTGGAAGTCTACAGCGCACGTTCCATCCTGCAGCTGGTGATGCTGGATGCTATTAAGCTCATAGGCGATGTAAGCTCTGCGCACATACACCTGAAAGTCAAGACAGAACAAGTAATTATCATGATTAAGAAATATAAACGCATAAGAAAGAAACTCCTTAGTGTGTCCACTGATCATACCTCCAAAGCAGCCATGCAGACAACTTGATTGACGTGATAGAAGAAATTGGGCAAAACATCAAAAATTGAGGTTTCAGAGAGAATGAGTTTCTGTGCAAAAGAAAACAAATATTTTATTAATCTGATAAACCAGTTGCTATAAATAGATGATTACAATGAAATGTCTCGCTACGAGGCTAACCTTCAAGTTTTCTGGACAAAACTGGTGGCCGTACATGTCAATGGCTGACAGGAAGATGGACTCCACCTGGTTGTGCCTCAGTTCGTATGATGGTAAATGGGAGGCAATCAAGACCTATGATACATTTACAAACATAATATCAAGTCTATACAGATGGAATAACCAGATTGTGAAAAATGATCATTCCCTGAAATTCTAGTGGTCTTAAAAATATCACTTGAATTCAACCTGAGGTATTCTGTCTGCCAGATTGCCTTGATTAAACAATATAGTCAAAACAGACAGAGTAGTGTTTTAACTGAGATGAAGGCAGTCTTAGTTGTTACCTGTCTGGCTCTCAAGGCCACCTTTGAATTCTCCATCTTGCTAAGCTGCGTGAACTCATTCAGAATGGCCATCAGCTCATCTGCTAGCGTGGGATCCCTTCCACACAGTTGGTCCTGCACAGTGTACAAGTGTCTTTCACTAAAACGTACGTGTTGGAGGATTGTTTACTTTGTGTATGCCAGTGAGGTTGATCTTACAATGAGCATTGTGACTAGGATGTTCTTCTTGAAGACCTGGGCATGAGAGAAGATGTACTCCAGCACAGGACTCATGTCAGGTTTGTGCTGCTCTCTCAGGTTGATCACACATTTGTCATAGTGAGCTGTTTGTGAGAACAAAAGGGAAATCATGTTAGCTACCACAAACAAATCACAGTTAAGATTAAAGAAAATGCCTCATCTACAGTTTAGTGTATTAATATCACCTTGCTGAAACTGCATCTCTACTTGCAGGTATCGCTTCAGGAGATCGAGAACCACAGACTTCATATAACCACGAATTCCACTGCGGTACCTGGACCAGACATATTCAAACATGCGTCAATCAATGCAATACCAAAATCGTTCTATATGTTATGTATTATTCCTATACAATCTGCATCTGCCAAAAAAGAAGAAATAACCTCTGCACAAGCTGAACAATACTCTGAGTGTTCATGAAAAACACCTCTCGGTCTGCCTTCCTCTGTAGAGTTGCTGCATGGCTGTCTAGAATATTTGCGATCTGGAATAATTAAAGACAAGCATCATCATATTATACTGACAACAGAGATTATTTGTATTTAAAAGAACCTGCTCTGTGACACAGGCACAACTTCAACCAGCAGTATGTCACTGTGCATATCTCACCCTTTGGCTAGGGAATTGGCAGAGGACAGAGGTGATGTTGCTTGCATACTGGGCCATGACTTTACGAATATCTTTCTCCACACCAGGAGGAATGCGACCTGCCACACTCGTCATGATCTCTTGGAGTTCCAACAGCGGCAGCGAGGGGTCCCTTAAGGTCTTCATCAGGGTAGCCACCCACTGTTTTAGCTGCAGACATGAAAATGTACATGTAATTAATAAAACTGATGATATAATTTAAGAATCTGTAGTGGCAGAAAGCCTGCTGTGTACCTTGCTGCTGAAGTAGGGCTCTTCAAGGCAGTAGCCATCCATGACTTTACCCAAGTTTTCCAGCACACTGTGAAACACCTGGTGAAGCTTTTCCCCAACAACGGGCAGTGGTTGCTGGGGTGGCAGTATGGCCGTGTTGAGCTCCACCTATGAAAGTAGGAAAGAACAGATTCCATTATTATCTGTAATTGTCAACAAAAACTGCTAAAATGTGGGACACAGTAAATAATTATTTGTTTGCCAACCAGAGCTTAAACAACCACCAGTAAACACATGCAATATAATATTTTAATGAGTAAATCTGGACAAAGTCGGGTCAAAATAGTTAATTTGACTCTTTTTACTCAAGACCTCAAAATCTGAATAATGTTATGAAGTGGTAGAAATTATAAGGCACGATTAAGAAAACATTTATGCACAGTAAGTTGTGATCTTCCATTCACTTACCCGATGTATACTGCTGGGGTCATCCAGGTCTATACGTGCCACCACACAGCCAGGCTGTAGAACTGCTCCAGGTCTCTTGACAAAGTGGATACAACCAGACTGCTCCACAGTCAATGCCATCACCATCTTCATCACCTGAAACCACAGAACAAACAGCCAGTCAACAAAAAGACACAGCATGACTCAAGACGGACTCATGACTCAATCAATTTTACACATTCACATTCACCTCAATCTCTGAATAGGTCTCTCCTGCACAAACGTGACCTCCATCCTCAATCATGTACTGCAGCAGTTTACCAGCAGAGGGCGACCTTAGCACCGTGGGATCCTTCTCCTTCTCAAATACACAGGTCTTATTGCCAACAGTGATGCGGTAGCTGTGGGGATAAAGCAAATGACAAAATTAGTAAAACAAACAAACAGATGAATCCAGATCTACAGATTCAAGAGCTCTTGCCTGTCTACTTCCTCCTTCATGTAGGTTGTGTAGCTGTTGCCGTCATAGGACAGCAGGAGACCACCATCACTCAGCCTATGGACATCTATTTCAATGTTGGAGCCGTTCGTCATGACGACATAAGTTGTTGGGGATTGGCGAGCCACCTGCAGGCAGCAGGAGTGATAACTTATTGATTAAAAAAGGTAAGAGTCAAACAAGGAATGTGCAGAGGGAATAAAACAAGATACCTTGAGGCAGTACTTGACTCCTTCATATATTAAATCCACACTGACAGAGTTGAGGAGACTGGCTGCAGGCAGTACTTGGCCTCTATAGATGCGGCAAATTTTATTTTATAAGTCAATTATATAAACAAAGTAAGTATGTGGTGAGACATTAATAACAAAGGACTACTGACCTTTCCAGTGAATGTAGGTAGTCAGACATGCTCTTTCGGAAGCTCGCATCAGCAACATGCAAAGCCCCACAAACAATACCCAGCATGGTATCTGGTCTCTCCGCCTGTAGGAAGAGCATGTGGCTTCATGAAGCAAAGAAACTACACACAAACTCAGTGACCACGTACCGAGCTGTGTCATCAGTTATGGCATAAGGTCTTTACTCTCCTACCTGCACTTTCTCTGCAATGAGATGATCCAGCCAGCCAGTGTCGATGTCATTGTTTCTGAAGCTTTCTGTCTCTAGTAACTTAATGAGGTATTCAACCGTGGTCCTGAAGTCACCTCTGATAGACAGCTCCTTCATAGCCACCACCATGTTCCTGAAGCACATGGCAAATATGAGACCTGATAAACACATGTCCTATGTTTTAACTTCATATTATAATATTATACATTCTACATTATTATAGAATTCAACCTACAATTGCTATAAAGTAATTGCATTAGTTGCAAACGTATTCTGCTATTTCATTATATTATTGGCAAGTCACTGGACTTTCCACATTGTTTATTACTGTATGTTTTATATAATCAGCAGTTATGACATAAGGGCAGATATTGCATTAGTGGGTTATATCAGATATCACAGCATCATAAAAAAAGACGCTTACGAAATGGCTTCTTCACGGTTCTCGCCCCAGGAGAAACAGTGTCCAAACTGGGAATCTGCAAATTCATGCAGACCACCAGTTGCCCCCACACTGAAATAACCCCAGACGTTTTTACTGCTGCGGAAGTTCAGCTCCTGCACGGTGCCAGAGCTGGGCTTGAACCCCTGTGAGTGACGACAACAAGTCAGTGGTGCCAATCAGAAGTACATAACAATACGGTGTGTTTTGAGTATTTATGAAATTTAGCTCTACCTCATCGGGGTTCTCACTGGTGATCCGAGCAGCTATGACGTGTCCTCTTGGACTTGGCATGCAGTCTGGAGTCTCAAAGTTAATGATGGTGTCACCCCACGGAGCTTCTCCATAAAGCAAGCGGATGTCCTTAATTCTATGAAGGGGGATGCCCATCGCAATCTATCAGAGATGAGACACTGAGTTAAAATGGAAGGGTTGGATCTCTGGCTATAGTCTCATTTGCAAGAGAATGACTGATTTTGTTGCCCTGATTTTGAGTGTCTACTGACAGATGTTTACCTGAAGCTGGGCAGCTGGCAGGTTTACATCTCCGATCATCTCTGTACAGGGATGTTCCACCTGCAGACGAGGATTCAGCTCCAGGAAATGGAAACTTCCGTCTTCAGAGAAGAGATACTCCACAGTACCTGCACTCACGTAGCCCACCATCTTGGCCAGTCGCACAGCATACTGAGCCAGAAAGAGGAGATACAATATCAAGTCTCAACCAGGGTTAATTAGGGTGGGAAAATAAATTCATGCAGAGACGTAAACCGACCCGTTCCATTTGCTCGAATGTTGAGTGAGCAGCTATGGTGGCAGGAGCCTCCTCTATGATTTTCTGGTGCCTTCGCTGGATGGAGCAGTCTCGTCCAAACAGAGAGATGGCATTTCCATACTCATCAGCCAGTATCTGAACCTCAAGGTGTCTCGCATGCAGAGCCAGCTGCATGATGAAGATGGGCGAGCCGGGTACCTCTGTCTGAACCTGCACTCAAAACAAAAATGTATAAAGTGGGGTCTAAATTACAAAGAAATCAAGCATTAAGCTGTAAAATGCAATAGCACAAACCTGTCTAAAGAAACTTGGAAAATCCTCAGAACTGTCTACTTTCCGGATACCCTTTCCACCTCCACCTTCAGAGGCCTTGATAACCACAGGATAACCAATTTTCTCAGCCCCCTGCAAAGATACACCACATAAAACAAAAGTTTGCAAAATATACTTGCGTGTAGGTAATAATTTAAGGAAAAAAAGAAGCGAATGTGAGATATTATTATGAAAATTGCTAAATATGCTTACTGCCAGGCCCTCGTCTACATCCTGAACACAGCCCTTTGTGTAGACCTCTGGGGGAACACTGATCACATTGCCCAGTCTTTGGTCCTCCTCTGCCCAGTTCACTCTCAGACCTGAAGCACCATGACACAGAACAGACCATTAAAAAAAACACTGTATTTACTCTATACAGGCGTACAAATATGACTTTCAAAATCAACCACATCATCACAGTCTATATTCTGTGTCTACAGTACAGTTTCTGTTACTATACAATATGTGAAGTGAGGCAGTGTGGGAGGTAAAGAATCACCTGATCCGCTCCATGGTAGTGTGGGAATGTCAGCACTCTGAGCCACAATGGAACAAGCCACCTTATCCCCTAGAGCCCACATGGCCTTACTGGACGGCCCTGAGAGAAACAGTTAACACTGAGATCTGACACAGGTACGATTAAAATGAAAATAATGTAAATAATGAGAATAATGTATTTTGTCGTTTCACAGTAAATTTTACCTAAGAATGATACTCCTGCTTTGCTCAGCAGCTCAGGCAGTTTGGGGTTTTCTGAGGCATGACCCCAACCGGCCCACACAGCCTGTTAGTAGGGACACGTACATCAAATATTTTTTTTATTAATAGGTGGACAAGCCCAAAGAACAACATTTTTTTTAACTCAAAGGCCACAGGCCAGAAAGAACACTGATGTGTAGATAAATGGTGACGAGTACCTGCACTGGGATTCTTTTAGCAATGTCCACTATCAGCTCTACGTTGGCGTAGTTGTTATTGTTGGGCCCACCGGGTACAGGCACATAATGATCTGCCATTTTAATGTATTCTATATGGGGGAAAGAGCAACATAGAGCAATTTATTAAGTACACGCCTTCAGGGAATCACTTTCACGTACTGAGGTGAGGACATTTCTAGCTTTTCCCTCTCACCCTCACTCACATAGCTGCTTGGTGATAACTGCTGGGTAATAAAAAGAAGTATCAAGTTCACAATGACCTGCATTAGCTTTCAAGTCTTCAGGCGTTACCATGACCACAAAACGGATGGTCCTTTCGTTGCGAAACATTTCGTAGGACCAGCGACGGATAGAGCGCATACATTTGACCGCAGCGATGCCGTTGTTAGCTATCAGCACCTGGAAGAGAAACAGGAACCACTTGTGAAGACTCGAGAAGAAAAACAGACACTGGAAAATTGGCTGCAATGTTATGAAGCAGTGAGAGACACAGATTCAAAAATACAGGAAGGACTTATACTCTTACTTTTTCAATGACACGGTTGCCACCAAATCGGGTGACGAACTCAGCAGGAGAGGCCACAGTGAAGTCTCTCTGTAGATCCATCTTTCTGTGTTCACGTCCTTTCTTCACCAAGTGAAGACCTGACATGCTAGGCCTAGAGTGGAAAGATCATGGTTATTCCTACCATACCTCCATACCTGGGTGTGTTTTTTTTTGTATATAAGATGGAACATATATTAAATAATCCAGGAAACTGCAGGCTGCATATCATCCTCTAAAACGTCAGACCCGAGCAGGTAAAAAAGCAACAGTGCTCCTCTAAAGTCGACATAAAAGTGTGGGTCAGGGACTGTGGACAAACTAAATAACTACAAGAAGAGAAAAACAGCAGTGGAAATCAAAGACCCAAGTCAAAGTTCAGTTTCTCTCCTCAACAGGCAAAGGCAGACGGTGAACCAGCCCATTTATTTCTGACTTTATCTTCGAAATTACACTTAACCACCACTGAAGAGTGTTCATTCTACTTCATTTATAAAACAAAGAAACTAGTGTCCAGGCTAAATCTGTAGCCAAGGTTTTTGGATATGAAAAGTCGTATACCTTGTTTTTTTCCAATTTACACTTAACCACTGCTCTTCACAGAAAGGTCTTCTCAGAAAAAGTGCAACCTCAACAAACCAATAGCAGGTCCATGCTATTGTTGTTCCTTTTCATTGGACGTTCACCACAGCAGAGACAATAAAAAGGTAAATGTGTTGTCAGCACGTTTCATTCATACAGTCTGTACCCTACCCCAGTCTAAGGCTGTTTCCAACAGTTACAGTGGTGGTAATAATTGATAAAACATGTATTCAAAAGTATTTCAAATGGACCAGCCGGGCAATTTTAGTGAGAGTGTGTTGACAAGAACCAGAGCTACAATTTGGCATCAAAACTCTTTATTACTTTGGACATTAAATGTATGATTATTTGTGGTTAACATTGTAAAGTCCAAACTCATTAACAGCTTTAATTTGAGATTATTTTGAGGCATGTGGGATTGATTGCAACTGACCTGCCGCCTTCAGGTTTACTGTGATTTCAACAGATAACTATATTCACAAAGAACTATCAGGTTATTTCTACATAGTAGTCCGCTTTAATACTTATTGACTGAGTTCACTGGAGTCTCCAAGTCTTTCCTTGCTCTAACAATCAATAATGCAGGATCCATGAGCAAAGAAATGTGCCGTTTATCTATCTGGCTTTCAAAGTCAATGTAATCACATTATAAAACGCAAGCTCCATTTTCAAGGTGGATCATCTCATCTGGTTTACTGTTTGACTACAGATTCTCGCTATATTAAAAAGGGTAGTTAAAGGGTTATTACAATAAAATGTAGTACTACTCAACTTGACTGATGTGATAATTTTATTGTTTGAAGTCCTTTAGAATTGAAATAGTAACCAGTGTTACAACACACAGAATACGACACATTCATGAAGACAACAACGGCAAAGCAACCTTTCCATGTTTTGCAAGACCAAAAATAATTTAACATACCATGATTATCAGCTGGCTCATACCTTGTTCATTCCAAAGTCTTGTTGCAATTGCACCACAAGTCACTTCATAGAAATCCTGTCCCATGTTAAGATATCACTGAGAGACACCTGTGTTGCATCAGTGAGCAATATTGTGAAGTCGGACTGCAATTCTGTCTGAGTAGATATGAACTTTAAACTTAACTCCTGGATTATACTGTTCACTCAGGAAATACAGATTGCACTGTGTTATTGCACTGTGTTACTAAACTCAGTGTCATGTACAGGAACAACTTCAACTGAATAAACAAGTATCTATCCATAAACATGACTTAGGGACTAAGAGGAGTACAAATTGTGCTAAAACATAATAGCTTATTACTGCACTGTTTCATAAGGTAAGTTATTATGGTCTGTTTTACACTTCCCTCCCCTAGCGGGTACAAATTGCTGGAGTGTTTTTTTAATTTCCGCAAACTAACATGTGCCAAGATAAACTCTGTTCAGTTACATAACTGCAGTGTGGCCGCACGGGTGATCCTTCCTGTTCACAGACATGTCTGCAGAAGTTGCTACAGTATCTATTTTACTTTCGTACAAAGTAATTATGCATAATTATGTCATCATCATTTCTGCAGCTGCAAAGATAAAGCATGTGATAACTATCCACATAGTACAAAAACTGCAGCCAGTATTAAATTAGAAAGGAGGGCATCCAACTTTTAATGGCACTTCGGAGATATGGGAACAAGCCCTTTCCCTCCATTGTACAGCTTACTTTTTTGTCCTTAGCAGTGAAACGAGATTTTAAAATCTAAGACAAAGAAAAAGATTTCACCCCGGCCCTCCCTCCCTTCTGCCCTCCCACATGTGCTGCAAAGTAATCCACAGATCACAGGCTGTTCCTTACAAATATACACAGTGGCAAGGCCAACACCAGTACAAAAGTGTTCATTCTACTTTACTTATAAAAGAAAGCAACTAGTATCCAGGCAAAATCTGTAGCCAACATTTTTGGACATGAAAAGCCTGAAACCTTCATACACACACATACAAATGGATTTATTTTCCATTAAATCTTTTTCAAAAGTGTATTTTCTTGTGAGGCTTCTAAAGTTGAGATTTAGTAGAGGACAATCTCTTACCTTTCTCCCCTTCATGATGCATTTATGCGTTTGGAAGTCAATCCAACTAAGCGTGTCAAGTTGGACATGTAGCTGTGTGCACCAAACAACCCCTCTGACACACGATCATATCATATACCATCACCGGGTATAAAAATAACTCCCCACTATGCAGACTGTAAAAAAAAAAAAGTGTTAAAAAAAATAATAAATGAGTGGAGGATTTTAAATTGTTTTTGTTTGCTGTGTTGTAACCTAGAGTCACACCACAGTGCTCAAAGTCACTGGCTCAGGCTCCTGTTCCAATAATAGAGCCGGGGTGTTTGGCATACGACAACAACGCAGGTCAACTCGATGCAGTCAGGTGATAACACACAGCTTGTGGAGACAGGGAGCACAACGGCCACCCAGTTTATATTAGTCCCTCGGACTAATGTCTGGCGTGAATGAGATTCTTCCATGTGTAATCACGTGATAAAAACATGCCTATACACTTGACATTGATTTCACTTAAATAGAAACAAGGTCTTACTTGATGCCCGAGGAGCTGGACTGTGGCACTGCAGAGGACGCCGGCGGAGGAGCAGATTTGAGGGTGGAGGTCGGTGGCTGAGATGCGCTGCTGGGACGTTTGGTGAGCAGAGGCTCCTCGTCCGAAGAGTTATCCTCCGATGCTCCGAGAATGAACTTGAGGCGTTCCCTCGCCTCGGGCCCTGAGCTGAGCATTGGCACTTTGGTTTTGGTTGATTTCTGGTTGGATGCTAGCGATGATGGCTTTTCTGAATTTACCTCAGTGTCCACTTTTTTGACTTTGAGAGCCACACAAACGCCGCTGGCCTGAGGACTGTTGTCCTCATTGTGTGGTGAGGTAGTAGGAACTGTTGACAGGGAATGTTCGCCTGGATCAGGGGATTGTGTGGCGGGCATGTCCTCCTCGACCGCAGGCGGACCACAGCCCGAAGGCATCGCTACTGTCTTGGTATTAATCCTCCACAGTAGCAACAATATCCATAGGATTAATCCCAAAACTGCAAATGGGAACATTCACAGACATCCTCTAGAGACTGCAACAAGAGCAAAGTGGATATCACAAATTTATACAGGAGATGACAGTAACATGTAGATATCTTCTACAACACCTACAACTCTTTTTGTTCTCGGTAAAAAGGAAATGAAAAAAAAAACGTCATGCTGCGTAGCATTGCTGTCTGTGTACTATTCTAGTCTGAAGACATTTCTCTTGAGGTGATCAGGGGGTCAGAAGCTCTGTCAGGACAGGGGCATGCTGGGTAATATGAGATAAGCTCCGTGAGTCGGGCTCAACCTCAAAAGACAGAGAGCAAACAGGTTGAAAGGCTTACTTTCATACCAGCTCACCCCTACGTGTACCGAGCTATACTGATGAATGTCTTCAAGTAAATCAATTAAAAATCCTATTATGAGCAAGCAGTCAGCGGCACACTCCCCTTGACTCAGCCCTATTAATCAATAAATCTGGATATGTATGCAGTTTACTATGACAGCAGGCTGCATTTACCAGCCAGTGACCAGTAAACAGCATGTCTGCCGACAGCTGCCAAGTGCGGCTGCTTCATATGGGCTAAAGGTCGTCCCTGAGGGAATGAAGGGTGAGGAGGAGGAGGAGGAGGAGGAGGAGGCACAAACATCCACACAAACAGCATTAATGAGCATCTCCAGGCGCCAAAATAAATAAATAAATAAAAAACGAAGGGTAAGTTGATATGTGATCCATGTGAAACAAATACGGATTCCTCGTGTGAGCCAAAGGCTGTATTTCAAATAAAAAAAAAATGAAGGATACAGTGATGTGCAGTCTGTGTGAGGAGGAGGCATTTGTCCTGTTCAGCCACTCTGACAGGAATAGAAGAAAGGCTGAGCCATTACTTTTCAGATGGAGCACAATTTCTAAGATAAGTTCTTTTTTTAAAAAAAAAAAAATAGCTTTCACAAATTTTACATTTTCTGTGACACATCTGTAAAAAGCACTTTCAGCGTCTTCTAGGAGCCATTGGTACTTCCAGAGCTGAAAATGTCAAATAAAAGTTCACTGGCTTCAGCTCCATACTGACCTCACCCGACTGCCAAATGTACACAGACTGTCACAGACCAAACAGCTGCAGACTCCACCGCACACATGTCACTGCACTGCGCTTTTCTCACCGAAAAAAAGTAAATGGAAAGCAGGAAGTCCAAACAACTCAGGTCTGACATAAAAAAATTTTTTTTTTAAAAACTGGCGTCAATCTTTGCCCGTTTTCTACCCGACAGGAAACTGAAACCTGTCTTTTCAGGCTCCAGCGTGAAGTCGGGGAGATAAATCCGAGGTGTCGCTGGCTGAAGTGAACTTGTTGAGTGTTGAGCGGTCCTCAACAACAAAAACATGTCGCCCACACTCACCGCAACAGAGGAGCGACGGCAGGCTGCAGCTAGCGGGCTAGCTGACCGACAAGCCTCTGTTTATTCTTCATAACAAACTTTATTTTGGACGGCACTTCATCAGTCTCTCCCCCCCACCCCTCGTCCCTCTGATCCGCACCGGGGGCCTCACACTCCGCCCACACGGACCCGGCTTTAGGGTCGTCAAAACTTTCATGACAGCAACAGACAAATGTCAAATCCACCTACCGGCAGCGCCCCCCCAGTCTCTCTCGACCCCCCTGCAGCCATCCAGCACCTCCTGCTGCCCGCTGCCATAGTAAACATGTGGGGGGGGGGGGGGGGCAACTCCTCCCAGGAAGGGGAAATCCTCCGGAGGTCGTGTGAGAGCAAGACGCTTCACTCTGTGGTTTAAAACAGAGATGAAAAGTAGTAACAAGTCGTTTTTAGGTGCCTGAGATTCTGCTGCGTTCAAGGACCATTGGACGGATGATGAGCGGAATCGGAATTGGGTTTATTGCCGAGTAGGTTTTCACGTACAAGGAATTTGCTGTGGTGTATTGCTGCGTAGCAAGTACAGAGAATTACAGACAAGTACAGACAAGACAAGCAGTGCAAGGTGCAAGGGTATGCATAAATATAGTAATTTAAAGTACTAGAGTACTAGTGCTAAGTAGTAGTAAGTATAATTAACAGTACATAATATGAAAAAAATATGTGCAGTATATCTTTTGTAGATGATAATGAATAAATGAATAAAACTAAAACTGTGAGGAATGTGCAAAATATTGTCCAGGGAATGTGTACGGTTTAAGTATAAACTGTAGTCCACAAGTGAGTGATGGTAAAGACTCCCATGGGTGCGTTTACGTTACCGCACAAGACATTTGTTTTAGCAGGATATTCATTGCTTTTGTATGAAAATGTAGCGGTGAAAATAATAATCAATTAATGACTTACAGAAGATGTATTGCCAACTATTAATTGTTAAAGCCGGTTTTTCATGTAAGAATTTCCCGATTCCAGCTTCTCACATGTGAGGACTTGCTGCTTTTTACTTTGAACTGTTTTAACAATTTCAAATTATTTTAATAAATTTGAGGTTTGGACTATCGGTTGGACAAAACGAGCATTGTCACTTTGGGCTCTGGCTAACTGTGACGGCATACATCACCATTTTGTGTACTTTTTCAAACCAAGCAATCAATCGATTAATGGAGAAAATAATCATCAAATTAATCCACAATGAAAATAATCATTAGTTGCATTCCTATACAAAGTAGTTGCTTTTACATTAATGCATATTGATAATAATCTTATGATATAATATATAATAATACAGTCACAGGTCACTTACATACTTTTACTTAAGGAATATTTTCGATGCATGTTATTTTTACAGAGTGGAATTAGTACTTTTTACTTTAGAAAAGGATCTGATTACTTCCTCCACCCATGCCCACATCGCATGAACGCAGCATGTACAGGTCGTGGTGGTTCACGTCCCCACAGACCGTGAAGTGGTGCATCATTTCCTGTGTGAGTGATTCATCTTTCTGACACACGATCTTTGAACTTCCGCGTCTCGTCGCTGTTCTCGCGGGAACTGCAGGAACGCGCCAAAATAAGAAAACACAAGCCGTGTCAGTGTCAGTGACGGAGAAAACCACACGACAAACCTTTTAAATAACTTCAAAATCGGCTTCAAATGCGGCTCTAGTGACAGGCTTACAAAACCTGAGCGGGAATTTGATTTATTCCGCCGCGTCGCAGCCGGCAGGACCTCGACAGAAGATGGTTCTGCAGAACAGCGGAAGGTTCAGAGCGGACCGAGGACAAGGTGGAGACCAGGACAACCAGTAAGACGTTTCACCTCTCAGACAATACTACAGACATGACTGCAGACTGCGAATGACACGCACGGAGCAGGGCTCGTAGATGACGGAGGGAAACAATGAATTGAACGTAGCTGCTCTGTGTGTTTGAACCAGGGACGATGGATCCGCGATGTCGGCCCTCAAGCGGCTGGAGCGCAGCCAGTTCACCGACGAGATGGACGCCCGCTTCGGCTTCGACAGGATGAAGGAGCCCGGGGAGAAAACAGGCTGGCTGATCAACATGCATCCTGTAGGTTTGCACAGAGTCGTGTTTGAGTTTGTGCTCGCCTTGGCGAGAGAGGACGTTTGATGCATGTGAAACTCCTTTTCTACTTGCAGACGGAGATCCTGGATGAAGACAAGAGGATGATCAGTGCTGTGGACTATTATTTCATACAGGAGGATGGAAGCAGGTTTAAGGTGTGTTTAAAGGGGAAAGTAACTGTGCTGTTGGCCCAGGGCAGTAATTAATATGTAATAACACACTTGATGCCTTTTCCACTGCTCTAACATGACCCTCCCTCCTGATGTTTATTCTGTAGGTGGCCCTCCCTTTTAAGCCATATTTTTACATCGCCACCAAAAAGGTAAGTCAGTGTCTGTCATATATTTGCTCTCGTGCCTTGTAAACATGTTCAAAAACTCTTTCCTTTAAAGACAACTTTGTTTCCAGAACTGCGAGAGAGAGGTTAACTCATACTTGTCAAGGAAGTTCCAAGGAAAGGTGGCAAAGCTTGAAATTATGCCAAAAGAGGACCTAGACCTGGTGAGAGTTTTACTTTTTACAGCATTAAAGTGTTATATATTATGTACTAAAAGTGGAAATTAGAAGATTTTACACAGCACCCACAGTAAAAATTTAAAGATAAACACATAATTGACACATGTTGATCTATGCTGGCCTGTTCTCCCCAGCCGAACCATCTAGTCGGCCTGAAGAGAAGCTACATCAAGCTGTCCTTCAACACCGTGGACGACCTCATGAAGGTCAAGCGTGAGATCTCCCCGGCCGTACGCAAAAACAGAGAGAGGGAGCAGTCCAATGACACCTACACTTCAATGTTATCAAGGTACCTCCAAACCGCCAATCCCATTACTTTCCAATCAGGTTTACCCATAAATTTCTAGTTTAATATTATTGGTAAACCCATTTTTGTCTTACAGTGCCTTATCGGGGGGCAATGTGACCTCAGCAGATGAAGACGGGATGTCAAAGAGTATTTCAGACCAGTTAGACAACATAGTGGACATGCGAGAGTATGATGTGCCCTATCATGTGCGATTGTCCATCGACCTCAAGATCCATGTGGTAAAGAGAGATTTCTGGCGTCCTAATGTTTTAGAAAATCCTCTAAGATGCTTGCTGTTCTGATCTTTATTGTCTCTATTTCTCAGGCTCACTGGTATAATGTTCGATACAGAGGCAGCGCTTACCTCCCAGAGATTGTACGGAGAGATGATCTTGTGGAGAGACCGGTATGAGGAGTTTGTTGATTATGCTGCGACGTGGGATCTGTCATTTATTCATGTTTGCCGGTGATTACAATAAAACATTGTTTCTTGTTCTTTTTAGGACCCTGTTGTTCTGGCTTACGACATAGAGACCACCAAACTGCCACTGAAGTTCCCAGACGCAGAGACCGATCAGATTATGATGATTTCCTACATGATTGATGGACAAGTGAGTTGTATTTCCTTCACACATTTATAACATGTGTTATTCTGCTATTATTGTTTGTATCCGTTTTGCCAACCTTTTGTTTCTTTCAAAGGGGTTTCTAATCACAAACAGAGAGATTGTCTCTGAGAACATTGAAGATTTTGAGTTCACTCCAAAACCTGATTATGAAGGGCCTTTCACTGTTTTCAATGAGGACAATGAGGTACATGACTGCATAACAGTACATATTCTACAGTATAAATAAAAATGAAAGTTCATGAAAACATTTTTCAGTATATAAATGTAATGCTCGGTGGTTGCATCATTGTAATGACATGTGGTAACTTTTGACTTTGGCTGCAGGCAGCGCTCATTCAGAGGTGGTTTGATCACGTTCAAGAAACCAAGCCAAACATCTTTGTAACCTACAATGGAGACTTCTTTGACTGGTGAGCTGTTATTTTGCTCTTTCTATA
Source organism: Lateolabrax maculatus (assembly GCA_031216445.1). Classification (NCBI taxonomy): domain Eukaryota; kingdom Metazoa; phylum Chordata; class Actinopteri; order Acropomatiformes; family Lateolabracidae; genus Lateolabrax; species Lateolabrax maculatus. Next base: position 14,593,150 of record CM062217.1, read on the forward strand.
GATTGATTACATTAATTACTTTTATTATGATGTTTTATAATGCTCTCTCACTCTGTTTCCACTCTTTCAAGGCCTTTTGTTGAGACTCGGGCTGCCCTCCACGGGCTGAGCATGTACAGGGAGATTGGTTTCCAGAAAGATAACCAGGGAGAGTACAAGTCCAGTCAAGCCATCCACATGGACTGCTTAAGGTTTGCACACCTGTGATACTGTTAAAATGATACCAGTGTGGTTTACGTAAATATACACTCAGGGGTTTGGGTTGATTTTAGGTTAATTAATTTCTAACATAGTCCTTCCTCTGTGTCAGGTGGGTAAAGAGAGACAGTTACCTGCCGGTTGGAAGTCATAACCTGAAGGCAGCAGCAAAGGCTAAATTGGGCTACGACCCAGTGGAGCTGGACCCAGAGGAGATGTGCCGCATGGCAACTGAGGAGCCGCAGGTACTCATATGGACTTCAGTTTTAACAGCTTGGAAAATGAAGAATTCACTTGTTTTTAATAGGCATTTGCAATTTCGTTGACTTTTTCTTTTCTCTACTTTTCTGTTAGACTTTGGCCACCTACTCTGTGTCAGATGCTGTGGCCACGTATTACCTGTACATGAAATATGTTCACCCCTTCATATTCGCCCTGTGCACCATCATCCCCATGGAGCCTGATGAGGTTTGTCCATTGCGTTGGTTTGTAAAATGAGACTGAAATCCAAAACAAAAAAACATTAATTACGAAAATTATTCCTTTCTTTTCTTGCATTCTTCCCTCTGTTACCAGGTGCTGCGTAAAGGTTCTGGGACTCTGTGTGAAGCTTTGCTCATGGTGCAGGCCTTCCACGCAAACATCGTCTTCCCCAACAAGCAGGAGCAGGTCTTCAACAAACTGACAGACGACGGCCACGTAATGGACTCTGAGACCTACGTGGGCGGCCACGTGGAGGCGCTGGAGTCAGGGGTGTTCCGCAGTGACATCCCCTGCCGTTTCAAAATGGTACAGTTTCAACTCACAGCTGGCTCTTTGTTTCACTACTTTTTGTATGATTTTAGCATGACTGTTTGGTCTGGTGTGTTGACAGAACCCAGCTGCGTTTGATTTCCTGCTGCAAAGAGTTGAGAGAACGATGCGTCATGCCATCGAGGAAGAGGAGCAAATCCCTTTGGAGCAAGTCACCAACTTTAATGAGGTCTGTTGACTTTTCATTTTTTCCCTTGGTGTGTTTCTTTTTTTTGTCGTCTCCAATTTGTGTTATTATTTTGGAAGGTCGTCACCAACTATTCTAACCTTGAGGTTATAAAATATCTCAATATCTATTTTCTCAGGTTTGCGAGGAGATCAAAAACAAGCTGACGTCCCTGAAAGAGGTTCCAAACAGGATTGAATGCCCCCTGATCTACCATCTGGACGTTGGGGCGATGTACCCCAATATCATTCTTACCAACCGCCTGCAGGTAAAAGAAAAATCAAAAGAAAAATGCCTGGGACAAAACCAATAGAAAAGCATGGAATTCAATACATTATTTCCCACTTTTACAGCCATCTGCTATGGTTGATGAGGCCACTTGTGCTGCCTGTGACTTTAACAAGCCAGGTGCCACCTGCCAGAGGAGAATGACCTGGCAATGGAGAGGAGAAATCAGTAAGTTAATGCCAACATTGCTGCTATAGTGTTTATGTGTGGTTGATTACAGTTTTTCACACTTTTCCCTCCGTCTGCAGTGCCTGCCAGCCGCAGTGAGTTCCACCGCATCCAGCAGCAACTTGAGTCTGAGAAGTTCCCACCGTTTTTCCCCAACGGTCCACCTCGGGCCTTCCACACACTCAACAGGGAGGAGCAGGCCAAACATGAGAAGAAACGTCTGGCAGGTACTTTCTATTTTTGGCTCGTCAGATTTTGGTTATAGGCATTCTGAATTACTGGTTGCCAAAGCATAGTTTGTCCTGTGCTTCCTTTGTCTCAGACTACTGTAAGAAGGCCTATAAGAAGACACACGTCACCAGGCGGGAGGAGCGAGTTACCACCATCTGTCAGAGAGAAAACTCCTTCTATGTCGATACCGTGAGAGCTTTCAGAGATCGGCGTTATGAATTCAAAGGACTCCACAAGGTATGGTTTGTAGAAGGAAAATCTGTAATCTTTTTTGAAGTATTAATAGCAATTAAATAACCATCACCTCTATATTGTACACTATTTTCAATTCAGTACATATTTCTATATATTTTTTCCTTAACATTTCTAGCTGTTCAGCCATTTAACACGCTGTAGTTGCCCATCAAAATTTACTTTCATCTACCTTTGCTTAAGGTGTGGAAGAAGAAACTGTCAGCAGCTCAGGACAGCGGAGATGCTGCTGAGGTGAAGCGCTGCAAAAACATGGAGATCCTGTATGAGTCTCTTCAACTGGCTCACAAGTGTATCCTCAACTCTTTCTACGGCTACGTCATGAGGAAAGGGTAGGAGCCAACTACAGTTTTCATCATTCAAATCATCAAATATCATCTTACTTCCACTGTTACATGAGCTCTTAAGCCTTTGCTTCGGGTGGAATCAGGCACTCGGCTGCAGACCTGATGCTGTCTGTGCTGTCTTTGTGTTTCCATCAGAGCGCGCTGGTATTCCATGGAGATGGCTGGCATTGTGTGCTACACTGGAGCCAACATCATCACCCAGGCCAGAGAGCTCATCGAGCAAATAGGGTGAGCGTCACATTGATAACGTGATACCTAATTACAGAAATTATTACAGAAATTCCTTTTGGTCAGTGCAAGGTCTGCTCCAACTCAGGAAAGATGGAGCTTGAAGGGATCCACTGCCTTGTTAAATGTTTCATCAGCAGATTGTTGTTTCCAGCAGTATTGTTTTTGTTTTACTTTCTCTTGCTCCTATCCCATGTGTTTTGGTAGCACATGTTTATAGTGCAGGTCAGGGTAATTATTAAGTAACACTCGTTCACTTAATTCAAGTTGCACTAGGGAAGAAAGGCTTTAACTTAGTTACTAATATGTGAACTGAAAAATACTGTAATACATTTTCATTTCACGCACATCACGTTTTTCACTTCTACTTCTTTGCAACTCAGGAGGCCCCTCGAGTTGGACACTGACGGTATCTGGTGTGTCCTCCCCAACACCTTTCCTGAGAACTTCGTGGTGAAAACCAGTAACGAGAAGAAGCCAAAGGTGACCATCTCTTACCCAGGGGCCATGCTGAACATCATGGTAAAGGAGGGATTCACCAACGATCAGTACCACGAGTTGGTTGACCCCGCGACCCTCACTTACAACACCAGGTCAGAGAACAGCATCTTCTTTGAGGTGGACGGACCGTACCTGGCCATGATCCTGCCTGCCTCGAAGGAGGAAGGGAAAAAGCTGAAGAAAAGGTATATCAATAGTGGGTTTATTTTCTGTGATATAATGTCCTATTAAACTTCTGACCCCGGTGGATTGGATGGATTTGTTACTAACATTAGTGAATGGGCTGCCTAGATTCATATTAAAATATACTGCATTAATGATAATGATTTAAGGTTTCTCTCTGCATTTTAGGTACGCTGTGTTTAATGAGGACGGCTCTCTGGCTGAGCTGAAGGGTTTTGAAGTGAAGAGAAGAGGAGAGCTCCAGCTCATTAAGATTTTTCAGTCGTCAGTGTTCGAGGCTTTCCTCAAAGGTACCACTCTGGAGGAGGTGTACGCCTCTGTCGCCAAAGTGGCTGACTACTGGCTGGACGTTCTGTATAGCAAGGTACAAAACTGTGATCAAATGGTGTAAAACAGTATTCTGTTATTATAAGATATTTATATCGCGTTTACTGATGTGTTTTGAGTAGCTCGGATTAACCAGTCAATTGAATATTTTAAAATACAATATAATTTGTAGAGAAAGCTCAGTCAAAACGTTGATTCCAGTCTTTATCTTTTTAAAAAAAAAAAAGGTTGATTGATTTATTTCATTGTTGTTGTTTCTTTTACAGGCTGCCAACATGCCAGATGCAGAGCTGTTTGAGCTCATTTCAGAGAATCGTTCGATGTCCAGAAAGCTAGAGGACTACGGAGAGCAGAAGTCCACTTCTATCAGCACAGCTAAGAGGCTGGCTGAGTTCCTGGGAGACCAAATGGTGAAAGACGCTGGTCTGAGCTGTCGCTACGTCATCTCCCGAAAACCAGAAGGTTCGCCTGTCACAGAAAGGTGGGACAACAGCTCTGAAAATTCACTGCCACTTTTACACACAAATCGTGTTTGACTATTTAATACCTCAAAGTGTCCCAAGGCTTCAATTGTAACGCCACTGAAATCACTGCTAAACCATGAAATTACAGCAGACATTCTTAATCATTGTGTATATATACTTTATAAATGCTTAAGGTTATAATAATATAATATTTAGTTTTATTTAGTTGTATATTTATATTTATATATACACACACACACACATACATACATACATACATACATACATACATACATACATACATACATACATAATACACACACACACACACTGTATATAGCTTTTAGGGTGTTTTTTTTACAGCAGGCATTTTGACTTATCATAGTAGGAAAAGCATAGGTGCTGCTACTAACATTAATGATGGCTCGATTGCAGAAAGATTCATTAGTACAAGTGAAGATCTTTAACAGTGCACATGTAAGACTGGTATGCTGATTAGCGATTAAAAAACCCATTCATTATTCATTTATGTACACACTACACATAAGACACTAATTTTGGGGGCGTGGGCCCTGTTATTTAGATGCAAACCATGTTACTGTATTGCCTTCTTTTTCCATCTATATCTACACTGCTTTTTGTTCAATAAAGGAACAAAATGCCAAAACAAATAAAGAACAACTTGGTTGAATAACCGCCATTATGATATAGGTGTTAGCAGGATTAAATAAAATGATGTCAGATTTGCTTCCCAATGTTAAATGTTTGTGGAGAACAAGCACTTTGTAAAATTACGAGGACTAAAAGCCTCGGTCAGTCAATTTGACACTGACTGATTTGTACTTCTCTCCATCAGAGCCATTCCTCTGGCCATCTTCCAGGCAGAGCCCAGTGTGAAGAAACATTTCCTTCGTAAGTGGTTGAAGATGCCCAGCCTGCATGACTTGGACATCCGTTCTGTGAGTTTTTAAACAAACATTTTATGCATTTGGACGTGAGCCTTTGGTTTTCTGTGGGAGTTTGCTTGTGTGCTCCCTCTGACATTAATATTTCTGTTTTGGGGCTTTCCAGATCCTTGATTGGACTTATTACATTGAAAGGTTGGGTAGTGCCATCCAGAAAATCATCACCATCCCTGCAGCTCTTCAACAGGTAAACCTTAAACACGTTTGATTGATCTCTATCTTAGGTGGATGTACAGATTCAATTTTAATTGTTTGTGTTCATCTTCAGGTGAAGAATCCGGTACCCAGAGTGAGGCATCCTGACTGGCTTCACAAGAAACTCCTGGAGAAAAATGATATCTTCAAGCAAAAGAAAATCAGTGAACTGTTCACCAGCGAGGGCAAAAGACAGGTTTGTTCACCTCACAGCAAAATGTCCTGTCAGATTATCAACACAGAAAGTTTCCCCTACCCTCATCCATGGATTCATTGTGCAGTTTAGAGATACACTGCTTTAGTCATAAACACTTGGGATGTGCTGATGTTTACCGAGCTGAGTTTCCTCTGACGAAAGGATATTGTCTCCAGCCACTAGCCCACCCTGCTTCCCCATTATGCACTTTGTTTCTTTTCTAAATAGCCTCTTCTCTCTCAGGTGGCCCATCAGCCTCTTGAACCAGGCCAAGCTGCAGACATAGAGGACTTCGGAAGGCCTGCCAGGCCTCTGCAGCCAGCCATCTTGATCAGCACCAAGCGGAAGCGGGCTTCTCAGGGAGAGGACAGTCAGGTGGAGTCTCAGGATGTGGAGCTCACTCAGTCCTGGAGAGAGATCCTGGGGCCACCCCCACCTATGGGAAAGACACGGGTAAACTGATTTTTTTTCTAGTCCTCTAATGCTTTCTGGATATATTGCAACAGATGACAGATATTCTGAAACAATTTCAAATTTGTTCCAGCTGTTCCTAAGAACAACATTTATATTGGCTCTAGTTTTAACAACTGTGTCTGTATACAGGAGGAGCGCCTAGTGTGGCTTCGTTACCATAAAAAGAAGTGGGAGCTGCAGCTAAGGCAGAGGAAGGAGAGAAAGAAGAGGAGGAGGCTGCTGGATGGTGAAGCTCAACCTGTAGGGGGAGGAGTGATCAGAGATGGCCCCATCACCGGCCTGGGAAGCTTCCTCCGCAGAACAGCACGCAGCATCCTGGACATGCCATGGCAAATTGTGCAGGTGGGGCAAAGTCGCCTTGATTATCATCCTCAAATCAGTTAGCAAGTAACAAAAACAAGAGAAAATCATCTAATCTCGTCTCATGTGATGTCCTGTTCCCTCTCAGATTGCAGAGACTAGTCACCCTGGTCTGTACAAGTTGTGGGCTGTGATTGGAAATGACCTCCACTGCATGAAGCTCAACATCCCACGTGTCTTCTATGTCAATCAGAAAGTCCCAAAGCAGGAGGAGGGAGCCACGTACAAAAAGGCACGCAATAAGAAAAATGTGTTGCAGTTACTATACATGGTGTGAAAGCATGTGTTGTCATAATAACCAAATACATTTTTGGTTTCAGGTGAACCGCATGCTGCCTCGCTCCAACATAGTGTACTACCTTTATGAGTACTGTGTACCAGAGGACATGTACCAGGAACACATCAATGAGATCAATGCTGACCTATCTGCCCCAGACATTGAAGGGGTCTATGAAACACAGGTATATATTTACTCTTCCGGTGTTTTTAGAACGTCACTCATGCTTTGTGTGTACGGTGTATTTGTCAGTCCAGTTGTACGCCATTTGTAAACAAAATGGCATATTACACATTAATGTGATCTTTTTCAGGTCCCATTGCTTTTTCGTGCACTGGTGCAGCTCGGATGTATGTGTATGGTCAATAAATATGTCGTGAGGGATCTGGCTGGCAGGGAGGCTGACACTTTTGACCTGGAGCATCTGGAGATGAGGTCTCTGGCCCAGTTCAGCTACCTGGAACCTGGTAAGACCTGTCACACACTAGTCATCTTGAATTGATGTCAAAATTATCCTATGGGAATTATTGTTATAGTCTTATTTACCATTTGCTTTCCCTTTTACCTGATTAGACAGTGAGTGACATAGCAAGTGTCTGTGTACCCTGATCCTTTACAAAACTGTGTTATGTTTCCTCTTCTCAGGCAGTGTACGCCACATGTACCTGTATCATCACTGCCAGGGTCACAAGGCTCTGTTTGGCTTGTTCATCCCCTCTCAGCGCAAAGCCAGTATCTTTGTCCTGGACACAGTAAGAACATTACAACTCTTTATTTCTTCCAGTGTCACTGTATTGATGTTTTGACACATATCTTGTCAAGTGAGGCTCTTCCAGTGACAACAAAAGCATGGCGGCTCTATTTCAAAAGTCTAGTGCAATTTAACTAATCTGAACTGTTTGTTTGATTTCCAAAAGGAGAATTGGTTGTTGTCGTTTTTCACGTGCCCCACAATGCTGATATAAATACTGATGCATCCCTTCCCAACTGGCAGAATACAACCTTTAAGATCTGTCTTTATTTTGTCTCCTCAGGTCCGAAGCAACCAGATGCCCAACCTGAGTAACCTCTACACAGCTGAGCGCACTGCTCTACTGGAGAAGACGACTGAGGAGCTCCTGCCTCCAGAGAAACACAACTTTGAGGTCCGAGCTGAAAACGACGTAAAGGCTATATACCGCGCACTGCAACGCATACTGCTAAATTACAAGGTAAAAACCACCAAAGCCACTTAAATACCTAATTCTCTTCTAATGATTACATACATAGACATTAGTAATTGTGTTTGTGTGACTAAATTGGTCATGTAAAATTTTCTGTTGCTGTTTACAGGAGGAGCGTCGTGGCCCCACCCTCATCGCGGTGCAGTCAAACTGGGAGCTGCGGCGATTGGCAGCAGGGATGCCAGTGCTTGAGGAGTTTCCAGCCGTTCCAGTACATGTGATTGATGAGATCAGCTACAATGTACTGGACTGGCAACGCCACGGTGCCCGGCGCATGATTCGCCACTACCTCAACCTGGACAGCTGCCTGTCACAGGCTTTCGACATGGCCAGGTACGAACTACACACTGCTAGCTCTGGATTCCCACCAAAGAGAACGCTGGCCCAGACTGGATTGAGTGGACAATTTTTATTTTAATCACTTGTTTGAGTCAAAGGCCTCAATCAACAACCCCTGACATTTCCGCTTTACTGCTGTAGTCTCTAAAAAAGTGAATTTTCCAATTTTGTTTCAAGAAACATTGAACTTTTAAAACTCACATAATGTCTCTCGCTTTCAGGTATTACCACTTACCTGTGGGGAACTTGCCTCAGGATGTGTCCATCTTTGGCTCAGACTTGTTCCTGGCAAGACATCTACGGAAACACAACCACCTGCTGTGGCTTTCACCCACAGCCAGGCCCGACCTCGGAGGAAAAGAGGCAGATGACAGTCGGCTGGTCATGGAAAGTGATGACAGGGGCTCTGTGGAGATCAATGCTCAAGGATGCTATTCCACAGGTACTCACACACCAGGAACACACTTAATCTGCTTCCAAGAAAAAGATCATAAAGCATGAAGTGTTTTTGAAGTGTCTTTCTGTATTAATGGATGATCCTGTTTCTGTTTCTTTCAGTGTGTGTGGAGTTGGACCTGCAGAGCCTGGCGGTGAACACCATCCTCCAGTCACAGCATGTCAACGACATGGAGGGCGGCGCTAGTCTGGGTGTCAGTTTTGATGTGATCCAGCAGGCCTCGTTGGAGGACATGATGTCAGGAAACCAGGGAGCCAGTGCTCTTGCTAGCTATGATGAGACTGCTCTCTGCTCCAACACTTTCCGGTTTGTAAACATCTGTACTTGTAGTTGTTCTTCATTGTTTAAGGAAGCATGTCATGTTTTATCTTTTTGTGTTTTGCTCACCTTAACGTCTGCTCTGTGTTGTATGAGCAGGATCTTGAAGAGCATGGTGGTTGGATGGGTCAGAGAGATCACGCAGTACCACAATGTGTATGCAGACAACCAGGTGATGCACTTTTACCGCTGGCTGCGCTCCCCCAGCTCTCTACTCTATGACCCTGCACTGCACCGCACTCTTCACAACATGATGAAGAAAGTGTTTCTACAGTAAGTGCCACATTGTCGTCCATACTGCAAAAACCATCTATCGTTAACCTAGTCTTAAAAGCTTTTTTTTTTAAATGATGGTAGAATCTCCCACTTTAACATGACCATTAAGGGGCTCTAGTGAGGGTGAGGAAAATTAATTGAGTTCTTTTTTTATTTGCATTGTGTGAACTTGCATTGATATATTCACAGCTTTTGTCATTGCACAACACTTACAGTGGTACTACCTCTTTTATTAATCATTCTCTCATTCTGCGGCCAGGTTGATTTCAGAGTTCAAACGTCTCGGCTCCACTGTGGTGTATGGAAACTTCAACAGGATCATCTTGTGTACTAAAAAACGGAGGATAGATGACGCCATTGGCTACGTAGAATACATCACTAACAGGTCAGACATTTACCCTCTGCAGGTCACACCTCTAGAGAGACAGAGATAGTTTTTTATATATATATATACGTTTGCATTGTAAAGCAATGTTATCACTTGATTTATGCAATTTAGTATTAATAATATTATTAATAAATCCAAAATTATGAACAAACATAAATATCTATATCATACATAAAACAGTATAAATGTAAAGAAAATGTACCTGTATTAAAAATATAAAATTAATAACTGCTGAGCCAATAATATTATATATTACATTGTATTTGCATTTGCTTTTTGTCAGTGCTCTGAAGTAAGAACACTCAAATCTGAAGAAAAATGACCCATTAGAGTAGTGAGATGTCTGTCTGAGATGGTGTTGCGGTTTCCATCATGACAAGTGAATTGTATAAACCAAACATAAAAGAGGCCCATTAGACTAATGGAAGGAAAAATTTATAGTAAAGTTAGGCCAATAAATCAATCAAGTAATCTGAAACTAAATATCTTATGGGATTTTGGGTGGTGTAATATTGTTATTGCTAGCACCAAATGTTTTTACGGCCCTCTAGGCAGCATAACAGCAGCAATTCTCAGCTTATCTGAGTCAAATAAACAATGATGCGTTTAACTGTTTGGTTGGCATTCACCTCTGAGCGTCTACCTGTGTTTACATTTCTTTTAAAAGCACCATAGTCATCCCCAAAATATCATATAATATATTAATATCAAGGTAATTTATCAAACTTTTGTTTGTGTATCTTTTCTGTCATATTATATTGTTTGTAAGTGGACCCTTCACCTGAAAAATCACCTTCATAACTGTCTATCCTCTAGCATCCACTCCAGAGAAATCTTTCACTCTTTGTCCATCTCCTTCTCCCGATGTTGGGAGTTCCTGCTATGGATGGATCCGGCCAACTGCGGCGGTGTGAAGGGCAAACTGCCCTCCAGTGTCTTGTACGGAGAGGTAATTCAAACTGCAACTTCTGCCCTACAATATATTTGCAATGATTAAAGTACCAGAAAAAAACAGAACTCATGCGTCCTTTTCAGGAAGGAGCCAAACCGAAGAAAAACAAGCGAGGGGAGGGAGATGAAGAGGGCAGCGAGGATGAAGACGAGGAAGAACCCGAGGAAGATGATGGTGATGGAGAGACGGATGAGGTGGAGGAGCTGATTGAGAGCAACTGGAACATCATGCAGTATCTGCCCCAAACTGCCTCCTGTCAGAATTACTTCCTCATGATTGTATCTGGTAAAAGATAATCAATACCCAATAGATTTCTGTTTTTATTTTTGCTTTTTCTCTGTACCAACTCTTACACACACACTTTCCACACCAGCCTACGTTGCAGCAGTCTACCACAGCATGAAAGAGGAGCTGAGACGTAATGCTCCAGGGGCAACGCCGGTAAAGAGACGTGGAGGTAGCCAGGCTTCCCAGCAGGCAGTGGGGGACTTGAGTGCACTTCCTGGTAAGATGCTCGTTGGAAAAGCTGCTTCAGTTACTAAGAACTTCCCATGTGTTTTTTAGGAACTTCACATTACACTCATTAGAGTCGCCACAGGCTAGTGTCTGTTACACTTAAACCATAATGGGGAGATTTTAATTGTATTTAGATAGATTTTCTCTCCGGTGTAATGTTTTTTTTTAAAACTCTTTGACAGGAATGATCTCCTTCTCCCAGGAATATGTGTCAAGCGAGCTGACACAGAACTTTTTTACCATCACTCAAAAAATCCAGAAGAAGGTGACAGGTACCAGGAGTGTGACCCAGCCCTCAGAGATGTTCCCCGTCCTGCCTGGATCCCACCTTCCACTCAACAACCCAGCACTGGAGTTTATCAAATATGTCTGCCAGGTATATTACTAAAGTATATCAACTTACAAAGAGCTTTTTCTCTCACTAGACGGCAAAATGTGCAGAATTTTTAACTAGTGCACAAAAAGCAGTTCCGTCTTCTCAGCTCTTTCTTTTGTCTGTTCAGGTTCTTTCACTCGATGCCAACATAGTGAACCAAGTGAACAAGCTGAAAAGAGACCTCCTGCGTCTTGTGGACGTTGGAGAGTTTTCAGAGGACGCCCAGTTCCGAGACCCCTGTAACTCCTACATCCTGCCAGAGGTCATCTGCCACCACTGCAATTTCTGTCGTGACCTCGACCTCTGCAGGGACCCATCTGTGGCTCAAGTGAGAGAAGGAGCATTGATAGGCATAATAATAACACTGATATTACTCCTATTTCTGACCCTATTTATTAAATTGTATCAAAATCCAGTTCAATAAACTGTGTCTTCCTCTCCTCAGGATGGATCCGTTTTGCCTCAGTGGTTCTGCTCCAACTGCCAGGCGCAGTATGAGACTGAGTCTATTGAGATGGCTCTGGTGGAAGCTCTGAAGAAGAAACTGATGAGCTACACACTGCAGGACCTGGTGAGTAAAAAATGCTGATTTCTATACTGAATAGATAAAACATCCTCACAAAATAACAGTTTATCATCTTGTCACTACTGTCACTATTTAATAAAGGCAAATGCTAAATATTGCACCAGGGAATCTCTTGTTTTGCTAATAAATAGGAACTATACAAGGACATTGGAGAAAAAATGTGACAGTGTGATTAATAACAGCTGAGTAAGCAAATCAATGTAAACCATATACACCAGACTAATATATGATATGATTAAGTAATGGAGCTTAGTGTTTGTCTGTATAAATGTAGAGATGTAAGAGAAGTATAACATAGAATATAATGCAAATGCCAATGTTATACATTAACATAATATACTATCACATGGTACATTACAATAAAGTATGGAATTTGAGATATAGTATAAGATGAAATGTAGTAGTTTAACATAATATATAGTATAGTACAGCATTTTTACATAGAACAGAATATCGAATATAGTGATGCTATGGTCTGCATCTGTTATACAACACCTAATAAGGCACATGTACTGTGTGAAAAAACATTTCATCACTACTAAAACCTCTTTGTATGATTTTAGGTGTGTGTGAAATGTAAAGGTGTGAAGGAGGCAAACATGCCCACGTACTGCAGATGTGCCGGAGACTTTGACCTCACTTTCCCAGCCAAGGTTTCTACTCTCAAATACATTAAATCATTACAAAGCATATGCTTGTTCCCATTTGACATTGTTCTCACAGCTGTTTCTTTATTTTCTTTTTTCCATTATAAAGAGCTTCTCGGAGCAGATCGCAGTGTTTCAGAACATAGCGTCCCACTACAACATGAGCTTCCTGGAGGAGACCATTAACTGGTTGCTTGTTATGAGCCCACATATCAGCCAGAATGCTCACTAAATGTCACTTCCGCCATCCCAACTCCCTCAGCTGCATTTGTGGCAACTACTTTTCAGTCTAGGAAACGCTCTTGCTCTGCACTTGCTTATCTGCCTCAATGATGTTTGATGGTGCGTGATCAGGACACTGGTGAGGCGGGCTGGAAGAGAAATGTGTAGATTATGCCATAATAAAAGTATGTATGTATGTATGAATTTCAGATTTTAACTGTTAATAAATATTTTTCCAAGTGTTTTTAACTGAACCTGAATGTCTTTAAAGCTCAGTTATTGTTTTCTGTGTTATAGTAGCTATGAAGGAAAAAGCATAAACATCCTGAGTGCTATCTATCTGGGGACCTTCATTAATTAGTAGTTATGCTTGGTCTGAGCTTCCTCCTCACATGACTGCTAATGTGTCTGATGTGGTTTGTGTGCAGCTTGTGACCTGAACTGCTCCGACTTTTATTCTGTAAACCTGCAGTGAAAAACATAAAACAAGTCTGATACAACTTTATTGCAAGATGCATTATCGTTAACTCTCAATTTTCCTTGTAAAAATAAGTTTCATTTTTATTTAGATTTCTATGTTTGAGGAATTATTGGGCAAATCTGAACCTTTAAGTCTCCACCTGCTGAGTCTTTACATTTTAATGCAGGCTGAGAATTTTTCGGTGATAATAAGAAGTTTTATCGAGTGTTTCTGCCTAGTTGTGAGTTATTTTTTTACTGAATGTGGAAAGACCATTTGATGATTAGTGACTACCATAAGCAAGTCTGTATCACAGTGATCCATGCACCTCCATCACTTTAACCTTATTGCCCCACAGATGACTCACTTTGCCTGCTGATGGGTGTCTCCCAGACAAGTAATCACATTTCAGATTCTGATCTCAGGCACAATTAGATTGGCCTTAAAGCTTCTCACTGACACATACTTTACACTACATGTAGCCTGACGAATTAATGAAAGCACTTAGAAGGCCTGCTACTAAATTCTTTACATTTTCAATTGTTAGCCTCTCAATACCAACATTTATTGAGCTTAGTAGTAAAGGGGATTAACATAGTATATATGTAACATTTTAGAGCTGAACATATAATCCTTTACATGTCATAAACAACTTACAAACTGACATGTGACTGTCCATTGTGCTCCTCCATCCATCATGGCATCGACCCATTAGACTTGAGTCTTAGGTCCTTTTTTCTACCACTGACATTTGTATTGCTCTCAGGCATCCAGATGGATTCACACTTCCCCACAATCTTGTTAGAGAAACCATTTTATGGGAAATGTCAGTGTTATCTGATTACTGCTCATTGCTCTCCTTGTGCGTCTCCTGGCTGTATCCTCTCATTATGCTGAACACATCAGGCAGAAAGACCTAAATCAGAATATTTTGATTCTTCAAATATGGTGCACAGTTTTATATTTGTAATAATACAGATTCAAAAGAGCAAAGGTCAAGGTTTCATGATATATTGTTAGTAAAATGATGATTTTGTGGTAATGTTATTTTCTGAATCTTGAGTTGCTAGAGGACATTTATTGCATTGAATATGTGCAATACATTGATAGAAATAGGCATAGTTTCTCCTTACTATGTACTCAAATATTTTTCTGCTATGAAATGGTTTAGTTTCTATTTATAGTGAGAAAATAAACACATTTTGTAATTGGTGCTGCCGTCTTCTGAAGTCATGTCAAGTGAAAGAGAAAGAATTAATTGCATTGTTGTAGAGTTGGGGTCCATCGTGGTATGAGATGATCTATGAACTGAATCCACTGCACAGGCAGAGACTTTGAGAGAAATGGCTGTCTTTCAGAAGAGGACCTCTGTCACTATGGTTCTCTGCCAGTTTATTCCCACTGCAAAACAGCATAGCAACCACTGGCAGTCCATAACCGAGCAGTTGCAGACACCTGAGAAACCACTCAGAGTTACCACAGTCAGCTGATGGAGGAGAGTCCACACTCTAGGCCAGTGAGGACGGAGGCAGCTGTGACGACATTACAGCGGTACACCTTCTGACAGGTCGGAGTGGTTTGAGCCGTAGCTGTACATGTAGTTGAGCTCCGTGGAAACTGGCACCGCGGGCTCCTTGATCACCTGTGGAGGACAGATATCCTTCACTGAGTAAGGCAGCATGCACAACACCAGGATCATAAAACCAAAACGGCTAAATGGAATTCAGCCATCAAAAATTTCACTATTTATTTCTGTGAAAAAGGCCTATAGAGTACACAAAACATTGAAAATCTTTTATGACAATTCTAAAAGTGTACAAGTGTACTTTTAACTACTCAGTATGATGCACCAAGTAGTAAAATGTTTTTTTGAGTGGCTGTTAGTTTTGTTCTAAAAAAAATCATTATCCACCATATAGATCTTTGATGATCAGTATGACACAGATGAACCCATATGTGTTGAATATTATGCCTTTTGCTCACCTCATCAAACTTTCTCTCGCTGTAGATTTCATTCTTGTCAATAAAAGTCAGCATGATCCAGTCACAGATAATGGTACACTAGAGGGGTCGAATGAAAAGATAAATTAGTTTGCGGTGCAAAGAATCAAGCTAGACAGATAGATATGAATGTAGTGATTACTCACAATCCCGACTGAAGTCATAGCAGTCACGGTGCTGATGATGGTCGGGATGGGACTGAATTTACCAGCCTAAAAGAGAAATTATATAATATAATAATGACAGTCCCTACAATATGCTGAAAACAAACAGTAGGCTAGTGATGATGGAGTATCCACTTACATGTCCGTGAACTATGACATCCAGACGGATGCCATAGGCTTTGATAAGTGTCCGAGACTCTTCTCCATTCTTGCTGTAATATTTGGCAAACCTGGACAATTGTGTATAAATCGCAAGCTTAAAAGGCAGGGAACCTTACCACAAGTCAAAGTGACAAACACAGTTTAAAAAATACTAAATAAGAAAGTCAGCGTTAGGTGTTGGAGATTACCTGTAATAGTAACCAGAGTTGGCCTGGTCCTTTCGCAGATCAAGACGACGGAAGGAATATGTAGGTTTACAGTGTGAAGGATCCAGGTCCAGGTTACACTTCCAGTTGATGAAAACTCCTATCACTCCTCCCTGAGCAAAAACAGCAATGATCATACATAAAGCACTGCTACACTATCACACATCAATGTGCCATCCTTAGAATAGTGCAGAACTCATACTCACAGTCCTGCAGAGCTCATTGAAATTCTCCCTCGCTTGATCTGCGATGTAGCCCAGGCGGAAGTTTGGACAGTAGGGATCTTTCTCCTCATTATAATGACACTTCCTGAGGTATTTCTGCATGTCATGCTTGGTTGAAGCATCTTTGATATTTCCCCTGCCAAAAACAAGGACAGGAGTACTTCTGAATCTCTGCAGCTCTTTTAATGCCTAAAAGCATTGGCTCCAGTGTGTGTGTGTGTGAGTGTGTGTTTAGGTACCCTACCTCAGCACTTTAAATTTGGGGAAGTGGATGGAGTTCCTGATGAACACTGTGAAATTGATGGCCTCCACTAATGCTGGTTCTCTGTTGAAGACACAAAATAATCAGACTACCATCAGTTGGTTTCAGTTAGATATTCTGTACTTTATTGACTAAATTGACTGTGCACCTTTACTGTATGTAGAATGAGGGCAAAAAAAAAACATTTTGTATAATACAGTACCTATTAAGCTTTGTCCAGATATTGGAGTCTGCCTTCGAGTTGCCTCTTCCCAAGGTTTTTCTTAATT
This sequence comes from Lateolabrax maculatus, assembly GCA_031216445.1. NCBI lineage: Eukaryota > Metazoa > Chordata > Actinopteri > Acropomatiformes > Lateolabracidae > Lateolabrax > Lateolabrax maculatus. The sequence continues at coordinate 14,609,831 of CM062217.1, forward strand.
TGTTCATGGGTTAAGATATTTGGGGATTTTTTTTCCTTTCTTGTTACTTAAAGTGATCCAAATAAATCTGACTTAAACTTGACTAACCGACATTAGAAAATCATCGGCCTTACCGTACTACAGCGTACTCCTCAATAGGACACCAGGTTTGGATCTCACAGGTTTTGAAGGTGTGGTTGTAGTACTGAACACATCTTCCGGTCCTTCTGCCTGTAAGAAAATGTTAAAAACAGATAAAAACTGGGGCAATACAGACCAACCAAGCTTGACAGAAGATTTTGTGAGGAATAAAAACAGTACCATGGCCATCAAAGTCAGCCTCTCCCTGGACACAGTCAGAGTCTGTTGTACAGTTGGCATTGGCAACATTGAAATACTGAAGTGAAATAAGACAAATGCTCAATCATGGGAGAATAAAAGGTGTCTATGTAACTGCATACTAGCTGTTATTGTTGAGAAAGCTTGTGTTGACCTCTCACCTCAGCGCAGGTCCCTTGCATCTGATCATATGTAACTTCTCGTCTCAATATTGTGCTTATCACATCACCGCCCTGTGAGGGAAATGCCACAAAAACACTATTAGTCTGGTGTGAAGACATAGTGATGCTGAAAGGGGAAAGGAGGTGAGACGTCTTTGATTGTATTGCAGCATTTTTTTTTTTTCTGGACTTACCTCTGAGGGTCGAGCATACTCCACAGTGTCCAAGATATCATCTCCATGAACTGCTGTGCCTTTCATGAGGGTGTAAACTGAGCTTTCTGGACGAGTTTCACTCTCTTGGTAAGCTTTCTGACTTATGAAGACATACCTTCAGGATGATAGAACAGACAGACCCAATATTACGTTTTCTGTCGTGACGTCAACTTATTTTGGGGGTATCAGATTACCCTGGATCTGTTCAGCCCTCTTTGCTGAAGACAAGAGAAGAAGATGACGCATCTGAATCACAAAACTCAAGACAGTTAATCTAACAAATAGTTTCCGATTACAGTTCTTGACATCGATTATGTTTCCATCAATTATGCTGTTAATTTTTTCCAGTTGAACATCAACTGAGAGGCATTTCCTCTCCACAAAACTGCAATTTATGGGTTTGAGAATTTAAAGTTGAAGTGTATTTTTTATCCTTATACACTCTTACAATCCTAAAAGAAGCATTAAAACTAAATATGTACAAAAATCAACAAAGTGAAATTACAGAAGCCTTTTAATTCCATAGATTGTCCTTTTAAACAAACACAGTGGGCATGCAAGTACACAAACATGAAGCTTACCAGATGAAATAGGTGATCACGAGAAACTGAACGCTTCTGTATATGACTCCAAGAGTTTTATTTTTAACTACCATCACCTTTGGTGTCTCATAGTCCCAGAAACCAAGATAGTACTCCTTAATAAATTCACGGAGCCCCATGATGAACTTGGAAAACAATTCACACATATCTTGAAATGTCCTGGTGAAGTCTAATTTCTCTATGATTCTATCTCTCTGCTTCTACCTTTTTATTTCACTCACTATTTTTCTTTCTCACTCTGCTCCTGCTTGGCTCCAGTCTGCATCTCCCTCAAGCATCCCTGGCACCAGCCAGAGAAAGGGAGAAGAGAAAGGGGCGGGGTTCAGATGTGGTTGAACCATGGATTTGATTTCATGTAATTTATGTTTATCCTGATGATTGTACAGCTTCATGTTTCTAGTTGATCAGACCTAAAAACTCAATCTAAATCTGCACAGGAACTTATTTTGCAGACATTTGTGAAAACCTTGCCTCTGTTATTGTTCTCAAAATATTATATTGTGCCCTGTATTGTCTGTATTGTATGGAAGCACATTTGCGCTACTGTGAAGAAAAAAATAATGATCCTGCAAGTCATAATTATGAGATACTATCTCATTATTATGAGATAGTATCTCATAATTAAGACTTATTATCTCATTATTATGACTTAGTATCTCATAATTATGAGATAGTATTTCATAATTATTACTTAGTATCTCATTATTATGAGATAGTATTGCATAATTATGACTTAGTATCTCATTATTATGACTTACAGGATTGTTATTTTTTTCTTCAAAGTGGCGCAAATGGGCTTCCACAGTATTGTTTGCAATAAAATAAAAACTTATTTTGGAGGCATTGGTGCAGACAAACTAAATGTAACAGAGCATGAGGTTGATACACATGCTACAGTCAAATGTAATGAGAGATACTTAAAACTGTAAATTCTGAATTAATATACCACAAAAGCTTAAAGGGCAAAAGCTCGGGTTGTTGTTTGCTGGCTTTGTGTTTTCAGACAGGCGCACAGACGGGCGACCCCTCCTCGGGGTCCTGAGCGCTGCTCGCACGCACCGCCTCCTCCTCTGCGCATGTCAACCGACACGTGCGTCAGGCTGTTGGTGCTGGCTGCGTGCGTGCGCTGTGTTGGCCTGTTAGCTGCTTCATTTAGCGGATAATTACACTCTCCTAAAGTCGTGTGGAGGCTCACATCTAGTCCGTAAATGGGAGGTATTCAAAAGAAGAAGGTAAGAGTTGACGCCGGGCACGGAAAGCCCCGCAAAAAAACGTAGCTCGCTTGTCGGCTAACGCAAGCTAGCTGTGAAGTTTGTGTTTTCCTGAAACAGTTGAATCTGTCGGGCGACAGTCAGCGTCTGAGGCCGAAGCATGTGTAGTTGACGTGACTATGAACTGAAATCGTGTGGTCTGTGGGACTTGAATGTGATCGCCTGTCCTTGTCTTCCAGTTTGAGAGGGGCTCCGCCACCAACTACATCACCAGAAACAAAGCTCGCAAGAAGTTGTCGCTGAGCCTCCCGGACTTCAGGTGACTTTACCTTGTTTATGTAATGAGGTTTGGCCGATGTGGACACAACCCCGTATCACGGTGCATGTGAGCTTAAAGAGCTGTAGACTCAGTTATTGTAACAGTTCTGCAATATATCCTTCCTTTTTATGAAGGTTATAATGTTCAGTTTGGGATGAAACTGTTTTAAAGAGCTGTTGATTCAAGTCTAGTGTCTCTTTGGGGGCTTTAGTTTACTGTTAATGAAATGTAGTTAAATAAACTGAGTGACAAAGTATCAAACACTTCTCAGTATAACGCCATATAGTTCAAGAGCACCACAAACTGCAGCCTCTGGATTGGCCATAAAGTTTAATCAACACCTCTTTAAACAAAAACCTGACCCGACCACGTTTCGTCACTGCATAGTATATATCATCACAACACCTAAACCTACTCTGAAGTGCATACAATTGTTGAGAATTAGTTCCATATCAGGACGCCTTGCTGGTAAGATACACCTAAACAGCAGCTATATCACAGAAAAATAATTCCTGATCCTTCTCTCTCTCTTTCTGTTTCTCTCTCTCTGCTTTTCAGGCGGCTGTGCATCCTTAAAGGCATCTACCCTCATGAACCCAAACACAAGAAGAAGGTAAACAAGGGCTCTACAGCTGCAAGGACCTTCTACCTGCTCAAAGACATCCGCTTTCTGCTGCACGAGCCAATTGTTGGCAAGTTCAGAGACTACAAGGTATAACCAGCATATTCTACTTACTTAAGAGTTGATATTGTTTGAATGGACAAGGATCATAATGGTGCTGTGTTAGATTGGTTTCCTATTGTGGATAAATGGCCTCTTTCCGTACAAAGAAAGTAAATATTTTAACTCAAGGGAAATCATTGTGTGTCTGAGTATTTTTTGGCCTGTTTTCCTTTTAGTGTAAGTGTAATTTGATACTTGTTATGGGAAGTTCTTGTTGTGTCTCTGGTGATATTTTAGTGTCAAAATGTTTTATCTTAACAGGTATTTGTACGCAAGCTTAAGAAGGCTTATGCCAAAACAGAATATTCTGCTGTGGAGAGACTGAGAGACAACAAGCCGACCTATAAATTGGACCATATCATCAAAGAAAGGTGAGACAGTGTTATTCTCAGCACTCAACATAGGAGGGCGTTGTTGAGCTTAACTGTCCTCCTCTGTGTCATGTCAAATTAGAGAGTATCACAGAAATGACTGGCAAACCACAAATTGCTGGAAATGCTCTTTGAAGAAAAAAAAAAGACAAAATAGCATGTCAGCAGTTTTAAAACTTTAAAGTACTAATAGACTAATTTTATTTTATTTTGACTTTCTTAGGTTATAATATCAGTTTTTAATTATTAAGTTGTCTCACTGGTGCTCGTTTGTGTGGCAGGTACCCCTCCTTCATTGATGCTCTCCGTGACATCGACGATGCCCTCTGCATGTGCTTCCTCTTCTCCACCTTCGCCCGAACAGGAAAATGCCACGTTCAGACCATCCAGCTGTGCAGACGCCTCACTGTGGAGTGGATGAACTTTGTGATTGCATCTCGTGCTCTCAAAAAGGTGCCACTTTGCACTGCACAGCAACCATCTTTATGTTGTGTTCTGTGTTCTGTGTTCTGTAATGACCTTACCACTTTCTGTTCCTGATAGGTTTTCATCTCCATCAAGGGAATATATTACCAAGCTGAGGTGATGGGGCAGCTCATTACATGGCTGGTGCCATATCAGTTCTCTCATGACGTAAGTGAATGATGAAATTCAGTCCACAGGGGTTATGCTAATAATCACTCACCTTTTCAGTATAATGGGATCACACCGTAGGTTACCACAGTTCTGTCATTTAGACCCACCATTAAGTTAACAAACTGTGTTGCTGTCATACACAAGAAAAACAGTTTTTGTGGTATAGGGATTATAAATTACTTCCGGTATAAAGGTTTGCACTCATGTTTATTAATTTTACCATTGAGACTTAGTTAAACTCTGTTTTTTGCTCTTTCAGCACCCAACAGATGTCGACTACAGAGTAATGGCAACTTTCACAGAGTTGTACACCACTCTTCTGGGGTTCATCAACTTCAGACTCTACCATTCTCTCAACCTGCTCTACCCACCAAAGGTATCTTGGACAATCTCACAAGGGCTCATGTTTATATATGTAATATATGTTGTATTCTAGACTAAAATATTCCCAAGTATCTAAAATCTCTTATGACAGATTGCAGTAAAAAGGAATTATAAGCAATGATGCTGCATGATTCCAATAGGGATTTATGGCTGTTTAGTCACCTGCTAGCACACCTGTACTCTGTTAATGTCATGTCTTCTTTTGCAGCTGGACAGTAAAGTAGAGTTGGAGCTGAAGGAAGAGGATGAGGATGACTATGCCATGAATTCAGAAAGTTACTTAGAGGTGAGGCTCTTTATCTAGAACCATTTTAAAGGATCTGCTAAATCACACAGTGTTGATTGCTGCCTTGACCTCATTACAATAGACGTGGGTGAGGTGTTGTTTACAGTGCCCATAGCATTGAAAAATGGCATCTCACCACACTGACAGCTATGTACTTAAGTAGAATAAAGGTTAAAATCGGCAACAAACATAAGCCATTTAACAGATCTGAAATACCAGTCAGTCCTTTAAATTACTGTACATGTATAAACCGTATCGTGAATTCAGACCAAAAACAACGCTGTTTTAAATAGATACTCTAGGGGCTGGGCAGTGTTTTTTCAGGTACTGTGAGAAAATTATATTTGATCCTCGACTTGTTTGAGTAACGGATCCGTGAGTTTGAAGGCTTATCAGATGCCAAAACACAACAGTTTACAATAATATGTGGAAGGACTTTAAAACATGGAAAGATATCATGCCAATCATTTTTACCTGCTGCAACAATCACTGGGTAAAGAATAGAATTACCCTGTTCACGTTACAAAGTAATCAACCAGAAATGTGAGCTTGTGCATGTTGTATAATGTTTTCCCAGATGATGTAGCGTTACGTTGTGGTTTCAAACTCTTTTCTGGACTATGCTGCAAATATTTATAAATGTATTTATTTGGTTGGTGTGTTGACGGACCCCTTTGCGTCAGCGCCCCTGCTGTACTAATGCAGTGGCTTCATTGAAATGAATCAAGGGGATACATTGTTCTTCATGCAATACTAATTTCTGTGTGAACACTGCCTTGTTCTCGCTGATTGCCTCTGGTGCTTTGATTCTGTTCCTGTACAAGATAGGACATCCATTAAACCTCATGCAAATAAGTTTTTACATACAGAAAGGCATTGTTCAGGTCATTACAAACCATCTAATTTCTTCTTCTTTCTCCTGAGCCTTAATTTGGTTATTAACATGATGATGTGTGCATGTAAGTAGTAAAATTGGGGAGTGTTATTCTAATCCTGTGGTTTTTGGCTGTGCAGAAACTGTCAGCTCTGAGTTCCAGTCTGGCGCGAGTGGTTTCTACTGCAGAGGAAGAGGAGGCTGAGCTGGACCAGTTTCCTGTTGAGGGGGTAAGAACACCTGTTCAGTGTACGCTATTGTAAATATACTTATCACAATATTGAGAAACGTAAATAAACAAAACATAAAACAACAGTTCATAAACTAATTGGTCTCTGAGGCAGAAGTTACAAGTCGCATGTCTTTGTCAGAGGAGTCTGGAGGTGTGAGACTGGGGATTACAGATTCATGTTTGGTTGCTAAGGACTAGATGTTTCTCACACTGGAAAGCATGCTTTTCCCGACTGGTTTGAGGTTCTCAACTATTGGCCTTGTTCCACCACAGGGACTTTCCAGGAACCCAGAAACCTTCTGAGGAACTCAGAAACTTTACCTGAATTTCAACAACATGAGCCTAGTGCCAGTTTTGCTCTCGTTTTGGCAACAGTGAGCTCCAGGAAATATCTGATCCTCTTTGACGAGTCAAGCACAAGCCCAAAACTGAATTAAAAGAACTGCTCTTTTAACTCCAACAAAAGTTTTTTTTTTATCTTTGATAGATCGGATTTCACTTATTGTCATGTTTCTATTGATGTTGTGGGAAATGAAAACACATGCTTCTTTTTTTTTTTTTTTGTTCAGTGTTATTACAACAAATCTGTCAGCAATCAACCTCTGTACCTTAATACTGTGCCTTATGCCCTAATCCTTATCTATGTGCGTGACAGAAATGGGAAATGCCTCTCAAAACCCTCAACACACAGTAGTTGTTGGCACCTTTTGAAAGGGATATCTTTGAAAGAAAATGTTTGATGCTGAACTTGAATTTTGTTTGAAATGTCATACATTCTTGTGTTCGGGCATTCATGGGATTTTAAAACGTTTTAACCAAAATATCAATAAATGTTCTTTAATGCTTCAGGAGGACATAGAAAAGATGGAGGCCAGGGAAAAGGAACAGAGACAGCAGGAAGCTCAGAAAAAGCTTTTTGAGGGGCTCAAGTTCTTCCTCAACAGAGAAGTGCCCAGAGAGTCGCTGGCTTTTCTCATCAGGTGAGTGAGAGCTGCTGCACAGAAACTCACAGGACATTTTGACAGGGAGAAATAAAGAAACCATCCTTATAAACCTCATGGCCTTTTCTGTTTTCTGTGTTACTGCTGCCTTCCAGGTGTTTTGGTGGCATGGTGTCCTGGGACAAGTCTGTTTGCATTGGTAGCACATACGAGGTGGGAGATGAGACCATCACACATCAAATTGTTGACAGACCCAATATCGAGAAACAGTATATCAACAGGTAAAGGACGCAAACACATACAACACATCACTTTTTATACAATCAATTAGATTTATAGTATATTTCTGAATCTTAAATACAGAAAGTCTATGATTGCCCTCAACAGGAAAATAAACCTGTCATGAAAGAAGTTATTTTCATAGCTTTTACTATGAAACTATTTGTTTTAGGTACTACATCCAGCCCCAGTGGGTGTATGATTGCGTCAATGCCAAAATCCTGCTGCCCGTGGCAGACTACTTCCTTGGAGTGACTCTGCCCCCTCACCTCTCTCCCTTCGTGGAGGAGAAGGACGGAGACTACGTGCCCCCCGAAAAACTCAAAATCATGGCCTTACAACGAGGAGAAAAACCTGGTACAAACCCGAGCATCTCTCTAATGTTTCTTCTTTCCCACAGTGCCTTTAAAAACTTTTCTCATTTACACACAATTTTTCATCTTTTTTTGTTTTGAAACATTGAATCACAGTGATTATAGTTAGGATGTAGGTGTATTTAGGCTACAATCAATGGTCACACCTTGATTTTGCACAGGTGATTGTTATTCAGTGAATTATCTGACTTCTAAAAACAATGGGCTGTATCAGTATAAATAAGATGCATCATAGAAGGAGGTGAATACAAGTGAAATCTATTATGTTGTTTGATATTTTGATTTAATTTCAATGAATTTATTTGATAGTTGAGAATTTTTTTTTCTGTTGATCAGAAAATTCTTATTACCTTCCCTGTGAGTCCGTGTTGTAGAATGATCCAACATTAAGCCTTAATGGAGTGCATAATTGTTATAGTTCAGAGACCCTGGACACATGATTTATATATTTCCATATATACATTTCCATTATAGCCCACGAACAGGAGGAAGAAGAGGAAGATGATGATGATGAGGAGGGTGAGGATGAAGAGGAGGAAGATGACAATGAAGATGAAGAGGAGGAAGATGAAGAGGCAGAAGAGAAGGATCTTAAGAAGATGGAAGAACAAAGGTCTCAGGGCAAGGTAAGAGACTTTTGATCCCTTTTCCTTGACATCTGCGTTTCTGTTTCTACAAACCACTGAAATCAACTTGTCTCTCTTCCTTTTTAGTCTCTGCAAGTCAAAGTGACACCTGGGAAAGTGAAGGTAGATAACCCAGCACGCTTGGAGCAGGAGGAGAAAGCAGAGGAGAAACGCCTGGCCATCATGATGATGAAGAAAAAGGAAAAATACCTTTATGACAAGATCATGTTCGGAAAGAAGAGAAAAATCAGAGAGGTTTGTTCCATTTTGTAATTGATTTAAATATGGATTTATGTGTAGATTAGACTGTTTTGCAGCCATGGTAGAGATAACACCTTACATTTTTAACACTGATCCTTTATTTTCAGTATAAGGCATCTTATCTCGGGCTGTGAATGTTCAACACTATTGTTTAGCAGCTATGCACATTCAGTACATTAGTACATTCAGCGATGACCACACTGACATCTAAAATGAACTGCATTCATTCTCCTCTTACAGGCTAACAAGCTTGCTGCCAAGAGGAAGGCCCATGATGATGCTGAAAAATCAAAGAAGAAAAAGACCAGAAAATGACTTATCTGATGATGTATTTGTCACACTGACTTTATGTATTTAACTTCATGAGGTAGAGTGCATTACAGGTGGGTCTAAAACTTGTAAGCGCATTAGAGAGCCCTGAGTGAGTTGTATGCACTGTGACGTTGGTGCATAATTTCAAGCTGAAAGGCAGGATGTGGCAAATGCTAATTGTGTAATTATTAATGTAAAAGTGACTGTTTGCCTCAATGTTGTTTGTATGAACTCTTCTACATTACAAAAGATATTTCTTTCCATTTTAAAATCTGTATTTGACACGGTCTGTATATTAAAGTTAAAAACACATTTTTAAGCCTGTTTTTGTTTGTTTGTGCAACAGTAATCAACTGTAGTTGAGGTTTATGACTGTGGTTAGTTACTGAGCGTTTCTTCACATTGCACCACTGGGCGGCATATCGAAGAAGGATTAGTTATGCTTCAAGGAGCTAGTTTCTAAATAGCAAATGAGTTGCAGTATGTCCCACAAGACCCAGGAGTCCACATCTCTGCAGAGGCTGAGGTCACTGTGCTGCTGTTGGTGGGTCGTCTTGAGAGATTTGTCCAAACATGGGCAGTGGGTGGCTATGACGAAGGAGCAGAAGCCCTTCTGCCCTCTGAGATGCTGCTGTGATCGCGTTGGGCCAAAGGCCAGGCCAGTCATGCTCGCTCTCCTCAATCTCCGCATTCAGTTGTGTGACACTCCCTGCCCCCTCTCACCCTGATCTGCATTCCACGCATGCCCACCGAGTTCAGGTCTCAGCCTGGCACTCTGGGTGCCTGCAAGCAAAGGCACGCCCTGCTCAACAAAAGCAGCAGTGTCGTGCCAGAGCATGACGGGTGTGGGATGAGCAGCATGCATCGAGTGAGGTTTCCAGGAAGCAGGGCAACAGTGTGGAGAGATAGTACTGTACTGTAAAGAATGAGGCGTTATGACCACATATTGTTAGATCCCGAGTAGTGGAGCCAAATAGACTGTCACTCGTAGTTGAATGTTCATTTCATGCTCTATTGAACTCTCTCTGCTGTTTTACACAAGAGATTGCATTGAGACTGGCGGTTTTACAAGGACAAGACATTGTTTATTTCGTATCATAATTTACATGCCAGAGTTACAAGATATTGATAATTTTTTATACATACTTAAAAAATTGAGGAGGCAAAAAAAGACTGAACAAATACTATTTACAGCATATGCACGGTTGTCAAATGACATCCCAGGCTGTGAAGGTTGCTCAATTAGTATAGATAATTGTCCAATAGGTGCAATTATTATTTAATAGCTGTCTTGTGTACATTCCTCCTATAACATGTATAGCCAGATTGCTAAATAAGCATTTCAAACAATACAGACGGACTAGTCTTGATCAAGCTGTACAATTAGAGCCTTTGTGCTATGCCTTTCTGCATTTGTTCCTTTTATGCTGTTTTCCACCCCTCCTATCGGCTTGCAGCTCAGAATCCAGTGTCTGCACTCAATAGCCCTCTGTATGTAGACAGAATAGAGACTATACAGCCTCTATCCTCCCTCCCTCTCCCTCTCCTCCATTTTTTACACTCCCTGACAAGTGCACGTCCCCTGACAGAGACCCTGACGTCACAGGTGGATAGATGAGCCTCCCTACAGGGCTTTATTCAGCCAGATCAGTTTGGAATTGAAAGTTGAGGGGGAGGTGGCAGGTAGCCCGAGGCATCAGGTTTGCTTGCAGAAAGAGGAGAAGAGGAGCAGCAACCAGATGAATGAGCTTCGTAGCGTTGGACATGTGATAAGGGGAGCGCGGGACTGTGCTGTAACAGTATGTGTGTGTCAAGATCAGACTTAAGAACAAGTGTGGGAGGGAGATCAACTTGTATTCGTTATCTGGGACTGGAAACAAAACAAGAAGACATGCATTTGGACAGGAAAGACTTCCATTAGTTTCTCTTTCGATCTATGCATGAGGGTAAGAACTCCTTCTCTCCAGTCTTTTGATGGACTTTAAGTTTTCTCTGCAAAATGATCTTATTTTGTGCTTTGTAATGATATGGTCTTTATTTATCATGTTAGAAAAACAAGGTAGTTAAGACATTACTATACTTACTACTACCTTCAGCTATGTACACATGAAATGCTGATAAGGAAAACAGTTCAACATAATCCTAAATCCAGTTATGTTTCTTAGTCTTTGGGTTTGGTGTGCAGCCATATGAAGCTCATTTTCAAGGACAATGCAGGACAATGGATGAAGTTATACAAATATACATCATACAAGGACACACGCTGAGATTAAATGCCAGTTTTAAGGGAATGTTATTGCAAGCAGCAGGAGAAAAAAATATGTTCAGTTAAAATGAACTCATTTGTAGGCCAAACTGTTCCACCTGAACTAGCCTTTCCCAAAAAAAGTCCCCCAACACAGTCGCTTCTGATGGCAGAGAGAATGCTCTCTCACATGCCTCCATAACAGCCCCTTCATGGAGTCCAGACAAAGAGCAGAAATAGCCCTTTTAGCTGTGTTTGGAGAGTAATGTTTGTATAATGCTCTGATGATAAGACTGAATATAAAAAGTAACTCTACAGGACCCCATAGTAACTCAAGCCAACGTGAAGGCTTAAGATATCTACCTCAAGTTATAACCCACAGTTGGACTAAATCCAAAAATGAATAATAAATGATACACTTGACACCTAAAGAAAGGACACCATATTTAAGACTAGGTTGGGATTAAGTCTAGATTTTTCAAAAGGTAAAAAGGTTATCATAGTTACAATTCATCACAGATTCATGAAAACCCGACATGATAATGGACAAAAGTATTAAAACTTCAGTTATTATCCCTAACAGAAAAGGAGTAAAAACAAAAAACAAACACCTTATCAGATGATGGGCAACACACCCAGCTCCAAATACAGATAGATTCACACAAACGGAAGAAAACTTCAAAGCTTTTGATTTAAAAATAGTCAATTTCACAACTGTTGAACAGCCAATTATGTTAAACAAAATTCCCATCCCTAGTGGTAATACCGTTGAAATCTGTTCAAGTCTGTCACCTGAATCTCTTTACACTTTGTGTAGTACCCTGTGGTGGAAAGTAACCAAGTACATCTACCCAAACACTGTACTTTGAGGTACACTAATGTATTTCCATTCTACTGCTACTTCATGCTACTTTATACTTCCACTCCTCTACATTTCAGTTTTCGATTTTCATTTGTGGGTTTTGCACTACATTTATTGACAGCTGTTGTTACTAGTTACATTGCAAATTAAGATTTTACAGAAAAAAGGACGTAATGAGATTAGTTTCCAACCTTTTTGATATGCAACTCCTTTCAAAAAAAGCAGTGTCCAGTTGGGGCCCTCAGTCATGTTTCATGTCTATTGTTGTTAGCATTTCCGTTAACAGTTCAAGGCCCAATGGGGTAATAAATGATCTATTATTTCTCAATAAAAGAGAGAAAAAAAGAAAAATGATATAGCATTTTTTGTATCACAACTTTGTTTTCTCTTATCATTCATCACATGTTCATCTCACGACCACTCTTTTTATCTTGTGACCCTGTGAAGGGACCCCAACCCCCAGGTTGGGAACCACTAGAGTTAATTAACGAACTGTAGTTAAAACTAGCTCCACCTGAAAACAAAACAATGAATGAAAGCCGAAAACAATGTTGCCCTACATTCAGTATTGATACTTTACTGCCTCTCAAACCCTTCTCTGTATTGGGGTCACCTTGGGTCACATAATGCTGCAAATTCCAGGTGGTGAGTGTCACTTTGTTACCTGTGTAGCTGAGTCAGCAGGTGGCTCGTCTTACCTCAGCCTGCAGGGGGGATGCAATATCACTTTCCACAGTAATGCATTATTTATTTTAAGGGGCAGCTAAGAAACACAGGGGTTGGTCATTTCAAGTCAGAAGTATGTCATTTTGCAGCTCGTCATACAATTTTAACTACGCCCTGTGCTTAAAATGTTTGTGAAGTGGAGCTGTGAAACTGTGTCAGATACACTGAGAATGTACCTCTCTGTGGTTAAATATTCCTGAACACCTTAAATTATGGTCCACCTGATGACAGTACTGTACTTCACATAAATAATGACAGTTTTTAGAGCTGCCATTAGTGGATCAGTTTAAGTTTTACCAAAATAATGGAAGAATGACATCACTTAAAAACAAAACACTAATTCTTTCCTTTCTTCTCAGTCAGGGAGTTATTTTCTGAACCACTGCATAACAGACTTCAGATTGTCAATCTTATTAATGATTTCTGATTACAGCTTTTGAGCACAATTACACGTTATACTACCAGTTGTGAATAACAACACCTCACTGTTATACTTTCTCTAAATCTCTAACACGATAAGATTGTACTGTGTTTATTACAATTTTTGGCTATTGCTCTGGCTTACGTTTTATAGGTGTTCATGTTATTGAGTCCACTCCAGTAGAAACCAGAGAACAAAGATTGTAATCTATAGAGTCACTTTATACTTTAATGCATCTCCATGTAACCATCTAAATAAATCATTCAACGCGTTGTCATTGTGTCCACTTTTCTTTTAATAGCATCATTCCAGAAACTGTTACAACATAATACACGGAGGTCTGGCAGGTAGTAGGTAGACAATGCTGTTGATGTTGATGATGATGAATATGGTGATGAGGAAGATGACATTCTGTGTTTGTAAGGTAATCCTTGATTCTGCTGGACCATGATTGGCAAGCAAGGGAGGCAGTGGAGGTCCATGTGCAAAGGCCTAGTCCTGGGTACCCTCCTGACCAGCTGCATGATCTTACTTTACTGCCTCTCCACTCCACAGATCCACTTCAGTCTGCCTGAGTAAGAACCTTTTTCTGGTCCCAGCTTCTCAAATGTGCTGCTTTTGTTTATTTTGTGTGAGTGTATCAGCGTATTTATCATTTGACTGTTTTCCTTGTTCCTCTCTGTAGGGTTCCAGTGCCTTACTCCTGTGCCCACCGTCCGTCCCAACTCCATCACAAACCAGACACAAACAGCTCACAACAAACCCCTGGCCAGACCTGCACTCCTAAAGTGGATATCATGTTCATGAAGACCCACAAAACAGCCAGCAGCACCTTCCTCAACATCCTTTTCCGATTTGGAGAGAAGCACCGGCTCAAATTTGCCTTCCCTGACAGCAGAAATGACTTCTTCTATCCGTCTTTTTTCCAGCGTTCCCAGGTTAAAGACTACAGACCTGGAATGTGCTTCAATGTCATCTGTAATCACATGCGCTTCAATGCACCCGAGGTGGCCAAATTGCTGCCTATGGACACTTCCTACATCACTATACTGCGAGACCCCGCAGAGCTTTTTGAGTCGTCCTTCCACTACTTTGGTCGGCTGGTGCCTTTTACCTGGAAGATACCAGGTGATGATAAGCTCACTGAGTTTCTACGTGACCCCCATGAGTACTTTGATCCAGAGGGCTTCAACTCTTTCTACCTCAAGAATCTGCTGTTCTTTGACTTTGGGCAGGACAACACTCTGGAGCTGGATGATCCAAAGGTAGGAGAGGGAATCAAGTTCATCATTGACCGTTTCCAGCTCGTCATGTTGGTGGAATATTTTGAGGAATCACTCATCCTGCTCAAGGATGCCCTCTGCTGGGAGATGGACGACTTGCTATTCTTTAAGCTCAATGCCCGCAAGGGATCCACTGTGTCTAAACTTACCCCTGAACTGAGGGCCAGGGCTCTTGAGTGGAATGCTATTGACTGGAAGCTATACCAGCATTTCAACCAGACTTTTTGGAGGAAAGTAGATGCATACGGACGGCGGCGGATGGATGAGGATGTGGCAGTGCTCAGGAGAAGGAACGCGGAGATGGCATCCATCTGCATTGAGGGGGGTCGTGCAGTAGAAGCTGGCAGCATCCAAGAGACAGCCATGCAGCCCTGGCAGCCCATCGGAGAGAAGTCCATCATGGGCTATAACCTGAAGAAGAATGTGGACAAGGCACATCGGAAGTTGTGCCGTAAGATGTTGATGCCAGAGCTTCAGTACCTAACAGAGCTTGGAGTTAACCTGTGGATCACCAAGCTGTGGGGCCATGTCCGCGATGTAATTAACTGGTGACTAGGCATGTGAGCTAGAGTGGCCAATTAAACTCTGAGAAACTGTACTAAAAGAAGAGGAACCTGACTGTGTGGCTGATGAGAGAGTGAGAGGTTAAAGGTTACTGTCACATTTCAATCTTATGTCATGTCTCATTGTGTTGAAATGATTCCACATTGACTTGTTTGGATTTAATATGACTGTGCACTGTAATGATTGGTGCTTGAGAAAAAAAAACTGTAGACCTCACAATCTATAAATACTGAACCAATTTACTACACGCAGATGAGGCTCAGTATTGTTCTCTATGTTTGGGAGTCAATTTTCAAAATTTTAAATGTTCTTACTCTCAGATGTGAGCTTGTTCTGATGGAGTAAACGAGTGCACAGTGACGTCCAGGACTAATTTTATGAGCCCTTTAATGGAATATAGAATTGTTTTTGCCATCCCTGCCAAATGTTCAAGGTTGTTTGAAGACACGGAAAGAATGGCACTGCAGTTTGAGCAAAATATCATCAAACTCTTGATCCCCCAAAGTTGAAACATTTAAGTTCTAAAAGACTGAAACCACACTAAAGGCTAAAACATAGAGGTGAAGATAATGAATGTAAGTATTACATCCCACTTTACTGGCTATGGAGGACAAAATCAGCCATAATGTAAACAAAAAAAATGTTTTTAATGGCATACATTTTCCCTTGTCATAACAGGGAAAGCACAGGTGCAACAAATAATATTAATGATTGTTCTGTTCCAGGGACCCAGAACTGCTACATCTAAATCAAACATAGCAATCATTATCTGTTTTTCCTGCAGTGATATGTCAAAATGTCTGTCATGAAAAAGGTCTGATAAACAAAATGCAAATAAATCAATAAATTAAAAAGTGAGTAGAGAACTATGCAATCAAGAAGAAGAAGAATTTCCTTATTAGTTTACTTTCCTTGTCCGTTTTTATAGCATATGATTTATTACATGTTGAGTTTTCTGTTAAATGTTACAACATTTCCGCTTCTCCAACTGCATTTGTAGCCAGTTCTCCTCCTTCTCCTGATATCACATTAATAGCTTTCGCCTTTGCCAGGTGTTTTGGCAGGCACACTGATGATGTGGTGGGACTTTGTTGCATAGTGAGCCAAAAACAAAAGTCACTGTCAGCCAAGCAAGGTAAATCCTATCGAGAAAGGCACTTTGACAATGACTAACAGTGTTAAACATCACCTACATGTGTTTACACAGTCTCGTATTCATAGTCTGCAGAAATAAAGGGAATTAAATTGAGAAATACTTTTGAGAAATGTTTTTCCAGTTAATGTACTGTACCACTCATTTACTCATCATTTAATATTTTGTTTATCGTGTTTTGTTTTTATTAATGGATTCTGTTATTGAATTTATCTGTAATTTAGTGATTTTGTCCTCCATACACCTCCCAATATTTCCTGGTAAAATATGATAATCTTTTTATCTTCAAAATAAAGTGAAATTTACATGTAATATTGCATGTATTAAATGTTCTGTTTTCCTCTCTGTGTGACTGTTTGTTTCATCCTTATTATTGTTCTTGGTTTGTTGTGTATGACTGTATATGACATCCCAACATCTTTGAATAAGTTGAAGAAATATCTCATATTGAAATTATGGACAAGGATAAACTACCAATTCTTGAGTAAGTAAACCAGTGTTGGCAGGGACCATTGGGAATGAACAAATGTAAGAGGATTGTCCTGTTAAAATTAGTTTGGGATGCAGATAATACACGAAAGTGGCAAAGACGGATTAATGGGTCAGCAGGTCCCAGCTTAATTACTGTTATAAAAATAAAACATGAAAAAGTCCCAGGAGGGGTGAGTATTTCTTATAAAAACTGTATAATCACAACAATTAAACACTGTTCGGATACAAGGATATATATATATATATGTTACATACCAAGTTTGAACCTGTACACTTTCACAGACAGTTGGACCTGTTCATTGAGCAACTTCTCTAAAAGAAGAGTATCATTTTAGGAAACAAATTGGATTTCAGTGTTATCTATGGCATTATGTAGCCTGCTTGATTGAGCGAAGTCATTCATATAACTACCAAGGAAGTGTGTGCACTATAGATGGCCATATATATATAACAGTCAAAAAATAGTAAAAATACAATGGCTGCAATGTGTTCTTTTGTTGTCTGATATGAGCTTTGGTCAACTCAGTAAAAATATTTTATTTTACATTTTTTAGAGAAAGTTTGTGTGCTTAGAGAGGGAGTCGGAAAGTTAACTACCGTCTTCACCTGCAAAACGGTCCTAATCAGGGACGTACAGACATTTTGAGTGACTCAATAAAAAAAAACACCTGATTCTACTGAAGTTGAAATAATACATTACATTCAATATCTCTCAGATGAGAGCACATACATCTATTGTTATACACATCAAGCACGTACACACACACATACATACACACATACATACATGTCTCTGGATGAAAAACTGATCAGAAGATACAACATATCTTCAAAATATAGAACAGTAGCCTACATTCAGTTTCTTTTTATAACAAAACACCATTTACAAAGAGTATATTAGTCATAACCAATGCAAAAATGTATCAGTGATTAATAAATAGTTTATTATTGCTGTACAGAGCAGTTAGCCATTATTAAGAATGACATTTGCCAGGTTGTGCAAAAAAAATCCCTGGCTGGTTAATAAACAGCTGCAGAGCACTGAACCAAAAAAAACATTAACTAATACCATGTAAAAATGTACATCTGCAGATTTTTTGTTTGTCTGCTGGGCTAGTTTATTAGGAAATGAGAAACCCCTGACCCTCAATACGTTTATAAACATTAATAACTGCGAGCCTGAGGAAAAACTGTAACATTATAACCTTTTATTAACATTCAAAACTGTTATATTTACAGTATATACTTTATATGCATCCTATGAGGGTTCGATGGGAGTTTTAACCTTTATTTATATATATAAATATTTGACAGGAAGTGGAGTGCTCGGGGCGTGGTCGGCCCTCTGTGGTCCTTCATGACTCCGCTGTTGTTTGGCTGGTTTCAGGTGACTTCTTGCGGCCCGCTGCTTGTCGCCGACTCCTTCTCTCCGAAGAACCGGACCCCGCAGGACACGCTGGTGAAACCATAAAAGCTCCCCGTCACCTCCTCCTCCGCAGCTCCGCGGCTGAGGCTCGTGTTTCCTTTCTTTCTTTTTAGCCTCGTTAGCAGCTAACCGTTAGCCGGAAGACCAGCGGTCCCTCCAGCGCGAGCAAAACGCGGAGTGAAGCCGAGCCTCGGTGCGGCAGGACGGGCGTCCACCATGGCGCCGAGCGCGGACGTCCCCGCGGCGGACGAGTGGCCCTGAGGAGGCGACCCGGCCCGATGAGTTCGCAACGATGTCCTGCAAATCAACCAAGGTGGCCCCCAGTGTTGATTTCGACCACAGTTGCTCCGACAGCGTGGAATATTTGACGCTCAACTTTGGCCCTTTTGAGACCGTCCACCGCTGGAGAAGACTCCCCCCGTGTGATGAGTTTGTCGGTGCAAGGTAACATGTTGACAGATGAGTAGGTGCAGCTTCATCCGACTTCACCGGCTACATCTGCACATTCACTGTCCTTTCAATTCACCCTAAATTTTAATTTTTTTTTGCTGTGCTTTTAGGCGCAGTAAGCACACTGTTGTGGCATACAGGGATGCCATTTATGTGTTCGGGGGAGATAATGGGTGAGTAACACTGCACAGTGACATGCATTTTTATTTCCCTTTTTATAGTTATTTTCCAGCACGCCACATGCATTTATAATTTGTGTCACCCAATAGGAAGAACATGTTGAATGACTTGCTACGCTTTGATGTGAAGGACTGCTCATGGTGTCGGTAAGATTGCAGCAATATAAAATCTATAAATATATAATATAAATGATCAATTCAAATGTATAGGCTGTAATATAGGCTGTGCAATGTGATTTATTTGCTGTCCCTTGCAGAGCCTTCACCACTGGAACTCCACCTGCTCCCAGATATCACCATTCAGCTGTCGTCTATGGCAGCAGCATGTTTGTTTTTGGTAACTTTTTTTTGAGTTTATGTTCTTCGTAACCAAATGTCATTCATTCCACCAATTTAAACCCAGGTGATATTGATGCCACAATGTTTGACTTGACTTTTTCAGGGGGCTACACTGGAGACATCTACTCAAACTCAAACCTGAAAAACAAAAATGACCTCTTTGAGTACAAGTTTGCAACAGGGCAGTGGACTGAATGGAAAGTGGAGGGGAGGTAATATATTTTTTAAGATGTTTAAGTTGTGTATATGTTTGAATTGTTTCAAAGCCAAAGCTTTTGTGTTCCCTCTCCATGTGTCTGTTTTTAATTTTTTGATAATTGAAGGTTATTGTGAGCTGAACTGGTTGTAAGATTACTTTGTTAACTTTAAATTGCAGTGAATAGTGTCTTCTGTTTTATAACTTCTTCCTGGTTGCGTGGGCCGTGAAAGTTATGTGGACATCTGTTTAATTAACCTGTTCCTCTGTCAAAGTTTGGGTATTTTTGGTGTGAATCTGTAAAACATCTGCTGTCCTTTGTCTCTGTTTCAGCTTGCCAGTGGCTAGGTCTGCACATGGGGCCACGGTCTATAGTGATAAACTGTGGATATTTGCTGGTTATGATGGGAATGCCAGGTATGTTTGACTTTTTTGTTGTTGTTGTTGTTGCTTTTGTCACAATTCCATTGTTTTTTGCAAATAATATTGACAGATATCTTCCCCATGTGCAGGCTAAATGACATGTGGACCATCAGTCTGCAAGATCGAGAACATGCGTGTTGGGAAGAGGCCAGTATAATACATTTCAATATACTACAACCACAAGAACATTGAGAGTATAATGCATACCAACACTGTACTGTATGTGATGACGTCTTTGTCTCTGCCTTTGTGTCCATCAGATCGACCAGAGTGGTGAGATTCCTCCATCTTGCTGCAACTTCCCTGTGGCTGTATGCAGGGACAAGATGTTCGTGTTTTCTGGTCAGAGTGGAGCCAAGATCACCAACAACCTCTTCCAGTTTGAGTTCAAGGGCCACATGTGAGTCACACCCTTTGCTTGACTTATCTCTGTCACTCATCCTCTAATTGCCAGTGCTACATGGGACTCATCATTATTCCATCTTCTCAGGTGGACACGCATCCCGACCGAACACTTACTGCGGGGCTCCCCTCCACCTCCCCAGAGACGTTACGGCCACACTATGGTTGCCTTTGACCGCCACCTGTATGTATTTGGAGGTGCTGCTGACAACACTCTGCCCAATGAACTGCACTGCTATGATGTGGACTCCCAGTACTGGGAGGTGATCCACCCCAGCCTGGACAGTGAAGTATGAACTTAATGGATTTACGAAGAACTGTGTCAATAGACAGTGGAGGTGGTTGAGTGAGATCACAAATGTGATTTGTCGACAGGTTGAATTATAAAACAAGAACCTGGTCCGTCCTTAATTATCACCCCTACTGTACTATTGTGTTTTATGTAACTGCAGCTATTTAGTCAAATTAAGTATGTGTGTAAAAACTATAAATACTATTTTTAAATGTGTCTAAAATGTTTTCTTTTTCATTTCTGAATTTATATTAATTCAACATTGAAGTGGACATTCTGCATTTTATCGTTGAAATGTATCTAGAAGGCCTGTTTTTTCTATAATCCTGGCCAAAGCATAAATACTTGGCAGCAGAATCAGTGCTTATCACATTAGTATGGGTGCTCCTGTAGTGTCATCCCGGATATGCATGTTAACACATTTGTTAATGAATCGTTAACTAAACATTTTGAAGCCATACTTTTTACAATCTCCTTACATTTTTTTATGTTCAAAAGCTGAATTTCCTCTGTCTCTGCCTCCTCAGATGCCCAGTGGGAGACTCTTCCATGCTGCTGCTGTGATTCAAGACGCCATGTACATCTTTGGAGGAACTGTGGACAACAATGTGCGCAGTGGGGAGATGTACAGATTCCAGGTTAGCGTCAAACAAATTCATTATTGAAATAAACACTCTAAATATTTTGCATCATGTACTCACTTGGTATACTTGAACTGTCAAACTTGTTTGGAGATTTGTTTTAATACTTATGTATCATTTTCTTCTTCCTGCAGTTCTCCTGCTACCCAAAGTGCACTCTTCATGAGGACTATGGCAAACTGTGGGAGAATCGTCAGTTCTGTGATGTGGAGTTTATTCTGGGCGAGGTGGGGTTTTATAAACCGCTCATTAAAATTACATGGTGACTTTCACATCATCCAACTAAGATGATTTTTCCATCTGTTTGTCTGCTTGTTGTGTTGTTTACAGAGGGAGGAGAGAGTCCTGGGGCATATTGCCATAGTGACTGCAAGATGTCAGTGGCTGCGGAAGAAAATCCTGCAGGCTTGGGATAGGCAGCGACAGGTCAGAGCCATGCCGCAATTACACTTAATTTCCCCTGAGACAAATGAAGACTATCAGTGTTATATCATAAGATATTTTTACAAATTAATTTTCTCTCAATCATCACACAGACAGGAAGACCAGGAAAACACAAATTTAAACAATATCATGAAATGAAGATCATCAAATTCACAAAAAAAGTTGTGACCGATATCACAGTACTGTTATTGTGTTGACATAACTCCCAGCTCATGTGTTTTCATTCCAATATCAAACAGCCATTAACTGGCAGAAAGCAAAGGAGTTCAGTCCAAATTAACTGTCTAAATAAGGAATGATGCTCCTATGTTCCACATCACAATATTAGAAACTTTGTATTGATAACATTAAGTACCTTTGTGGGACGACCTCTTCTTTAGCCAAAGACTTTATCACGATCACTTTTACAGCGAAGTGCCATAAAATGTAGGCACTCAGGATATGCTGTATATTGACACATAAAGTACATGGACAACAGGGCATTACAGTACAGAACAGATGATTATTAATTGTAATCAGAATTTGTCCATTAAAACTAGTAAAAGCACTCAAAATCTGAAACTTTTTTTGTTGTAACAGTGAGAGGTCACTGCTATAGAGGAACCTCAGCTGGAGTGTGAACTGTTTAATGTTAAAGTGTTACATAATCTTCGGTCTTTGTGTGCAGAAAACTAAACAGGAGAGCAGTGAGGAAAGTGATGAAGGGGCAGCTGGAGGCCCGAGGGATATCCCAGCAGGCAACAGGCCATCCGGCACACAGCCGCTGCTAGAGGTATCCATCAGGGAGGCAGAGGCCCAGCCTTTTGAAGTCTTAATGCAGTTCCTCTACACAGACAAGATCCAGTACCCACGCAGAGGTACCTCTCTCTTCATGGTTGCCCTGTTTGTCTTTAAACCGGAATCACAGAGAGAAAAAAGAAAAGGTGATAATTTGTCCTTTCCTTGCTTGTCTACATAGGGCATGTCCAGGATGTTCTTCTAATCATGGATGTATACAAACTGGCCCTTAGTTTTAAATTATCCCGCCTGGAGCAGCTGTGTGTACAGTACATTGAAGCATCTGTCGACCTGCAGAACGTTCTCAGTGTTTGTGAAAATGCCAACAAGCTGCAACTGGACCAGCTCAAGGTAAGTCTGGAAAACTGTTAAAGGCGAACTCAACACCAGCAGCAAATCTTGTTTTTACTGCCCTCCAGTGGTTGAATTTCAATGTGTCTTCAGTACAATAAATTTTATATTTATTTCTTCACCTAGGAACATTGCCTTAATTTTGTGGTGAAGGAGTCGCACTTCAACCAGGTGATCATGACAAAGGAGTTTGAGCGTCTGTCCACCCCACTGATTGTGGAGATAGTTAGACGAAAGCAGCAGCCTCCTCTCAGGTTGTATTCAGACCAGCCTGTGGACATCGGGACCTCCCTGGTCCAGGACATGAAGGCTTACCTGGAGGGAGGCGGCCTGGAGTTCTGCGACATTATCCTGTTGTTAGATGGACACCCACGACCTGCTCATAAAGCCATACTGGCAGCCCGATCCAGGTAGAGACAACACAGGTTTTATGTGAAGACATTGGGCCATAAATGTATGTTTTTTTTCTATGGGAAGTGATTCTATTTTCTTATCATTTTACTTAGAGATATTGAGGTCCATTTCAGCTTTGTGATATGTATGACACTTTTTAACCTTTTAAATTTTTACTCCTCAGTTACTTTGAGGCGATGTTCCGCTCTTTTATGCCAGAGGACGGTCAGGTAAATATCTCCATCGGTGAGATGGTTCCCAGTAAGCAGGCCTTTGAGTCCATGCTGCGTTACATCTACTATGGCGACGTCAACATGCCTCCAGAGGATTCCCTGTATCCTTTTCAAAATCAGACTGCTTCACATTCATTCACCAGATTAAAAGTCTTTCCCAGGCTGAGCCAACTATAATGACAACATTGATAACAGAGGCCACACCCTTTGATGAAGAAGGCGTCTGAAATGGGGCATCTACTACTACTGCTTCTACTCTTCTCGACCCTTAAACCAGAAAATACAAATTCTCTCTTCTGTGAGACCCTAACGTACTATGGGAAAAATGTATTTACTTTGTATTTCTACAGAGAAGTTAGGGAATTTTGACACCATGAGATATATATATTTAAGAAAAAATGTTTTCATTGGGATCCATAAAAATGCTACATTCAGCATCTAGTGGCTGTTTAGGAACTGCATCGTAATGGACCTCTTTAAAGTAAAGCCACTGCCTGTACAAGATGCCATGCAAGGAACAAAATAGTTTTTTATTCTTTCATTAGCATTATAATTATCTTTTTCTGTGTTTATGTCCGGTGTTAACATTGCCTATCGGTTGCATATAATGAGCGAATACTGTCTAATCACATAAAAGTCATCAAAAGTCAACGTGATTGCATGGGTGCTGAAAACACATCTTATTTTACTTTTCAGCAAAATGAAGATCACAAACTTTTCACTGTAATGTAGCACAGAGAAAAGTTTTTTTTTTCCACTTCCTTGACCTGTGATTAACAGCTATCTGTTTGCTGCACCATATTACTACGGGTTTTCAAACAACAGGCTGCAGGCGTACTGCAAGCAGAATCTTGAGATGAACGTCACTGTGGAGAATGTCTTGCAGGTATTTATGTTTTCACCGACCTAATTTGACATTGTTTGTCCCATCGTTGAAGACATGACACATCACTCACCTCTCCCTCAACATTTCCCCTCTTCAGATTCTGGAGGCAGCTGATAAGACCCAGGCTCTGGACATGAAGAAGCACTGCCTGCACATTATTGTCCACCAGTTCATCAAGGTGGGTGGGCTTGTATCCGGAGCCCTAGGGGTTTGCTGCCCACTCACTGCAGCTGAGCTAACCCTGTAGGCCTGTCTTCTTTGCGGGAGACTGACACTTTTGGCCTCCTTGTGGATCACCTTCCATCTTCTGCCTAGAGAGGAGACTGTTTACAGCCCGGCCGGCTGTACAAGCACCTCATCCCAAAACAATAAGGGTCATAATGCCAATCTGATTATTGTTTGTTATTCAAAGGCACAGCGAAGCACTCAATTCTCACCCTCCTTCACTGTAGTGTTAGCTCTGTTGGTAGTGGTTCTATTAAGCTTCTTTCTGCTTATCTTCATTTTTCATGCATGAGCAATCAAGTGCTGCTTATTCCTCATTTTACTTGACTCGTTGTCTTGTCTTAATTTATGGCTCATTTCTTTTTCATTTTTTGCTCTCCTCCCCTCCCAAAGGTATCCAAGCTCCCCAACCTGCGGTCTCTCAGCCAGCTGCTGCTGTTGGACATCATTGAGTCTCTAGCTACACACATATCAGACAAACAGTGTGCTGAGATGGGCTCCGACATTTAGGATGACGCCGATAGGCCGGGGTCTTTTCTCCTCTAACAGAAGCCATACATCTCTGCTCCACCTACTTCTTAGTCATTCCCTTGTCCCCTATACGTTGTACTTTTCTTTAAGTTGGACCTCGCATGTCTTGACCCCATACAGTAGCTGCCTTTTATCCATGCATTATGAAACTGTTCTTGTTTCTCACTCTGCATCTCAATGAGGAGTGAAATCAATGAAGAAACCAGATTCTAGCTCAGTTACAATTGTTAAATGGTCCAAAAATGTATTTATTTTCATTACACCGAAGAAAACATTGCAAAGGTTTTATTCTGCTCAGTATTGCTACTGCATATTTTTTTTATAGATATGCAGTGAACTGTAATAATTCATACTTGTGACACTATATGTTCAAGTATTGCCCTCAGCTATCTTGTCATAAGTTATCTGCTCAGATAATTAATCCAAATATAATATTAAATTGATCATTTATCTATAAATCTGTATTCATCACTTGTAGTATTCTCAGCTCTGACACAGTTAACAACCCTGGATTAAATGTTGTAAGGAATCAAAATCATTAAATAATTAGAATGTCTGTCTTAAAGCTGTTTGTTTTGTTTAATGTTATTGTCAGTGGCGCACATCTTTGTAATACTAATAACCTCTTACGATTACTAACAGACGAGCTGTCTCTAGCCATACAAAATATAACAATGTGTATTTAGTGACATCAGTATGCTGTTATTAAATATTTACCCACATGGGTTTCATGTATTTAAAGCCTTAATAAATCTTCTCATACAAAATTAGTCATGTTGTACGGAGTCTCTATGCCCTCAAATCTGAAGCTCTTACACAGACCCTAGCCATAAACTAAAGCCATTGTAACCTATACACTATGTAAAAAAAAAAAAAAAAGCTGAAGGTGAATCTTTGACCTTTCATCAAATTAGCCACGTCCTTCAAGGGTTTCAGTTTCCACAGATCTATACATGATAAGGTCAGACAATGTTCCTTGGTTTGAGAGGGTGAATTCCTTCAGTTTCTGCTACATTTTGCACTTGTAAGATTTTAATTTACTTAAGTTTTTAAATTAAAATTTAGAATGTCAATTCTGTTGTATAAATTGCAGTTTCTTACAATTTAGTTAGCTTGTCCTTTTACAGTAATAAAGACAGTCAGTCCAACCAGAAACATACAAACTACATTAAGTATGACTTGAATAAAATAGATGATTGAGGCTTTTTTGCTTTATTTTTTATTTTTTTTGTACTGTAAATTTTGTTCATGAGATTGAGGAAAAAAAGGGTTGACCTAAATGCTGAATGACTGGATTGGATTTTCTGTTAGTTGCCAGTTGTACTGCAAGATCTGTAAAGACCCTCAGTGGAATTTACAAAGTGTTGGACTCTTTTAGACTCTGTTGTAAGTACCGTTGCAGTGAGCACAAAGTGCTATTCATAGTCCAGATACTTGAGACGCTTGGCAAATCAAAAGCTCCTCCTTTGGTTTCCCTAGGGTGTTAATGTCGTAACTGAAATAATGTCCGAGTCTCATCAGTAACATCAGCAAACAACTGATCTGAAATCATTACAATTTTGAAATATGGACAGCCAAGCAGAAACAGGCCATTATAGTCATGCCTGGGGTAGCTTTTAATTCTTTGTCTTTTTTGTGTGTACCCCAAATGCCCAGCTTGCTCATGTTTCACTAATTTAAGTCCACTTGTGCGCACACACAGCCCAGAATCCCACTGGACATATCCGGTTTCATCTAAAAACAGAGTTCCTTGTTCACTGCGATGATATTGAACACTGAAACAAAACAGTATGTCTGTTGTCATGCCACAGCCCCGGATTATCTCCCACTTATCAGGTGCATTTTTTATCAGGGAGAGGGAATAAATGGGTCGGTCCTGCTACCTCAGCAGGTGGGACGGGCTACAGAGTCACTCTGGATCTCCCAACCTGTTACATAGACCTGCACACTCGAGCAGGAACCACAGCACAGAGTGTGTATGTGCAGAGGCAGACAATGGTTTTTCTAACAACTAAAATGATGCAAAGGACTGCACTCTTTGTGACGTTTGGGGGTTTGGTCACTTCTCTGATCACCACCTTCCTTCCCCTGTGGAAGACAATGAACTCTGAACTGAACGAAGTGGAGAACTGGTACTCTGGACTGTGGCACACCTGCCTTTACACCGAGGAGGTTGGAATTCAGTGTAAGGCCTATGAGTCCATCCTGGGACTGCCGATGGACTTGCAGATCTCCAGGGTGCTCATGTCGGTGTCCATAGGCACCGGAGGCTTAGCTCTGCTGGCTGCCTTCCTTGGACTGGAGGGGGTTGAGATGTGTGTGCGGCACCCTGGCCTGAAGAGAGGGTTCCTCATCTTCGGCGGGGTGCTGGCCTGGGTGTCAGGGCTCACCACTCTGGCTTCTGTCTCTTTTGTGGCCTACACAACTGTGGTAGACTTCTGGGACGAGGGTTTTCCTGATGTGATGCCACGCTGGGAGTATGGAGAAGCAATGTTCTCTGGATGGTTCGGAGGTTTGGCTCTGGTCATCGGAGGGACTCTCTTCTTTATAGCTGTGTGCATGGCGGACTTCAACCAGAGACCACCAAGTGTGCCAAACAGTCCGCAGGTGAACAACAGGACAAGGCACTACCTGAAGACAGAGGTTTTATAGATTCCTTATTGTCGAATATATCATCTGCACATTCATGTACTTCATATCGAGACCTGTCAGCTTGTGGACTTGAGTGATGAGATATGAAATTACTTGTGAAATACTTCAGTAGCTCTATTTGTGTGACAATGACAAGAATAACATTTTCTGACTTGAAAGCTACATGGCTGTTTCTGTTTTATTTCTTCATTTCTAAGTCTAAATTGTTACTGACAGTATCAACATGTGTCTGTAACCTCCATCTCTGGTTAATAGAGAAATTGTCCTCATTAGGTTTTTCTCAAACTATTAAAGTAATGTGAGATAGTAAGCAGCTGTAGTAGTTCTTATTCCTGTAATGTCTACAGAGTCTGGATAAATAGGATGGGAAGACTTTATTTGCCAGTAGATGTGCACCTAGTGCACACAAAACTTTTCTTTGAATAAGAGTATAAATAACATGACAGAATAAGAATAACTCAAAAGTAACCTCTTGATTAAACATTGTAACAATTTGGATTTCAGACCTAGGAAGCATGTCATTTGCATGTCTTTGACCTCTGTAGGTTAATTTGAAAGGTAAATGAAATGTGAATCTCTGAGCTCACATCTTTGTTTTTTCAGTGATTGGTATATGTATGAATGAAGTGAAGCAGAATGTCACGAGTGCAACATTTTGTTTAAAATGTAACAAAAATAGCAGTAACCTAAATGTAAAGTCCTCAGAAAAAGTACATAAAGATGTATAGAAGTACAAAAAGTAAATAGCAACTCTCCAGCGCCATGCACAGGTCAGTATATAACTTACAGGAACCCTGACCGATCTGAACAAGCTTGAAAATCTCCAACATTAGTACTAATCTTAGTGTACCAGAGAAAAGAAGAGGAGTTGTGTTTTGAAACAACATTTTGAACTGAGCCATGTTGGTTTTTAAAAAAATGACTTTTCAGGGTCTCTGAGCCCACTGCCAGGGCAGGAGTGAATAGTTGCATTCCAGTGCTGCAGCTCTTCTGTGTTAAATTTCGTTTCGGGGAGGGACTTGGCAGCACCAGCTCCTCTTAGTCCTTAATACACTATTTGGCTTTGGTATACTGCTGTACACTGTGATGATTAGAACTGATTTGGACATTTTTTTGTCAGTTTCTTGGATGTCTCAACAAATCACGAATAAATACCGAATAAATTACTGAGATCAGTTTGCATCATATCAAACTGTGTCTAGGTTGTGTTGAACATGCCCATTTCCTTAAACGACACTCCTTTTACATCTAATTAACAGTCAAGTTGAACCCACCCTAATAACAGCTGACATTAATATTTTGGTAGGCGATGATTTTATATTTTAGGCTATGAATGATTCACTCACTTCTCTCGCCTCTCTTAATCTGGGTTTTTGGATGCTGCAGTGCTCTCTGGCCTCTGCAGAAGAGAGTCCCCCCTGTAATTCAATTAAACTGAGTGATGTATTGGGGAGAAGCGGGCCCTCCCCACTCCCCGGGAGAGCCTGATCAGTCATCTTGTTGTACATGTGCAGGCTGCCCACCCCTGGCTTCTACTCAAACACGCTTTTACATGTGCTTGAACACACGCAGAGAGCAACACAAACATCCTGACACTGGAGCACATGTGCACGTGTCAGCTGTCAGCACACTGTACAAAAACAGTGCAAATCTCTTTTATCTAAAAAATATAACTTTTCATTTGGACTTTGAAGCAATGTCAGGGTTGTTAATGCTGCATCCTAATCATCATCTTGTGTCAGTGCTGTCATAATTTCCATAGAAATAGAAATGTATCTGAGATTATCAAGTGAATGACCTTGTCCCAGCAGTGTTTCAAAGGGGAAGCACAGTTCCTCCTACAGTGGGAGCATAAGGAATGGAAATATCTTGGGAGCTCATTTCTATAAGACTTAGTATACCTTTTTAATCCTGCTCCACCCTACCCCCCCCGACTGAAACTGGGATTTACTGCACCAACTGCACTTTCATTCTTTCTCCCTCTGCTGCACACACTGAAAGAAGTGTAGCACACACATACTGTAAGAGCTGTTTTAGTGTTCAAAGCATGCAGCAGTCTGAAGAGTATTTGTTTTTATGGCTCCTGGTGTCCAGTATAAATACAATAAATGTCACACTGGTAAGTTTTAACAATAGCTGATACTCCTGCGGCAGCACAAGCATGCAGCACAATGCATGCACAGTAAGGAGGCAGTGTGATAAGTGGGCAGTCAGACCAGGCAGTGCAGTGGGGAGGGCAGCAAGTGTTTGATCAGGCTTAACTGGCAAATCGGGTCTTTGACATCTGATGGCGAGGCTAAAAGGGTCTGAACAGAAAAGCAAGCAGGAGAGAGAGAGACTGTGTGTGTATGTGTGTGTGTGTGTGTGTGTGTGTGTTTGGGAAGGAGAGAGGAGGGGTGGGAGGACGAGGGCAGGGAACGGTGAGAATTCATGCTGTGTTAGCATCCCCTCAGCAACTCCATCAATACTGCATACAGCTGAGGAGCTGGCAGAGGTCCTCCGTGCTGCATTTGCAGGCTCGGACAGGGAAAGAGAGCAACTCCCACGACCGGTCTGCTCAGTCTGCTGCTGGAGGGGGTACACTCACACACACACTCACACACACTCAGTAGAGCCGCTGCTGCATCAAGAGGCAGAAGAGGAGAGCGGAGGAGGGAACACATAGACTGGAAATACTCCAGTGGACAGAGCCAATCCCGGAGAGGGACAGGATTGTTAGTAGACTCATGTGCTGATATGCTACCGTACTCTGCAGGGGAAGCTGAGCACCAGGGAGTTTGACAGGATCTCAGTGCACCTGCTCCATGTATACTGGTAAGATGATTTATTCCTTTTACAGTCAAGGAAATATAGCTCTGTCTCATTAGTTCCCAATATGATGAGTTTATGTGATGGTCTGTGTATAATCAGATTCATTTCTTGAGGTGGATTTTGCCTGCATTTGTGCACTATGGGCACATACAGTACTTGTATGGAAGTTGTTTGCTCCCCGGTTCCCTTGGGAACACTGAGTACTGTGGTGCAGTATAGAAAACTGAAATCACAATACCAGAAACACAGAGGCACAGTACATAGCAGATTTTGATTTATGTAAAACAAGACCAGATTCAAACAGATTCCAACACTCATCTACAGGTCTGATTAAGTTTTTAATAGTTATTACATCAGTAACTCTTTATGAAAAATTGGGGGAAATTATATATCACACTTTTGTATATATTGGTTTTAAAAGCTACTAATATGTGTGTGTATTTGTTTGTGTGTGTGCATGTGGAGAAATTGGTCAATAGCAGACTTGTTATATGGAAGCACAGCTCCTCTGTGGGGGTGTACACCCCTTTGTAACCACCATTCCAGTTTTCCATGACATCATGGAGAGGTTATCGCTCAAAGCGGCAGCAAAATTACCTGATAGAAGTCGGCAGTGCTATTGTTAACCATCTTTACAGAAGACTATAATCTTCAGAATTTAAGGTTTGGGTCAACTTTTTAAAGAAAAAAATGGATAAAGTAATGCAAAATGTTTCTACTTGATGGACTCCTTTGACTGCCACAAAACAATGCTGATTGACGGTTTAATCTTTGTTTTCTAAAGCCACGTGGCATCTATGTATTATTCTAATTACTAAAATGGTTGTTTTTGAATTCCATTTAAAGCTTAACTATAGACGCTTGACTATAATACTATATGACCTTGTCTGTAACATGGTAATAACCACTACCATCTGTCCACAAGCAATCAATATAAACATTTGTAAGAATGGTGTGAATGAACATGCTCACAAGGACGATTGTGTCACGTATTAGAGCTTCTTAATGGGGATTGTGGTTCCTTGTAATCCACTCTTTATTCTTTTATAGTTACGACATGTAGGCAATGGAGTAAATAGAAGTCAGTCAAAAGCTTCTTGGCAGTTTAGGGGACATTGTGGTGACTGAATGGACGAAGGTGCATAAATCTATCTTCAAACACTTGTCTACTTCCCCCTCGCTTTTGTCTCCTTACATTGTGCACAATCAAAATAAGAAATTCAGGAATACTATAAAGATCAAAGATTGAAACCTCTAACAATTTCACCCACTTGTCCCTTACACTGAATGCTTCCTGAAGCTGATGGTAAACAAAATAGATAACCACTAAAAGCCTGGTGAGAGAGCACTTTTGCTCAACAGTTTGTTTACGCAATCAGGGGATGATTCCCCCGGCTTATCTTGTATTTCTCAAACCAGGAGAACATGCTCCAGGAGAACATGCAAACTGTGAGCGAGGGAATGAGGTGTGGTCCAATATTAAGAGTGCAGTTAGATTGTTGTGAGCTCTGGTCCTTTATCAGCCGAGGATCAGAGAGCTCTAATCGTTAACTACAGGCTGACACACCCGCTAAGCAGGTGTTTGAAAAAAACACAAACCACCAGTTTGTTGGAGGTGAATGAACCAGCAGCTCTTCTTTTATTCAGGTGCTGCTGCAAGTCCAGGGCCTAGAGAGGGACATGTAATTACCAGGTACTAATTAAATGTTTTTACTACATATGGACATTACAGCATCTGTTCCTCTGCTGCTGATGTTTATTGGTGAGGATTAGGTTTGTTACTGGGAGGAGGGGTTCTTTCTAGAAATGTAAAGAAATGTAAAGATGTAAAGATGTAAAGATTAATGTCCCTCTCTTGGTGTGTCCATCTTTGTAGAGCAATAACATCACTGTCTGCTGTTGTAGAATATGTTTTCCTGAAGGTGGAGACCAGTTTTGAATGATGGATGTGACCGTCAGAGCGCGGGCACTATGGTGCTCAACATTCCTGCTTTTTTCACTCACAGTCAGTTTATAGAGTGGCCTCCTCACCACCAACTAGGAGCTGAATTTTGTTAATTCTCCCCTCCAACATTCCAGTAACAGGTATTACATTTGTAGGGAAGTGAGTGAAACTGACAGCTTGTTTGCAGGCAGGATTATTAGCACTGCTTGGGGACAGGTCCAACAGTGAAAGAGCGGGATCTGCGTCATATGTTGTGAGGACCAAATCTGCTTAACCTACTTTAGTTTTGCACAAAATATCTTGGGCTTGCTGGAACTCCAGGTTGGCAGCTCTATGTGATCCAGCTCTTTGCGACAAATTATTGAAGTGGCAACATGTGAGAGAGAAGTCTTAGTACAACGCCTCTCTCTTCGGGAAGTGATTTGATATGTTGATCTGTATTTAGTGGAACACACTACATCAAAGGCTCTGCTGGGTTAGCGTGGCTGACTGCACGCAGGAGCTTGGGACATAGATTTGGACGCACATTGCAGGAATACGGACCAGAAATTGACATGATATTAGAGCCAACATTCATCATTGGCTTTTATTTATTTTTTACATTACATAACTTCCTGCAACAATATGTTTAAAAAAACAGTGATGAAAAAAGTATTTAGATCCTTAACTGAAGTAAAAGTGCCAGCACAGCAATGGAAAAATATTCGAAACCCTACTTAATTAAAAATACGGAAGTATTAGCAATATATAGTCAAAGTATCAAAAGCAAATGTGCTGGT
The DNA here is from genome assembly GCA_031216445.1 of Lateolabrax maculatus. Classification (NCBI taxonomy): domain Eukaryota; kingdom Metazoa; phylum Chordata; class Actinopteri; order Acropomatiformes; family Lateolabracidae; genus Lateolabrax; species Lateolabrax maculatus. The sequence goes on from CM062217.1 coordinate 14,643,078, forward strand.
TCTGTAGAAAAATGGCTACTGTGATTTGTATATTTAGATAAGACAAGATAAGATAAGATATGCTTTATTGTCCCCGAGGGGAAACAGTGTAGCACTAGTGCTTGATTATATGTGACATTATTATTGTTAATACTGATGCAACAATATGTAAGCAGCATTTTAATGTTGCAGCTGGTTGAGGTAGAGATAATTTTAAGAACTTTATATACAGTTAGGTATTTCAGTCCAGAACTTCCCAACCTAGGGGTCTGGCCCCCTCAAAGGGTCACAAGATAAATCTGAGGGGTCATGAGATGATTAATGGGAGAGGAAAAACAAACAAATGAAAAAACACAAATCTGTTATGAGTTTTTGGGCTCTTTTTTTCTGAAATATTGAATACTTTTACTGCTTTGGGCAGGAAACTCTTATTTAAATAAAACCATAGATTCACATGCCAAAAGGTTTGGGAATCACTGATTTATGTTTTTTTATTTCACCTTAAAATCTTAATCTGCAAAGTCCCTACTAGCTATAGCTGTCAATTAAATGTAGTGTGGTAAAAAGTTAAAATAATTCCCTCTAAAATGTAGTGGAATAGAAGTATAAAGTACCTCAAAATTATACTGAAGTACAGTACCAGAGTAAATGTATTTTGTAGAGAGTAAATGTATCTCCTCTGACTGTGGCCAGTCTTTCCATTTCTCATTTGTCCTCAGGAACATTTTCTAAGCAGTGCTCCATTCAACACTGCACACTTTTTTTTCTGAAGTTCAAGGACATTAAGATGTGCTCAGAATATCAAGCAGTCCTTTTGGTTGTACCTCAAAAGGATAATTTGGTGATGGATTGCACCATGTTGAGTGATACACCTGCCATCCCGCATAGCAGCCAGTGCTCTGTGAGTAACTAACTACTGTATGTGTGGGTGAAATACCAGAGCTGGCAGAAATGTGAGGGCAACGTGGCAACAAAACAAGGGGGATTTTGAAACTGAAGGGGCCCCTGCTTCCCTTTAAAGCGCAGTGTGACGAGAAAGTTAATAGGTGTCGGACTGCTGTTAATATTTAACGGTTTCCCATGCAATATGCATGAACAAAGGTAACAATGTGTGTGGAAATGTTCCTAATTAACACAATTGCTTCCTTTTTACAAGCACTAACATGTTATATGGACACACACACACACACACACACACACACTCACACAGAAAATAGTCTGGCTAGCTATCCTCTGCAGTCTAATCCTGACTCCTTCAGACACTTCAGAGCAACATCAGCCACTTTTTGTGATAAATAACACAAAGACAAACACAGTCAGTGACTGTGACTGATTAGATGACACAGGACCATGGAAACCAATGGGGGTTTCAGTTTGAAAGACAAAATCAAAAGCTAAAATTTGAAACTTTCGCCTGAGAAACAACAAACAAGCCCGGTTGTTAGAGAGGGGAAAAACTCTTATATCATGACAACAGCACATTAGACTTTACACTCGTGTAAACCAGTGAGACACGGATCTGTCTGGTGCGTGTGTTTGTGTTGTTGATGATGCAGCTCCCTCTGCCCATGCAGATTATGTGGAGGAGCTGACGTGTGCGATGGCCGGCCTGGACCTGCAGGTTCTCATACACACAGTTCTGTGTTATCGTTACCTCTCAACCAAGCAGCCGAGCGCGAGGATCTGACCGCACCCCCCCTCCCTCTCCCCCTCCCTCCCTTTCCCTGGGTGTCCCTCAATCCAGGGCCCACCATGGGAGGATGCTTCTCCAAACCCAAACCAGGTAACCAACACGTTTCCCTATCTCACTCAGGAGTAGGCTAGTTTAGTTTGAAAGAAAAAATACACCAGGTGGACAAAATAACAGGAACATCTTACCTCTATAGGTAGTCTGTGCTGTTGTTGTATTGGATTGCATAACACTGTAGGGTGGCCATGTTATTTTGTCCACCCCTGTAGATTCTATCCTGCTTTTGGGATTTCCAGCAGGGCTGGGTGAGGTGATTATAATAATTCTCACACTATTGAATAGGATTTTTCCTGTTATCAATATGATAATGTCCAAAAAATTACTTAGAAAATACCATAATCAAAGTGATGTTCAAAGCAATGAACTGTTGCATTACATGAGACCACACTATTTGTATTTATAACATAAGAACCTCAACTAACTCATGTTATTAATCTTTATTCACAGTGTTGTTCAGGTGGAAAGTCAAACAGTGTAGATCAAAGTTGGAGTCTGATGAATATTTAATGTTGAAATGCAGATTGCTGAGGGTTCCTTGTGGTTTAAAACTTCTCTTACAAATATTTCCTGCTGTTATTGTACTTTAAAGAAAGGTTTCATAACATGGCAGTCCATGTACTGTCTGTGAAGATGAGGTGCAGGAAAATATAGGTATTTTGCTCATGATTCCAATTGAAACACTTTATTGGTAATATAAGAAAGACAATCGATCAATCATTTTAAACTGAAAACACATGTTTCAATGTTGTACTGTTTTTATTAAGAGACCAGTTTTTTCTATGCGGTAAAAATGAACAATTTGTTTATTTTTTTAAATATATGTAGGGACAGTTTGTTCAGTTTGAATCATATTCAAAGCTACCTACAGCCTCCAAATCCTGTTATACATGTCCTTTCATATCCAGCCTCCGATGTTTTCAGTATAGTGTTTTGTGTGGGAGGAATTTTAATGCTCTCTCTGGCATCTTTGGTCAAGAGGATTACTGAGACATGAATATCCAAATATGACAGTGTGTGTGGATCCGTTTCAGTGGTAGCATGGCTAGGGGATTAGCCACCATGCTTCATTGCAGTCTTGCAGGTGATAATAACTGACTGTACTTCCCATTCAGGTGTATATGATGTATATCTCATGGAGATGGAGTGAGGAAGACAAGGGACTAGTTGTCTGTGTACAAATGATTGAACAGAAGCCGCTGACTGTCAGGCCTCAGTCAGTGTCTATCACAGTGCGACCTCCAACTACTAACGATCAATAACAAATCAAACTTCACACAGTGGGGTTTTAGACAGATTGTCTATATATTTTATAGATTCACATAAGAAATCTGTGCATAGACATGAACTCTCAATACCGAGCCACTAGCACTCATTTAATGTTCATTTTCTTTAATGTCCATCTTGTGTTGCTGAAAAAGCCACTGAGGAGACTTTGAGGAGACTGTGAAAGATTGTTTAGTTTACCCTGTCAAAGTTTTCTGGAGTAGCACAATTTGAATGCATACTTTCTTACAATTTATGTGCTGATTTCAAATAATGCACCTTTTATAAAAGTGTTTACATAATAAATCACACTTTATCTTTTGTGTGATTTATGATTATTTTGGCCAGAGAGGACATGGCAGAGCAGCTCAGTCCTTTATGATTCTGATCACTAATATTTTCATGATAATCAAGTTAGAGGTTAACCAAGTCTAACCTCAGTCTTGTAGTATATTCTAAGTTGATGTTTGTCGCAAAATTCAGCTCAGACATGTGTTTGATATGAACATCCTCATCATAAAGGTACCAAAATATAGCAGAGATTCAGATCAACTGTGATGATGTTACCATCTAATCTGAGCAGAGAGATTTTACTGCTCAGTACTGCAACTGAATTTGTTAATGAATCCTCCAACGTCTATGACATAAAAGTCCCAGTGAAATTATACATAAGGATCTGAGCACCCTGTGCTCATTCATAACTAAATAACATGTTTGTGTTAATGCTCTGAAAAAGATCAAAATAAAAGCTTAAAGAATATATTTTAGTATCAAATGAAGCGTCAGTGTGGTGATTTAGCAGCAGACATTACAGCAGCATCTAGAGATTCTCTTCTGCTGTGGAAAGCTTTCTCTTTCTTTTCTCCTGCGATTGCACTCACTATTATGATTTTCCATTGATTTTAATTAAGACTTGCTCAGCAGGAGAAAATTCCAGCCAGATTACTGTGTAAGAACCGGATGATCAGCACATTTTTCCAGCCGAACAGATAAAGCCTGCTGCAGTGAAAAAGGAGTTACACAACTGTTTCTTAATGTTCAGAAATATAAACCCAACAGTGGTCCATCAGATGTCATCCCAAAAAACAGATAAATATATTCCACTCTGTTATAGTTTGTTTTCTTAACTGTCTCTGTAGGTAAGCAGAGAAACTGAAAATATACACAAAACACTACTGGTTTATTGGCACTTAAATAGGTTTTTTTGTGTTTATGTCAGTTTCCTTTATGGAAATCTCATTATTTAAGGCATTGTTATCCTGTCAAAATCACCTTTTCCCACTTAGTAAATGAATTTAGATGTAGACGGATTGAGAGGTGTCTGAGTAATGTATGATTCTCTTTTAATTCAGTGGTAATTTTTATGGAGCTCCATGTAGTTATGCCACTTGCTAGAAAGTAGAAAGGAAAATAATATAAAAGGAGACAAGGTTGCCCTTACACATGCGCCTTCCTGCTTTCATTTGTTTCAGTTGTGGAGATGTCAGACTCAATTTGTCCCAAAGTTGTAGACGTCTCTGCTAGCTGAAAGGCAAATTACTCTTCCAAAGCAATGGAGAAGGTTGGTAATAAAATAATAGAGGACAGGTATACAGGAATAATAGTTCAATCCACTGGTGATTTGTAGCATTAATAATCTGACAGTATTTGTTAAACAGATTTCTATCTGAAATCTTTACAACATCATTTTACTGCTCATAGTAGTAAGAGAAATTGTGATTGCACTGCATTTTCAGATATTTTCTAAGTGAGACGTGTCTGTGTTGTGCAGTTGAAGTAAAAGTGGAACTCTCTCTCCTGGAAAAAGAAAAAGAGGTGGATGGGCTGTCACCTAATGGCAAAGCGAGTCCCTTTGCTGACTGCAGACCTAATGGGGCCCTGGGACATGGCTCTGATGACGACTCCAACCCACTGCCCCTGTACCACAAACCACGAGACTATGTGGAGGCCTCCGTCTGTCATGTTAAAGATCTGGAAAACGGACAGTAAGACAATGAAAAATACAACATTTTTTTCTTAATACACCTAGCACACTAACTCATGCACACATGCATGAGGGGGTAAATAGGTCGTTGCAAAGTTGTTGCTGTAGTTGTTGTCCTGATTCGTCCTTGCTGTATTGTCATCATGACATTTTTCTTCCGTGTGTGTTTCCTAGAAGAATTTAATCATAAAACAGTTATGAATACACAGACACGCCTTTTTGTTTTTGTGTGTTTGACAGGATGCGAGAGGTTGACTTGGGAAATGGCAGAGCTTTGTTGATCAAAGAACACGGGGAGTTCTCAGCCATGGGCCACAAGTGTCCACACTACGGAGCACCCCTGGTCAAAGGTGAGTAATGTATCTTAGGTATGATTTTTTAACATTCTTGATAATATGTAATATCATACAGTTGATATTCTTGTCATTCCAGGTGTGTTGTCAAAGGGACACGTGCGCTGTCCCTGGCACGGTGCATGTTTCAACATTGCAACAGGAGACATTGAGGAATTCCCTGGGCTGGACAGCCTGCCTACCTTCCAGGTGACCTTCCCCGCTGGTGCTGGTTCTTAACACATTCCCTGCCTTATCATGTCTCTAAGCACCATCAAAAAGTGTACACATCACTCATGTCTGTTTGCTCCAGGTCAGAGTTGAAAAGGACAAGGTGATCATTCGTGCAAACAAGCAGGTAACAAGAAAAAGAATGTGGAGAATTTATGGAGAGGAATAAACGGACCACCTGATTGATCTGAGATCTTTTTTTAAACATTTCCAGGCTCTTCAGTCACAGAAAAGGTCAAACCCCATGGCCCGTTGTTCAGCAGTCATTAACTCCAGCACGGGCTTCAGCCATGTTCTCATCATCGGCTCAGGTCAGTGTGTTTTTGTGTCTCTCTCTTTATTCTCTCACTACTCGAACGACAAGGATCCGGTCTTCTTCAATGTTATTTTCCTCTTTTGTGGTGAACCTCTCTGCAGGTCCAGCAGGTCTGGTGTGTGCAGAGACACTGAGGCAAGAGGGCTTCACTGATCGCATCGTCATGTGCACTATGGACAGACATCCTCCATATGACAGGCCTAAACTGAGTAAGGTTTGTACACAGACCCTGACCACATAAACTGTGACGAAACTGACTTTGCCAAGAAAGTTACGTAACAGACTGCAGAGGTGCTGCATTGGTCAGTGGTGCTAAAACAGGAGCTCTCTGGGGAACAGCTGCACTCGCAGCAACAAAGATTCAAAGAAAGTGACTTGTGCACAAGTAAACAGAGAGAACTGAATCTAAAAGGATGTGATTTTCCATTTCCATGAAAAGCTTGAAAAAGCTTTTATTAATTGGCTGCAGTTTGGGAAAGATTGGTTTTGGATTCAGGGATTTTTGTTTCATTTTACTTTATCGTTGATGTAGTCACTAACTTGCACCGATTTGCTGACCCTTAGTCCTTAGACAGCACAGCAGAGCAGCTGAGATTGCGTTCCATGGACTTCCTACAGGACCACGACATTGAATTGCTCACAGAGAAAGAGGTGAGAAGTTGTGACCTCAGAATCTGAAGTGAAGACTGATTTTATCATGGCTAATGATACATCAATTAATTAAGTAGATCTATCTTTGGCCATTTCAAACAAAAATCCATCGCATGAACCTGTATGTTTGCTTCAGGCCGTGGCAATAGATGTGAAAACACGATCTGTGACCTTTGAAGATGGCTTGAGGATGGAGTACAGAAAACTCTTTATTGCTACAGGGAGCAAGTAAGTAAAAAAAATCATGTGCTACTTAAGCAGTTGAGATTATAAATTAATAAACTGACACCTAATTGCTTTCATTTCCTGCTTGGAAGACCTAAACCAATGAACTACAAAGGCAAGGACGTCAGGAACGTGTTTCACCTCAGGACGCCTGAGGACGCCAACAGCATAGCGAGGCTGGCAAACAACAAGAACGCTGTGATTGTGGGAACATCATTTGTTGGTTAGAAAAATTTATTTTTATAAACACATTCTTCTCATTTGTGCTGAATAAAGTGAGTGAAATATTTAGGGAAAGAAACACCAGGAAATGTGTTGGTAAAGTGTTAAGCCACCACAAGCAGCTTCAGTATGGTTTGGCATTGATTCTATACGTTTTGTTAAAGTCAATTAGAGTTTCTAAAACACGAAACAAAAGATATTCCTTCATTTGATGTTTTGATAATGGTGTTATCAAAGAAAGCGCTGTCAAGCACACTGATTCCAATATCTTCTATAGGTGTTCATCAGGGTCGAGATCTGGACTCGTATTTATCAAACCTCTAAGAATTAACAGCCGACGCAATAATTTTAATCTTTACCGTTGCACATTCCCTGGACAATATTTTGCACATTCCTGCACAGTTTTGTCATTTTCATCTTAAAAATATATATATTGCACATATTTAATAATATTTTTCATATTCTGTATTGTAAATATTTATATTCCATTTTTATATTTATGTTAATGTTGACTTTTGCACTACTTGTCTCCTACTTCTACTTTCTTATAGTTTTATTGTTACGCACCAATACACCACAGCAAATTCCTTGTATGTGAAAATCTACATGGCAATAAATCCAATTCCGATTCTTATAAGTAATAATAAAGTTTTTCTCCAAGTGTGAAGAGTAAAACACATTTATCAAGTGACCTACTCCGACTTACAGAAAAATTGAAGAATAAACCTTTAAGAACAACTCTCAAGTGATCATGTGATTAATCAGGTGTATTAACAGCCAATTAGAGACAAGTATTTAGCCTACATATGGGGTACCTCAGAGAAATAGTATGATCACGATCATAATTCAAAAGGTGTGTGCTCACCTGTTTCTGTACTGCAGCCATCTAAAATCTACTCAACTACAACTTAAGATACCACTGGAGCTTTATTACATCAAAGAGTCATTTTAAGTAGTAAGAAATTTGATAAATAGCTTTAAGCTTAAAGCTTAAAGCAGTTTGATTTAAGCAGTTTTATTGACAAAGTTTGATGAATACAAGCCCTGGTGACTGTGGAAGAGATAACTTATGATTCACAAAAATGTCAATCTCATCAAACCATTCAGTGACCCCCTCATGTCCTCCACTCATTTATTCAGGTATTTTCTCACCCAGCAGTATCATTTTAAATTAACTATGACATATATTAACTGTATTCTGTTTATTTGTTGTGTTGGCAGGCATGGAGGTGGCTGCAGCTCTAACTGACAAGGCTCACTCAGTCTCTGTCATTGGGATCGAGACAGTCCCATTTAAAAAAGCTCTGGGGGAGAAAGTAGGGAAAGCCATAATGAAGGTATGGACAAGCTCCTGGGAAATCAAGCTTTTCAGACCATGAAGCTCCTCCAGAATACTATCACCATTACTCTCTATGGGAAGGACAAAGAATCCTTCTTGTTAAAATGCAAATCACGTTTTTCTGGTCAATACCCTGCTAACCACAAGAGAGAGTGTAAATCTTAGCAAGCAGACACATGCAAATGTTCTCACACGGTTACTGTGTCTGCGGCGTGTTTTGTCTTTGCAGCTGTTTGAGGTAAACAGGGTGAAGTTCTACATGCTGAACGAGGTGTCAGAGATGATTGGCCATCATGGACAGGTATTCAGAAAGTGAGAGAAACAGCATAACATGATGCTCAGAAAAAAAACTCACAAATGTATTCAAACATTTTGATTCAAAGGCTTCAAAACTTTGAGGCTGTGTTTGAGATCATTCCCTATCACAGTATACTGCACTAGACACTCAGTAGTTTACTCTATAGTGAGTGGTAGTTTAAGAGTTTGGAATTTTTGAGGGCACTATATAACGGATACGTTTCACACTGGAGGCTAAATTTAGTATGCTGTGTAGTAAAAAGGGTGGGATTTTGGACAAAGCGTGATTAGTTATGCAACACCACAGTTTTCCAACTAAGAAAAGCAAGGACAAAGAAAAACACAATTACTGAAATTTGACATATGAAATTACCGAAGCAGCTCTAACTTTGGCAGATAATTGTGTGTTTATTGTAGCACCCCATCACTCATAAAGAAGAGGCTGGCAGAAAAACATTATTTTTTAGTGGCCTTAAGAGTAATCTCCATTTTGTGTCGTCAATTCATAGAATGAATAGACGTGTCAAAGCTGTCAATGTATTATATAATAATTATGCACATCTAGTACATGGCCTGGACATTTTGTTTTTCCTGTGCCACAGCTGAAAGAAGTGGTGCTAAAGAGTGGAAAAGTCCTGCGGGCAGACGTTTGTGTCATTGGAGCAGGTGATGTCAAAGATGATGATGATTCTCTAATCTGCCCTCATTATCTGCAGTGACATATAATCACAGCAGATAATGAACCTCAATTTTGATGACTTTTGAAATCTCTTATGTATCTCCTCTCCTGCAGGAAGTATCCCTGCAACAGGTTTCCTGAAACAGAGCGGCATCCACATGGACTCCAAGGGCTTCATCACTGTCAACAAGGTATTTTCCAAAGCCTGAAGCCTGAGTGAAAGTGTTATGTCCCATATGTTTGTTAATATACTCCTCTAAACCTTCTCCCAGATGATGCAGACAAATGCGGATGGGGTCTTTGCTGGAGGAGATGTTGTGATTTTTCCTTTCCTGCCACGCAACAACAAGAAGGTGAACATCCCCCACTGGCAAATGGCTCACGTACACGGTGAGTGTGTTGCAGCTTGATCTGGAACAAGGCTGTTTACTGTCTGTGAGGATGATTTACATGCTTAAAGACAAGCATGTAAATGTTTCTTGTTTTCAACCTCACTGACAGGAAGAGTGGCAGCTCTCAGCATGATGGGCAGAGCCACTGAGATCAAAACTGTGCCTTACTTCTGGTCAGCCATGTTTGGGAAGACCATACGCTATGCAGGTAGGCCTTCCACCTGTCTTTGGTTTAAAGAGTGCTTGCTTTTTAACATAACATTTTATTATGAGGCAGACATGATGTAACAGAAAAGGTTTTGTCGGAGGTTGAATATAAGCTGAATTGTGCTGTCAAGTGTAATTACAACACTGCCATCTAGCTGTGAAATTAAAAATAAAGACGTTAGACTGAGTATTGAGCCTTATAATTTTTGCTGTTGGCAAATCCACAGATATATGTATATCATTTTTGTATTTGTGAAGGTTATGGTGATGGATTTGATGATGTCATTATACAAGGAGATCTGGATGAATTGAGATTTGTGGCGTTTTACACCAGGTAAGTTTGATCTCGTATTGATTCTTAGTTTATTTTACATAATAAAATAAACTCTAAAATGTGATATCTTGTATTTATGAGCTTATTTTAGTCTTAAATTGTGCCTCCTCATCTTATTTAACAATAGTTTTTCACTGTTTCTTACTCTGGTCCATCTATAGGAGTGAGGAGGTGGTTGCTGTTGCCAGCATGAACTATGATCCCATTGTATCCAGAGTAGCAGAGGTCTTAGGATCCGGAAAGACGATTAAGAAACGAGATGTGGAGTAAGTATCCTTCCAAGGCTTAAATCTGGTCACGGTTACAATAGCTGTTATGTTCTTTAGGTTTCTTAGGTTTTACTGTGAAGAAAAAACATGGAAAATCTTATCACTCTGACAGAAAACACAACGAGTTGTGGAGCTTGTGACTTTAATCACATGGAAAGTATTATACGAGCCAAACTAGTTGGGTTATTGAAACTACACATCAAATGACTATAGAAAAATTACACAAGATGTTATTTTGCTTAATTAATACAGTGATGCTTTATTTTACCGGCTATGTTACTTCAGAATAATTTCTGTGCTGATAATCAGCCATTCATTTCTAAAAGAATTGCTGGTGAAACTTAAATTTACGCCCCCCCCCATTAAGTATTTATAGGCGTCTATAAACGTCTATAAGTGTCTATAATGTTCTCGTAAGCAGATATAAAAAAAAACAATAGGTAACATTTTTTCAACAATGTTACCTTCTGCTACAAAGTATCCGTAACAGGTGTATAAACAGTAAATAGATGATAAATAACGTTAATAGCACAACATAGCAATAATCATATTTAATGATATTTGATTACACACATGAACAAAGCCTTAGTGTTATAAAACATTTATTAGCTGTTTATACACATGAAAAAAACATTCACAGGCAGAAACTGTTAATTATAACCTATGAAGGCATGTTGAAAATAGCAGTTTGACAAAAAAATCTTAACTCAAGGTCCACTTACTAGATTTCTTTTGAAGCTTTCTGAGGATGGAGTTTGCTTAGTTGTCATGAAGAGTGAAGAAGAAATATTTATACATAAATAAAATTAGCAATAATAAAATGAATACGTATATTTAAATATTTATATAAAATGTTAAGTTTTATTTATATGGTTACAATAGTTTAATATAACATAGTCATTCCTTATCTGTTTAAACAGTTCACCAGTCATAGTTGCTTCACAGGAGTTGACCAATACATTAATAAAGTCCTAAAAAGATCCATATATTTGCTTATGACTACATTATGTTGTGTTTTAGTGTGTTACAAACTATTTATTAATTGTTTATATACTGCTTATAAATGCTGAATTGGGAGAAAGGTTTAAAAGAAAGTGTATGTTAAAAAAACATTTTCCATTGTTGACTAAAAGACTTGATTGCACTAGGAAATAATAGTAATTAATTAATTCCCTATGATTATTGTCAAATGACATAGTCCTTTCCAGGAACATTTCAAAATAATTTACATGTCTGTGTCTTCATTATTAAATTATTATATTTTAGCAAACTATGGGACCTGTAAATAAGGTGTTAACATGTTGCTGTACTTGTGCTATTTTATTGTTGTTGCATACATTTCTGTCTGTTTTGGTCTGATTTGACTGTGGTGTTCCTCATGTCTCTCATGTCTTTCATTTCTAATAATGCAAACTCAAATTTTGAAGGATGTTAGCACGTCTTGGCAAGTATGAACAAACCTGAGCTTTTTCTATTGTCCATTTCACATAGAGTCTTGGGAGTTGTCAGCAATCGACTTGATAAACATGTGCATGTGAATGTGTCTCACGGCTGCTCTTTGGGTTTGCAGGACTGGAGACATTTCTTGGCTGATTGACAAAGGCTCTCAATGACTTCACATCTGAAGGTCACAAGGACAGACCCAAAGTCCCCCTCAACATGGACCCTTATGGTGCTGAGACACTGAGCAGCTATCCCAGTCTGGACACACACTCACACACACACTGGGGACAGGACTGTTGGACACACACTTCACAGAGGACGACACTGAAACTTGCTTTTGTTCCTGAGAGACACTTTAATGTGACAAACGGAGCCATACACAGTCTTAATATGCTGAATCACTGTGTTGGCAGGTCTTTTATGACAATGTTGTCATGTGTCACTACAAAGCAATATTGGATTCAGCCTCTGTAACTACCTGTACACTTTGTTTATAAGAAGCCAGGGATGGGCATTGGCATTTTTTTGTACAAATAACATTGTATATAATGTAGCTATAATCCTGAATGCACTGTAACAAAATAAGAACATACAATTTGAACTGAATTTTTCTAAGTTTTAAATAACAGATTTGGTTGTATGCTCACATACAGCTTTAGATCTGCATGGTAAAATTTACTATGATAGGACAGAATAAGAATAAGCCCCTAAAAAGACTTTTCAATCTAGATGCATCAGCATACAAAGCTTAAATCTGATAAAAAAAAAAACAAACTGCATAATCACTTGCAGCAGAACCCTGAATGCAGCTTCAACACACACTCACGCAGCTTTAATTCGTAATAAATGACAATTTCTAGGATTACAACATGCCTATTTGTATTGGTTGCCTTGCTAGTAGATTACACAAATGAAATTCTAATAATACTTTGATCACACACACTAGTGCTTGCCCAATAGATTAATGTATTTTCTAACAAATAGATATCACCCCTTACAAATCCTATAGTAGCTTAAGGTTCTTTGTTTAAAGCTGTCACCTGCATTGGGATATTCTTTGTTACTAACTCAGGGAACTGAGGTTTGTGGCCTGGCCTTACTGGGCTTACTGGTCCTTTTGCAAGCAGAAATATATCTGTTAGTTTATTTTTTATTTTTCCCAGTTATTGTAATTTATCAATCTTTCTCATTTTCATTCAGACCTGCTTGTAATGGGTGTAAAGCAGGGTATATAGCGGATCATTGATTACATCCTAGTGTGCTGATGATCCCAAAATACTTGAGCCCGACACACAAGTCAACACAGCATCTCGAAAAGCATTGTTGTTCCTACAGAGAAGCCTGGAATGGCATTTTTATAACTAAACTTTGAAATAAAAGACTTCCAACAATAACTACTCGCTGCTTTACACAATGTTTCATTCTCCATTTTACTCCATCTGTTGTTAACTGTGCGTGTGTGCATTCTTGACTGTATTGACCAGGAAAACAGCAGGGTCAGTTGAGTACAGGTCAGTAGAAAATGTTTAATTTGTTTTTTTTCGAGGAAGTGACAAAATAGTTTGCAGCTTTATGAAAAAGTTTCATTCTTTGAGTCGTGATGACTAAAACAGATTTCAAGTCAGAGTCTAGGTTTCACACGATAAAAAAATCTTGGAAAAATTAAACAGAGTAGATAAATTCACACAAGTTGTAAATAACATATCTCATAAAACAAAGAGTTTCCCTAATGAGGAGGATACCTGGGATATCTAACACAAACTGACAGTGTTCACAATAATATTGCAAACAGCCCGCAGAGGTTTTCTATATTATTTGGGTAAAAAGCACCTCAAAGACTAATAAATACATCAACAAACACCGGAGAGAAGGCAGTACATGATGTTATAGCCATGAAACTACATTTGAGTTACATGGATCCATAGACAACATGAAGGATTCAGAGCTCATTAACAACTAGGAGATACACATCAGTGCAGTGACAGACCCCACTGAGCACCAGTTTTAAAGTACTATATCACAGGTCTTGACTGTGGTTTATGTAAATACTATCACATGAAAATGGTTTATCTACGATGCCTGTACAAGTCACACAACTAAACAAACATCAGACAGTAGATCTTTGGAGGCAGGAGAACGCTTGTAGCTCTTACTGGTATGAAAATATTTGATAAAATGTCTGACCATAATGCCCAATCACAGCATTGGTTATTGCAGTATTGCTAAGAGTCAGAATGGTAAGACAAGTGTAGGAGATTCTGGTTTGTTATAAAGACAACATGACAGGACGGTGCAGTGAGAGTTGAGGATCACTGAGAACAACGAGAACAGGCTTTATAAGAGGACATCTTAAAAAACATTTTTGCTAGCAGAAAGCAGTTGTAAACACTTCTTCCTGGTGTCAAAATGTATGTACTACAAAAACTGAAAGACATCTATTCACATTATGAAATTTGCTTTCATCACACGACTACAATCACAGCTTGTACTGGCTAATAAAGGCACTTTTTCAATTTTGAATCTTAATATTTAAGATCTGGAGATGATATATTTTGGCAGTGATCGCTGCTGCATTAGAGGCTACTTTTATTATTAAAGAAAAACCTGATCATTTGGTGGACGATCACCTTCTTATAAAGTCACTTATTCCACTGTAAGGGCCAAACGATCTTCCAGCAATACGTCGACATCCATGTGTAAACTGTCTTCAGCTTACCTGGGGTCAGAGATCATATTCTGCTGCACACTGCTGGAGGTACCACTCATACAATTTTCCCTGTGGAGTAAAATTAACTATGTGAAATTCACAATTCTTATGTTTCAAATTTGACAAATGAAAAGGTTAACTAAAACATATTAAAAGTAATTATACAAGTTATATTCATATAGATTTTCATGAAATCAAACCCCGTTTTTAGTTATTCTGCTTCTTTTTTTGTTTTCTTTGTAGTAGCCATTCAATGTATTTAAATTCTGCAATGACCTCTCTATGTAGATTTAATTGCCACTGAGTCCACTACACGTACATGATGCTGCATGCCATCCAGTGTTAGTACTACAGTTGTGGGCCATAAATCCAAAAAAAGGAACTGAAAGGAGCTAAAAAGCTCAATAGAGGTGAGAGGAAGTGCTAAGTCAGGTAATCATTTTTCTCTCTGTTTGTCACATCTCACTACTACTACTAAAGACACCTTGAGCACTACACATAGTATTGACACAGAGCATTACTGCAGCTTTATCTTTCGTAGCATGGCAAAAAAAAAATAGAAATCTAACCTTTTTAGTTTTGACGATATCCTGGATATAATCATTGTACTCGGCCATCGCCCTCTTCTCCTTCTTCGTCAGAGTCTTATTCCTTCGGCTGAGAATGAAAACAATGTTTACTCAGAATTTCAACAATCACCTCCTCTGTGTTTGTGTGTGTGTGTGTGTGTGTATGTATGTGAAAGAGAGAGTATATGTTTGATGTGCGTCTACTAGAGTTAAAGTTATTTATGCTTAGAGTTTAATTTGAAGTAACCTGGTTCCCTTATGAACCAAATGGGCATGTGCGTGTGTGAAGGGCTGCAATTTACAATTAAATTCATTATTGATTAATCTGGTATGGCAATTATTTTCTCAAAAAATCTGTCTATATAAAATAGTGAATAATAAAACCACAAAATACCCTTTAAATGTATTGTTTTGTCCAATCAACAGTCCAAAACTCAAAGATTTTCAGTTTACACTGATGTAAAACACAATTCTAATCTTCACAATTGAGAAGCTAGAACCAAATCATTTTTTTGAAGAAATGACGTAAACAATTAATAGTCGCACATTCATTTTCGATCGACCAAGTAATTGATGAATCAGTTAATTGTTTCAGTGTGTTTATGTTTGTATTGCATATTTGTAACACTTACCCTGCAAAATACTTTGCTAGCATAAGCAGAAGGTAGCAAAAAGCTCCAGAAATGATCACAAACACAACTTGTCCATCTTCTGGTATCCAGTCCCATAAATACATCACTATTCCCTGTGAGACACACGTTGAACAGACACTCAGAGAACCAAGTACACTAGTCCAAGTCAGGAAGGACATGGTATTTTATTGCAATATTATACAAATGTTGTACAAATATCACCTGGGTGACTCTCAGGACTTACTGTGAAGATGGAGATGGTCCGAGCCGGCCCTTCACCCAACAGCTCATCCAGCTGCTCTTTGGAGAAGGTGTTCATAACAAAACTGAGGATGAAGATGATAGGAAGGACAAAACCCAGAGCTGCACACAAGAACGAGTGAAGACGGACGCTTTTGTTGTAAGTCACATCAGCCCTGCGTGCACACAGAGCAAATCTGGTTTTAATATAACATTTTCTGCAGTGGGTAATATCTGGTGACTCTTATCTCCTCCGTGTACACACGATATGGTTTATTTGCTCAAAGATGCCGCCTGTCAATGTGAACACAGTAACACATGATATGCTGTAGGCTGATAGGTCAAACCTGTCCTTCTCTAGTTTGCTGTTGATCGTGGAACAAAGAAGGTCACAGTCTTTCTCCAGCTGATCCAAAGTCTTCTGAACGGCCTGGTTGATGGTCTTCTCGATGGTCTGACACACCCCATCAATCTGGTTCACACACCGGCTCGGCTAAACAAGACAAGGGCTCGTAAGTGCTTCAATATTGCAATAACTGTGCAAACATGTACAGCTGTACATCTCAAAGAGGGAAGGTCTGGAAAATTCCCCAACAAATCCTGAGGGTATTTTGACTGACAACCATGTGCACTTAGCAGGAAGTGGAGTTGCACTTGCTCAGCAAAAATAAATTGGAGGTCGGGAGGGATGCACAAATCTACCATGTGGAGTAGAGCTTTGTGGTTGTAGATCACAAGATAGTGCAGCAATAACTCAGGACCAGGGCTGCGATCGCCAAAGGTGGCTGATCAAAGGCCATGGTTTACAACCCCTGTCCCCCCCCCCCCCCCAAGAGTGGATAACTCTCTCAGTCATCATATCGCAAAATGAATCACCCTGTTCCAGCCATCATGAGCCACCAGGAAACATGTAGTGGAGAATTTACATTCAAGAATAATCAATGGCTGTTCAACCCCAAGGATAGCAGGGTTCTAAACCCAGACCAAAGATCAGACCTGGATCTGTAAAAGGAAAAAACTTAAGAAGAAGACCAGAAACAGTTCCAAACTGGTGTGAGCGAGTGGTTATTTATGTTTTCAGTTTGTAAAATTGAAAGTTAAAACAAATAACATGTTGATTTTGAAATAAATCTCATTAAAAAACTACATCCTGTTAACTGGCCATCACAGGAACATATAGCAAGCAAACAGTCCTACCTTCTGGGGGTTGGGGATGTATATTGTAGGCATCTCAAAACCACATTTGTTGAGACCTGGACGGCGACACAGTTCCTGGACTATCTGCATCATCACCCTCTACAGAAATATACAAATAAAAGTCATTTTTTAAGGTTTAATGCAACATATTTTGGGTCAGATCAATCAAAATTATAAAAAAACATAAAACATATTAAGTGGATTAACCTGTCTGTCTGTTTCCTTCCCAGCTTCATCTGCTTTGCTGAGGTAGAACAACAGCTTGTCTCCACATTTCTCACTCAGCTTCTCCACGATGTTGAGTGTGCGTTTGCAGAGGGCCTGGCCCATCGGGTCGAAGAACACAAATACCAGGTCGGACTGTTCTCCTGCACAAATAAATAAAATCCATTAGAGGAGCACAACAGCTTTGAAGTCGATAGTAAACCTTACAGCTGCAAAAACATACCCAACCAGGTGATGGCGCTGTTGACGTCAAAAGGGTAGACCATGTCCCCATCCACCAAACCCGGTGTGTCCACAAATGTCACCAGACTGAACTTCTTCTGCTTGGAGGTGGAGATCTCAGCAGACAGATAGTCCGTAACACCTGGAATATACAAACACTGTGTGTGTACAGGTGCTTCCTTCAGGATAAATTCATAGTAGCAAAGAGTGATAAATAGAAAGTCCCCGCTGGAAGCTGTCACCTCTAATGACTGTATTATTATGTGCTATTGGAAGCCGCAGTGCGGTCAATACTTGGAAACCTGAGGTACGCCAATGACATTAAAGATCAAGAACGCTGTCAAGTTTTTTGTGCCTGGAGGTTTGCGAGTGTGCATTTGCAATTGAACTGCAAAATGCACAGGGATGATCTGGATAAAGATCTGCATGTTGGCTGTATGCATGCATTAACACAATCGGAGAAAAAGCATCAATGAATTCTGGTTAAGCATCAGCAGTGGCCACACCCTCACAGGCCAAACTTCAATTTTAACTCATGAAAAGATTCGTTAGGACTCGTTAGGTTCTCTCACCGCCCCCTCTGCGGAGCGGTCTGGTTGTCATGGTTACACACAACAGCTCTTCAACTGGCAGCTTTAGCATGGGGCGTGGGACATAAAGCTAGCCAGTGAAGAACGACTGTGAGGCAACGCACTGCGAGGTTACGATGCTCCACCACAACCACCACACACGATTCCCCCTCAAACCTTGCCTCCGAGCACCAGAACAGGATCACTATTTAGACCCCCACCACTGACAAAATAAACCCCACCCACACCCCCCCACCCACCCCACCCCACCCCACCCCCGTCCTCCCTCAACACACACACACACACACACACACAGGCCTGGGGTGACACTGAGGCTGTTTCATAGGAAGAGGCAGGTGTTAACAGCCAACACAAATCACATCCTTGTGCTGCAGCGAGCAGGGCCGCTGCTGCCGTGGCACATTAGCATTCCCGTATGTTTCTCTTACATCAGCATGGCCACAATATCAATGCATCTGCCTTCTATTACACGCCTTTGAAGTGTACTCCCACAGTCTGTTGCGCCAAAAGCTGGCAAGATGACTGTTGCTCTCGTAGGAAAAACATTATATATATATATGTGCAGATATTATCAAGTAGCTTCATGTTAGATCTCTATAAGGCTGCTGGTCTATACTTCCCTTAGTCAGGATTGTTCAAAACATACACATGCATGCATCTACTAAAAAGATAATAGCAATTTACAAGTGCATTAAAAATAAGTGAATCAAACAGACATATTCATCCAGTCTAGCTGAAGAAAGTTCTCTGAGTCCCCTGAAAGGTGAAAAGGAAATGATACTCGCCGATGGGTGCTCCTCAAGTGACTGTAACTAAGAAGGCTACACTTGAGATCCTGTGCACGAGGAAAAGGGCAAAGGCTGCAATAATGCTGCATCGACTAAAAGAACTTGTTGGAATAAATAGGTCAAACCAGATGCGGCGCAAATATAAACTAAGAAAACGAGTAAACAACACAGACAAAAATCTTTGCAGTCTGACAATAACGAGACGTTTGACCTGTGACGAAAACCATTCGCCTGCAGCATGTAGTCTAAAGTCTTGACAACAGGTTGATAAGATAAAGACAAAAAGACAGAGTTAAACATGCTTTATCTAAGTCTAAAATAGTAGTAAGAAGTATCTCTAAGCATATCCCAAAGGAGACCAAACTGTATAATCAGCAGCTACTCCCACATAAGGATATATGGTGCTTTTCTGATGAGTCATCCTCAGTCGCTGTGACAGGTAAATAAATGCCTGGTATAGTGTATTTCCAGAAGTTGCGATGAGGTTCAGATAAAAAGCCTGCTTGTATTCCAGCAGCCGATCGTTGGTGTTGCTCGGACTCAGGCCTGCAGAGTGGAGCTGTTGCTGCTGGAGTCTGGGCTGTGCCGTCTCTAATGGCTGTGACATTTCTCGGCAGCTCCTCCTGACTCCACTGCACTGCTGTCGATGGGGCGTGTGACTCACACGCCATACCGTGAGCGCTCCAGTCCGCACCCAGTGAACCCTCACTCTCCACGCCCTCGCTGTCAATGCACACACATACATTACTGCCCCCTCCCCCCTCCCCACTGATGCTCCCACTCAGACAGCAGGCACACCCAGACTTTCTGCACAACCACCTCAACATCCAGAAGCTTCAGACCACTGCTGACGCACAGAGAGCTGAGACCAATTGTCTCAACACAATATGCTACTAATTACATCTTTTGTAATTAGAAGCAATCTCTCTATGAAAGAGTAAAAGCGTAATCTCCCCTCCCATATCTCAGAAACAAACGGCGCAAATGTAATGAGAGGAGAACAGGAGTCTGGTCTGATTTATTAAGAAAACTTGATACGTCAAAGCTATGACTCAGTGCTGAGTCATCAAGGTGAAGCACCTTAACTCGACCCTCAAATTACAAAATACAAGCCTGACCAGTGATAACCAGAAACATATAAACAACTCATGGTTACATTTCATGAGCAACGCACAGTATCAAACAGCCAGAATTATAGACGATGCTATGGATGAAATGTTGTTTTAAACTGAGTCTCACTTTTGAAGTTGAACTGAGTCTGCAACATACATTTAGATTAACTTTAATAGTTTCCAGTGGGAAATATTCATGGGCCACACAGCAGAGCACTATCTTAAACCTCAAAGGAACCAATCTCTGTCTGCAGCTGATAATTACGTTCATCTCCAGCTCATATTCCTAATGCTGCTCCTCCCTGCTGTTCCAGCAAATTTTAACACTTTATCCTCTCTCTATTTTTTAAGCATGATGCCAGAAAAAGGGGGAAAAATCTATAAAAAACACAATCATATGCATTTCTCCATTGCATACACTACAATGGTGATAATATTAATCAAAGTAAATGAGCATGTGTTGTGCAGTAAGACTGCAGTGCTGATCTTATCGTCGTACAAAAGGAGGAAATATTTTCTGCTGGTTTCAGTATCAAAGGCAGGGAGACGCAAAGCCACTAGATTTAAGTGATTATCCACACAAGGAATGAATAAAACATGTACTAAACTGTTCTATTATGTGAGATTCTTCGAAATGTTTCTGTTCTGTGACGCATCACATTAGAAATAGTGGAAAATCTGCATGCAGACACCAAATCAATTACATAATGATTAATTCAGGAACATACAAATGGATTTCAGTAAAGGATAAATACAGTACAGAGGCATAGCATAGTAATAGCACTACATCTTCAGCACAACCATGGCAAATAAAATAGTGCACTTTTCAGAAAGACCATTATGAGTTACTGATGCTAAAACAAGAAGAAAAGGCTTACCTTTGAACTCAAGGAGTGGTCGAAAGTGAGGGTAGAGATGTAGCGTTGCATTCCCCTGTGGAAGAGTTAAAAAACACAGTGTGAGAAATAACCTGATGAGACAAATATTAATCTGCAGTTTGCTACAACAGAGTCCTCACTCTTCTCACTACTTCACACTCAAGTCTTACACCAGCTGCTGTGCTGCAGCTCAGAACGCTTGCGTTAAGCTTTTCCTGTACATAGGAGATAATCCTTCCATTCTGCAGTCCTGCACTGCAAATATATTATTCATCTTCATCACCTTCACCACAGCAGGATATGAACAGAGAGGCAGAGGAAAAGGATGAGAGAAGACGGAGAGACAGGTGTCTCCCGAGCCTGTTTATATGCTGCAAAGATGCCTGTGTGTGTGTGTGTGTGAGTGTGTGTGTGTGTGTGTGTGTGTGTGTGTGTGTGTGTATGTGTGTGTATACAACAAAGCTCCTCATTGGAGCAGCATACAGAATGAGAAATCACCACTGACTGAGGGAGTGCCCTCCATACAAGCTGTCATTGAATGTATCGCTTCATCAACCTTTGTGACTGGCTGCAGCTTCACTTCCCATTACTGGAGTTAAAAATTCCAAAATCCCTCATCCACAAAACTGAGAAATACTATCTGAATATTACATACTGTTAGTTAATAAACACTGATGACACACAAAAGCATTACAATGAAGTATCCAACACAAAGCTGATTGTAAGTTATCGTGGTTCTCCTTTCGAGCATTAGTTGGTACTTCTGTTTTAGGGCTTTTCATCAGATCTTTTACACAGTGGACACCGAGTCCTTCTGTTTCTGTACTGGAAATGTAGCTCTTCATGCTGTTCATGCTGTTCTTACCGTCAGTGATTCCCTTTTGCGGCCACTTGTGATGAACGTAAACCCCTGCGTTTCAATGGCGACGCCTGCTTTCTGTATGTGCTCTTCAACATACCTAAAATGACAGTAATGGGCATTAAATACATAACAAAAAAAAATTACAACTTTGATATTGCATTTTTAAGTGCACAGCAACAATGTGTCATTCCTAGTAGGGCTGCACTTAGCAATTCATTTCATTGTCAGGTTAATCTGTTGATCATTTTTGGAACCAGTCATTAACAGTTTTGGTTTAAATGTCAGAAAATAGGGTAAAGGCTGATCATTATTCCAAATCAATGTTTTCGTAATGTTTATTTTCTCCAACCAACAGTCTAAAAGCAAAAGCTATTCAATTTACAATGATGTAAGGCAGGGAATAGCCACACATCACCTCACATTTGAGAGGCTAGAACAACTGAGTGTTTAACATTTTTTCTCGATAAATGATTATTACAATTAATTGATTATCCAATTGTTGTCAGTTTTCTGTCTATCAACTAAACAATTAATTGCTTAATCATTTCAGCCGGAATATCTATAAACTAGACTGGTGACTTTGTAAAAGGGCAGTTTAGACATTAGAGGAATAGTTGCAGGTGGGATGTGACCAAGTGATCACTGGTGTTATGCTGAATTAACACCTCAGGAGTCAACACAATAAACTACACACTGTCAACTTGGAAAGAAATATTTAAAATGTACAGATTAAACATCCTTTATACTCTCATCTTCTCGCACCCAACAGTCCTCAGTATTAATAATAAATGTGTGAAAACTAGTGCTTCCTCTCAGGGAGAATCCCAATTATTTCCCCAACCAATAAGTGCTGCAATATAAATAATGGTCAAAGTACTGATAAAACCAACTACCATCAGCAACGGAAATAAAATGATTGCGCATTAACGAGTACAGAGAGTCTAGCTTATCTAATATTTCCATTTCTGTTTACTCTCACCTTTAAACACAGCCCCCACACGTCCCTCCCCCCAATTCTAAAAATATGTGTAAATATTGTTTAAATTTGCCTCTTTTCTCGGTAATAAATTGAATAACCTTAAGTCTTAGACGGTTCATCCAACAAAAAAAGAAGATGTCTCCTTGTGATGGCCATTGTTCACTATTCTCTGACATTTTATACACAAAACGGTAAAATTAGAGTGTTTATTGATAAAGAAAATAATTCTTGCAGCCATAAGCCCACATACATTTGTCAGCTGGCAGAGATTTTGCTGTGCCGTTTATAACAGGGTAGTGATCCCTATTCCAATATTTCTTGGGATGCATTAGGCCATTGTGGGCAATGTTGCTATCAATAAGCAATCGATAAGCAGGACTGTTTGATGGAAATATTGGATTTACAGGATATTAGGATTCATGTGCTTAAGTATCTGGCTTTAATTAGTTGTATTACCCAAAAACACATACACATATATCACAATACATATGGTTAAGGAGACATCCAATTACATTTAATTAGATTTTATCCATATAGCCGACCCCTGTATGCTCATGTTCAATCAGAATAAGCTCAAAAGGCTAAAAATAATATGAAACTATGGAAGTAAGGTAATTATTTTCTCCTGTTTTTATTTTCTGTAAGACTCAACTGGCATGCAAAACAACAACCTAGACATATTTGTCTTTCCCTGTCAACTCTGTAAATCCTACAAACCCACCTTTCCTATGGCAAAACTAAAAGTCATGTGTGAAGATGACATTACTGTGTGACTCTTTCATTCACACGTGGGGCAGAGCACGTGATGCTTAGGCAGCCTGGCTCAGCTGACTGTTACCGTAGCCCCATTAACAATAAGATCACCAGTTTTTATTACCAGTTAATGAAGGAGCTCTTCCCCGCAGAGTGGTTACCCATTATCATCACAATGATCTTCTTTCTGGGAGGCAGGAGCCGGACTCCAAGGCTGCTGGCAATCTTCACCAGGCCTGAAAACGCACATACACAGTGAGCACGGCAGGCAGCAGTTAAAGTGGCATCATCACATTCACAAAAACTAAATAGCAGGCCTACCTCTGTGCAAAGTTCACAGTGAAATGTTCCAATAAAGTTTACACAGTCTCGGTCGTTGCGTAAAAAAAAGTTTAACTCAGAATTAAGATTTTACATTTAAAAAAATGTTTAGACTCATTTCTAACCAGCACATTGCGACCACCAAGTTTCCTTGAAAGATCAATGTAAACTTATTTGGTAACAACTTAAAAAAAAGTGAAAAATAAAGTTAAAGTTAAAGTGAATCATTTCCAATGAATTGCTCGTGTAACTTTGAGGATCTTCTAGTCAGGACAGAGCAGGTTGGCTGAACATGAGGAATAAAGTTTCTAATAATAAAAAGAATAATTAATACATTTTTTCTTTCTAAGACATCACCTTGGACTCTCAGAAGTTGTGATAGACACTTTTCACACTATTTTTGGACATTTAATAGACTTAGAATCAACCGATTCATCGAAGTGGTACCAAATGACTTAGCTCCCCCCAGAAAACCTCTCAGGAAATTGTTAGGAAACAACAAAACCTGTGAAATGAACTTAAATGTGCAACTCAGTCTGTTCACTGCTGCTGGAGTGAAGCGTCCCTTCCTGTTAGATCAGAGTCAACTATTACACTGTAACAACTAGAACGCGTAGGAAGGTCTTCTCCTTCAAGAGCACAAACACAGTGATCACATCAGCTGCACAGTGCAACACTCCTCCGAAACAGAAAAACAAGCAAAAACCAACAAAAGACACTCGGCTGGTTGTCATTTCAACACATCCCCCCCCCCCCCGGGGGCCGAGCACTGGCTGGTGAAGCATGTGGCAGGAGTGTCACTCACACACAGAGTCGGACCTGCGGGGCTGCAAGAGGAGCCACACCAGTGCTCAGTGTCGTGTGTGTGTGCGTGTGTGTGCGACACTGACGGGCAGCTGCTGCAGACGTGCACTTCGCTTTTTCCCCCCACGGCCAACTTTCGACCACGAGTCCCGCTCATCGCCGAGTTACGCAAGGGCGCCGACCGCGCGCCGCAGCTCGTCTCTGCTTTACGCCAAGCTGCGGCGCTGCCCCCCCCCTCGCATTGATCCGGGGCGTTGGTGACTGTTTACCGTTTTCGCTGTCCACGTACAGGCCGTGGCACTCCCTCAGGATCCTCTCGCTCGGCGTGGTGATCGCGGACTCCAGAGGGTTCGCCACGCACCGGGGTTTTCTGCCCGACATTGTGAACGCAGCCCCCGCCAGCCGCCTCTCCGCCGGTCCCTCGGCCACTCGGGAGGGGTGAGGTGGTGGTGGTGGTGGTGGTTGGGGTGGGGGGGTGGGGGAAGGGTTTCAGTGTTGCACCGGGGCTCTCCCGTGCTGCGGATGAAGCGCCCCCCTGCGGTCAGACGGGGACGCGCTCGGCGAGAACAGGCGGCCTCTCATGTCTGAGCATGCCGGGGGGGGGTTAATCTGCTGTTCGAGGAATTAGACTTCACCCCGTGCACCTGACTGTATAAACTGCTGGGTGGATTATCAAAGCAGGAAAATGCCCAGGGGCCCCACATCCTCAAGGGGCCCCACAGGCCCCTGATGACCCGTGCAGCAGTTACTTTGTCATAATTCAATTAATTGCACATTTGTTTGGTAATATACACTAAAGCACAATATAAACTGAAGTGGTGAGAATTATTCCTGCATGTTAACCTATACCATACTTTTTATTTTTATGTCTTTTGTCTAGTTTAAGCAGTTTAAATATCTGCTCACACAGTATATATTCTAATAATTATATTATATTATTGGTTTAATATTATTACTGATACATTAACATTTTAATGTTTTCAAAGGTGGTTAAGGTGGAGCTAATTGTGATTGTATTATATACTGCTGGGTAGTTTAATAAACTGTATAACACTGGATCACAATGCTCATTGTAGGATTTAAAGGATGAGTTAATCAAATATGATTATTGACTATAGCTATCAAATAAATGTAGTGTCAAGCGTAATAAACAAATACTTGTAGTGCCAAGAATGCAACACCCTCTTGTGCCAAAACATAATTCAATATTTATTTGGGGGAAAACTGGCAGCAAAATGTTAAAGCACGGGTCAGCCTGAAGGAAAAGCTGCAAAATAAAACTTATTGAAACTGAGCTCCTCTTTAATTCTGTTTTCTTCTGTGGTTCTCACCATTACCTTTACATTCAGTTGTTGAACTAAATATAATCTTATCACTACTGTCCTTTTATTATTTCATTTTTTAATGATTTGTTTTTCTGTAATAGTCTTTCTAAAACTTAACTCAAGTCTTTTATAATCAACCAGAAGAAGACATGCAGTTAATAAGGACAATTTCCTTTTTTTTTTGTTTTTGGTATTTAATCTGGTAGCAACATTTTTTGTTTTGTATCACATCCAAATTGGTTTTATTTGGATGGAGTGCTTCTGGCTGTGAATCACACTGTGGTCCCACAGCTGCCACAATTACTGTCACGTGAGTGTTTCTTTTATCTGCTGTCTGTGGAGCAGCTCACCACACACAATCCGCTGCTCACAAAACTAACTATTGAACTGTAAATTGTTAGGAAATACCATGCATGAATTCTATTTTGAGGTGGATTTTCTCTTTAAGGCTCAAATGGTCAAATGGTGGCATGTGCAAACTCCCAGAGGCTCTTGCAGGATTAAACATTTTTGGCTGGTAAACTTCTCAACTCTCTGGGTCATATGCGCAGAACAGCACGCCCTCGAAAACCCTCACACTTTTTATGGACTGACATTGGCAACAAAAATACTATTTCTAATTAGTTGTATGACTCTTAATGTGTTCTATTATGCTCTGCTGATCATATTCTTTTCTGGCTGTATATGAGTAGGTTGATATTTTGGAATAACTTGTAAGAGATGTGTAAAGATCATGTAAAGTGTCCCATTCTATTAATTTCGAGATCAAAGGGTCAATATTATTTCTGTATTTGGGTCAGCAATCCCTCCCTTGGCCAAGCCTCAGCACTATGCAGAAATGTGCATTAAGGAGTTAATTAGTCTCGCCCCTGGTGCTGAGCTCACAGGCTGCACCTTCCAGTGGGCTGCCATTATGTAAGAGTGTGTTCCCTGAAGTGGAACATCCATTATAAGTGGTTCATTCAAACATTGTTTTTCACGCTGCTGTCCAAAATGAATTTGAATCATGGATGTTTGCAGTCAAAGAAAGAGGTAAGTAAGACCCTTTGTGCTAATTTCACAAACCATTTAACACCTGAGAAGGAAATGTGTGCTTTATGTGTCATTCCACCTTGTTTTGTCTTTAACTTTTTAGCCAGTTCGCTGCCAGTATGGTGTATTTATTTATTGTTATATTTATTGGATAATGATGCCAATCAATGTATGAGTCAAAGTGAAGAAGAGAAATGTAAATGTCACATGCAATCAAATGTAGCTAAAGTTTACCACTTCTTAATATTGTTGTGAAGGCTTCTTAATGAGGCACTTTTTATAAAGGGTCTATAAGTTGTATGGTTTATTAATGGTTAATACATTCTTTTAGATAATAAATAATTAATGAGTCATTTCCATGCTTTACAGATCCACTTAAAGCCATTAATGAATGCAAGCTTTAGGTTGTTGGGTTGGTAAATAGATTTTCCCAGCAGGTCCACTGGAGGAGTCTTCATGACGAATAAGATAAAGTCAAGTCAAGTCAATTTTATTCATATAGCGCCAAATCATAACAAAAGTTATCTCAAGACACTGAAGCACAGTTCAAAGATGAATCGCCATAGACGAATGTTTTGTTACATGTTGACAGTGTGCAAACGGCATAATGTTGGCACTGATGGAACCCCATAATAATAATTAGAGAGTCGGTGAACACCAGACTTCTCTCTCTGACGCAGCGCATGCAGGGAGAAAGCCGTGAAATCTCGATAAACACGGAATAAGGTCGCCGATTCTCTTCACCTCGCGGTAACTTTATGACAACAGATCGACTGTGTCGGCCACATGATAAACTCTTCCTCCAGTCCGACATCAGTTTCCCATTGAGAGCAAACGCTCCACGTGAAGGAGAGCTGCTCTGCGCGCAAACGACAAGCGGTGTTAGACTCTGAGCACAACATCAGCCAGAAAAATGCCAAAAGAATTTGAGGACGAATATCAACCTCTGCTTATCAAAGATACCAAGCGGACAAAGGTATGTGCATCATGACGAAATAAGAGTTTAAAACACAAACTGGGTCTGTAGGCGGTGTGGCGCAGCTTCCCATCCGCATTATATGTAATTGTTTGTTTGTGTATCTCTGTTTTATTGCAGTTTCCAAACAAGTCACTTCTGCTGGCTGTCTGTGCTGCTTGTATTGGAGGAACCTTTCAGTATGGATATAATATATCTGTCATCAATGCACCCACAACGGTAATAACCCTACTGTCTGTCACTGTACTTATTCCTGCACATTAGTCTAATTAATAACAGTAATAGCATGTTAATGAATGGGAAAGTGGGACAGCCGAAGTCTTAACCCTAAAGAGATGCTCTACAATATAGGGGTATAATATTATACAACACAACTGTACAGCCAGTACAGTCAGTAGTTATTGGACATAGATTGAATATTTCTATCAGAATACATATCCACTAGTGATGTCTGGTAATTCTGCCTGCACAAATATATCTTTAAATCCTTTTTATTTAGTCGGCTGAATGTGCATGTTGTGTTTTTCTGTTTTCATCTCCAGCATGTGCAAAGTTTCATCAATGAGACCTGGAGGGACCGTTACCAAACTGACATATCACAAGATGTTCTCACCCTGCTTTGGTCCACTATTGTGTCCATATTCACCTTAGGAGGACTTATAGGAGTAACAATTGGTGGGACGTTGTCTGTGATGCTGGGGAGGTATGGACAGAAAAATATTGCGACAAAGTGGTCCTATTTGCCATATTGCATTTCAGTCATAAAGTTGTAATGTAATCTTGCTTTTCCAGGAAAGGGACACTGTTGACCAATAATATATTTGCATTAACGGCTGCTCTGATGATGGGTCTGAGTTACCCTACAGGATTATTTGAACTACTCATCATTGGACGTCTTTTCACTGGAATAAATGCAGGTAAATAATTCAGAAATACATTTAAAGACTGTATTCCTACATCCCAGTGAAACACATCTTTGTATTATATGTAAAATGATCTTGGTAAATTTGAATGTTGCATGTCAAACTTCCGAAATGTACCTTTAATCGTGTTTCGTTTTCATAGGCATTGGACTATGTGTTCAACCTCTGTATTTGGGGGAAATAGCTCCGACTGCACTTCGTGGTGCCATGGGAATGGGAACTTCTGTCTTCATCACCATTGGGATCTTGGCTGGACAAGTGATTGGCCTCAAGTAAATGCTGGACATATTTGATTCTTAACATCACACAAAATATTAACCTTTCCACAAAATCTGTGTTCACAAGATTGAATTGCTCTTTTGTGACTTTACAGAGAGCTCCTGGGCAAAGAAGAGTACTGGCCCATCCTGCTCTCTACCACATGTATCCCAGCATTCCTGCAGTTGCTGATCCTGCCCTGGTTCCCAGAGAGCCCGCGCTACCTGCTCATCGACAAAGGAGATGCTGAGGGGTGTAAGAAAGGTAAACTGACACTGCAGCTGTTTCACTGTTACTTCCATTTCAAAATTGGTGTGATTTTATCTTTATGGGGTTCCATCAGTACCAAAGTTTAAAGTTTAAGTATACAGTGTGCATTCAGCAGCTTTATACAAAACAACACAGTCAAAGAAGAAGTACTGTTCAAAGATAAATAGACATAGACAAATGTTTTGTTACATGTTCAGTCGACATAGACAGTGTGCAAACAACATAATTTTGGCACTGATGGAACCCCATATATCTTTGGCCAGTAGAGATTAATTTGGTCTACATGACAGCATTGTATTAAAGGTTGAGGACTCCTTTTGTCTGGAATCACCAGAGGCAAAGACATTTGTCTTCACAGCTTTGAGTTCAAGCATGTGATCACATGATCGCTTGTAAATTTCACGATGATGTGAAAATAAACTGATTTGACACAGGAAACCTTTTAAGATTATCAAAAACAGACCCTGTACCCAGATCAGATGAGAATAATAGTGCATGTGGAGACAACTGCAAAACCAACATGTGTCATGTGCTTTCCCATCTGCAGCCCTGAAGCAACTGCATGGCGCTGGCTGTAATGGTGAATGGGATGATATCGAGAAGGAGAAGAATAATTTAGTAGGTTTCCAGGCTAAGAAACCCTGGGAGCTCTTGGCTGATCGTAGTATTCGCTGGCAGCTTCTCACCATCGTGCTGCTCAACGCTGCACAACAGCTGAACGGCATCAACGCTGTGCGTACATGATAACATCCTGCTGTCTTTTAATATTCTCTGTCCTAACTGTCAACTTTTAGGACTAAAAAACACCACTAAAGATTACTAAAAGATGCTTTTTTAATTTGTTTTTTTTTTTGTTTTCTTGTCTATATTTCCTGTAGATTTACTTCTACGCAGAATACTTATTCACACAATCTGGTATTCCCGCTGATAAAATACCTTATGTGACGATTGGTACTGGTGCCTGTGAATGCATCACGGCTTTAACATGTGTAAGTATGAGTTTTTTTTTTTTTTTTTGTGCATTACTTCAGTGAGCCTTACATACAGTTCTGGTGTTCCTTAAATAAATAAGGATATGTGTACAACAACAAGGGTGAAACAGTCAAGACCTTTCTAATGAAAACTTCAAGCATTTGACTAAAGTTATAGCACTCCTGAAATAGAGTAAAACAGAAGCGAGTATGACCTTACTGTCCACAAGTATGTGAAATTGTCTTGTATAGAAATAAGAACAGCACATAAACATATGACATAATAAAAGTGAACTGTAATAAGGAATAAAATCACTAAAACAAGGCATACGATGGTAAAACATTAACTAAAATATTACGGAGCAGGATTTGACAGAATAAAATTGGCCATGAAAGGTTGAAATTCAAAGAAAGGGTTTGTCTGGAGAGTCTATTTGGTCTTGTGACATGCTGTGTGTCTCACAGGGTATGCTCATTGAATGTCTGGGAAGGAAAGTGCTCATCACAGGAGGATACACTCTGATGAGTATCTGCTGCATTTTATTCACGCTGACGCTCACTTTTCAGGTAATTAACCTCAAGACAAGACAG
Source organism: Lateolabrax maculatus (assembly GCA_031216445.1). Lineage (NCBI taxonomy): Eukaryota > Metazoa > Chordata > Actinopteri > Acropomatiformes > Lateolabracidae > Lateolabrax > Lateolabrax maculatus. The sequence goes on from CM062217.1 coordinate 14,674,216, forward strand.
TGTAAAAGTAGATATTTAAAGCATTGCATTTCATGCAATTTCATCCATATGACCAAATATGACTTATTTTGTGTGATTATCTTTCCCTCAGAATGCCAGCCCAGTCATTCCATACTTGAGCATGGCCTGTGTATTTGCGTTTATCCTGAGTTTTGGCTTAGGACCAGGTAACTGACTAAATTCTCAACTTTGAAGTCTATCCTCAGCAGCTGCTGTTGCTCAAGGATTTCAACTGACAGTAATTTCTTTTGTTTCTTCTTCTGTGAAGGTGGCGTGACTAACATCTTGACCACTGAACTTTTCACACAAAATGCACGTCCTGCAGCATACATTATCGCAGGGTCAGTGAACTGGTTAAGCTTCCTGTTCATCGGCCTGGCCTTCCCTTTTATTGTGGTAGGTGTCCAAAAAATATATTTTCATTTTCAGATGATTTTATAATTACCTGCTTTATTTCAAAGCAGTTCACTTGGAAACAAGACTTAAAAGCTTGGATCTTTGAGAGGGTTGGACTTGAACTGTTCTATTATGTTTTATTTGCACAGATCGGGCTGCAGCAGTACTGTTTCCTGGTGTTCTTGGCCATCTGCTCCTTAGTTGCAACATACATTTTCCTTGTCGTTCCTGAAACCAAGAACAAAAGCTTCCTCGAAATCCAGAATGAGTTCCGGTCCACCAACAAAAGAAAGGCCTGCAGTACTGATGGAGCAGGGACAACTCTGTTATCAACTTCTATATGAAATATAACCAATGACTCAGGGGTCAAGCAAGTGAAAAATGTTTATGTCTCACAATAGTTATGTCAGTAAATTGCCATAAGTATTTATATTTCACACACACAACACAATAGTTCACTATAGAAAATGCAGCATATTAATGAAAGAAAAAATGATGGTGCCTTGATTGAACATGTTGATGTACTGGGTAGTCACAACTAAATCTTGTTAGTTCACCTACAAACATAAATTGAATTGATCTTAATTTGTAATATTTTACAATGTTAAGTGTTGGGTTGTATAACTTTTATAAAAGGTGCTAATTTTTCAATAAAGATCAATTTATAAAAAAAGGTTTCCTAACCAATGTGACCAAGCTCACAGTGAACTTTTTAATGCTTTCTAGGCTCCTTGGTATTTCAGTTTTGGAGAACAAAAGGTTTATTTTACATGTATTCACAGGGGTAGAAAGACAATAAGTAGTATTAGAAATATTGATACTTGCACCCAAAATGTTACCCAAACAGCCAACATATGCAGTATATATACATACATAATATGTGTGTATATATGTGTGTATACATACACACACACACACACAGACACATATATATATAAATATATATACACTCACAACTTAAGGAAAAACATGAATAAAAGAGTCAAGAAACATCCACCAGGGCTCACTGAATAGTTTGGTCAGGGAAAATGCTCTGGCCTTTACAGTCACCAGATCTCAACCCAGTTGAACACCTATGAAAGATTTTGGACCAACATGCTCTCCACCACCATCTCCATAAAACCAAATTATATAATATAAACTTTCATCTTCAAATCTATTTAGTGACATCTGTGATTATCTCTGATGCTATGTTTGTTTTTCTGTCTATCTACAGTTCTCAGTTCTCTTGCAAAAGAGATCTTGAGCTCAGTGAGATTATGATCAAATAAACGTTGTATATATATATATATATATGAAGCAATATATAATGGAGGAATGGTGTTCATCCCTCCAATAGAGTTCCATAGACTTGGCAAAGAGCACTGAAGCTGCTCTGGAGGCTTCTGGTGGCCTGAATCTGTACTAAGACACTTCATGTTGGTTTTCCCTTTAATTTCTCACCCATCTCTGCATAAATATATATACAGTATTATATGTATGAAAAGATGCTCAAGTAAAAGAATTTAAGTAGCTTTTTGGAGGGTACTCTAAAAGTTATTTAGTTACATGGTTACTCTAAAAGAACAAATGTGACATCCTAACTGTATTTCAGTATGAATACATACAGTATGGAGAACAGTATAGGCGCTCTGTAACTGTTACCTGTTCCAAAAATGGGACAACATTTCATCAAATATCTAAGTACAAGCAAGCAAAATCTTAGTCAATTACAGCAATCCTACTGTGTACTGGTCTTGAGTATTTGGCTCAAATTCCCAATCATATAATAAGCTTAACTTCAAAATTAAGCACGATAGCCATGAGGAAGAGGGATCAGAATAGATTTCTTTCTTTCTTGCTTTGTGATGTGCAAAAGTGCCCTCTCTGATGCCCCCAGTAGATAAAAAAAAATTATAAAGTGCCCTCTATGGTAGCTCAGTGTGCAATAAAACGTGATAAAGTGCCTTTGTGCGGGTGCTACATGCTAGTAAAGGGTTTTGTAACAGTTTCAACATAAATGTATCACGACTTTGACTGGTGCCCCGCTGCTTGCTGCTGGTGCCTTTTCTTTGTCTTTTTTCTTTTTTGCCCCTGCTTCTCCGACAACATGAGTCAGCCACTGGTGCCTTGTGAATGTAGGCCTACTGTCTATCCTGTTGTCTTCTTCCTGACAGCTTAGTTGTATTTTTCCTGGCTCCAGAAACAGTAAAATCATTTTTTACTGATTGTTTTATGATTTCATATACTGTTGAGTAGTTTATAACAATGCATCATATAGTAAAAAGTACAATATTTTCCAATGAACTGTAGTTGAGTTAAAGTATTAATTAGCACAGAATGACCTCAAATTTGTATTTAAGTACAACAAAAACTTTAGTCATTATATATTCATTTAAATTACAAATGAAAAGTATGTAAGCCCATTTGCGCCAGTGTGAAGAAAAAATAACGATCCTGTAAATCATAATTATGAGATACTATCTCATAATCTCTTTTTTTTTTTCTTCACAGTGGTGCAAATGGGCTTACATAGAAAGAAACAGAGCAGGGGGGATTTATTTGTTTATCCGGCCCAGTTATTGCTCCAAAGTCTAGTCCAGCAGGGGGCGCTAATGCACCTATAAACTGGTTTACCAGTCGCCATTAACATTCAAAGAAGAAGAAGAAGAAGACGCTCCTCCCAGTCAACATGGCGACCTAGAGGAGAGTCCACGCTCGTTTGTTGACATAAAACCCGAGCTTATGCTATATTAGTGCTATATTATCCACAGCAACTATAAATATGTCGAGACTCATCGTTAAAAACCTCCCTAACGGGGTAAGTAACCCGCCCGGATGTCCGCACACAGTAACGGCGGCGGCATTTTGTCTCAGTCCTCCTGTGAATGTGAGTGTGTGTCCTGTGTGCAGATGAAGGAGGAGAGGTTCAGGTCCATGTTTGCTGCCTTCGGCACCGTGACAGACTGCTCTCTCAAGTTCACCAAGGACGGCAAGTTCCGCAAGTTCGGCTTTGTGGGGTTTAAAGCCGAGGAGGACGCGAACAGTGCCCTGAAACATTTCAACAAGAGCTTCGTGGACACATCCAGAGTGACGGTAAGTCGTGCTTCAGACATGGCTGAACACGCGTGGTGTTGATATCATCATTTTTTTTTTCCATGTGTGAGCTCAGTGCTGTCATGTCTTCTAGGTGGAGATGTGTAAGGCCTTTGGAGACCCCACTAAAGCAAAAGCCTGGAGCAAACATACCCAGGACTCCGGCCCGGATAAACCCCTCACTCCTGCGGACACTGACAGCAAAAAGGTACCTGAAGACACCAAGTAACTGGCATTAGTTGAAAGTCTTCGCATTATCTCCAGAGAGAAATAATAACAAAGCATCCCTCCATGCAATTTCACATCCTCGGTGTTTAAATCTTTCTGATGTGATCTGGATAGTCAAAGTATTCACTTGGCTTAGTGGAGAATGAAGATCTGCAGCACTTTCACTTCTTAAGAAAATATGCTCTATATGTCTTTTTGTTTCTGTCTTCAGAAGAATAAACAGAAAAAGGAAACAAACAGCACACTTGGAAATGTAAGTAAATGTGTCAGTCAGCAGCTATGATACAAGGTTCAGAAAAACATGTTTATACTGTATTTCACAAAGTAAGGTATCAAAAACAGACACTTGTAACACCAACAACAACATATTCCAACTAAATAAGTCAAACTGAGCAAAATGTGTCAAATAGGGACTTATTATATTCAGCACTGTCCACTCTACATCATTCATTTCCAATCTGAATTAATGTACTTGTAAGAATTTATTGTTTTGAGGAATTACCGCATTCATTTTTCCTGTATTTAACACTCTAAGTTTATCAGTGATTATACTGTATCAGCCTTCCACACTGTAATAAATGTCTGCCTGTGATAAGTGATGATTATTCTCATTAAGTGTTATTTGACAGACAGTATTATTTATTTATTATTTTCATCATTGTGCGTCCACTTGTTGTGTGTGTGTGTGTGTCAGCTGGAGGAGGACCAGGGATTCAAGGAGTTTCTGTTAGTACATCAGAATCGAAGCCAAGTACCAACCTGGGCGAATGACACCTCGCAGCAAACAACTGATCCGACTGACGATGGACGGACAAAGACTCAGGGCAAGAAGAAGCTTGCTTCAGAAGATGATTACCTCAACTTCGATTCAGACCAGTCAGAGGAGGAAGATGAGGAAAAAAAAGAAGAAGAAGAAGAAGACGATGATGAGGAAGAAGGTTGGTAATGGTGGTCCCTTCTTAATGTAGGTAGATGAAGTGTGTGTGTGTGTGTGTGTGTGTGTGTGTGTGTGTGTGTGTGTGTGTATAAATTAATATCATATATATAAAAAAATTACAATTAAATGGAGATGCAATATACAAGCGAGGTGTACATTAGATTAGATTCAACTTTATTGTCATTACACATGTACAAGTACAGAGCAACGAAATGCAGTTTAGCATCCAACCAGAAGTGTGCAATAAATAGTAAGTACTAGCACATGACTGACTGGTTTGTGTATCGGTGGCATGTTTTTCTTTCAGGTGTCACTAAAGAAGCACTGAAGTCTGGCTTGTCAGATATGGAGTACCTGCGCTCAAAGGTGGCACAGACAGGTGACACCATGGAGGAGAGTGAAGAGAAGGATGATGTGGAAGTTGGTGATGATGAAGATAAGGATCGTGGTCCTGTACAGCACACAGACAGCGCCTATGAGAGTGGTGACAAAGAAAACACCTCAAAGACCAAAACCTCAGTTTCCTCTGAGGATAAGAAGCAGAGCAAAGCAAAGAAAACTGCCAAGCAAGAGGTGACTGTTCAATCAAATCTACAGGTTTAACATTACTATTCAATACAGCGCAGTATTTGTTTTTAGTTTGTACTGGTTTACACCCACATGTGTTTGTTGCAGATGGAGCCGGTGACAGACTTTACGGTGAAGCTGAGAGGAGCTCCGTTCAATGTGAAAGAGGTGAGTGAACAAAAGCTTCCTCGTTTCAGATGTGCAGTGAGATATTACACTTTAAACTGTCCGTATATTTCATTTATTTAACCTTTGACACCAACAATAGCAACAAATTCGGGAGTTCATGACCCCGCTGAAGCCTGCAGCAATCAGGATTGGGAAGAATGAAAGCGGAAATAGAACAGGTATGTTAATGAAAGCAATTTTTATGTACTTCAGATGTTTTTGTCTGCATAATGTTCGCTGACAATATTTACTAGGTATATTATCCTGTATACCATATATCAGGTGGGAGGATAGTCACCTGTATGTAATGTATGATGACTGTATACCAGCCCATGTATCAGCATATGTGTCTTGTGTGTGTGTTTCAGGTTATGTGTATGTGGACTTGCATTCTGAGGAACAGGTGGAAAAGGCCTTGAAGAAAAATAAAGACTACATTGGTGAGAAATATTCTATCTTATTCTTATTTTTGGGCATAATTTTTGAGTGTATGTAAGGGGAATGACAGGGTGATAAAAATATCTGACATTGCTACCAGTGTAATATTTGTGTAGAGCTGCAACGATTAGTTGATCAGCAGATTGACAGAAAACTAAGTTTTTTTTTTTAATCGACTAAGGTTTAAGTAATTTTTCAAGCAAGTATTCTGAAAAGTCTCAAATGTGAAAATGTTGTGTTTTTCTTGGTATATTTATAATAAATTGTGTTTTAGACAAAACAACACATTTAATGAGGTCATTTTGGGCTGTGGGATATTGTGATGGACATTTGTCACTGTTTTTTTAATATTTTGTAGACCAAATGGTTCATCGATTTAATTGAGAAAATAATCAGCAGATTAATCAATAACAAAAATAACCATTAGATGCAGCCCTAACTTTCTGTGCTTTAACCATGACGTACCTCCTGCCTGTGTTTTCAGGTGGGCGTTACATTGAGATCTTCCGTGTGGATGCATCTGCGGGTAAGGGCAAGAGAGACCGAAAGGACAAAGAAATTGACAGAAACTTCACCAGGAAGCTCAAAGAGGATGAGGAGGAGGAAGATGTTGCAGAGTCAGGTCGACTCTTTATCAGAAACCTTCCTTACACCTGCACTGAGGAAGATATCAAAGAGCTGTTTGCTAAACATGGTGAATTAAAAAAAATGTCATACACATACATAAGTTCACACAGAAAAAAATTAATTCCCTCTTGTCCGAGTTTCTAATAATTTTACAACCTTTTACAGGTCCTTTATCTGAGGTGCTCTTCCCTATTGACAATCTAACCAAGAGGCCTAAAGGATTTGCTTTCATAACGTACATGATTCCAGAGAATGCTGTGACAGCTCTGACTCAGCTGGACGGACATATATTTCAGGTATTTGATCCAACTGATGTTTGACATATTTCTCCACATCACGAGAAGAGGAACTCTAATGGCTTCTGGATTTAGTGGCGCAACTTGATTTTCAAATGAAGTTGAGGCTGAAACATTCTCTCCCTCGTGCTTTTAGGGTAGGGTGCTTCACCTGCTTCCCTCCACAGTGAAGAAGGAAAAGACAGACTCAGAAGCTGGCGGTCCTGGCTCTTCATCTTACAAACGGCAAAAAGATGCTAAAAACAAAGCTTCAAGTTCCAGGTATATATAATAACATTAACCGTCCTTTTCTATGTTTGTGGTTTCTTTGAATTTACTCTGTCTCTGGATGTGATCCGTCCCTCATCCTTTTTATTAATTTCATGTTTCCTTTTAGCTCACATAACTGGAACACACTGTTTCTGGGCACAAGTGCAGTGGCAGATGCCATTGCTGAAAAATACAACACCACAAAAAGCCAAGTCTTGGACCATGTGAGTAACATTTTATCCTGTTCTTCTACATTTATGCGCCTCATAACATGCTTTTCAACTCGAGCATTAGTAGCTGTTCACAGCCCTGCAGTACAACAATACAAGGGAAATGCAAATACGCTTCAGTTTGATTAACAGATCCATGAGTTTGAGGGCTTACCAGACACCAAAACATGGCATAGTAATTTATAAAATTATGAGAAAGGATTTTACTGCTCTAAGAAAGTCATCACAATGGTCGCATTCAAACGACTGAGAGGGCTGTTGTCTGTCTGAATGGATCCTTTGTCATCTGTTGCAGCTACATCAACATGTGAATCAATCGGTGCACATTTAAAGTTTCTTTATACTTTTTTGGTCTTTGCCCTCCTGTGCAGGAGTCAAAGGGAAGCGTTGCAGTGAGGATGGCTCTGGGTGAGACACAGATTGTTCAGGAGACTCGTCAGTTTCTACTTGACAACGCTGTCAGTCTGGATTCCTTTAGTCAGGTATGCTCAATACAACTCCTATTTACTTGTTGCTAAATTGTCTATAAACAATGTACCGTGCCCGCAATCCAGTTACGTTGCCTAAGGTTGTTTCCTGTATGTGTTGTTTCCACATGGTGTACAGGCGGCAGCAGCGAGGAGTACAACTGTGATCCTAGCGAAAAACCTTCCAGCTGGAGTGACGGCGTCAGAGTTGGAGGAGCTCTTCTCACCTCATGGCTCTTTGGGCCGAGTACTGCTGCCACCCTCAGGACTTACCGCCATCATCGAGTTCCTTGAACCAACTGAGGCCAAACGAGCCTTCACTCGACTGGCGTATAGCAAGGTGCGTATAGCTTTTTACCAGCAAAACCTGCACATGCAGCATATGTTTGAGGAAAGGCACTTTAAAGACTTCTACTTATCTCTAAACACTCTAGTTTCATCACGTCCCGCTCTATTTGGAGTGGGCACCTGTAGGGGTGTTTGTGGCCGCCAAACCAGAACAAGGTAAAATCTCACAAACACATAAACGTAACAGTCTTTTTGAAGTTTAGTACTTTTAAGGTATGGTAGGTATCATTGGAATAATCTGTACTGTCTGACCAAGTATTAGAAAAAGAGGATGCTGTCAAAGAAGAGGAGAAGAAGGAAGAAGAGAAGGAAGAAGAGGAGGAGGAGGAGGAGGAGGAAGAATCTGCTCCTGGTTCCACACTTTTCATTAAGAATCTTAATTTCAGCACAACAGAGGATAAACTACAGGAGGTATGTCAACTCATAAATACAACGAAGTTACATTTTCTATAACTGAATAAGAGTTTAATTATAGTATGATATTTGAAATGTTTAATATTATTTTCTTCATTTGTTGCAGACATTCTCCAAATGTGGCAAGGTCAAGTCCTGCTCCATCTCCAAGAAGAAAGATAAAACGGGTACTAAACATTAAAATAATGTCTCTCATATGTTAATGTAATGTAATGTAATGTAATGTAAGGTTAAATTGGTTTGGTAGACAAATCGTAAATTTATAGATATACCAAAGTCACATATCATTTATTTGCACACATGGCAAAATCTGTATCCTGTGTGTGTTTTTTCAGGCAAGAGAAGTTGGTCAAATCTTTTATTTTTTATCTTTGGATGAGAGTTAACAACCACCTTACAAGGTTTTGTTTGATTTCCAGGCAAGCTCTTGTCTATGGGCTACGGTTTTGTCCAGTATCAGACAGCAGAGGCAGCACAGAAAGCCCTGAGACAGCTACAGGTACCATCCCCATTTCCTTGTTGAAAACTTTTTTTCTACTAATGTTTCTCTCTTTTCTCTAATGTGTGTCCTTTTGTCTCAACCCTCCACCAGCACTGTAATGTGGATGATCACCAGTTAGAGCTGAAGATTTCTGAGAGAGCCACAAGGTATGATTTGCAGGTTTTAGTGAACTTTGATTGTGGTGGAAAAATAAAAATGATGGTCTGTTAATGAAGTTTACAAAGAATTGCCTGGAATCTATATTAAGACTTTGTGAAATTACAAGTGTATTAAAAGTAAAGTGTTTAGTAGTAAACCAGGACAGTTGCTAATTAAGTGTGTTAGGCATCCGCACTACAGTTACATTGTAACATGTTCTCCACTGGAAGAAACTGGCACTGGAAAAAGTTTTTCATTATTTCAAAATGTTAAAATTTTGAAGGGTTTTTGGGGCAGAATTTAGCTTCACTTCGGTTGTTACTACTTACCAAGTCTTTTTCTTCTGTGTGCAGGACTACTGAGGTGTCGCGCAAGAAGAAGCAAGTTGAGAAGAAACAGACAGGATCCAAGATCCTTGTGCGGAACGTCCCCTTCCAAGCCACTGTCAGGGAAATTCGGGAACTCTTCTGGTAGCTGTCACATAATTTTTTTCTTTATTGACACTGTGTGAAGAAAGTTAAGAGGGGAGATCATTTAGAAATATTATGATTTTTTTCCATCTGTCCTTTCAGTACATTTGGAGAGCTAAAGACAGTCCGTCTTCCGAAAAAAGCAGCTGGTTCAGGGAATCACAGAGGCTTTGGCTTTATTGACTTCCTCACCAAACAGGATGCTAAGGTTTGTCTGTTGTGTGCAAGCATTTATCCATGTATGTAGGAAATGTACTGTCCTCTAGTGCTACATTACAGTGTGCACTATTGTGATCATAAATGCTATGCCCCTGTTTTCTCTCTAGAAAGCATTTGCTGCACTGTGCCACAGCACCCATTTGTATGGGAGACGCCTGGTGCTGGAGTGGGCTGATACTGAGGAAACAGTAGAGACATTGAGACGCAAAACAGCCGAACATTTTCATGGTAAATTCACAAGCTTTCGTAACAACATGCAGAAAGGAAATTAACTGCGCTGTTTATTAATTTCTTTCTTCCATGTTATTTATTCTCTATGTCAGTGGCCACCAAAAAGCAGCGAAAGGCAGAGGTTATGGAGGGAATTCTGGAGACGATGGAGACTGACGGGGTTGTGGAAGACTGAGCTGTGGTCTTTGCCGAAGCCTCGACACCACGCTCACCAGCCTGTGTTTTTCTGTATAAATAGGACTGTGAACAAAATAACGACCAGAATGGCATGTGCAGAAGGAGAAAAGTATAATGAATTTATCAGCTGGTCGAAGTTTTGTGGAACTTTGAAAACCTCTGGATTTCTTACATTACACATGTTTTGTATAGAATGATGCCTCAAAGAAAAATAATTTCTTATGTCAATTTTTATATAAAATTGTATTTTATGCTTTAAAAGCTCCACGTTTCTGTCTCGTGTGTGTTTGTGTAAGTGACGGACGTATTGTAACGAATATGAAAATGAACGACTAAAAACGCAGTAAGCGGATTTGGTCTTTTATTTTGAAAGTACCATCCTTGTCAGGTGACTCGTCACTCGCGCGATCATGTGACTTGTTCATGTAAACATGGCGTCCAGGCTAAACAAAGCGTCAGCTGTTGGGAGTTTTAAAACGATTTTCAATGTTTTAGCAGTTTTATCCGGTTTGTGTTGTATTTGTGCGTCTGCTGGAGATGAAATACGAACCGCTGTTATTGACAAACGGACCGGACAGCTGTCGGTTGTTGAGGGATATCGGGAAGATTTTGTGGCTTGGGCGAACTTCACTGATGACATTAAAACATCAGGGTGAGTTGACTGACGTTACAAGTCTTAACTTTGCCTCTTTCAACTAATAGAGACTTTAACTGTTGGTTTTGTTGCAGGTTCAAATATTTAAAACCTTCCTCTTGTACGGCTGCTTAACGTGACCCGAGAAACAAATTGCTCATATAAAATGGGTTGATTATCGAAGGGGTCGCTGATTAACTTCCTTTCGATTGACGTGTCAGCTCTAACGTCGCGTGACATCTCAGGGAATTACTGGACATGTCTGGTTTTACAAAGAGGAAGCTGAAAAATGCATAACAAGCAGCAGTGATTCCCAAGCTGGGAGCCAAAGACCTACAGTGGTCTTCAGTTGAGACGGTTTCAGGAGGACTGCATCTGTTTTCCTGAATAGCTGTTGGTCTGTCAGCTTTTTCACCAATATGCCACCGTATACGAAAAACATAAAGCACCCAAACCTGCACTCGTGAGGCTGCAGACTTAAAAATAATATCTTTTTTTTTGCTCTTGTGCTCTTTTCAGCTGGTCTTTCTTAGAGGTCACGACCAGCGGTCAGTACAATGACAGTTTCCAGGCTTACGCTGCCGGTGCAGTGGAGGCTGCACTCACATCCCAGGTCGGCTTCTTTTCTACAGGCCTGTTTGTGCTCATCTTACCGAGCAGTCACAGTGTTTTTTTTTCCGCTTTACATTTCATTTAACCTAAAGACTTGGTGTGTGTTTGTTTTAGCTCATCTATAAGCACTGGATGAACACTCTGATGGGTTACTGTGGGCCCTTCACAACTCAGGCTGGTTACTGCGAGCGCCTTAAGGCTTTCATTGCGACCAATCTGCAGTGGGTTCAGGAGCAAATAGAGACGCAACCGAGCTCACCCTACTGGTACCAGGTACTGAGTGAAGCTTTGTAGGATGAATAAAATCCCTTGCATGGATACAAAAATGTTAAAAGGCCAGCAATAAGTGTTTTCAGTATGTGTTTCTGCTTGTCAGGTGCGTCTCGCACTGCTGCAGCTCAAAGGTCTGGAGGACAGCTACAATGACGAGCTGTCATTTCCAGTTGGGTCGTTCTCCCTCAACCCATTTGGCTTCCTGTAAGTAGTTATCACCCTTTCTTATTAATCGAACGTGTTTCATCACTGTTCCTGAGTTCATAAACTCTGTTTCTTCTCTGCTACTCTGCCTAACCAGACTTTTCCAATTGGGTGGGGATCTGGAGGACTTGGAATCGGCTCTGAACAAATCCACCCAAACTCGACCTCTTGGATCTGGCTCCTGTTCTGCTCTCATTAAGCTGCTCCCAAACAATAAGGACCTGCTGGTGTCACATGACACCTGGAACACCTACCAGGCCATGCTGCGCATCATGAAGAAATACATTTTTGCCTTCAAAGTTTCTCCTTCAGGTAGTTTACCGTTGCAAGTGTGTCTCCAGTTCGTCATTGCTTCTGCTCACTATTTACATGAAAGGAATAGTTTGACATTCCTGGAAATATGCTTATTTGCTTTCTTGATGAGAAGATCAATACTACTCCTGTGACTGTATAGAAAATATGAAGCTGCAGCCGGTAAGCTTAACTTAGCTTGGAGAACATGGAGAAACAGCTAGCCTGGCTCTGTCCAAAAGGTAACAAAATCTTAACTTCCTAGGGGCCTCAGCTGGTTTCCTGGCAAACTCATGGTGACAATAGTATCCCAGAAAATAGTCCAAAGCAAATAAGCAAATAAAACCACAACTCGTTGTTTTCACTCTTTTGTTTTTATAATAAACAAGATATAATGTGTTAATTAGTGAGCTTCAGAAGTATTGGTTGTTATCGTAAGACATAGTCAGTCTTTATGTTAATGGTTATGGGTGATATTTACAATTTTTGACAACTCGTCAAAGCGTATTTCCTAAAATCTCCAACTATTCCTCTAAACCGCATGGCCATAAACCAAAATCCAAATTCGTTTACAAGTGTGAAGCCCTGGTAAATGGACTGGCAGTGTTGTTGCTGTCCATGACGTGAATACAGATAATAATGTGCTTTATTATGTGATTTTATTTTATTTTTAAATTTCAGAGAACAATCTTCTTCCTGGAGGAACTCAGGCATTCTCATCTTATCCTGGATCGATCTTCTCTGGAGATGACTTTTATATCCTAAGCAGTGGTTTGGTGAGTGCTCTTTGTACTTGGGATGATATAATTGAGTTTTAGGAATAAACTACAGAATTTAAACATGTTTATATAAATTTTTGGCTGCAAATTGATAAATGCGAGATGGTGCTTTCTAATCTATCTTGTGTCTCCAGGTTACCTTGGAAACCACCATTGGCAACAGTAACCCTGCGCTCTGGAAGTTTGTTCAGCCGACAGGAACCGTCATGGAATGGCTGAGGAACATTGTAGCAAATCGACTGGCTGCCACTGGCAAAGAGTGGGCCGAGATATTCAGAAAGTACAACAGTGGGACGTGAGTTTTACATACCAGAAGGAAACTGGCTCTTGTGACTATTTAACCAACATTATCACCAGTTTGTCCCACTTTAATCTCCTGAGCTGGTTCCGGGCTCTGTTGTCTGCTGCTTTTTGTCCTGTGTTCAAAATTGATGACAAGATTAGATTTTATGTAACCTCAGACAGCCACGTATAATCAGGAGTCACATGAGAAGTCAGTTGAGTCATACACCTGTAACAGGGTCATCAGGCAACATCAATTAAATGGATATACAGTAAATAAATAAGTAAAAATAAGTAAAGGCTAGTAGATTAAAGGTTGTGTACTCAGTTTGGGCTGTGTGTGTCTGTGTGTGCTTTGTAGATATAATAACCAGTGGATGATTGTGGATTATAACCACTTCACTCCAGGGAAGACTGACATTAAAGAGGGGCTCTTTGTTGTGCTGGAACAGATTCCGTAAGTCTTTGCACCCAAGATTATTTCACTATTTCTGTTTATGACTTATAAACCTATCACTTAAAATAAAGCTTTTCTTGCCTTGTATTTTTAATGCAGGGGACTAGTTATTTACACTGATAAAACCCAGGAGCTGCTGGGGAAAGGATACTGGGCGAGTTACAACATACCGTAAGTATCCAGTTTGGAATCAATACATTTTATGTTAATGTATACTGTAGATTACATGTGTTCTAATTGTGTTGTATGTAAAATTGTCTTTTGTTCATATGTGCTCATATGTAGGTACTACGTGGACATATTCAATGCCAGTGGCTGCAATGAGCTGGTGGAGAAGTTCGGCCCGTGGTTCTCTCTGGACCAGAATCCTCGGGCTCAGATATTCAGGAGAAACCAGACAGCTGTCACAGATGTGGACTCAATGGTCCGCCTCATGAGGTAAGGTCTGTGTGTGGCACAGGTTCGAAGGTGGACACCTCTGTCATGTGCTGGATTTATCAGCATTATACAAACAAACGTTAACGTGTATGATGATATTTTTATAGGCTGATAACTAAAATGTAATTTCGTTAATGAGATGCAGTGTCTCTCCTCAGGTATAATAACTTTAAGGAAGACCCATTGTCAAGGTGTGAAGGCTGTAATCCACCTGAGAATGGAGAGAATACTATCTCAGCCCGGTCAGACTTGAACCCAGCTAATGGAACCTATCCGTTTGGCGCCTTAAAGCAGAGACCACATGGAGGAACAGACATGAAGGTTTTTATTTCTCTCATTTAATTTCTTGCCATCACCCATCTCTCTGCTCATACTTTAACCCATAATGCTCCCCGAATCTTTTCTGTGTGTTTGAGAGATGCAATCTGAAATCTGATGCATTGTGTGTGTTCCTGTGCAGATGACCTCTTATGGGATGTTTCGTGACTATGGTATGCTGGCAGTGAGTGGGCCAACATGGGACCAGGTGCCACCCTTCCAGTGGAGCACTTCTCCTTACAAAGACCTTATGCACATGGGTCACCCGGACACTTGGACATTCAAGCCTATAAAAGTCTCCTGGACTCCTTAATTGTTATCATACAGTATTTACAAGTGGCATGATAAGTGATAAACAAATATATAATAATACTGCCAGCTGTGCTGTTTTGAAATTTTGACAAGGGAAATGGTACTTTCATTCAGTGTGACATGACTTTTATGAACACAATAGTCATGTTATGGATTTTCAGGAGAATGGCAATAATATATCTCCAGTATTACAGTATTGCATTATTTGCATAATTAAAGCAAAGAAACATTAAATAGAACTTTGAATGTTAAGAACAACAACTTCACAACCTTGCTGTTGTGCTTCTACGTTAGATCATATCTGAATTTCATGTTTTAAGATTGCTCAATGTCTGAAAATGTAAATTCCTCGGGTTTTAATTCTGGTGGCTTATTGTGTTATTGGAGTTATACAATGTTTCCTCTGGACTACACCTTTCTTTGGGGCAATTACCAAATACGATTATTGATACAGCTGCAAATCTTCTCTCGTGGTGAATGACTTGATCATAAGTTGAATATTTTTTTTGAGTAATTCTGATATAAAAAATATGTATAAAATATTTTCTAAAAAAAAAGAGTGCAATCCTTGTTTACTTTTTTTCAATATAAATTTGTATTACCATGAGATTGTATGTTGAGCCAGAATCAGTCATTGAAGTGATACAACAGAATAATTCAAAGGCCCTGCTTACATGAACAGATATTTTTAATAATTCTGTCTGTTTAGATGCTGATTATGCTGGGAATTACATGAAGTAACCAAACTCCCTGTACCATATAATAAAGATCGAATTTGTGTTAATCAAACACAGACTGTACTCCCACAAAGGTCTGATTAGGTAAAATAAGTGAACACCTGTTAGGATGGATCAAGAGTTTGTAGAGGCTTTTAAAGAACGTATTCAGTTATCCATATGATGTCTAACTTAAATGGTTCTAGTGAGTATACTGTACAGGAATAAATATAATTGATATAAAGTATAACTAATATATTTTGGCCCTGGCTTCTCTGTTAAAAACATGTAAGAAATCTTGTATCCCTTTGACTAAATAATCTAGTACAACTTTCTAAACTGCAAAATAAGCATATTGTTGCAAAAACACAACAAACGTATTTTTTTGGTAATTATAGTATGGCAACATGTAATATAGTTTTAAAAATCTCAATGAAACAACATGTACATCAGAGAGCCTCGAAAAGGTGCCGGTCACGTGATCACGTCATGGGCGTCGTCATAGCAGCGCACTGTCGTAAACAGACGGCGCTGTCGTGATGTTAGACCTGTGTCGCTTGAGCTGAACTTTAGACGTCTCAAATGTCGGACTCCGGTTTATGTACCGTCCGGACACTCGGTTATCTCTGTATTTTACCAAAACTGGCGGCGTGATCAGACAGAACTACTCAAATTGAAGGTATGAAGTTACCTTTCAGCTGGTTAGTTGGCGACGTCACTGTAGTAACGGGGCTGGTTGGCTGATAGGGGGACGATGTACACGTCTCCCGTTATTCTGTAGTCTGGACTCAGTGTATGTTATCGTACTGCAAATACTGGTTCTTTTAACAAATATGGGCATCAGTAGAAAGGTGGTTTTCTGTGATTCTCAATACTTATAACGTTAGAAGTTTACCGATAGTGCTTTGTTTTTGAACATGTGCAAAGTCACAGGACATATCGCAGCTTAAGTCAAAATCAACAGTTTGTTTAGTATTTCCTGAATGTCATTATGCTGAGTCAAAGTCGATTTACAAATGTTCAGTGCTTTAATGAAACTGCCCCACTAAGACTGCTAGATACTGTGGACAAAAGCTGTGAAAACGTAAGTAACTCAAGTGCCTCGCATATGTTTACAGCTTGTTTACTTGTTTTTGAATTGAATCCCAGGTGTACGTGGTGTCTGACGATGGGTTTCTGGCAGCCGGTGACCAACCTCAGAGATTACGTATGCCAGAATCCTCCCGCGGTGACATTTTTCCTGTGTCTGTTGACTCTGGCTCTCTCGTTCATCTGCCTCAGCTTTTACAGCTACACTCACACTCTGCCCAACCCTGACACAGCAGAGGTAAGGACTCACTTATCCTCAGGCCTCAGGTGAGCTGATGTTCTGCCGTGCAGTCCTTTCACGATCTAGCCTGTGTAGGCTCTGACTGCATGCATGCTGGTGTACTTGTGTGTCCTCGGCCGAAACTGATGTGCAAATCACGTGTTTCTCCTCTTAGGACTGGAACCTTCTCCTGTCGTCCTTATCCCAGAACCAGCTGTGTGTGAAAGCCAATGCAAGTTCACCTGAGCTCGTCTCGCCGGTCCCCTCTCCTCTGATGGATAGAGACACTTCAGTTAACTCTACCAACTTGCGTCTCAAGGTTCCTCTGGCAGTGACTACCAACTCAAACGGTGCCTCTCTGAAAGACTTCGGTCTACACACTGCCTTGAGAGCCAGTCAACTAAATCTCGAAGGTTGGTGTAGCAGTGGATTTGTTTTGTTGTGAAATAAAGGAAAAGTGTGTATAACCATAAATTGTCACTCGTAACTGATTGTTTTACTCCCCAGGCAATGAGATTGTTAATGTGACTCTAGAGTTTTTGTCTGGAAATGATACCTATACCTGCCTCACCATAAGTGCACCAACACACCTCCTGCCCTTGAGCCTGTAAGTTAATTTACAGTCCAGAGGCTGTGTTTCTTCCTTGATTTAAATCACCAATAGCTTAAGTACATAAAAACAATGTCTGTCAACTCACCACTGTATACTTTAATGCAGACTTCCACCTGAGTGCCCTGCATCTGAGAATGACATTTTACCAATCCATGTGGAAGCAAGCAAAAAGCTGCCTACAGCATCACAAACCTGCTACAGTCTACACCCCAAGAATGACCCTACACTCACAGTCATGTTAACACAGGTAGGTAGATTGATTGACAGAGTACTTTATTAATCCCCAAAGGGAAATTGCAGTGTTACAGCAGCTACTATTCACAAAACATACATACATGAAACACAAAAAACAAATGGGGTAAGTGAGAAACAAGTACACACATGAACAACATAACTTGCTCAGCCATAATAGAGTCAGATACTCTTTTGTCATCCTGTCAGTCACAATCTACTTTTATTCTTCAGGAGGAGCAGAGCATGGCAATGCGACATCTGTTGGAAGTCAGTGTGTGTCTGCTAGGAGTTTGTTTGATACTCTGTTTGTCTGCTAGTCTGACACAGTCACTTATACGTCGCTACCATCGGAACGGGTTGGACCTACAAAATGTAACAGACATTTCTTATGTTACCATACAATTTTGTTTTTGTATCTCTGACTATGGTATACATTTCAGTTATTGTGGAAATACAACAAAAGTATGCATGAAATATATTATACAGCTTATATTGTTTTGAGAATATTTTGTGCAGATACTGTTTTAACCCAACCTTACTGCTTTACAGGAGCCCTTGATTGCCTCTGCATCCTGAAGAAATCAGTTGGTGGATGAGAGAGACAGGGATATGAATCACCTCTGTTAAAGGAGATTCCCACCTATTTTACAAAAAAAAAAACAGTTAACACGTCATGAGGAGTACTACTCAGCCTGTGAAAACAGTTGTATGTTGTATTCTGTGGCTCTGGATGTAGCTTTTTTTTTTTTAAAGCCTCAGAAATTAACCCTGGTGATGTCATCAGGGTTATATCTGCTTGGGTTTGGAGACTGAATATTTATTTACGATCCAGAGATTTTCAGGCTTGACTTATGTTAAGGACTAAAAGTCAGGATATTTCACCTTCTGCTGCATCAATTCTTCAAAATTTTAATCGGTCTCTGACAAGTTTCCCAACATGAAAGTGCAATACCAAATCAGTGGAGCATCTCTGTTATAGGAGACTGAAAATATTACATAATATCCAATAGAGAAACATGGTTGTGATAGAGAAGGAGTATGTTTTGTAATCAGACCATGGTGTAATAGGAACAACTCTTCAGTTGGTAATGCTTACACTGCTGACTGGTCATATATTCACTATCTTGTCTGTTATGTGCAGTGCATGCCAGTTATTTGCTCTCCGTTGAACTGTCTTGTTTACTTCTCACATTTCCAAGAATTATTCTCATTAACTTGTTGCATTCATCTAAGTTTAATATATTGACAATAAGAATGAGAATATATTTTTTTTTAAAACTATGGAAGTATTTCTATAATATAGTGTATTTTTATCAGCAGATGTTTTTTCTTTCTAAATTCTACTGGACCAAAGGTTTTTGGGCATACTAGGCTAGTTTGCCTGTTCTCCCACTTTACTGATGTTGAAAGCTGATTGTGGCCAGATCTACAGATGCACAGTTTAAGTAACATCCACCTACAATGTGTTGTATCACTTGCATAGTGGTAGAAACGTTAAGAAGTGAGTGTTGTAGAAATGCTGAAATGTCTCTTGCTCTTAATTGTATTTCTAAGCAATGTATAGTGTTTGAGGAAAGGGGTGTGGGATCTGCTAAAGTTGCTATGATACCGGCCATTTTGTAATATTTGTTTAATAACAAAGAGTTAACAAAACACTAAGCACAGTGTTATGAACTGATATGTCCTTCAGACTCTGAGTAACTGAGTCTGTCCAGGATTTTTCTGCACTAACAGCTCAGAAACAAATGACTGTAGTCAAGAAGGCATCCTGTTTTCAAACATAATTTTCCTAGTTTTAGCAAGAATTAAACATTAATAGTGAAAAATATAGATATTAGGTTTCTATTGTGAATCGGACTGGGGAGTTAAATAACTTTTTTTTAGTAATACATTTTATTTATAGAGCATTTTTCATGGTACTCAAAGACAAGACATGACGACATTCGTCACAGTTTTGATATGAGATTTGAACAAGGCAAGATCAGTGCAGTCCTGGATGTGTTTGGGGAAAGAGTTCAATATTGAGAGTTTCTTTTTTTTTTTTTTCTTTTAAGTAACAAACACCTGTTTCATTTGTGGTTCTGTCAAGTGAAGGAAAGCTATAAATGTAACCCTTTAGTAATTACCTCATACACACACACAATACTGTTAACAATAAACTTTTGCAGTTTCTCATATAAATGTCAATGAACTGTTCTTCAGCAAGCTGGAGAAAATTACAAACTTGGCTCAGTTGCTAGTGAAGACGAGGACCATCAATGGAAGAGGGAGATCAAATTTGGAAATCAGAATTTTGATTTATGGTTGGATCTATTCAGATATACCGTACCTTACATTACTGTTTAGCATTTCCAAATAAGTGATTATATGGGGATTTGAATCTTGTTTTGGTAGGCATTGGTTTCATTTATTTAGTCTAGTTTATCATTGTCCAAATAACCTTATTATGTAGAAATAAACAAAAAGAAGAGAGGAGTATGTCCAGATTAAGGTTAGGTGGTTTAAAAAAGACTCTTTTTCTACTGGGAAAAATAAATTCACAAGTACGTGCACAATGTAATATAACTGAGAATGCTGAACCCGTAATAATGCACTGTGTCAAGTATAATAAAGAAAGGATACATTTGCAATAAAGGCTGAGAGAGGTCGGACGAGGATGGGATTTGTAAGGGATATTAAGAACAAGTGGAGATATGGTGAGGCAAACAGAGGGGCAATAGAATATAGTAGTTTTATTATTGTGTACTAAAATAAACTAGACGCTGTTGTACACGTACGATACGGCAGGTGGCGCTATGCACGTGAAAGTTGGTATTGCAATCCGCCAAAAACTGCGAAGAAGAAGAAGACGAGGAGGACCGTCGGAGTGGTCGGATTCTTCGTGGCCTGGCGGGTTGTTTCATGTCGGGGATAAAGGAGACGCAACGCTACAGAGCATTTACTCCTCCTCGGACGGACACACCAGCGCGAAGCCACTACCTGGTCGCCGTCACGTGAAACGCTCTGAGACAAGTCGGTGAAAATGACTCTCTGCCGCCATGTTTCCACTGTGTGAGCCTAGCTAGCTTCCGTGAACAGCGACACCACAAACACTCAGGAGACGCTAATGTCCGCTAGCGGCCGAGCTTAGCCCGGGATAGTTTCCTTCCCTCTTCCCGAAGGACCACAACGGAATAAGTTATCTTTTAACTTTACTGTGTTATCCTCGACATTTTTTCTCTCCTTAATGAATATGTATTTGTCGCAGTGTGCGACCTGTTACATGTGTATTTCTGTGTTTGACGTGTCCAATAAATTAGATCAAACATTAAAAACGTTAATAACAGTTGGTGCACAACGTCTGAAACGTAAACATCACTTGGCCTCAACGTCGCTTCACAGAAACGTAGCTGACTTGAACACAACTGACTCTGGCATAAATACACACATGTTGATGTATTCCCAGGTAACACCTTGACTTAAGGCGCACTTTGCTCTTAACGATAAAATCTTGTTGTTTCTGAAAAGGCCTCCCACGTGTTTCCACCTCACATGGGGGGGCGGGGGCTTTCACTAAGACGTGGGTGCTCATTTGTCCCCCAAGACTTGTTGTGAAGTGTCCACCTCAGATGTCAGATCGTGTCCATGCTGTCAGTTCATTTAGCAAGGCACTTTGTTGGTAAATACACAACACTTATGATTTCTGTTTGCTTCCCTCTTTAGGATGAAAGCTCTGGGCTAGAGGTCGGTCGGGCAGAAAGAAAACAAACAGGATTCCAGGAAGGAAACAGGAATTAATCGAGTGGCCATGGCCTACTCCAACTACAGCAGCCTGAGCAGGGCTCAGCTTACCTTTGAGTACCTGCACACAAATTCGTAAGTACCGGATTACTGGCAATTAATATGTGATTAGGAACATGATACTACTCATAATTATGATAACTAATATTGCAAGCTACCAACTACTCCTAGTACAACATAATTTGCAAGTTTGCAAGCATTCACATGCAAGTTTGTCTATGTAAATATTTTTGTAAGGGCCACAGATATATGAAAAGGTTACAGTAGATCGATGCCTACAACGTTAACGTTCATACAGATGCACCCGAACATCAACATGAATAAATCTAATGTGGTTTAATCCCGTTAAACCTAATCATCTATTCAAAGAATATGAGAATATACTCTCATTTCATTATGTATATATAGTATATTAGTTTATATTTAATACAACTTGGCGTTCCACCAAAAATAGTTCCTAAACAAAACAACAATTTCTCCTGCAGATTTAAGCCTTGAATGCAATCATATTGCTTGTTAACTTTTTGCAACATATTATTAACAATAAGAAACATACAAAAATATATTTTGCCATTTATAACATTTTTATAGATGTCAGAGAAAAGTTTTCTCATTCATGTATTTCAGTGTAGCCTTTTATATTTCATGTTTAGATTGTACAGTCTTAAACATAGCCTACTCTAACTACTTTAACTACACTTACACTTGAGCACAGTAATCCCAAATCGCAATCACTTGTCTGTGGTCACTACAACATGGTGCAACACTGCGCCACTGTTTTGCGGCAAAGGAGGGTTTGACAGAGGTGCCATGTCCAGCGTTTTTGTGGGAATTCCTCAGCTGAAGCACTTCTAGACTTTAAGAGCTTCAATCAGTTTTTGGAAGTTGTGGCACCTTTTCCTTCTCTGCAGCCAAGAGAAAATATTATTTCTACCCAAAACGGCTGAAGGCTAAGGTTTTCCACAAAAGTGCATTGCTTGTGAGATTTTAATGGCTTCCCAAGTTGGAAATTTGGCTAGGAAAAGTACTTGCCTGTTTACAGGAGCCAAGTCAAAAGTTGAGCTAACTAAATGAGGTTCCCTCCTCAGTTCTAACTTGTTTTGGGACCACTACTTGGATGGTATCTTGACCATTCAAAGCTCATGTCATCTGAGCTAGCTTTGCCATTCTCAATGCTCCAGTTCTGCTTTTAAATAAAACATTTAATGCCCTCTAGCAACCTTATAAACCTTTTTTTTTTTTTTTTTTTAAGAAAAAACGGCTTTATAAATTTTGACATTTTGACACTAGGACACTGTTAAAGTCAAATAGTTTGAGATCTACCAGGGAGTTGAGTCCCTAATTGACTGAAGTGAATGACATAGATAGAGTGCAATATAGTCCTAAAGAGCTATGCATTTAATGGTTAATCAAAACTCTCCGTGCAGGAATTCTGCTAGCCTTCAAAGTTTATGACAGAGTGAATTCAATTTTGCAGTTTGGCTATCAATTCACAAGTATACTGTATGTGTCGGAGATGTGTTTGGACCTTGAAATGTAATTGGATCCTGTAAGTGGCTGTCAGTGCCCATTTGAAATTGGTGTGACAACACTAAATTCATTGAATAACAGTCATGATTATTCACCTATGACTGCCAGAAGTCACACTTCACACAAATCACCGATTTAATTAAATTTGATTTAAAAGGCAGAACAAGTAGACCTAAATATTTTCTTGTGATGTAGCCTGACTGAACTACTCGGTCCATGTTTGAATATGTAGTGGTGCACCCATCAACCAATTTAGAAACACAGATGATGTCACATCCTGGGCTCATTTCCAAATCCAGCGCTTAGGGATTATGCACAGGTCCACAAAGGGTTTAACCACAAGAGTAGGACTAAAATAATTGGTGCTTGTTTTTGTCATTTAACAAGTGAAAATAGTTGGCGACCTTGGGGGAGACGCTTGTTAGAGATTATGATGATGATGATAATGATTAACCGGGTATAAAAAAAGACTAAACGTTCTTTAATGCCCCTGGGGAAGAGTTTTGTATTCAAAAGTAGTAATAGAGAAGAGGCTCTACCTACAATGTAAATAAGGCATAAACACATGGAAAGATCGTTTGATAAGATGTGAGAATGAGTGGTTTACAGTGAACCAGTTAATACATTAAGTGACAATCCTTTGTTTCTACATATCACTCAATAGGTCAGAGGAAATGCAGATTGTATAATTGAATAATAACCCCAACCACAATATTAAAGTGGAGATCAGATCAACAAGTATCTCTTATATTTCCTCTTTCTCTGACCACTCAAGTTAAATCCCTTCTTAATCAAGTATGTTGAATTAATGTAATTAGTGATCTGTTTCAGGACGACCCACGAGTTCTTATTTGGAGCCTTGGCAGAGCTTGTGGACAATTCAAGGTACCATAATGATTTGCTACAGAGCCTGTAATTTTTGACAAATTATGAAGCCTGGAAAACTTACATTGGCCTGATATCTTTCTTATAGTAAGTAAAAAGTCTAACTGTTGGTTTATTTGTTTCACAGAGATGCCAATGCCACACGAATAGACATCTACACAGGTACACCTCAGAATACTTCACACACTGAAGCATGCACATTCATTCATTGGTCCTAACGTGTCTCTTTCATCTTCCTTTGCTGACAGAAAAAAGGCCCGAGCTGCGGGGCGGCTACACGCTTTGTTTTCTGGATGACGGTATTGGAATGGACCCTAGTAAGTGCTACTTTATTACTAGGGAAAGAACTCAAAGCTAGTTTTTATTTCATGGTTAAACGTACTTTATGTCGGTTTTCTGATGCAGTATGTAATTTGTGAAAGAAACACGATGCTGAACACCTTTCTTGTATTAGATGAGGCAACCCATGTGATTCAGTTTGGAAAGTCCAACAAACGGTCTCCTGAGTCCACTCAGATAGGCCAGTATGGAAACGGACTGAAATCGTAAGATAAATTCTTGTGTGATCATGACATTGGGCACTTGGTACACTAGTGTTTAATTTCACGTAAGATTAAAATCTAAAATTTGTGTCTTTTCACAGTGGCTCTATGCGAATTGGGAAAGACTTCATCTTGTTCACAAAAAAGGGCAACGCGCTGACTTGCCTTTTCCTGTCAAGGACTTTCCACGAAGAGGAGGGACTGGATGAGGTCAGAGTCAACTGTTGAATAGAGGATTTCATTGTCGTTAGGGATGGCTACAAGTGACCTGATTACTAATTGTGTCTAATTGTTGGAAGTGAAAGAGTGAATAATGCAGTTTCACATCTGCTTCATCAGGCTCTGATGTTTTGAGTAGTTAATAGCTTTGTATTGTGAATGCACATGAGCATGTGATGTATATGCTACACAACCTATGTGAAGGTCAGTCAGTAGTCAACAATGTGAAATGTGACATTTCACATTGTTAACACAGTCAACAAACTTACTGCACAATGCACACTGTGTAGTTCTGTGAGACACAGATGGCCAGTTTAGTTTGCAGCTGGATATCTCTGTATATTGCAGAGAGGATGTTGCTGTATGTATTTTTCACAGACTGGACATTTGTGTTTCTACAGAACATGTGGATTAGGTCATTTGTTTCCAAACACGATCAAAAACATAGCATACAAGATAACAATCAGTGGGTCATTTCATTTGATGGTGGCTTTGCTTCAGTTATGAGGCTGCTACTTAACTTGCTTGGTTTAGTATTCTGTATTACTTTGTCTGTTCCAGCTATCAGTGATAATTACCTGATGTAATTTTTATACTTTTTACAAGCAGTGAGAGTTGCTATTTGGTTGTTTATTATATTTGTGATGCTTTATTGTAAGGGGAAAAAAACGGTGTTACTGTTCATTGTTATGTGTCAATACATTTTCAAACAGCCAAGAAGGTGTTCTTAAATTAGATTTACTCCTCGTGCAGTTACTCTGTGTCTTAGTCTGTGAACAGGTATATAATGCCATTACTTGATCAGTGAAATAACAGAAAATCACAATCCCTAATTTTAACATCTTTTTTATTTTTTGCCTAATCTTTACTATTTCTGAATTTGGTCACTGCTGATGAGATGCATTTGGCTACCCATTTTATTTTGTTTGACATGGAGCTTGTCAAATATCTCTAAACTTGTTAACATAAGGATTCGTCTCTCTTCAGGTGATAGTGCCTCTCCCTTCCTGGGATCTGAAGACTAAGGAGCCGCTGACCTCTGACCCAGAGAAGTACGCCATAGAGACAGAACTGATCTTCAAATATTCACCTTTTAAAAATGAACAGCAGCTGATGGAGCAGTTCAACAAAATAGAAAGTAGCAGTGGTAAGTATATGAATGTGTGTCTCAATGTAAAGAGGTTCATTTTGGGATGTAGACAAGTTCATACCCACTACTTTAAATCTTTTGCAGACTTTTATGTGAAACATATCGCTCTAAAAATGGTGTTGTGTCAATACATTTCATTTAAAACAATTTTTATAAGATTTAGTGTTGGTGAAATGACATGGTTGATATTGACCATGATGCTTACTTTTGTTTTGTTTTTTGTTTAAAGGTACTCTTGTGATCATCTATAATCTGAAGCTGATGGACAACAGAGAACCTGAGCTGGATGTAGAGACCGATCACCAGGACATACTGATGGCTGGGACTCTTGTTGAAGGAGTGTGAGTATAGTTGTTTCAATAAACCATTTAACCATAAGATCACCAACCTATGGTGAAAGCAATTATATTTTGTCATTAACTTTATTTGATGTTGATTATATTGATTCCCTCTCTCACAGAAAGCCAGAGAGGAGGTCATTCAGGGCGTATGCTGCTGTTTTGTACATCGACCCACGCATGAGGATTTTTATCCAAGGACATAAAGTCAGGACCAAAAGACTGTCCTGCTGTCTCTATAAACCAAGGTAATATGATAATACACTTATACTCTGTCTGTAACTACTGTACTCCAGTGACAAGATGTTCATTAGCATTCTTGTTTTGTTGATAGGGTTTATAAATACTCATCGACTCGTTTCAAAACGCGTGCCGAGCAAGAAGTGAAGAAAGCAGATCACCTTGCAAAAATTGGTGAGACAGTGTTGAAATAAGTTTTTTTTTTTTTTTTTTTCATATTCATGTTGCTTTCATGTTGTGACTCTCATCGGTTAACAAATTATTGATTTATTTTAGCTGCAGAGAAAGCCAGAGAAGCAGAGAGTAAGCGTGTGGCTTTGGAGGCCAGATTAGGAGAGGACCTGTCAAAAGATTCACGGGTAAGCCAAAGAAGATATTTTAGTTAATTTGTCATATGCTAATGGGGTTTTGTCTATGTAAACAAGCTTTTAAACTGAAACTGGCACAAAACGTTTGTCTAAAAGTTTGATTCAAAACCCCGACCTTAATCTAAAGTTGTCATAATGTCTCAACTGATGTTTTACTTGTGTCTCCCTGTGCCCTCTCTTCCCCAAGACAATTCTGAGAAAGGTTCAAGATTCAGCCATGATGCTTCGACGGGATTCTGACATGAAGAAAAGGATTCTCGAAGCTAAACAGAAGTATGATAGACCAAATTCTAAAACCTTATTTCTCCTATTTACAACAAAAACAAACAGTTCAAATTTGTTTTTGATTTGCTTCACCCCTCCCCCCATGGGCTGGCAATGTAAGAATTTTACCCTTTTAATATTAAAATTCTTGCACATTATTGCTGTGTAATTTTAATATACATTTGTCAACTTTTATTTTCTTTTCGTGGCTTAAACTCAAAAAGCTCGTCCAACACAACACTTGAAATCTCCTTGTTTTTGCTGGCCTCTTTCTATTACCCATCGGTCTCCAACACTTTTTTGTTCCTCAGAGCATTAAAGGAGCCCAAGGAGTTGAATTTTATATTTGGAGTGAACATCGAACAGAGGGACCTGGATGGGATGTTTGTGTACAACTGCTCTCGTCTCATCAAGATGTACGAGAAGACAGGGCCCCAGCTGGAGGGAGGCATGTGAGTAACATGCATATAGAGATTGAAAAGTAACCATGTTTGAATGTGTTGTTTTTTTTTTAACAGTTATGTGATTTGTGTGTTTTAGGGCCTGTGGAGGTGTGGTTGGAGTAGTGGATGTCCCATATTTAGTTCTAGAGCCTACTCACAACAAACAGGACTTTGCAGATGCTAAGGAGTATCGACATTTACTGAAATCCATGGGGGAACATTTAGCTCAGTACTGGAAGGACAGTAACATTGGTGAGTTCCTCTGACTTGCTGGATTTCCGTTCATATACGAAAACATTAAGCCTTACAACCAGATTTGTCAAGGGATTCAAATCACTCTGCTCTGGGTGTATTGTTACAAGTTCTATCATCCTTTTGAATGGACTTAAACTCTTTTGCCATGCTCACATCACAGTTTCTCGCCGTGTGGCACAGTGCAGGTATCTCAACATTATAGGAATGCATCATTGACTTGAGCTAAGCTTGTTAACATCAAATCTTGATTTTGAGGTGCAGCTTCTTTACTTCAACCTTTTTTTTTATTTTAATAAA
Organism: Lateolabrax maculatus; assembly: GCA_031216445.1. Classification (NCBI taxonomy): domain Eukaryota; kingdom Metazoa; phylum Chordata; class Actinopteri; order Acropomatiformes; family Lateolabracidae; genus Lateolabrax; species Lateolabrax maculatus. The sequence goes on from CM062217.1 coordinate 14,702,176, forward strand.
TAACTTTACGTTACTGCATGAAATGCTGAGTGTCTGTGTCTGTTATGCAGCTCAGAAAGGCATAGTGAAGTTCTGGGATGAGTTTGGATATCTGTCTGCCAGCTGGTCTGCACCCCCGTCATCAGAGCCAAGATACAAAAGACGTCGCGCCATGGAAATACCACTAACTATTCAGTGTGGTAAGTTACAGATCCATACTGCATGCACACATACTGTATCTCAGCAAACTAACATATTGCCACAAACGTACACTGACTCTCAAATTTTGCTCTTTATTTTCAGATAAATGTTTAAAGTGGAGAACGCTGCCATTCCAGATGGATGCTGTGGATAAACGCTACCCAGACAGTTGGGTGTGTCTCATGAACCCTGACAGCAAACAAGACAGGTACACACTGTCACGCTATAATATTAGTTATTATAAATATGTAGAATTACACATGTAACATATCCAATTCATGCCACTTTTATCACAGGGTTCCTACATGCTATATATTGCAGTGTATTTTGTGCTTTTAGGTGTGACACTCCTGAGCAGAAACAGAATCTGCCATGTGGTGTTCTGAAGAAAGACAAGCAGACAGCTGAAGACAAACAGAAAGAACTGACAGAAAAAATCAAACAGCAGCAGGAGAAACTAGAAGCGCTGCAGGTACCTCATCCCTCTTTCTCTGTTTCTCTTTCTATCACTTTTTATTTTGCGTACATCAGGACATGATAAATTATATTTCCTCCTATCAGAAAACCAGCACTGTCAAATCTGCAGCAGATGTAAAGAAGCTACCACTGGAGGTCAGCATGAAACCAACAGAGAGCTCCTCTCAGGTACAAAGACCACCATAACATGCCTCTTGTAGTTTTCTAATACTGGGTCAGTTTTTTTTAGCTATTTAGCTCCTAAACTCTTAGCATATTTTACTATTTTTACTTTATTTTACTGTTTAAGTTATTGCAGGTGTTATAAAAGAAGCCCCGCTGGAAGTAAGTTTTTTACCATTGAGGGAAAATCTTGTGTACTCTCCAAATAAAAAGGGAATAGTTAAATTTCAGTGTTGTCTGTGAAAATTATACTTGTTTCTGAATTATTTAATTTATTTTACTGTTGGATGCTGTTTTTCCATTCATTCTCTCACTGAAATGAGTTTTTTGTTATTTCCTTTTCACATGTTGTTGTTTCAGGCTACTAGGTCTTCTGAAAGGTCCACAACACGCCCCCGTTCCCCACCGCTCCCAGCCCACCTCAAAAATGCCCAGAGTGGCCCTCCATCTCGTGCAGCTTCTCAGCGCCCCATCCGAACACCTGCCACTCCGCCATCCAAGTCCAGAGCAGCAGCAAAACCTGCCCCACCAGCAGGAAAGCCTGTACCCAAAGCTACTGCCAAAACACCCCCACCCAGCCGCAGCTCACGGGTAGGTAAAACCTGTGTTTTACGAAGTATTCCACTAATTACACAAAATGCCGATGGAAGGTTTTGTTGGTGAAGGTGATTAATATGGCTGGATGCATAAGTGAAACCCAGTTATACAGTGTGAAATAGTGATAACTCTCTCATTACATAGACACCCACCAAAGCATCATCAGCCAAACCAGCAGCTGCTGGACAACGCAAGAGAATCATAGAGCAGGAGGATAGTGAGGAAGAGGAGGAAGAAGAAGAAGAAGAAGAAGAAGAGGAGGAGGAGCAGGAGGATGACAGTGAGGAGGAGAGTGAAGAAGAACCACAGACAAAAAAGTCCAAGATGGCCGCAGCAGCTGGTAACCGTGGGAAAGTGGTAGAGAAGTCCCTACCTCCCAAACGTGGCAAGTTGGACGAGGTAAACAAACAACATAACTCGCAAGTTAGAGCAGACTTTCCATAGTATCAGCTCAGAAACATTGTAACTAAAATCTCTAATTGTAACACTTCTAATATATTTTTACATCAAAACATATACATGTATAGAATAAAATGGCAGCATTAGCAATGCTGCATAAACCGTTCAAGTGTTGTGTGGTGCATTGTGCAACATGCTATGAGGACTGCTGCGATGGCATGTGCTAATGTCTGTTTTTCTACTGCCTTCCTTCATTACCACTTTTCTCCCACAAGAGATTAACTTCACTCTCCTCCTGAGTAAATGAAAGGAACAAAGTGAGTGAGAGGAGACACAACCATGAAAGTCTTCATCCAAGTGTCTATCACAAACCTAAATCCAATAGCTAAACAGGGAAAAAGGTTAATGGCATTAAAATATATTTTCGGATTAGATACTGGTGTTTCCTTGGACAGATCCTTTGATCAGGAGACTAAACTACAGTGAGCACTGTTCAAATATAGTTCTGATCTCTTTAATAGGACTTATCCCTTGAATTAGCTTTCTTACAGGATGGCTGGCAAGATGGTGACACTTAAATCAGTTTTAGGTTCATATAGTGAGGAAAAGAAGGAAGTATAGGCATTCCTGGGTGGCTCTTTAGGTTACTGAACCTCCAGTGAGAGCCCTTCTGCTGTTGACCTTGCAGGTTAACACACACTCACAGCCTGAGAAGAAAGGGGTTTCTACTGCTACACGGCAGACACCAATCACACCAAGCAATGCCCCTAAATCCGCTAAAGCAAAGGTAGCTTTACTCGGTCCTTCTCTCTACTACTCTCAAATGAAGCTGGACTGCATGTGCTCTCACAGCATCTAACAATTATAACAACTTAATCTTTCATTTGATCTGGGTGTATAGTCAGATTATCTTTCTCTCTTCTAACAAAACCGAAGTTGTCACATTCTTCTCTAATGGCTCTCTACAATCACGCATGCCATTCTCACCCAATGTCTGGGGTCACACTGGGACTTCTTCTTATTTTAGTAACAGGAATGCAAATCATTTCTTTTAACTTTACTCTGTCTTTTCTGTAAACAGTGTTTCTCTGACTGAGGTGATGTAATGATTGTTTTGTTTTTGCAGGCATCTGAGAAGTCCCCACAGCAGGAACCAGAGAATGACACTAAAAATGCTCAGAAAGGTGAGATGATGGACTGTTCTACAATAACGTTTATCACACATAAAACTGGAAAAGAATGCACTAAAGGCTAGGAGGAATTTCTATGGCACTTCATGTATTTTTTTTTTCTACAGATAAAGGTCTGCTGGTGGAAGTACGTGTCAACAAAGAGTGGTACACAGGAAAAGTCATTGCTGTGGAGGCGAACAAACAGAGTGTTCGCTGGAAAGTGAAGTTTGACTATGTACCTAGATCCACCCCTAAAGACCGATGGTAAGATATTGCATCTGTGTTGCTCCATTCAGGGCACATTTTGTTGGCACTGCAGACAATTAATACCCTATACTTGTATGTGTGTGTCTGTGAAGGGTGTTTAAGGGCAGTGATGATGTCCGGTTGATGCGGCCGCCATCTCCAAACTCTCAGACACCTGACACCCAACAGGAGACCGAGAAGGGGCCGGCACCCATGGAGCCGGACACCACTCAACCAGGAACCAGTCGAGAGGTCACTGATAGTCTGGTCACCATGTTGAGGTGAGCTGAGAACAATGACCCAGTGTTGTTACCACACAGCCGGGGCACATAGTTTCAGAATCGCTCAATAACTGTGGTGTTCGTGTTTCCAGGACAATGCTGCGTTACTTCTTCCCGCCTGCTTTTCGGATTCCGAAGGACGACGTTAACAGCATGACGGCGGAGGAGTTGGTGGCCTTTCCTTTGGTGAGATAGATAAGAGCAGATTTAATCGATTGATCCGTAGACTAGAAATGGGAAATGGATTGTGTCCAGCAATATTACACATTGAAAAAATACTATCAGATCTGGGAATGTGTTCATTTGTTCTTACTAATCTGTTTTCTTGTCAGAGTACTAAGTGCTGCTGTATTATGTGTTTTTCCCCTCCATTTAGAAAGAGTATTTCCAGCAGTATGAATCAGGTCTCCAGTCATTGTGTAACTCGTACCAGAGCAGAGCTGACGCTAGGGCCAAAGCTGTGGAAGAGAAGAGCAACAGCACTGAAGTCAAACTGAAGGAGGCAGACGAGAAGCTACAGAAACTACGAACAAACATTGTAGCACTCCTGCAAAAAGTACAAGAGGTAAGACTTGCTGCTTCATCTGTACTTGTAACAGTGACAAAATATACAACTTGGTTACAAACTTACCTGCCTATTAAATGGAATCTTTGTCATATTATTGCTGTTTGTAAATATTTATATAAATAAATATATTTATTCAGTAAGTGAAACTGCTGTTTTTTTTTTTGTTTTTTTACACTTTTAGGACATTGACATAAACACTGATGATGAGCTTGACGCCTACATAGAAGACCTCCTTACCAAGGGTGATTAAAGAAGACGGGAAAGAGAAATATAACAGAAGAGGACATGCACATAAACAGACTAGCAGTTTTCATTCCAGTCATAATGGCTCCCCAAGGACTCATGCTTATGTGCAGAGATGGCTGTGAATATGGGGATATTTTCATTGTTGGTCCCTCTTGAATCAGATTGTCACAAGTTTGATGTTTGATTTTGATCGCTCCAGCGTTTAGTCAGCACCAGTGCGCGCTGGGTTTGGGTTTTTACATTGTTGGGTAGCCTTTTGGCCTGTTGTGTTTTTTTCCTTTTTCCTTTTTCTCTTTAGTCCTTTTTATATACCTGCTTATATATGTTAATCTATGTTTAAGCCATCCTATCCTGATTGACCTTCAAAAGAATTTGTGTAGGTTTAATAAAATGAATGCTCCCTTTATATATTGAACTAATGCTGTGACAGACTGCAGACTACATTTGTTCCTCATTTCAGTCCATCGTCAGGTGAGAATTGGACACAAAGTGACTCAAGACTTGGGCTCGACTGGGCGGTGCTTTGCACTGCAGCCTGTGCTTGGACATTAACGTTTATTTTTGTACACTAAAAACACATCAGTGTTGCCCATTACCTTCCTCCATCCTGGTCTGATGAGCAAAATATTTTACAGTTGGGTGGTGTGCCGCACCCACAAACAAGATCTACTTACTGGGTTTTATCAGTATGATTATTCCCTTAAATCTTTCCTGCATTTAAGCTATGACTGTTCCGTGTTTATTTTTGGAAGAAAAAAAAATCTCATTTAAATGCAAAAGTTGTTTGTTCATAATTATTCAGTGCCTGTGTCCTTCCTTTTGAACAGATTTTTAACATGTCATGAAAATGTTTTATTAAACGGTGCATGCTTTCAGTCTTTTTGTTCTGATTGGAACAAAGGATTCTGTATTTTTGACAAATCTTTACTTAGAAGAATAAAACAGGTTCAGCAACACCTTTTGATGAATGCATGTCTGTCATTTGCATATGTCTGTAAATGCAAACAAAATGTTAATTGTATAAATAATAGTTTCATATTACTTTGACGTTTCTGCCATTATCCCAGTATGATGAAGGCGACCAGAATTTTGTTTGCATTGGAGTAAAGGCAGAGGTGAACTCAGACCTGCCCTCATACCAGTTTGTAAGTGTTTTTGTGTACTTTGAGTGCACAGACTTTTATTTTGAAGGCGAGAGTTTGCAGCCGTGGTGAATGTGAACGCCGCGGGGAAACGACGGCTGCGAAGGTAAAGATTGCTGCTCTTTCTCTTGCATTTATGCGGTTTATTGGTGCGACATGCAGATAATTCAGTGTTATCACAGCAGTTCTAAATGTAAACCAGCTGAAAGTGAAAACAACAATAACTCTGATCCAGAAAAGCGTCGCATCTGGTTTCCAGCTCGGTCACTGTTGTGGTTGTTGTCGCTTCAAGCTGCAGAGTGAATATCCGACACAGTTTTGCGGAAAAGGGTAAACTAACAGTTCCCTGTTTAACAATGAGACACTAAGTAAACCAAATAAACGGAAATCACTGATCCAAATGAGAAGCTGAATCTGCAGTAAAACGAGCGCTGAGCGGAGTGAACTTTGACCCAGTTTGCTGATCGTCAGTCTGTTCTCTTACTGAGGTGCCTTCAGGTCAGAGCTGCTGGACTTTTTAAAAAATATTCTTAATTAATTAGAAATGAAGTCCTCTGATTTGGTACGGTTAGATGTCACTTGAACCGTGTAATTCTTCGTTTTTCTGCCTTCTCTTGTGTGTTGTAAATTACCAACAGAAATAGCTAGAATTAAATTATTTATCAAGAAAATAGATTGTGGTGATGTTATTTAATATATTGTGTGGACGTTTTAGCACTTATGTTTTATGATTACTGCCTGAATTCTATGGGTGTGATAGTTTTGAAGTATTGTCATTACCTTTATAAATGTAAATATGAAGCCTAAAGTCATATGTTGGCGTTGGATTCAATGATTTGTGATTCTCATCTGCCTAAACTCACTCTGATGTGATGCTGCATGTTGTTGTAGAATCTAAAACCTGAGATATGTGCGGCCACTATCCTCATTCATCAAGTCTTCATTATGGACTTAAGTCTGTGTGTCTCCATAAAGCCAAACATAAAACATGTATCCTATAGGAAAGAGAGAAGTTCCACAAATCCACAAATGACCCAACAATGTTGGAAGAAATGTCTCTTTATGCTGAAAATATTCTACTACAGAAAAGGATTACTTAAATGTAACTTATTTCGAGGTAACAACACTTGTGGGTGGACAAAGACATACAGTACATTTGTGTTTATATTAGTATTTTGTATTAAAAATATATTTTGGATTTAAGATAATCAGTTAAACTCCTGAATGAATGAAACCAAAAAGGTTTCCCCTGCCTACCTGCCCTCAGCTTCATCTGGCAGCTTTGTGTTGATTCTCCTTTCTCACCTTGGACCGCAGGTCTTGAGCCATGTCAGTGTGTTCAGCCCTACTGAACCGCCGTGTAGCCGGCGGCTGCTGCAGGGTTTGGTGCGGTGTGCCTCGACCGCTCGTCCACATCAGATCAGCCAGTGTAGCTGAGCCAGGCACAAGAGGATCCGATGAAGAACCACTCTGGGAGGCAGCGGGCTACCTGCCGTTCTCCGGAGCCAAGATAGGATCTTTCTTTCAGGAAAGGCCAGTGCTGAAGAACCCATTTCTAGAGGATGCCTTGCTCCGAGGATACCTGAGGAGACACCTGTCCCAGGAGGTGAGAAGGGAGCGTGACTGTTGGAAATGTACTTCACAGAATTTACCCAACACATTGCTGCATTTCGAGCCTGTGTAATACATGACAAAGGTTGTCATATGAGTCGTTTAGAAGCAAAGAGCAGGGATCATATTAACTAATGATGTACGTAGACGAAGATGCATATTACAAGATAATAATGGGGTCATTTGATGATATTGTACTAACAAGTTGTTGTTTTGGTATTGATGAGCTGCATTTAAGCAAAATTCTATTAGACAAATACTTGCAAATATGTTTTCTCTTAATTAATTAGAAACTCATTTTGTTCCAGTGTGAATCTTACTATTATTTCCATCTAAAAACAGCAAATAAATCGAGATCTTTCTTTCTTGTCAGGCAAATAAACTGAGCTCTTGTTCGTAAATGAATGTACGTGTATATGCTTGTTCACAGGCAGTTTTTTCAGACTTGTGCGCATTTGGAGAGCATGTGGCAAATGAGGTGGATGCGTGGGGCAGGGAGTGTGAGGTTACTCCTCCACGGTTGGTGCACTTTGACCCCTGGGGTCGGAGAGTGGACCACATCGTGACCTCGCCTGCCTGGAAACGCATGAAAGACCTGTCAGCACGGGAGGGACTGGTTGCCATTGGCTATGAGAGGTCATTCGATGAGTGGAGGTTAGGGGACTGATGTACTTCCTTTTTCAGTTTTGCTCATATGTCATATTTCAGTTCAATAAACTTTTTTTTTTTTTTGCAGTTTCTGGTTGTCTAGTTGTTCTGACTGAAACACTTTCTGTGTGTGTGTTTCAGTCGTGTGTACCAAATGAGCAAGTTGTACATCTTCTCTCCCTCCTCTGGTCTCTACACCTGTCCCCTGGCTATGACTGACGGAGCTGCCAAAGTCATCCAGGTGTGTCAGAAAAACAAATTGTCTGACTAACATCATATAGTGTATGTCTTAAACCAACACCATGTAACCACCAGTAACCTACATTTACAAGAGCACATGTTCAATGAGACAGTAACATGGCAACAGTGCAGCTGAATCAAGGGAAAGATCCTTCTTTGTAGCTGTATCCAAAAGTCAATCCAAAATTAGACTACAGCTGAATTAAATAAGTCTCAGAAGATTTCCACAGCTGAAAAGTAAAGTCTTTATAAAGCTCAGGTAAATGCTCACAGTAAGGTAAAAATGGTGTGAATGTGTCACTGTGCCTTCAGTTTAAATGCTGTGACCAGGAGAAAAAAAACCTTTGCAGCATCATATATCACTAATACATTTAAAAAGCCAGCTTCAGTTTAGAAATACAGTATATAGTAGCAGCTAGGGGAGAAATATGATTACCGGACAGTGGAATGTAAACATGAGTAGTCAGACGCATGTAAACGCATTCTTGTTTTAATCTGATTTCTTTCAGTAACCTTTTCTTTTGAGCTTGTAAACTTTTTTCGTCTGTGTATGTGAAGTCTTTAGGTGTTTCGTGGCCAGTAGATGAAGCCTACAGTCGTTTGACCACCCGTCAGCCTGAACGTTTCTGGACGTCGGGACAGTGGATGACTGAACGACAGGGAGGATCTGATGTGGGTCAGTAGTGACACTCACAGTTATCTTACATGAATCAGTGTCAACTTACATTAACCAGTATAATATAGAAATGCTATTAAATGTTATTCTATCCACTTATGTCTCAGTGATACTTGAGTTATCTCACGAGGAAATGTGTTTAAATACTTACACGGTTACTGCTTTTTGGCTTTGTTGCGCAGAACAAGACTAACTAGTGTAATGCATCAAGAGTTGCCTCTCCTTGTCTTGCGTTTCCTCAGCCAGTGGAACAGAGACCGTGGCTGTTCCCCAGACAGATGGTTCCTTCAAACTACACGGCTTCAAGTGGTTCACCTCTGCCACAGACGCAGACATGACTCTCACGCTGGCCAGAATGCAGGACAGAACAGGAGCAACTACACCGGTATCGCTGACTTTTTTACATCAGTCATCACTCTTCTTGAATGACGTACTCAAAGTGATTTCATTGCACCGTATGCGTGCTTGTCTCTGTCCCGCAGGGCAGCAGGGGTTTGTCTTTGTTCTTTGCGGAGGTGAGTAGAGATGAGGCTGGTCGGCTGAAGGGTATCGAGGTTCAGAGACTGAAGGACAAGCTGGGCACAAGACAGATGCCGACTGCTGAGTTACTGCTGGACGGCCTGCCGGCACACAGAGTCAGTTACACATCATCATTTATTACAGTAATAATAAACAGTAGATTCCTCCCCTGTTTAATGTAGATATGATCAATACCTGAGTTACAGTAAAGCCACACTGGGTCAGGTACAGCTCATTTTGTTTATACTAAAGCTTTGCGCAGTGGGAATAAGCAGAACCTTTCTGGTGTTATTCAACTGGATCATTCACAGTGATCATGTTTGCCAATCCTCTATAACAAAGAGCTATTAACCGCTAGAATGCTAGAAGTAGACCAAGACCAACACACCTTGATTTTCTTGTAGCTAATTTTGCAAATACACAAAGCAACTACATCATACCTCTATTTTTAGACTAACTAAGCCAGACCGACCAGCAAAACAAAACACTGAGCTGCAGTAGTCATTGATTAGTGTTGATATATATAAAATAAATCTTAATAGAGCATTAACAATGAATGCCCTAAAAATGTAATTTGTTTCTTATAATGAACCCTTATTTAAAACATGTCATTTCTTGAAAAGTGAAAATTTTAAGTGTTTATAGTAAGAAAATGCCCAAAACCATACTACAGTTCATACTAATTCTATATTATTATATATTATATTATTATTACATAGTACGCATCATAGTATACTGCAGTTAGCAGTTAGTATACAAAAAAAATGACAGTTAATCAATTTAACACAGCTAAATGTTTTTCCTATGATTTAATACTTTGTTTGTCTTCCAAGATCTTTCTGGAGCTGTTTCACCACTGCCAACAATTTGTTCAATTTCTTCCAGCTGTGAGCCACAGATGCTTAAAGAGAACAGCTCCACCTCCTTTGTGCCTTGCATTGTGGGAGAATAGTATCCATCAACAGCACAATCAAAAACCATCCCTATTTAGTATGCTTAATGTCTAGTTTGAGTATGATTCATTTAGTCACTTATTCAGTGTGAACATCCTACACATTAACCATCTGCTCAGAATAAGTGTGTACGGTTATATGGATTTGGGAAACAGCTGCTGTTTATACTGAAAAACCCTAAAACACCAGATAATCTCTGTGACAAGCTGGAAATACAATCCTACACATTATGGAAACAAGGCACTGTTGAAATGCCTTATCCTTGTGATTTAATCGTTCTGTTGAGACCATGCTGATTTATTTTGACATCAAATGAATTTGTGAAAACTCCTTGAAATCTTTATTCCTTCTCTACATTTACAGCTCTCAGAGGAAGGGAGAGGAGTGGCCTCCATAGCTAACATGCTGACTGTAACCCGGATCCACAACAGCGTCTCTGCAGCGGCCGCAATGAGAAGGCATGATACTACTCGTACCGCTGCACTGCATCCTGCACTAATTAAAAAAAAAAAAAAAAAAAACATGCTATAAATAAGCTGATTAATAATGTGTGTGTTCACAGAGTGGTCCAGTTAGCTTGTGACTATGCCAACCGCCGCACTGCCTTTGGAAAGCTTCTTAAAGACCACCCACTGCACACACAGACCCTCGCGAGGATGGAGGTAAGCCGGCAGGGGGCGAACAAACTCCCCAAACTCTGCACAGTGTTTTCCGTCCCGTCATGCCTCACCTGTGCTTGCTTCTGCCCGCGGGTCAGGTGGAGACTCGTGGAGCGTTCCTTCTGGTGATGGACGTGTGTCGTCTGTTGGGCCGAGAGGAAAGCGGCGTGGCGACCCAGCTGGATACACACCTGCTCCGTCTGCTCACTCCTGTGGTCAAGCTGTACACTGGGAAGCAGGTGCATGGCTTGTACGAATGGGATGAACTGCCATCTCGCTGTTTGGGTGCCGACCCTTACCGGTACTTACTGTTTGTTTCGTCTCAGGCGGTCGCTGTGGTGTCGGAGGGTTTGGAAAGCTTCGGTGGACAGGGCTACATCGAGGATACCGGGTTGCCTGGACTGCTTCGCGATGCCCAGGTGAGGCGTAACAATCAACAGTATTTTACACTTTTTGCAGTTTTGAAGCTTACCTGTCCCTCTCTCTCTCTCCCAGGTGTTGAGTATATGGGAAGGTACCACAAATGTTCTGTCTCTGGATGTGCTGCGCTGTGTGGCTCGGAGCTCAGGAATGGTTCTTCACGCGTACTTCACCCATGTCAAGGTACAGGGGGTCAGGGGACGATCCCGTCTAACAAGTTCAGTAAATAAACCATAACAGAGTTGAACAGGAATGAGAAGCACTTGTGTTCCTCTCCTTGTAGACGCTGCTTGCAGCTGCATCCAGTGCCTCCTCGTTGGCCCCAGCAGTGAAAGCAGTGGACGGTGCTCTCTCTGAACTGGAGGACTTTGTTCGGGTAGCGACTACCAGAGCGCCGGGCTACCTGGAGCTAGCAGCCAGGGACCTGGCATACAGCCTGGCCCGCATCTACACGGGTAGGTACCACAATCACACATACACTCTTCTCCCTTTAAAAAGAGTACTCCACCAATTTACAACATTGTCAGACTCTCGATAGACAGTAAAAAAAAACAAAAACAAAATTACTGCAGCAGAACAAGAGATATTGTCTTTTTTATTCCATGAAAAAGGGGTCATACAACTCTTTTCCCTATTGCAGTAGTAGTCCCCAAGACCTGTAAACAGACTTTGATGTGTGAGCTCCCATTTAACCATCTGTATGTTAACAGGCGCCCTTCTCATTGACCATGCATGTTGGAAAGGAGCCTCTCCGTCGGACACCTACGCAGCTCTCAGGTAAAAAAAAGGGGGGAATAAAAGAAAGAAAGGTACATTTTAGGCTTTTTCAGTGTTAAAATATGAAATTTTGTTTTAATCAGGTGGTGTGAACACGACTTGTGTCCCGTGGCGACTAAACAAGCGAGAGGCTGCTACGATCTCAGCACTCCACCACTTGATGCTGCGCTGGTGTTCGACCGGCCGGTCCAGTGCTGATTGTTCACTGATAACGGATGAATCTGTCACTGGATCTGCCATTGCTGTGTCTCGCTCCAATTCTGTGGCAGATCTTGTTACTGTATCCCAGGTTTTTATTTTATTTTGTAGATGACCACTTGAACAGAATATTCTAATTCTAATACAATGTAGTTCTATGGATGTGACTCAAGGGATTTAGTATTTTTGGTATTTACTTCTGTATATTAAGTACCTGCTATGTATATTTATATATATATATATGTTTGTCTGCACTAAATATGGAACTATAGATTCACAATTTTTTCCTTATACAAATGATTTTTGGGGGCATAGGTGCTTAGGAAGTGTGAAATAAAACATGATCCCAGGCTTTTCACATGCAGTCGTGGGTGTTAGACTTTAAAAGCAAAAGTAAGTAAAGATCAACAAATTAAGTAGAGCACAGGTCAGAAGCAAGAGTTTTATATTCATGCTGCCTTCTGGTACCGTTGGAAAAATTGCGATCTGATGTGTGAGCTGCAAAACTGTGAAAAATATACAAACTTTTAATCATTCATATACCAAGTAAATTTTAAATTATACTGGGATTAATGCTCTCGTACGTATTCTGTATCATTGTGTTTTATTTTGGCCAAACTGTATATCTGAAATTAAATGGGGGCAAAGCAAGCTAACAATGCAACCAACTAATGTGCAGCTTTTTTGGAAATAAAGAAAGAAAGAATATATAACATATGCACCAGATCAACAGTTTCTCCACTTCTCTGTAGATTTTTGTGTTCTTATATAATTTTTGCACCTTTTAAATTGTGAGTTCACGAGGGGTCCGTGAAGGCGGCAGACGTCGTGCACAGAAGGTGTGGTTTCAGGAGGAGGAGGTGCACACAGTGTACGGACACTCACCTCCAACAAATCATACATGTCAAACTGAAGCTACAACAACACCGTGTTTTGTTGTATTTTTTTGCATGTATTTCCCCCCCTCAGTTTGCCTCGGTTGAATCTGAACCGAGAGGCCCGGACTGCGGGACTGACTCGAGCCCCCACGGTCCGGACGCGGCGGCGGCGGCAGGATGGACGCTGCTGCGGGACAAAGTGAATTTTGTCTTTTTGCTGTTAATCGGCTGCTTTTGCTGATCTGATCGTTTGAGCCGCGGCTCACCTCGGGGCTCCCGTGTCGGACTAACGGGGTGCTCTTTAAACACAACACGAGTCACGATGTCTCCGAACAACAGAGATGAGGTCGGTGAGGTTTGAGAAAGCTAAAGTAACATGTCGACTGTCACTCGTGTGAGATCTTGTTTTCACGCGTGTGTGCGTGTGTGTGTGTGTGTGTGTGTGTGTTGACTGGCTATTTGGTCGCAGTTTGAGCTGAAGCTGGCAGGTTGTCAGCAGGTTTTTCCAGCTGTCACATGATCAGTGGGAGACTACAGGCATGAAGTGTGTATGCTCTGCTTCATGTGTCCTCCAAATACAGGTGGATACATATAAGTGTTATATAATATAATATAGTTGTCTGCTGTGTATACTGAGGGCAGAGAGATGCACAGTGTGATGGTGTTTTAGCTTCTGTCATTTCTTTCAGTGACTGAAGATAATGTAACAATTCCCGACTTTACACCCACTCATATGAAGGCCTGGATGGTGTGTGTGTGTGGTGTTGTTTTTTTTAGTTTTTTTTTTTTTTTTAAAGAAACCCAGCATTCATTTAAAACAATAAAGTCCCATCATAATTTGGCAGACCTCATCAAGACTGTATTTCTAACCAGAACAGCTAAAATGTCAGAATCAGGTGTATTCCCAAGCAGGTTTTCACATACAAGGAATTGGCCTTGGTATTGGGAATATGCACCAGTAAAGCACAATATAAGCTAAAATGGTCAAGTCAGGATCTGAACTTTTCCTAATGTCGAGTTGATTATGTTGATTCTATTGATATAATCAATTATATTGATTATATTATATTGATATAATCAACCCCCCATGTTTGTAAATGGGGTGGGCAAAATGTCATAAACACCTCTCCATGTTTTGCTGTCCAATTCAACACCAATGCAAATTACAACGTCAATAATACATTTATAGATAAATTAATACATCTCTGACGGTGTGAATCAGAACATTATCATCTTTATAAAAGTAAAATTTATGACTGAGCTGTTGCATTGATTGCATTATATTCTGTAGATACAGAGAGTGTATGTACTGTGGGACAATATTAATTTGTTAATGTGGTGGCAATTTCTTCAGTATCTCTGAGCATATTAAGCGATTGTAGGCAATGTTGCAAATTAATGAGCAGGACTGATTTATAGTACAACTGACACTTTATATATAATGTTTTTGCTACAAGTTAATGAAGTTCATGTTAATTGTTGTCAGGTATTTGATTTGCTGGAATAGCCAAAAACAACCGTTCCAGTCTGGTTATTTTATCCATAAACAGATTTATTCTCAACAGATTTTCGAGAATATTTACTTGTTCAAAATGTACGAATTCATTTGTTGATATTAAGCCTACATGCTGCATGCCCCTCAATATTTGCATGTTTGATCAAATTACAGCAGACTAAACTTTCTTTATTTGTGTTTGTGCATTTTGTGCGTTTCAGTGTGACCTTGTGATGAACCTCAGTGCTGCAGACCGCTGTGCATTTGTGAAGAACACATCAGACTGTAACATGGAAGATGGCTTCATCAATTACCTTCATGTGGCCTTCTGTTTGCTTCCTCCCAACCTCACACCTCTCACCATCACTCTCTGTGTAAGACCTGTGTGTGTCTGTGTGTGTGTGTCTGTGTGTGTGTGTGTGTGTGTGTGTGGGTGTGGACAGCTGTCATGAAGCAGCATGAAACTCTGCAGCTCAGCACCAGCTGATCTTTTGAGGAAGTCGACTTTTTTGTGGGAGAACCAGGAATGATCCAATTTTGGATTTACCAGTCATTTCACTCTTTGCTAAATATTGGATATTTAAAAGAATGTGTGAACTTCTTGAATTTCCCTCTTTGCATCATAACTAATCAAACTGTCACACTGAAAATGGCATTCATCTGTCTGTGTAGAAAATAACTCGTCTATGTTACAGATTAGTTACAACAGGATCAGCCACACAAAGGCCAGGTCAATTTATTCAGGCTAGTTCTTGAGTATGGAGCATTTTGTCTCAAGCAGCACTTCTGTCTTCTCTGAGTGTGTGTTAAGAGAACAACAGTCTATCAGACTTTTACTTTCTTCTGCTTCTCCACAGATTATATGGCTGCTCTTTTTGTTCGTCATTCTGGGACTCGCAGCGTCTAAGTTGTAAGTGTCTCACATGTTGCCAGTGTCAACGAGTGTGTCTTTCATTTCAGTAATTCGTTTCAGCTATGGAAAGTGTAACGCCATATTTACAAGCCCACATGTGCAGACCATGCACACACATTCATGCTCTCAGTGTGGTCAGCTTAACAGTCACATGACCGAAGAGAGTTTTTAATCATAGCTTCAGTTGAGCTGTAAGATTGTGATATTTCCTCAAAGGAAGCACAGTTTGTTCTGCTTCTCAACCTCCCCCCCCCCACCACCACCACCACCACCACCACCCCACACACACACACACACACACACACACACACACACACTCAGTCACCCCACACACTAAACACTTGTGTACTACAGACTCTTTTCATCCTCCTTTCTCATGAGAAAACTCACTTCTTTTTTTTCGCGGTTCCTTCTCAGTTTCTGTCCCAACCTGTCAGCCATCTCTACCAGTCTGCACCTCACTCACAACGTGGCCGTATCCTTTGTGTGCATCCACTGTGCATCCTTCAGAAGTTCTCACTTTGTTCTGATTCTCATGTACAATCAGCACAAAGCAGTCAGACTTCTGATTGCCCAACACAGTTCCTCTCTTGAGTGATTTTTGCCCTTTCTCTTTCTACTTGTTAGACCTAAGTCATTGTCGCAAAGTTAGTCTTTTTGTGAAGAATATTTTCCTTGACTAGTGTTTGTGCTGAGGGTGTGACATTTTTGGCACTTGGTAATGGAGCTCCTGACATCTTCAGTGCCATTGCAGCTTTCTCCCACCCACACACTGCTGGACTGGCTGTCGGAGCCTTATTTGGTAGGCACAGTCACTCTCTCTCACGCACACACACACACACACACACACACACACACACACACACACACACACACACACCAAGATTAATAAACAACTCAAATCTTCTAAATATGAAAACCTGGTTGGTTTCCCTCCCTTCCTCCACAGGAGCTGGTATATTTGTTACCACAGTAGTTGCAGGCAGCATAGCACTGGTGAAGCCTTTCGCTGTGGCCTCCCGTCCATTTCTGCGCGATGTCATCTTCTACATGGTGGCAGTGTTTTGGACTTTCCTCATGTTGTACAGAGGAACCACAACACTAAAGGAAACATTTGGTATGCACACACACACACACACACACACACACATATATATGTTTGGACAGTAGTGCATTTTTTGCCTTCTTGATAAGATTGGTGGTTGCATATTTTAAATTGTTAATGAGGTATGTGCGTTATATGTTCGTGAATAAATAGTCAATTTCTACAACAATACAATACAATTAAGATATTTTTTTCCAAATAAGAATTTACCACATGTAACACACTTTCTTCTGTCCCACACCTTTCCAGCCTCAGAAATGTATTAGCCATTTTCTTTGTTTGTTTTAGTTACTTAGCAACAGGTTTCAATGAGATTTAGTTAAGTTAGGCCATGAGCCAAGAAAAAAAGTGATGTAACATTGTCCATATTATCCACTCACAGCAGACAATATACAGCATTTCATCAAGGTTTAGTTTCCAAACTAGTAATTTTATACACCTAATAAAAGTTTGAGCTTCACTTTACCTCATTTCCTATTTATAGGGTATCTGGGCCTCTATGTGGTGTATGTGTTGATTGTCATCATCAGTGC
The DNA here is from genome assembly GCA_031216445.1 of Lateolabrax maculatus. NCBI lineage: Eukaryota > Metazoa > Chordata > Actinopteri > Acropomatiformes > Lateolabracidae > Lateolabrax > Lateolabrax maculatus. The sequence goes on from CM062217.1 coordinate 14,719,271, forward strand.
GTACATCTACAACCGGCAGAAACATTTGATGAACTCAAGTGTCCAGAACGTTGCTCATACTCCAGGTTAGAAACCCAAACGCATACTCACATAGACAAATAATTTAAAAAAATTCCACTATTTCCTGTGAAGATATTTTTTGTCTTTGCAGCAGAGTTTCACTCGTCAGACTCGTCTGATGATGACGTTCCCTGTCTGATTGATGGGACCATCCAACAGGAGTATGGTAGGAATGCAGCACCCGTCTATAAACAACAATATAAGTTAATATACACCCGGATTCCGTTTCGGTTATGGTCAGGACCACAACAGGCGCCTGTGTATGTGTGTGTTTCAGAGTCCGAGTCAGAGTACAGGCCACTTCTGCCTTACTCAGAGTCCACGAGTCAGATCCTGTTGAGCTCTCTGAACCCGGTGGACAACAGGAAGTGGAGGAGGAAATCATGGAGCTGGAGAGTCTTTAAAGTACTAAAGGTGTGTGTGATGGTACTAAGATACAAGGGGCAGCGCAAAAAGCTCAAAGTCTGAATAAATCTGCTTGGTACATCAAGTTAAACTGTTCTTACTGTAAATCATCTAGCACTTGTGTCCTGAACCCATCAGACACCTCTAGAGGTCCTGCTGTTGCTGTGTGTCCCTGTAGTCGACCCTGATAAAGAAGACAAGAACTGGAGACGCCCACTGAACTGCCTTCAACTAATAACTGCTCCTCTGGTGTGTGTGTTCGCCTTCCAGTCTGGAACATGTAAGTGCATCACCTTTCGTGATAAAGGCAGCATGGCAAACTGTAGTGGTAAAATCATTATCCGCCAATTGTTTAATCTCCTCCTTTTTTCCTTAAATAATGTCTAGATGGAGATCATATGATCCAAGGGCAGTTTCCCCTCTGGCTGCTGATTCTTCTGCTGGGACTTTTCCTGTCTGCTATTGTCTTCTGCACCACCACTAATGACTGCCCTCCCAAATATCATCCAGTAAGTATTTGTGGGGATTAAAAAAATAATATAACTGTCCAAAATATACAGGGTATAAACCCTTCATGGGGTTGGGGTAAGTAGGGGTTAGAGTGCCACCTTCAGGTCTTCTACACATATCAGACATATATATCATTTATAATTTTCACAAGACTGCAGCCCTGCTCGTGGCTCTGTGAGCATTTACCATGTTTACCATCCTAGTTTTGTGTGTTTTCTTTCTAACATTTGCTTATTGGCACTAAACACAAAGTACAGCTGAGGCTGACGGGAATGCCCTTAGTTTAGCAGGTATTTGGTCATAAACCAAAGTGCAGGACAAATAAAAAAAGTGACTAGATGGTGGTAGGTAAAAAGTTAAGGGATCACCAAATTCAACAGGATTCATCGTTTTGGGACCATGAATGTCTACAAAATCTATATATACTGTATATATTTATCATAATTTATTCATCATTAAAATCACTGCTTGTACAACATTTTTTATTACCAGATTATGTAGTGTTTTATTGATGCTGTGAGGATGAAATATGTTCCTTTTTCTTATGTTCATGTCGAGTTTGTCCTCTTCTCTCTCCAGCTGTTTGCTCTTTTGGGCTTCGTGGTGAGTGCAGTGTTGATCAGTGCCGCAGCCTCTGAAGTGGTCAGTCTTCTGCACATGCTCGGTGTGGTGCTTAGTCTCAGCAACACCGTGCTGGGGCTGACTCTGTTGGCCTGGGGCAACAGCATAGGAGGTGATATTTGTTCTTTTTTTCCAAAATCTATACATATATGTGCTTGTACTTCAAATCTATAACACATCATCTGTGTGCATATGTGTTTTCCAGACTGCTTCTCTGACATCACCATCGCCCGGCAGGGTTACCCACGGATGGCCATATCTGCCTGCTTTGGAGGCATCATTTTCAGTATCCTTATTTTTATGTTAGAGCGTGTGTCAGTATAAAAACATAAGTTATGGAAATGTATTACAGTGGCTGTTATTCACTGACCATCCTTGACTAGATTTCCCTCAGACATGCTGTTTGGGGTGGGTTTAGGATGTCTGATCCAGATGCTTCAAACACACTCTGATGTGCAGGTAAACTTCTCAGACACAGAGATCAAGAGTTTATAATTCTGGTCTAACGTACAGAGAAATATAAAAGTCGCAGATACATGAGACAGTTTTCGAAAACCTTGAACATGATGCATCTTTGTCTCTTTCTCCTCCTCAGTTTGAAGCAGAGGGTCTGTTGACTTGGGTCCTTGCAGGATCTCTGGGTTTGTCTTTGGTCCTGTCCTTCGTCATTGTTCCACTGAGCCGGTTCCACTTGGGTCGGGCTTATGGGATCTTTCTCCTCATCTTCTATGCCATATTCCTTCTCGTTGCATTACTCACAGAGTTTGGCAAGATCCACAGTGTATAGATTTGACTCTGAGGCCAGTAATCTCCTTCAGTAAGGCAAGTGACACACTGTAACAGACGCTGCACTGAGAGCAGGGAAATTACTTCCTCTTCGACACATATTAATGCACTATTTATACATCAATCAACAGCACATTTTGTGCACTTGCCTGCTACCCAGATGGTTGGTTTGTGAAACCAAGCAAATTAATGACAGAGACTTTTCTGCTCAGGGAGAGCTGAAACTAATCATCACACTGTGCCTTTATTCATATTCTTGTTTGTGCTGACTGGAAATGTGATGGCACTTTGTGAGTCCAGAGGGAAAACACAGGTTAAAACATTGTGAATTAAATAAATGTACTGTAAATCAAAATGTTAAAATAACCTTGTACAAAGCTGCTTTTGGGGAATTAAATAATTTTGGTTTGGTATTTGTTTTTACAAGTCATACAGTGGTAATTCTAAGCTCATCTATCTCACTTTGTGTGTTAAATAATACATTATAAGTAAATAAGCAGTTACCAGCGGTATGATAGTACAGCAAAAATACATAAATGCACTTGACAATTTGAACAGTTTAATAAAATCCCTTATTAACTAACTCAAGTACATAACAGAATAGGAAGATATATAAAAGTAAAATACTTTGAGTCTGTTGAGATGACATTAGTTAGGAGACACACTGTGATTGTTTTGCTGGGTTGAGCTAATAGGAGTGTAATCGTTTATACTTTTGGTCTTAGGACTTAGTAGAAGTAGTGTCTGTGTTAATACTGATCAGATGAGCCACTGAACTAAGGCATCAGGTTTAAGTACTACATGATTTACAAGAGGTCACAAAAGGCCTACAGCAGTACTCGTACACAACATACAATAGTACTACAGGCTCCCCTTGTAATATTTGCTGCAGTCTTTGAAGAGGCCAGGAGAGGGCAACATTCTTGCCTCACTGGTCGAACAACAGACCTGTACTGCTATCGTTCTGTTCGTAGTGACGGCTCCAGGGAGGAGTCATCATCAACTCGTCTCACTGTCACATCCGTCCAAAAGGCCCCGTATTTGTTTCCCACTGTGGCAAACGGGGAGCATGGGGGAACTGGAAAAGACCTGGAGTGATGGGGTGTCTTAGCATTTGAAAACGCTGAAATGGTGGCGTGTATGTGCTGCTTGCAAATTGTGCGTTAGTCGATGCTGTGAGGTCCAGTCTGTGAGTTGAGCTGAGGCTCTGGGAAGGAAGACGGTTCAGAGACGGGACTGTCCAGATCCCGCTCCAGGCTTTGGTCTGGCTGAGGCAGGTTTTCCCTTGAATACTCCGCATACCACTCCTGGAGAAACGAGATGTAGAAAAGGAGGTTACGACAGACCAACTACTAACATGGTATCCACGATAATTTTTTCAGTTTCTCACCTGTATCTCCTCCTCGTACATTTTCATGCTGAGGTCACTCTTCGTCCTAGACCTGCGACCTCGGTACACCAGAGACGAGTGCTGTACCAAAGACGGAGGGAAAGCTAGTCAGTGGTACTTCATGTGAAGAGCAGAGGATGCAGAGTTTATGGTGTGTGTTCTTACCCCACTCCTGTCCATAGCTTGCAGGACTCCCTGTAGAGAGCTGAGGGAGGACAGTCCTGGGCAGGTCTGTTTGTACAGCTCCAGAGTGGCCAGAGCTTCATCACGACTCACCTCTACTTCAAACACTATCCCGTTCTCATCTAGAAAGTGTACACAAACAGGCATCTAAGTGACTTACTGAATGCTAACTCACACGCCACACTGTCCTTTCACACAGTACTGGCAGCTAAATATCAATCAAATAAGCATTTTATCCAATTATCTGTGCAAGAAATACTGCAAATAGTCAATAATACATGAAGGCTTTTGTTGTAAAGTGATATACATTCTGTAAATGTATACCAATATCCACACAGGCGTGCACACACACACACACACAGTCCTACCCTCTGGGTTCTCCACTGGTTCTCGGTTCTTGCGGCTGTAGTTCATGCGGAACACAAACGCATCCAGAATGAACGCCACAATGATGGTCATCACCACCTGGAGAGGGAACAGACAAAATATCACACATATCATGGTCACATTCACAAGCATTAACGCACGGATAAACGGCTAAAATACAGTGCATGCATCAACAGACATATCACAAACCCCCTCTAGCACATATGACCTCACCATTGTAACTATGTAAAAGGTCATGAAGTACAGACGGCTCCAGTGGGTCGTCATGGAAGTTACTCCTTCCTGTGGGAGAGTGAACACAGCAGGAGTCAAACAGCGTCACCCACTGATCAATGAACAAGACTGCAGAAGTGGTGACTGATGAAAAGACACCAGATAAATGACTTGATCTCACCATGGTAATGTACCAGTTATTAACCACAGTCAGTTCAAACAGAGTCACTGGAAAAAAACAAAATAAGAAATTAATCTAATAATTGAAAAACTTAAAATGTACACACATAGAGAGAAAAAACACATAGTGTAGTAACAAGTTTGTGTAGCAAAAGTGTGATATAGTCTATTCCTCTGTGCCATAGACCTCCATTGTTGCCCAATACCTTATAAAAACCCATCTGTTGCCCTGCCTTACATTCCTTCATTACCATGAACATGGCAACTGTAGTTTATTCAATCCTACATACACCGTCCTGCTGCTATAAATACACACCACCGCACGAAATCCGTGGCTGAAAAGAGTCCCCAACAAATGCATTATTTACTCCTGTTTGTGTTGAAGTTTTATCAAAACTACAGTATATAGCTTTTTTTTGGGAAAATATTCAGGCTTTTTAAACAATGAAACTACAAGCTGGGTAAGCCGGGAAGTACTGAGGGATGGACACTTTTGTTTTTTTTCTGACAATAACAAAAATATAAAATAAAATCAGCCTTATCCTTTAAAGGAATTACTAATTACCAAAGCTGCTGAGAATGTTGTTGAAGTTATTGAGATAATAGTAGCCTTCTTCCAACACTGTTTTGTTGCCATAGGTGACGTTGATCAGTCTGTAGGAGTCTGCCACTGTGCTGGTGCTGAGACAAAGAAAATCGATGGAATGGCAAATGGTTAGTGGACGTAAACATAATCGATCCTCTGGTGCCACAAGCTATAGAAAATCACAGAAGACCGAAATAAATAAACAAAATAAATTCCCCAACTCACTTGCAGCAGTTGGGAAAAACCACATCTGCAAAGAACTCCATTCCCACAATGGCAAAAGAGTAGTAGAAGATAATTAAGGTCAGCCCCAGACTTGCCATCCTGGGGAAGAGCTCAAACATGGTGTCCAACACATTACGATACCTCTGCTTTATCTTAAACAACCTGTGACGAGAGATGAGAGACCAACATTTAGAACGTTAAAAAAAAAAAAAAAAAAAAAAGAAATAGTGCCACAAGTACATGTACACTGCAGTCTTGGAGTAAGAAATAAAAGCGTACCGGAGCAGCTGAAGTGGTCTGAGAACTACAATAAAGTAAAATGGCTCCATATCGAAGGCGAGAGCAATCAGGCCCAGGAATGCAAACACTGTCACTGAGAAGTCAAACCTGGACATACGAGCAGAGTACGGATTAACACCAAAACGCAGAACCAGTGTTTGGTACATGTTCAAATAAATTGTTGTTGTTGTTTTTTCACAGAATAGCCACATTAGAATTAGTGATGTTTTAGTAAGAGCTCTAAAGCCAAAGGTACAGACTCGAACAGGGTCTATGGGTTTATTTATCACTGTGGTGCTCAGCATAACCTGCGAGTCTCATCAACAGCACAGTCTACAAGTCTGAAGTTTTGAATTTAGTACTTATTTAATATGTCAATTAATCGAACAAGAATCCAAGTTATTACTTACAGATTCCACCCAGAGCTGAAATAAGCCATCGGCCCCAAACCTGTAATTTTCAGTAACACCTCTACACCATAAACTAAAAGTGGAAGGACAGAGCCAGAGTTATTGTTAGAATAAGTGCATGTAAACAACTTTAATCAATTCTTGGTGCCCTTTATTACCATTTTTACATTATATGAATACTGTTAGGATTTTTTGTGTGAGTGGGACACAGCTTGCAGCCTACTTACTTGTCAGGAAAACAATGTAACTCCAGGGGACAAATCTGGACCAGGAATATCCACCTGCAGAAGCAGAGGAGGGTGCAAAACACTGTAATGCAAAACACTTTCCTTCAGTCATGTGTTTATGGTTGGGGGAAAGATCTTACTATTCAGCGTGTACGTCTCCACGAGGATCCACACACCATTGATGGCCACCACCACATCTACAGTCACAAGACGATTTTAATAAAAAAGGTTAATGATGACAGACTTTGCCTCCGTATCTCTGAAGCCAGCTGTGTTAATGATTACACTTACACATGGCATATTGGAAGGCCTTTGACTTCACAAGCAAGTTGATGCCTATTAAAGGAGAGAAGTAAGCGATGAAAATAAGGAATTGAAAGACATGATTTGTTTAAATCAATAAACAGAAGACAGGAAACAGAGAACTTGCCTTTGAAAATGAGGAAGGTTGTGTGTGGAAGGTCATCAAACCAATATTCTCCACTGCGTCGTGCCTAAACAACACACACATACACAGTACATGTTTATTAAAAACAGCCAAAATGACAAAAATAGAGTGAATTATTACAACACAGTACAAATGTAAGGCAATTTACCTTCCATTTAAGGCCAGTGACTTCATAGAACTTATAGAAGTCCTGTAAACTGTAGCAGAAGAGACTCTCATCTAATTATGCTCTTTGAAAATGTAACAATGCACTTAAATGCAGAAAAGTCTGTGTCAGGCAATTACCTGAGCATAGGAGCCCCTGAGGTGTTAAGAGCTTTATACGTGAGGAAGCGGTCTCTTGCAGACATCCGTGGTCTGTAAAATCGCATCAGACCATCAAACTGTTTTAGCGACACGCCCATCGGCCTCTGGAGAGAAAACAACATCCATGAGTGCTTCGTAAAATAAAGATTTTGTACCAAATATAAATACATTACATAGAACAGTGAGGTTGTACCTGTCGGCTAACTAAAAGTTGAAAGGCATGGTCAATAGCGGAGCGTTTGTGAAGCAAAAGAGATTTAAACTTCATCTTCTCGACATCATTAAACGTATCAAACACCACTGCCAAGAGCTGTAGGGAGACAGAGAAAAATGACATTTCTATTTTTAATAGGACTCAAATATAATACTTCTCATATGCAAGTTGGCATACACAGTTGCTGCAACTGCACAAATCACTATTTGTACCAGATTCATGATGAAGTAGAGCTCTATGGAAAGGTAAACAATGAAGAAAACACAGGACCAGCGGTTCTTGGAGTACGCAGGCATCATCACATCAGGGAAACTACAAGAAAGAGAGAAGCATGACATATATGAGTCATGACATACAAAATAAAAAAACAGGAGGTAAACATAGTTTTGAGGAGCTCTAAATGTAGGAAGTACTGCTTGCATGCCATGTGTATGAATAAATAACTGAACAGTACTTCATGTCCTGCTGTGCTTACTTTGCTGTGGTCAGCAGCACAAACAGGCTGACAAGGCTGTTCTCCAGAGTGCTGAAGTACTGAGATGAGAGGAGAGGGTCTAAGTCAGGAAATGTGACCACAACAGACACAAAACTGGCACAAAAGAGAACACCCACTCAGTCCCCAAACTTACATAACTTAAACAAACTAATGTCAAAAGGGCTACAGACTCAACGTACCGGGTCAGTGGTGTTTGGAGAGAAGAGGCAGAAACCTGGGAGGAGATAACAGGATAGTCAAACATACAGTAACAGAAAACCCTGAATCATCTACTCTGAAGACAGTAGATGGCTCAACCTTAACTATATATAATTTCCAGTAAAAGAAAGCAACAGCATTTCATATTAATGAAAATAATGCGTATTCTTACCCAAGATAGCAAATATAACCATGAAGAAGAGCAGCAGTAGGAGGATGTCAATAAAAGGTGGGAGGGACTGGAAGATCTGACGCAGGTTTCTGATTGGATGAAAGAAACCTTGTCAGTGACAACTGCAATTAACGGTTAAATCAGTGGTGGTTGCATCCTCAGGTAGTGACGTAACCTATTCACAAAGCAACTTCATTAAAACCAACTATCGGTGAGCAGTAAATGGCATTTTTGAAAGAGATTTTATAACTCAAGTCCTGTGTAGGATTTGAAAATTTCAGACACTAGTTAATCCTAATGGTAGCACCAAAAGACGACACTGTCAAAAAACATCTCAGTGAATTCGCAATGTATGTTTTTGAGTCAAATGGAGAGTCTCTAGTGTCTTCCAGTAGACAAACAGGATATGGTGTGGGTTGTTGTGCAAACTTCTCAAAACAGAAAGCAGAAATGTTGATTTTGTGGCCTTGACTTTCACATGACTGTATGAATCAGTGTATGTCTGTTTAGGTCATTACGTACCTGCGCACAGCACCACAGTATCTACAGTCCACCAGGAAAATTGGTCTGAGAGCTCTGGTAACTCTAACGTGAGACGTCTGTCTGATCAGAACCACGATGGCCTCCACGAACTGCAGCAGCAACACACAGGTCTGTGCAAGGAGAAGAGATAACATGAACAATACACAGTGACGGAAGCTGAACCCCAAACAATGACATGGGGCCTGCAGACAGCAATGGGCCGAACCCTACAAACGCATACATCCATCATACTGAAGTGACTGACCCTGACCTCTGACCTCCCTGTACAGTGAGGCAAGAAAACAGGATTTCTCTGTAGTTATTAAAAAGTTACTAAATTATTATGGCATCAGAGAGTATCCAACTAGTACCAGTTACCTTCACCATGGTCCTCTTGTGTCGTAAGAAGGTGTGGAAGCCTAACCAGCGGAGTTTCATGCATAGCTCAAATGCCACCATAACCAAAGCCAGCAGCTCCAGAGTGGCATGGACCTGCAAAAGGCATCAAATACACAGGAGCTTTTACAGCAAACTGTGTGTATACGCTTGTGTGAGAGTGTTTGTGCGTCTTTGTTCACTCACGTAGACATCCAGGCGCAGCGACGGCACGGCGGGAGCTTCACACAGAGACAGCATCATCAACAGCAGCCCTGTCAGCAGCTCCATCATGTAGAACAGGTGGTTGTGGGCAAACAGGTACGCTGCCAGTGCCCTTGGGTTTCGAGGATGGGTGAAGAACTTATCATTGTTCTCTCCCTCCTATATGTGAAATATGAAGAACATACAAACCACAAATTATTAGCCTTTTCATTTTATTTATTCGATTTCAGCCGATTCAATTTCCTGCTGTGACAAGCCAATTGACAAGTCAGGAATTTTGTTTGGGAAGCACTGCTTTAGCAATTTTCCTGCACCTGATGGAAAATATGTGCTGTGTGGTGGGAAGTTGCCATAACACAGATTTGAGACCAGCTAGTGAACAAAAACCATCTAAAAAGGCAAAAACTTATCCAAATACACATCATCCTATTCAAGAAGGAAATGCATTCAACACCTTGTCAGGCCTTAAGGATACATACAATGCCTCATTCATCATTACACATCAATTGTGCATCTTTGAATACATTGAAAACGTTTGTGAGAGTTTATGTTTTTGTATTAACAATAAGCAAATAACTACTGGTTATCAGCCAAGAATGTCCATACTTGTGCATCACTACTTTCTTTTTGTATTTTGAAGTTCCTTGTGTCTTATCTTAACTTTATTACTTCCAGCAGCTGTTCATGATGTAAATATAGCCCACTGAAAGAGTACAAGGTTTAACCATCTACAAGTAATTCAGTGTGGAGGATGTAATAAAAACCATTATATGACCAACTGTACTGTGTACTCCCTATACACTCAGTAACTAACAAATCCACTGCCTGTGAATACCTGCAGGTAGATGGCTGCCTCTTGGTAGTTCATCTCCCAGCTTTGCCGTAAGGACACATTTTGGGCTCTGTGGTTTTGTGGCCCAGGTGTTGAGATCACAGCGTTGTTCACTATGTCATAATTGCCTCCTCCTCCATCTGGAAGAAAGCACTTCGGTGTCAGTGTATTGATGCAGCTCAGATTTATGTAAAAAAGAACAACAAACAAATCACTGAAGTTGTCTTTTAATTCCCATATTTATCCTTCTTTTAGCACCATATATAGGTCACACGCACAAACACACACACACACACACACACACACACACACACACACACACACAAGTACATAGAGAAGTGCCTACCAATGCCTCCTAGTTCTAACTGTATGGTATAGGAGGAGATCGCTACAGGATTCTCGTTATGGGTCTCATCTTCATGGAAACCAGCTGTCTGCTCGCATAAGCAATCCATTGATCGGTTTGGATTTGTCTGTGTGCCTCAGCTGTGTGAATGTATTAAGGTCCCTGAAGTGTGTGTGTGTCATTCACAGTAGGCTGGTGTTGTTCCAGCATCCACACACATCTGGAGATACAGATGGCCAAACATTCCACTCAGGCCTGATGCAAACTCCAGAAACACAGTCACAAGTAGAGTCCGGATACAAGTCTTCACAGTTCCAGAAATATCAGGGCCAAGCTGGGGGATTAAACTGATACTGGAGACAGAACAACATTCAAAACAACCAGCAATGATTATGAAGTTCAGTACTTCTTTGAGGACCGGTTGCTTCTTTTGGAAAAAGCGTAACAATGGTAGATAATGTCACCAGTGACAGTGAAATGTCACTTTAACACTTGCACACTGAAATTTCTCTCCTGCCTTAGCTGTGGAGTTTGATCTTTGAACCCAGCGCTGCCAGTCAGTGAGAAAGTGCTGTGTTTGCACTGATGTCACATTGTCTATTACACCTCCTTCCTGCCAGAGACAGGATACAGAGACCTAATTTTATTCAGTCTATGCACGAGACAGATAAACTACAGGAGGAACTACAGGAATTAATTCTATCCTAAAAGAGGAAGAGCGACTCACTTCAAAAGACATAGGAAGACATATAGATATATAATAACACTGAGAAAGCAGCATGCCATTTAGGACGTAATGCAGAATTGATCAGAATTAATCTTTGACTGACACAATAACTATCTCTTGAATGACACAGTACTTTTTTCTTAAACCTACACTGTCTTCAAAACAAATTCAAAAGTACAGTACTGAAAAAATGTAATCCACATTAAGTCTAATTATCTAATAACCTTAATTTACAGATTCAAGCAGGCTCTCTCATAAACATAAATCAGTGTCTTTCTTAAATAAGCAATCCCTCCATATGTCTTTCCTCCAACTGCATATTTTAGTCCTGTGTGAGTCTATCCGGGTGCTCTTCCCACGCACTGTACATCACATGTTTCTGCTTCAGGCACGACTCCTTGGAATAAAACCTTGTGGAGACCATATGAGTCTCTGAAATGCAGTCAAAGACGTTTCCCATCCACTATGACAGCAGCAGATTGAGCTGAAGAGCGAAGATCAAATTCCAGTGCAGCGACAGCCTGGCTGTTATCCTGACAGGGGTACACCCTGTGTCTGCCGTGTGCCATTCCAGCCCCTCATTTGTTTGAGAACAATAACTTGTTTGGAGCTCCCAGTCAAAAACACGGTGGGGTCAGGCTCACAGAAACACAGACAAGCTCAGCAATCATGACTGTTTCTCCCAGCACAAATTAAATCTAGTTTTGTGGCGATCTGAAGGGTCCTGACCACCACCAATGAAACTGAACTCCACACTTCTATCCAAGCATGTGATTTGTCACTGAGGTGATACAATGCAGCCTTCTTTCTCAGTGTCCAGGTTCAAACTTCCACACTTTCCAAAAAAGCTCCTACGGCAATCAGCAATAACAGTATGATACTTCCGCTCTGTCCACCACTCCCAGATATCCTGAGAAAAAAAAAACTCCTCTCCTCTTCCTGTTCACCTCCAGAGCCAGAGAAAATGATCCAGTAAGCTCACACACAGAAACACACTTACACACAGGCTGCAGACATTCACACACACAACACACACATGCTGCCCATGAGCACCAGGGAGGGGCTGAGGGGTGCACGGCCTGCTGAGGCAGCAGTTTCTCAGATGGGTCATTTTGTAGCTTATATGTGAGGAATACAAAGGCTGCAGGATTACTATGTGGAGAGGATGCATGGATACCCATACATACTGCAAACACACACACACGTGATCTCAGAGAGCCTGGTGGACAATCTCCGTTAAAGCAGTGTGGCGTGGACGTGCAGCGTGTATGCAGCTGGCTGTCAACAACATTACATCTGGTAAGTAGACGAGCTTTATATCACAAATTATATTCAACATAAAAACAAAAATACTAAAACCTCTTCTAAAAATAACACTACAATGATATAAATACTTCGACAACAACAATGCATCATTGAGCCAAATGATTGCTGCTCAGGCAAGAATAACATACCTTTATGCAAACTACAGTATGGCTTAATGATATCGCTGTCTTTCTGTACACTAAATCCCATGTACAGAAGAATCCAACAACCAAGCCTATTCTCAGTTAGTTTGTTTATTTGGTACAACTAACTTAAACCAATTTTGTTTAAAACTGTTTTGGACAGCTGTTGATTCGATTTTGTGTCATTTCTGAGGCTGTAGTTTGCAGGGATTTTGAATCTAATATTTTGTCTACCCCATTTATATTAATGAGGAAAAAAACTAAAAACACAAAACACCTGTCAGTAGAATTCAACGCAACGGCGCCACAGGTGACAGCCTCCAAAATCACCACAAAGTTGAGTCAACGCCTAAAACGGCCCCAACAAAAAACTCAACATTACGACCTAGGATTTACTGCAAGGCTGTTAATGTTGGACTGCACTAGTTGTAGCTTTGTGCACCAAATACATTGGCAGCTGAGTGCACTTTCCCACCAAAATACACGTCCACGCCACGGGCCTCGCCATGCACGCGCGGGCAACCTAACTCCACCGCGGCATGAGACGCGGACATGACGGTGAAAACTTACTCTCGTCTCCTCTCTCGGTCTCGTCGCTGAGCAGACCGCTGTTCGCCTCGTCCCAGGTCAAGATGAGAGGCACATCGTCGTCTGACTCCATGCTGGCGGACAAACAGGCTGCGGCCAGCCTCGACTCGCTAGCGTTCAACTGGACCTAATCTAAGCCACCCGCCGGCTAAATAAGTGCATGGTTTGTCCTGCAAGACGGCCGCACATCCCGGCTGCTCGCCGCTAACGCTAAGTTTCTGGTCAACAAACCCGACTGCACTTTTTTTTTTCTCTCTCTCTCTCTCTCTCTCTCCCCCACCCGCCCCCCCACCCGCTGTGCTAGCTGCGATGAAAGCTAACCGGGACTGTAAACGTCTCCGGTGAGATGTGCGACACAGGAACTGTGCGGCGTTCACGTCGTGTGGAGCGCATGGGGCCCGCTGGCTTCAGACGCGGTCTTTGTCCTGCCGCAGATGTCATCTGTCACCAAATCAACGGGTTGACTGTCAGCCGGGCTAACCAGCGGGGACCGTCCGTCCCTGTCCATCACGCGTTCATCACCGCGATCTACGCTTTTACTGCCGGACGACAGATGTTGGGCGTTTTCCGGAGAAAAAGAAAAATGTAACCAACAGCGGAGCGCGACAGTTGTTTGTCTGGATTTATCTTTGCGCAAGCATGACACTTACTAACGCCACTACAGAAGCTGCGGAGCCGCTGTGGCTACAGCTGGGTCAACAAACCTTCGCGACACTGAACCAATTCACGGCAGGCCGAGTGGCACATTTTCAAAATAAAAGTAAAGCTTTTGAAGACAAAATTCTAAAAATCCTTAATTAAAGGTTCTCATATTCATTTATTTATTCACTAATTTATAGTCTAAAAAAAAAAAACACATATAGAGGTATAGGTTTATTTTATCACACGCTATCTGCAATATGCGCCAGTGTTTTGATACCGCCACCCGCATTAGTGGTATCCTAGCAACAGAGGAAAAATGTCAACAATCTTTTTCTGCTTGCGACCATAGCGACAGGTAACTATGTAGCTTCATAGAAAAGGTTACATCTAAAATAACACAACTAAACACTGACAACTGGTATCTTCCTCTAAAAAAAAACTAGAACCGTTTTTTCAACAACTTGTGCAGACCGATGTTGTCTAATTTAACTACACGTTAATGTTCACTTATTTAACCTAACTTAGTGTTAACTGCTAGGTAAGGATGGCTAATTAATGAAAGTTTCTGTAAATGTGTGTGCAGAGTTGTGAAACTGTGAGTACTCAGATGTGTGTGTGTGTGAAAAGGATCTACAAATGTGCATTGATTTGTACGTGTGGAAAAAAATATGAAAATATGTACTCAAAAAAACTCAATGTAAAGTGAGGGAAAAGTATTAACCTGTAAACAGATTCACCCTTAGTGTACTCATTCACAAACTGGTTTAGGCATTTACAGAACTCTGACTCTTCACACACATGTGCAAATAATATTACTACTATAATAGCCCATATTGGACCCACACAAGAGTTTCAAGATGAACTTGTGTTAATATCTCAGACGTTTCTCTAATCTTTGCTATTTTGTGTAAAATACTGGGTAATTGTGTAATCTTCAGGCCACGTTGCTTCTTATTAAGGGGGCACAAGTAAAAAAGATCAGGGAGCACTGGACTAGTTAAAAGCATTTACTACTTTAATTATGAGCTATATAGAAAACAAAGTAGCAATACAAACACAGTAAAGTGGATAATATTGTAAGCCAGTATAGACAAACACTGTATGTTCATATGTAACTTAATTACAAATTTTACAACATCCATTTTTTGTTCTGGTTTTCTATTTTCCTATCATATATCCAGTGACAGTATGTCTGCAAAGGGGGCAACAGAGCTGGCGGAGACAAACACTCAATCGAACGATGCTCTAAAGAACCGTGGACTGTCACAGAAGAAGCTGCTCTCTCTTGAGGCTCAACGCATCTCAATCATATTGGAAAACTGCATCAGTCAAGTCAGGATTGCAGCAACTCTGCCTGCACTCCTCCGGTTAAACAGTGTGTCTAGTGTTGTGGACGAGGAGTTGAGCAGGGTGCTTCAGGAGCATCAAATATTAGATGATAGACTGAAGCAGGAGTCAGATGGGGAACAAGAGGGAGATGTTGGGGAAGCAAGGAAGAGAGTAAGGGCTCAGCTTGAGAAGGACATCAAGAACTCTGTCAGGGATCTGCTCAGGCTTGTGCGAGCCCATCCAGATGCCATTTTAGGTTTGATGGCAGAGGTAGGTATGGAAGTAGGGGAGACTGAGTACATACTAATCAGAGGGCTTGAGAAATTTCACAGCTATATGGTAGAAAAGTTGCTGACCAGTGTGGATGAGGAGCTGCGGCTGGCTCTCTGCAAGCCGGCGCCTCCTCTCCCTGTCTTCAATCTGGAAATCGTGATTTCAAGGGAAGAAAAAATAGCTAGAGTCAACAAGGAAACAGATGCAAAGGTGGGGCACCAAGTTGGATGCTGAAAAAGGAACTTACAAGAGTTTAGTCAACCACCTACTTACTAAAGCCAATCTCTGCTCTTCTGCCCTTTTTTTCCTATCTCGCCTCTTCTATCTTTCTGTTTGTATGACAGATTTCTGAGACAAATGATGAGATCAAAAATTTGCAGAGCTCATTGCAAGAGAAAAGCACACAAAAAGCAGGCATGTCACATCTTGCAGATAAGCAGTATCAGTCAAATATCAAGACATCAAAGATGAAGCAGATCAGTCTACAACAGGAAATTGACCAACTCAACATTCAGCTCAACAGTTTGACCCTTGGAAACAGACAGGCGGAGAGAGTCCTCCAAGACGTAAGTTTGGGTATCTAACATTTCACAGTAAATGTTTCTTATTTAAGTGGTACTAACGTACATAGTTTTCATTTTAACGCATGTCAACTGTTACTCTTCTCTTTCCTTGGCAGAAAAATGAAAAGGTGGAGATGGAAATTCAATACTTGCTGCAAAATTTTGACGATGACATCGAAGAAAACCAGGTACAAACTGAGATAAACTTGACACAACAAAGTGCCAAAAGTAACTGGAAAAAATAATTAAGCGTGCATACTCAGGATACTATTTCATATACTTGTTGAGACTATATTCAGGATGTTTAACATGACAGTTCAAATGTTTTACCTATGATATGGTAGTTAAACAAAATAATCTTTAACACAGGGTCCATTTACTAGCTTTTTTTCCTGAGCCTTTAAACGCATCTCACAGTCTTCATCAGCTGACGGAATTTGGTTAGCACATCCACTGATGAAGAACTCTGTTAAGATGATTTTGTCAAACTATATTTAGGACATTGTGTTAATGTATTTTCCTATAGGGATACTGACTGACCAAGTATAAATGGGGCCTTTATATGTTTACTAACACTTCATTTTGTGTCATATTTCTTGTAATTTCTTTTATGTTCTATATTTTTTTCTTCACTGCCCTTCACTATCCACCACCATCTCTGTCTATTCTCCATCCCTTTACCCCTCAACACCATAACTGCCACCATCACCTGTCTCAGGCTGACCTGGAGTTGAATGACATGGAATATAAAAGGGAGGAGGAGGATCTGAGAAAGCTGGAGAAACCCTATTCTGTCCTAGAGGTGGAGTGCAACCAGATCCTGGAGAAGCGTCGGCTGGCAGAAGAGAAGAGGAAGGAGGAGATGAGGGAGCTGGAGTTGAAGACGAAAGCGGCTATTTTTGCCCAGGCCTGGTGGAGAGGCTACAGTACTCGCAAGGCCTTAAAGAACAAGGGCAAAAGCAAGAAGGCCAAAAAAGGCAAAGGCAAGAAAACCAAATAAACACCAACTCACACTACCTGTAGAGCATAAATGTCTTTGGATGTTTTATAAACCAGGTATACAAGTGTGTTTGTTGTTTATGTCTTGTCTGTTAATAAAGTATTCCATTTTTTAAACTACAGACTATAAAGGATTGTAGCGTTTTCTAACTTTTTGTGAAAAATATTTAATATTTCAAGACTATATTGCTGCAGACAATATCAAACTAATCATAAATGATGAAAGAGCAGCAGATAATGAAACAGTTATGCTTAAAACCAGTGGACATCTACTCAAATGTTTGGCAGTTTAGACTTCTCTCGACTGCATGGGAGCGTGCTTGATTGACATCTCTGTGCCTCTGTGAGCTTCGTTGCACCTGTTATGGGTCTACACCTTTATAATCCTTGTTAGTACATGGGAGATTCCAGCATAGCTCTACTCAACTTTAACCTGAAAACAGGTCTGATAGCCAAAACAAGTGAAAACAGGGACTGATTCAGTGGGTATATTAGTAGCTGTTTTCCTTTCAATGGCCACAGGGTGGCAGTACAGAACCGTGTGTTCTGAACCATCAATCATCTCCATTACATTTGGCAGTCATGCAAACAGGAGCTGGGGATTGAACCACAAACAGTATAACTGATCTGATATTGCTACTAGATTATACAGTATTTATCAAGTTAAAACATGTCAATTTAAAGTGTATAGTTACCACTATCAGAACCATTTCAGAACTTATAAGTTAAATGAATGTCCTATAGACCACTCACTTTTTAAATGTATTAAGAAACATAGGTATTTTATTAGCATACTTTCTAGCATTCACTATATTTAGGTTTAAATGTCTAAAAACTGTACTTACTATTACAGTACATTTAGGAGATTTCCATGTATCTAGAGTTAGTCACATAGGTCTTTGTAAAATCATAATTAAGGCAGGGGACACTTCTGGATCAAAAATGACTGACAGAAGTATACAGTAATTCCAAAGTGCATCTGGGAAAACTTATTTTGACCCGTGAAAAAAACTTAGTGTCTTGAGTTTATTGAAGTTAATTTTCATCAAGTTTAGTTAACTCACAGAGTTTTACAGTAAAACAAAGAATAAACAAGCTTAAATTAACTATTTAATGCTGGTTCAGTGAATTCAGTTTTAAAGCAGCACAGAACGTTATATTTAAGGGTAAATTGAAACATTTTATTTTCTGTGTGATTTACAGTTATCTGCGTTGTGCTTTTTGGCTTTGACTTTTTTCTGTCCATCGTTGTGTCTCTGCGAGGGAGTCTGATGTTGTTTCACTATGTCATTGTGGTCCTGAATGAACGTCTTGACCTGAGAAGGACACAGCAGGAAAACGGTATGTTAAGTTGATTGTTTTCTGCGGCTCTGGCTGTGTGTCACCATCTCTGCTCTGTCAGGGTACATACCCTGTCCAGCTGTTTCTCTGTGTCATTCATATCCACACCTTCCTCTCCTTCAACATTTTCATCTGTCATTTCGTAGAGGTTGAGGGTCGCCATCTTTATCTGTCCCAGTAGGAGGGTTTTCTTTGCTGCGGTTTCCTGAATGTGGTTCCACTTCCTTTCCTGTATGTAGACAGGGACAAATGAATTTCATACAGAAGATGCTGTTTGAATCTTTAAGCAACATTTTATCCGGTTTTAGCTCCAGGATTAGGTCTGGTACCCATGTCAGAGCTTCAGAGCGCGTCTTCTCGAGCTCCGTCTGGAGCTGGGACAGCTGGTTGTTCTTGTGCAGGCGCAGCAAGTGATGCTGGTCCTCCAGTGTCAGCAGTGCTTTTCTCTGCTGGTCGGCCTTCTCCTGCGCCTCAGTCTCCCTCTGACACAGCTGGTCTCTAAAGTGGAGAAGACTCTCTAAATGACCTGTGAGCTGCTGCACACCTTCGAACTGTAACACACACACACACACACACACGAAAGGTCCCACCCCAAAATTAAACTTTGTCATCTACTCAAAACACGTCAGGGTTTTCTAAAGTGTTTCACGGCAGAGGCGGGCCACCTCGTCTGAAACAAAGGCCACCACTGCTAACATCATACAAGTTACTGCACTTTTCTGAAATAAAACATTCACCTGTAGGGATAAAAGACCCAGAGATGCTATTTCACAATGCAATACCATATATCTGATGAGTGTGGCTACTGTTAAGGTCATCATCAAGAGTCAAAATTTAGGGTTGCCTACCACTACGAGTTAACAATTTCCACGGGTCAAAATTAGCTTTCGATCCAATTTTAAGTTAGTTACAAAATACTAGCATTACATTCATGGTTTTAGAGCAGTTATCTGTAATAGTTGGGGGGAAACACGAGTGGACATGTTAGGTGGTCCTATGCATTTTGTGAAGGCTTTCAACTGACAGATGGATTAGTAAATGGATAAATATCTTTGTATGATAGACTATTCCTGTCCAGATGCACATTTAAGTTTAGTAAGATGTTTCTTTGCTATGTAATAATCCTTGCAGTACCTTAGTCATTTTGACCACCTGCTCCATGAAGTCCTTATACACAGCGTGTCTCTGCACCTCAAGCTGTAGCTTCTGTTTCCACTCCATCAGTTCAACATATTCGGCCTGTATCCTCTTTACCTCTGCCTCCTTTTGAACCCGCTCTTTCCTCTCTCTCTCTGCTTTAGCAATAGCTTCATCAGCAGTAGTGCCCTACATAGAGGGAGATAGAGGAATTTAGTTAGGTTCCTGTCCAGTAAAACTGAAATCAAACGTGTACAGGATTCCTGCGTGAAATGGTCCCCTACAGTACCTTGACAAACTTATGAAAGCCTGTCTTTAACAGCTTAATTTCCTTCAACTGCTTGTGCAAGTGAACCATGCGCTGTTGCATACTCTCCAACATCTACACAAAAACACACACAGCAGGCAGGAGTTAGATCATACATGATGCATGCACAGGCAGGACAGTGAATGCGGCATCGCGAGAGGTAACGTTAATGCTGGGTAGCCGCAGAGAGAGTAGGCTCGTTCGAGATGAACTGCGCCTACTGAACAGGCGGCAGCAGCAGGGGTGCGGTGCTAAAAAGCTGCAGTCAGGTCGGACAGTTTTCCAGCAGCCTTCAGAGAATATACAGGAAGTGACAGAAATATTTACATCCTGTTGGATCCATCTGTAGGCTGGCTGTAGTTTAAGTAGAGCCCAAGATGAACTGTCTCTGGTGGAAAAAAAAAAATCATACGACCCTAACTTTAAGAAATGTAACTAGTGAATCAACGTCAGCACAGCTACGTACAGGCAACACAGAGGAACAGCAACAGTGAGGACAACAAGACGCAAGTTTCCTTCAGGGATAGACAGAAAATATTAGACTTAGTTTCAAACAATTTTTTAATAGCTTTTCTGTGGCTTCACAATAATTATAACCTGTGGAATTCTTGGATTAAACATCTTCCTCTTCTCTGGCTGACAAACGCTGTCATCAATTTGTAATTAGGCTTTATTATAATTTTTATTCATGAATTAATTTATATTTTTTTCTAAATTATATATATGAATGAATGATCAAGTTATTTTTTTGTTATCATGTCATGCACGCCCAGGCCTCACAGGATCAGAGTGCTGTGCAAACATATTTAAACAACAAAGAAAGTAAATAGAAAAACAACAAAAGTCTCTTTCGCAGTCAAATCTTCAGACCATCACTCAGTAGAACATCGGTCATACATCACTGGCCGAAACAAAAAATTAGAAATTACAACAATCTATCTTGTCTTCTTTTCCATATTCTGTCTCTCAATGAAGGAAACTTGTGTCTGTGCCTGTATGAAGCTGTCAGGGCGTTGATTCCCCAGTTGCATTTCTTTCTAAGTCAGGGTCCGGAGACAGTTCACTTTTGGCTCTACTTAAACCACGATCAGCCTACAGGTGGATCCAACAGGACGCAAATATCTCTGCCACTTGCCGTATATATTCTCTGGATCAGCAGGAGCGGTCCACCTCGGACGAGCCCCCCCCCCCGTGGCCGCGGGACGTGACATCGCGAGAAGTAACGCGGCCTCCTGCTCCGCACCTGTTTGCGCGCGTTCAGCTTCTCCTCCAGCTCCTCCTCCTCCCGCCGCTTCTGCTGCAGGTCAAACACGACCCCGGTCCTGCACCGCAGCAAGTCTCCCGTTACCGCACCGCTCGCCCCCGCAGCAAACCAGCTGTTCACGCACACACACACACACACACAGCAGAAGGTCATTGTTATTGATCGCTCAGATTTGACTGTGGCGCGGCGCGACACATAACACTCACAGTGGATTGCGGTCGTGCCGATAGTCCATGACTCCGGCGTCTCCGAAAGGTTTTTCCCAGTCAAAGAAGCGCCACCTTCAGCCTTCACTCTCCCTCCTGCTGCTCCTCTGGTTACTTTTCAAACTTTCTATGGCCGCTCCTCCTCCTCCTCCTCGTTTCTATGGTAACGCAAAGCAGGAAGTTTTAAAGGCGCCTCAGGTCAAAGAAAAACAAGTTTTATTTTCATTTAATCTACAAATCAAACTCTATTGAAATGGATTCATCAGTTAGTTAACAGAAGCAATAAAAACAGCCCCATAAAAAAAACTCTTTAATTATATCAGTATATATATCAAATAAGAAATTGTTAATCGATTAATCTGCTAGATTGATAAAAAAAAAACTTTTTTGAAAATCAATGAATCATTTAAAGGTAAAGTAGGTAACTTTTATAAAATAACCTTGTGTCATATTTGCTGAAACTGTCACTATATTCTGACTGGCATCCCAGACTAATTCGCAAATGCTTATTCTCTCCTTTCATTTTCATTTTCAAGGGGTCTTATCAATGGTGCAAAAAAAACTAATCAGAGCAATGAACCATACGTCCTGTCAAAAATACAGCAAACATATATTTCTTATCAACATAAAGTTTAAGCGCAGTTGTTTCTTCTTCTTTTAGAGAAAATTGAGCCTCCAATCCTACTGCCGCTGTAGCCGGCCAGGAACGCTCATCATCAGCAGGCAGCCATCTTGGTTATTTACAAAGATGCTTCAACAGTGCTCCTCTCTTTCAGTCATCGCATTAATCCCGCCTCATACTAGATAAACGCTTGTGATTGGTTCGCCCAACACAACGGCGCTGCCAGGACCGCAGGAATCAGTTTGAATGGGAGAGGGGCCAGATGTATCTGCCAGAGCAAATAAGACATGAGCTGGCAGATTCGTCTGATCTGAAGAGATCTTTTTTAGGGCTGGTTCCCAGCAGGCTACCGCGCCATAAAACAACCAATCAGAGGACGAGGAGTCTCTAACACAGTGTCAATCCCTGCTGGTGCACCAGCTGCTCAGCCCCCCTCCCCACACATGCTCAGTCAAGCTCGATATCTTCAGCAGAGTACAGTTCAGGACATTCATTCTGGAGGACTAACATCATGAGTTAACAGTTTGACTCAAGCACAGAGGCTGTATTATGTGTAGCTTGGAAAATGGCGATATGAGGCACTGAATTTGATGAATTTACTGTTTATCAGACTACAAATCAAACAAGAATTTGCTAGCAATATACATTGTAGATGGTCCGCTCTGCAGCACTCCCTCACCGTGTCACACCTGGACAGAGTCACCGCAGTGAGAAAAGGGCGGATTGATCGGCCCCGGCTTTGGAGGCAGAGCTGAGGTTTAGCCAGAGGGAGGGGGAGGGACCTGGAAACTGTACTCTTTCAAATTCTTCTCTTCAGATCTTTTTAAAGACCCCCTCCATGCGTTTCAAGACATTCAAATATCTGCATCGAATAATAATCTGTGTATGATATGATTGTTCCACAAAAATGAAATTACTTAGCTAGTTAAAAATTATTTAAAGAACATTTCAACCTTCTCTGTAGTCTAGAATCAGTGAATATGCAAATATTTTTAATTTCAAAGGTTTCATTGCTGGACACAAGACTCCTAGATCCATGATCATTGTATGTGCGCTGGACGTTTCAGGTTTTCATATCACACTTTAGTAGGTGCACAATTGGCTATCAGACTTGATGAGACATCACAACATTTTGATTACACATGCAAAAGTGAGCACAAAGAAACGTCCTTCAGCCGATGAAAATGAAAACAACCATAGTGTCAAACTAACATACATAATCCCGCACAGTAGAACTCAAACATCCAAGTGAAGTAACAAGCCAAACACATTTTGAGTGGAAGAAGAATAATGAGCAGATTAATTTATTATCAAAATAATTGTTAGTTGAAGCCCTAACATCAATACACCACCATGAATGAATTATTGGGTCCATGAGTTTGGGTGTCCCCTAAGCCAGAGCCTTAGATTTGAGACACTTTGGTACGTTTTTCAATAGAAATCAAGGGGCTGAGTAAAAAGAAGGGATGATCGGATCACATTTTGTTTGCTTCTGAGTCCTTTCATATTAAGTTTCTGACCAACTACAACATAATATCAATTTTTTTTCACATTACTGTTCATTTTTCCTACAGCAGCACAGTCAATACTTAGGCTTCTACTGTACTGCTCCTACTACTACTTACTAGTGTAAATTGTAGGCCTACATTAAAATTAGTAAGCAGTTTAAATGACTACTGAGTAGCTATGCTCTGCTGCTTTAATATAATATATTATAATAATGTTTAGTACATGGGTCCTATATGGCTGTTGAGATGAGTGTCAGTGTAGATCATCTGTGGCTTTAGAAAGTTAGACAGCCTCTCTTCATCTCCAGTGTGAACAAAATACTTAAGTTAATATGCAGTTTTTGAACATGATTAACCTGCAAAATCTCATTGGGGCTTTTAACTTATGCGTGCCCAGGGGCCAATTGTCTCAAGATCTGTCCATGTATACCATCGATTAAAAAAACATAAGAAAATGTGTATACAGTGTGGACCTCAGTGATGTGACCAGCCATTTGACTGACAGGTGTTACCACAGGGAGATGTGTGATTTTTCACTTTAAGTACAGAAATCACACTTGATATCACACCTTTAGGCTGCTGACGCTTTGGACAACGCTTGACGGTCCACACAAGCACATGGTTACACACCATGTTCCTCACCATACACTAGACTGACAGACACAATGACACTTTGCTGTAAGCGTGTCAGAAACGAGATCTGCTGTGTGAAATTATTACGGCTACTTCGTATCAAAAGATTTGGCCTGATTTATGTGAGGATTTATTGGAATCTGACAAGTTGTTTACATACTGAAACTAGTTTGGAAATAAAAGTCCATCAACCTGTCAGTGGATCAGTCATTACAAACTCACGCTATAACAGCAGCATTTTATGCATTTTTTTGAGAAGGCAGACGCAAAGACACGATGCAACAAATGTCCATAGCCTTTGATCACACCAGGGAAGTTGCACATCATGGTATGCATCGTAAACAACTAGATCACAAGTATGACAAAAACATGAAGACATTTATTTTAAATTCTAGTTGAGAAACCTTATAGTTTTCATAGATACCAAATATGTCTGGCAGAAATCTTGAAAAACAGGTATAAAATGAAGCCTTGATCCCAAATGACATCTAAAATATTTCCATTTGGAGTCTTGGGTTTGAAGACACTCAGTGTAAACATCACTGAAGAGCTGGAACAAGCTGATACAGATCAACAGTTTGGAATGAGATGATTTTAACAACCTTAAACCTACTTGAGAGGAAATAAAATGGGAATCAGGATGTTAAGGGGTTTTAAGTGCTGCCTGTACTTCTTAAAGGCCCCGCCAATTTATTTTTACAATTAGCTTTTTAGTATGTGCGATGTAGTTGTGAATATTTAATCTTATATAGAAAAACTTTAAATTTATTTATATAAGACTTTATTTATTTATCTGGTGTATTGTGGCAGAGATCCCACCTCATGGCCACAGTCTTTGACTTAACCTACTTAAGATGCATTTCTGTGAAAAAAGTATAAATGACTATTTGAACTGGTCTATAAATAAATGGTCTATAAAAGTCCCTAAACAAACACAGCTATTGAGAGCTGATCTTGAGAAGTGTGGTTCAAAGTTCATTCCTGACATTGGAAAGAGAAGTTTACCTCAATGATCATGATTGAAAGCTCCTGAGCAGCTTCTAAATGGACTTTGTGGTGAGATTGTTTTCTCAATGGACCTTGTAGTGAGATTATTTACTAGTAGTCTCTCGCCAACAGTAATATTTGTCACCAAATGATGAATATTACCACTCTGCTAGGACATTCATGATACCTAAAATATTTTCAAAGGCTTGTTATCACCTTTAAGTAAGAGCCATGTAGGATTGAGTTAATGGTAATTTGACATAACATGTTCATACTGTGCCACATGGTGACAGAGGAAGGTGGCAGTAGCACACTTAATGGAAATGCTGTGTGCTGTTATTTTTGCATAATAATTGCCAGGTGTGGCGAAGAAGGTGATGCTGACAGTGAGAGCAGCAGAACCAGGAAAATGCATCTAATGTAAATGCATGTCATGCACACACACACTCACACATGCAAGCACACAAAAAATGAGCAGAGAAAATGGGAGAGAGAGAAAGAGACCAAAAGTCAGTGAAGGGGAAAAACAACAACACAGGCAGAGATGCCGCTGTATCCATTTTTGATGAAGGGTTGGCTTGCTACTCTCACACACACACACACACACACACACACACACAGTACTTTATTAATACTAATGGAATTATGCTATTATAATAAAAGCATGTTGTGTCAGGTGATGGGCACAGTGTGAGGCTGAAGAAATGGAGACATAACACCCATGTAAACACCAGCCAACCTTTTAACAGCTGAGGAGGATGAGGAGAAGAAGATGAATAGGTCAGAATCTATAATGGCAGGCACAAAGCCCATGAGGACAATAAAGAATACTGGTAGCGCTGCTCATTTTTATTAACCTTAATGTTGACCGTTTTCCTTTTAAATGTTGTATATAATGTTGTTTCAGTGCCTCACAAAAGTTAAACTAGCCTCTTTTAAGTGACTCAATCCAAATATCCAAATCCAGTATGCTTTTTATTTAAATCATGCGTCATTACATCAAATGGAAAAGAATACTGTCTTTTTGAATAATTTACACACATTTTCTGTGCTTTATTTGTGCATTCATACTTTGCATATTTGAAAACCATTGGATATTGGGTAATATTTAAATCAAAGTTTTGTGGTTTTGAACAGTGCTTATTCTCCAACGTGGCTGTGGCATTGAAGAAGTTGACTGTTAATCTTCAACATCTGAAATAAGGGGGAAACAGGCCTTGGATGAAATAAGAAAAACAGCAAACAATTGAGGAATGATCTAGTTGTTGATTAGGAACAGAAAGGGTCTTTTCTGTCATCTGTTTTCAACGATACTGGAGCAGGAAATGAAACTACTCGTAAACAAGTTTACAAGAGTGTTTGAATGTATTATTGCCTATGGATTATGGGAAAATAGTAAGGGAACTGGACTCACACTAAAGAGTTAATCAGCTAGTCTCTAAAAGTAATTTACTGTGCAATTCCTCTTTCATGTTCAAATGTTATATAAGTAAATTATCCCCCACCCTGATTAATATTTTAAGTAGCATAAGTTCCTTTGTTCTTAATGCTTTGGAAAAAGATTTTTGCAGGTTTGTGCTGTTAACCCCCTCTTATGTATATTAGAATTGGTTATAAGTACCATACTTGTAATGCGTTTTATTTGTGTTGATTTTGTTTCATTGTGTTCTATTGCAGTTTTAGATGTGTTGATTAAATTCTGTGATCTTATGAGTCTGTAGTACCCTGCAATGTGTCTCTTTATGTTGATGATGTGATATTTGATGTGTATTTCTCTGGACAGGTCATTGACATTTTAAATGGATTTGCAGTGTTTTTGACTGATGCTTCTTCATATCTTGACTGATTTTAAATTTTTAACCTTTTTTTAAACCCTTTCAGTTGATGCTTTGAAAGCTCACATTGTCTTTTTTCCCCCCAGTTGTTATACTTGTTTCTGTTTCTATGCACTGCATATTCAGCTCAATTGCCCTCCTGTGGCCTTAATTTGTATTTGCTCTTAGCGTCTCAGAGTTTTCTACAATATGACTCTAACCCCCGCTTTCTGCTCATAAAATGGTATTTAAGTACATTTATTTTGATTCAATAGTCAAACCTTTAACCACTAAAAGCCTGGACTTCCACTGTAGCTTGCACACACACACACACACACACACACACACACAAACACACACACACACACACACACACAGAGACTCCTACACTTGAGTGGACAGGTAACAAACATTTAGACATCCATAATTAAAGGTCAACAGTGTGGTGCAAACAGATATTGAGAGGAAGTCTGTGTTTATGCTAATGCCTTGTCAGACAGCGAGGCCAGCGACTCTCTGACACCATCTATTAATAATGAGACAAGATCGCAGAAGTGCACTGAGTATGAACCAAACAATGCTGCTTCTGGCAAACAATGGGATCTGACTGCTGGCTGAGTTAGTGCTCAGAAATCAGGCTGCATGTGCATGCACTGTTTGGAGGGAGTGGGGTGTATGAATGAATTTGTTTGTTTATTGATATTTGTGTTTTGTATTTGTCTCACAGCAGTGGTCTTGTCTGGAGTGTTTGCAAACATGCTTGTACACGAGTGGCGACAAGCCTACAGGAGAGCACGGGCAACAGAAATGCTAGGAGAGAGGAAAGCCTGCTGGGGGAAGCTGAGGCGCATGGGACCTCTACAAAAGGCAAATTAAAGCATAGCATTTATAATATCTGAATACAACAATATGTGCTCAATATATTTTAAAGATATTTCTTTAATAATTATAGCTGGGACATCTTTTAATCTAATCAAATAACACAGTGGTTTCCAACCTGAGGGCAGGACCAGGACTGTTTCATGGATCCCAAAAACATTTTACCAGATACATCTGTTACACAAAATGATGTCTATTTTTTCAGATTCTATTTAATGTGAGCTTTTTTCTTGTTAAATACTGAATATTCTCACCTCTTCACTAAAAATCCTTTAAATGAAACAGTCAAAGAAGGTTTTGGTTTGGTTGAACTGCTCCCAACTTATATCCACACTATGAACAACCGAAACAAGGTAAACCTAATAAGGCAATTGCAGGACTATAGCAACAAGTAAGGACACTAAGGTCATGGCCTCAGCTTTTGTATGTTAGCAGTGTGGCTCTGGGGAAATGTTGGTCTGTTGGTCGGTCCACCACTTTGGTCCAGACTGAAATGTCTCAAAAACTATTGGATTGATTGTCATAACATTTGGTAAATGCATTAATGTCCCCCTCAGGATGAATTATAGTAAGTGTAATAAGTGATCTCCTGACTTCTCATCCAGCGCCATCATCAGGTAAAATGTAAAATTTTTCAAATACTTTGGTTTACATTCCTATCAGCTTTAGCTGTAGACTACATTGTGTTCAGTGCTAATTAGGAAATGTAAACATGCCAACACACTAAACTAAGTTGCTGAACACAGTAAACATAATGTTGATGTTAATATGATCGCACAGAGCTTGGCTGTAGACTTAGACTAGCTTTTCTGTAAATTTGGACAATTTCATTGGTATTTTATAGGCTGATTCTAGTATTTTGGACTCATTATATTTACTTGCTTACTGACTACTTAAACCTTCAACACCTAATTTTTTTTGTCCACTTGTGTGCAGTAGAAACAGGTTGTGAACTTTTTTTTATTACTTCCTTATAAGTTGATATGTTGAACTTGTTTGCAAACAGTTGCATTTATTTACACATCCAGGATGTACAGAGGAATGTTATCATTCATTTTGAGTTGTGTTTTTGGCCACCTGACAAATGTAAGTCCAATACTCTCCATTTAGCTCTGTTTTTGGTCTCCACCAACTACTGAGGGTCCACTATGTTCACCAGCTAATCCATTAACCATGTCTGTCTGCTGTTTGGTGCTGAGCATGTAGTGTTCAGTGGGTTTTTAGACCTTTAGACTGTTAATATAAAAATATGTATTATTAATATTGTTGCTTATTTATGGCCATTAGAAAAATAAATAAAGAAAAAAATATTTAGGGTTTCCTTGCCAGGATTTTATTCCTGACACAGAGGACAAGGCTTTTTATGAATTTAAAAACGTAAAATAATTTAAGATGAGACTTAGATGCACTGCGAAAACTCTTAAAGTCGTGGCTATGGCCCTGGATACATGCCCAATAATAACCCATTAATGACCTGACAACCTTCCTTTATTCAAAACTGGGAGACTGTGAGGGGCCACAGCCAGTCCTTACAGTGAGCAGACAAGCATAGCGGCAAAGTGAAGTCCTGCTGTTAGTGATATCATTATGTTGTGTGTCCTGTCTGGACAAGGGGACTGGAGTGAGGTCAGGGGGTATGGGGTGTAATCTCTTGATTGAATAGGTTGGTGTGTGTCAGTATGTGTGTGTGTGTGTGTGTGTGTGTGTGTGTGTGTGTGTGTGTGTGTGTGTATATATATGTCTTTCTGTCTTGCTGGTTGTGTGTTTTTGTCTCAAAGGGAGTGTCAACGTGTATGTGTGTGTGTGTGTGTGTGTGTGTGTGTGTGTGGAGGATTAGCGTGCCTCTCCAGTCCTCTGGCTGTAATCAGTCGGGACATTGGCTCCATGACGTCCCACAACCCCCACCACCACCCACTGCGGGAGCGCCTCTATCCCTTTCACCCTGTCATGTGTGTTTGGCTGCCAGTCTTGGGACCATGGCAGTATGTTAGGAGTTAAAACAATTATTCTTGTTCACATCACAGAGTCCTTTAAAAAAAAACGTTGCTTCCACTGGAAAGAGTGACAGGAAAATCATGGAGACAAACGTCTTCATTTGGACCCGATCCTGGGACGTGACGGCCACATGGCATACATCCCAGACCGCTGGGCCGACAACATATCCTAAACAGGGGAGTACCACAAAATCCTGGACCCTGTACATGGCATTCTCTATGGGCCCCACCCTTCATCCACAGCTATTCATTCAAGTATCTTTGTTTACTTTTGTCACTTTTTCCTCCCCAGTCCTACACCCCTGATCCTACATCTGCTTTTTCACAATGGTTGCAGGTTTATGTCTTTCAGTGGGATCAGCTCTTCTTCAAAACTGGCACTGAGTTGTTGAACTGGTCTAAAAGTGAGAGTCCAGCATGAGAGGGAAAGATAACGCAGCTCCATCAGGGTGACAGTTCGAGGGTCGTCAGATAAACAACCAACACTGATCAGGTTAGTCTGAGCCCTCTGACCCCGGACTGGCCTGTCTGCTGTTAGTTTGACCCTTAGCCTCTCCCTTTGTCTTTCAGCAGCAACACACAGGACAACCTAAGCACACTCAACAATCACATGCACGCACACACACGCACACACATGCACACACAACTACTTGGCCTCTTATCCTTGACAGCTCTTATGCTCATATTAAGATCTACTTCAGTGATTTCAGGGCTGTTTAAGCCATAAACTCTCATTTAGAGGGAAATTAGCTTGGGTCTCAGTCTTGTTACTATACTGTGCTTAACAGCATTAGACTGTTCTTGTGGCTTTTAAATAACAACAAGGATGGATCGTATCATTCAAATAAACCTCCACCAGCCTACTTTGTTGCACCATTTGTAATGGCCAAGCATTCATTGTTTTACATTATTGTACTGCCACTGTGCTGTCCTTTTACTGCTTACTGATTCGAATTACAGATACTTATGGTTTAGTATATTAACTAAGTAAGTATATTATATGAAACCCAAAAAAAATTGGTTTGATGTGTGCATCAACCCGTTTTACAACAATGCCCTCTCAACTTTTGAATCCCATGTGGTCTGATGTTGCTCTGACACTTTTAAACAAAACCTAAACAAGCTTTTAAAGAGTATGGTCTAGACCTGCTCTATATGAAAAGTGTCTTGAGATAACTTCTGATATGATTGGGCTCTCTACAAATAAAACTGACTTGACTTGGCTTTGGTAAGATTTTTTCTGACGTATGGGGTAAAATAATCCTACAGAGACCAAGACATGCAATTTTACTTAATATACTTTACTTAATATTTACTTCAAACTTTCAAAACATGAAAATTGTATTTCTCTATTTTCTGTGGCATTCCAGTGTAAGAGCTGTCTTACTAGTGCCATGCTGTCCCCCTTTACTGCCACAGAGACGGAGCACCATCAGACCCATAGAGATGAACCATAATCAACTTTACCAATTACACTCCATCTCAGACCACTTATTCCTCACAAAATGGTATCACTAATGCTAGACATCACACAAATGCCTCTCAGTGTCCTGCAAGAGACTCCAAATACACATTTATATATTCAAACTAATAGTTCATACTGTAATGAAATAAGCTTTAAATAAGTCCTTGATGCCTTTTAAAAAAGCTTACTTTGCAAGAGAAATTGCTCTGCATAGCCGGGCAGTAGCTTAAACGTACAATACAGCAGAAACACAAGCCCTCCTCAGAAACCCTCCCAGTTTAGTCTCTAAAAAAAAAACGTAGGTCTGCAGGCCAAATGAGTGACATTTGAAAATGTCAGTCTTTTTTTGTTTTAACATGTGATCTCTGCACATGACAAAAAAACATGTGTGTATGTGGTTGTCTGTGCTCTGCATCTGTTAGAAACCATCATGGTCTAGTAAATTTGGATAAGGATGAGAAAAGGAGAATATGTAGAGGGCAGGGTTAGTGGTGTGTGTGTGTGTGTGTGTGTGTGTGTGTGTGTTGGGGGGGGGGGGGGGGGGGGTTGGGGGAGGGGGGACATCGGAGAGATAACGATAAGCACCACTTAGGCTCTTTGATCACAAATGTTCATCAATCTACTGTCAAACCAGTGTGTCTGAGAAAGTCCTCCACAGACGGATTATGGTCCTTTACACACAAACACACACTCTCTGTGTTTAATATTACTTTACCACTTTACCCAAAGCTTTATTCTCCCAGCTAACGTCCAGCCATACAGAGGTCATCACAGAGGTCTGTTACTGTACAAGCAAGCATGAAGCGATGCAATCCATCTTCAGAGTTGGAGGCCCGCATGGGACCCCCCCCCCCCCCCCACACACACACACACACTCCCCCACCCCGGCCTGTTTGTCTGGAGACGAAGGGTTAAGGAGGAATAGACCCTCTGAAGAGCTGCCTGCTTAACCTCTGACCTTATGGTGTATGAAAGAGAGAGAAAGGAAGAAAGAGAAAAAGAGAAGGAGAGAGGGAGTTCTTACAACTGACAAATAACTACGCAATTAATTGTAAATACACTGAGTTAGAAGTTTAATGATTTAACAACCTTTCAAAATAAATCTCTGCATGTTACGTCCATTTGATCTTTCAAAATAAGTGTGTTGTAAACTCTGAGCAGGTGTAAGGTTTAAGAGGTTAACTTTGCTGTGAGAGACGCAGATACATGAGATGTCACAAGAGAGGAAGGAGGGCAAATGGCGGTTTTCGAGGGGAGTCTAAGAGAAGGGGGGGACCACCAACACACCCCCACCCTTTGTCCTGCATCCCGGCAGACCCCACCCCTCTCTGGGCAGCAGGTTGTCAGTGAGGGGCTCCAGCTGGTGGAGACTGGAGACGCCAAACAACCTGTCAGAGATAAGAGGAGGAGGACAAGGTATGCACAGCACCCCGGCACCCACACCACTCTGGAGGGGTTCGTTCTTGAGTGAAAGAGTTAGAGACATTGAGGTCCCTTATACTTAATAAGACAGCAGAGTACACACTGTTACACTTAAAACAATACTCTCTACATTGTTGAATGAGATTGTTGGACACTTTTGGAAAACGCATTTGGGATAAGGTGCGGGCAACTGTTGTTACCAGGTCCTTCATATGGATGCATGCTTTGAAACTGATAAACTGCACTTAAAAGAGTTTCCACTCCTGAACGTACTATAAATAATCCATTGGGAATGTTAATAGTTTGTCTCTGCTGTTTGTCTAATCACAAAGAAGACCACTACAACCACGTGACTTACGCAAAGTTCTCTAAAATTTATTACATTTCTGTATATAAATCTGTCTTTATTTCAATAGAACAGAAAATGTTGTTTGTTTATCACAACTATTTATCACCACTTGGAGATGGAAGGTGAAACCAGAAAACAAACCTTCAAAGATAAACAAATATCTCTGAACAATACCGTCTTGTTTCACAAGTTAACAACAAACAAATCTTTACAAATCTAGAGTAATAAATATTATTAGCAGGAACAAGGCTATAAAAAATCTCATTGTAACGCACCCACCCACACACACGCACACACACACACACACACACACACACACACATACACCCACACACAAATCAAATACATATCAAGGAATGATGAGGATCTGCTCTCGGCATACTGATGGTTTGTAATGTTAGAGCACCTTCTCACATGTTACTGCACGTAAAGCACCTGGGCAAAAATATAAAAACTGCTTCATTACGCAAAAGTAAACCAAAGTCTTCGCTTGCATCTCTTCTGCACAGTGGGTGCCACAAATGTTACTTTACAGGTGGCTAAAAGGAGGAAAGTAATGCTTCCCAAATCTGCAGGCAAATGTATTTGACCCATTCTTGTCGAAACCATTAATGGAGAAATACGGTATGGACTTGGCACAGAGCATTTAGATTCAAAACAAAGACACTAAAAATAATATTTTAACAAGTTGGTTGGTCAATATTATCACTTTTACAGCTCTGTGATTCTTTGTGTTTGCTGAGCAATCTTTGCATGTCAAGGATCAACACTGGACTCATGAATAATTCAGAAACAAACAAAAATGGGACAACACACGCACACATTAAACACGATGCACTCCAGCTCTGACTGGTCAGCTGGGGATAAAAGAGAAGCGCATGCTCATTGGCTGGCTCTCAGTGAGTGGAGGCAGTGGATTGGTCAGCTTGGGGTGACTAAGAGGACAACGGTGACAGCTGCGTGACGCTGAGTAGTGCATTTACCCAGAATGCAGTGGAAACAGTGTTTACAGGTCCTTCAGCCTGTAGCGTGGTCTAAACAAACTGTTTATCTCTATGGTGCAGCGCCTGCAGCTACTACTGTCTGTCTCATTGGAAATTAACTCACAGCATCCTTGAGCTGAGCTGACATAGGCTTTACATACAAACACGCACACACAGACAACTCATGCCTTTCTCCTTCGCTGAGACTGAGCATGGAGCTGTGCTTTGCTCCGCTAAAGATAAAAAAATTGTCCCTCAGGCTCCGCTGTGAGAAATGAGATTATTTTGGTCAGTAAATGTTACTGCCTGTCTGACAGTGGGTCACAATTTACATCCTTCACAATGAAGAGAGTAGGAGTCATTGAGAGGAAAACAGCCTAGTGCTGCTCATGGTCTGGCCTTAACAGGGCTCACAGTGCAAACATCTGAATGACAATAGTCTTTGGGTTATGGAAAGACGATAAAGTACAACTCTGATTGTGTTGCTTAGACTGTTCTTTTTTTTTTTTCTTTTAAATGTCTGAAGCGTCATGGATGTCCAAGTCAAGTCTTCAACAATTCACTGCTTTATAAAGCACAGGGGGAAACATGACTAACAGATGACACCTCTTCACACAGCACAAAATCACACTTTTCACAATTATTTTACAAAGGTAATATTACATTTAGTCCGCATACGGTGCAGCATCTTTCAGAAAAGCAAAAAGGGTCATTGAATTAGAGACGAGGAATCTCTGTCCACTAATCAGACTTTTGGGTTTGTCCTCTGGTTCAGTTAGGAGGCTGCACTCCATTCTGGGACTCCACACCTGATGTGTGTGTGCGTCTCTAGTGTGTGGTAGAGAGGAGGAGACAGGTTGGGCGTGTAGCGAGGATACTCTCTGAGAGGAGGGCTGAGCTGCCTGCTGTGAATGTTTTGGGAGCTCTGAGATGCAGGTCCAGAGCTCTGGCTCTGATAGGAGTCGTGGGTGGTGTTTTCTCCCAGCGGTGGAGAGCTGTGGTGGGCTATAGAGCTGAGTCGAGAGCCCTGAGGGCTGGAGCTGTAGGGAGGGTGAGGGGTATAAGGTGGGTAGGGTTCCATGGGGGTCATGGCAGAGGGGAGCGGGCAGGTGTAGGACCAGGATGTACAGTTGAGTTCATCCAGTCTGGGCTCTGAGCCGGCAAACATGCACGCCTGGCGCTGTCCCATGTCTGAGCTGTAGGGGGAGTCAGTGGGACCCGGAGCAGGGTTGTTGGATAGGCCGGGTGGAGGAGGAGGGTAGGAGGAGGGGTGATAGTAAGACTCGCCCTCACTTGGTGAGCTACCAGTGAAGGGTTTCTTGTATGGGGGCTGGCGGTTTCCTGAAGAGCAGTTCTCCTCCACTACAGAGAGAGACAGAGAGGAAACATTGTGTTGATTTTCCATTTGACATTAATGCAAGTGAGAACTGGGAAAGTTCCAGCTCAGAATTTACAACTTACCACATTAGAAAGTTCAAGTAGCTGAGACGAGAACAAAATGTACGCATGGAAACAAGTTTAATAAGTTTGGCTGCTTTTAAGAGTACATATAAAATAACTTAAGTGCAAACATGATGCAAGGGTTGAAGTGCAGTTTATCTGTAATGTTTGTCAAAAGAAATAAATGTCAATTGTATTTTATTTGGGCAAACTGCTTGTATGGCTCCTTGTGTTTAAACATTTACTATTTAAGAAGTCCAGCTTCTTTTGTTAAATAAAAAAAAATGTAGAGAGAAAAAAGTTTATATTCCCAAAAGTAAGGTATTCAAATAATTTTTATTTGGTCTTGATACTAAAACATTGGTACTTGCAACAGCATCAGTATTGCAATTACACATTTCAAATGATACCCAAACTACTAACTACAAAGTGCACAGGCTATTTATCATCAGTGCAGAGCATTCTGCAGTAGGATAGTCCAGATTTAAAAGGTCTTTTGCGTCTTGCTTCAGACTAATTCTGCATGTAGAGATGTGAATCAAACGGTCGCACCAGTCCGAAAGCACAGATTACTTGTCACCTGAGTTACCCATGATTAGTTAAGTGTAGTTAATGTGTCTGAGTTTAGCTAAAGCCTTAGAAAATGTCTTCAAATCTAATAATTTTGTATTTTCAGCCTTATTCTCCTCCTATAGCAAAGTGCAGAAGTAGTTTTACAGTCATTGTTACTGATTTTCTTTTAGCTGTTGATTAATATGTGTAAATAAACCCACTCATGCGAGTGTAAATGACCAGACATGAAGAATAAATGATTTATTCATTGCTGCTGCATTAGTAAATCTGATGTTAATTACACACAGTTTACAAACACAAACTGAATGCCAGTCACTGACACACATACATGTAAATGTATGGAATTTCTATTTCCCAGACAGCCATTGGTTTCCATTAATTTCAGTAGGCTATAAAAAATAGCCTGAAGAGACTTAAAATTTCAAAGTTAAAATCACAGTTAGATGTTATCTGCGGTAGTTACATGATCATCATTACCCTTCCAGTTGACAAACATCAATATTTTTAAACTGTCATGAATCTTTTTGGCCACCATTTATGAAATCTAGGATGATGAAGCATCCTTGAATTGGCCACAAAGAAGAAGAGTTTTCAAAATTGTCACTGCATCAACTGCATTATCAAGAGGATGATCTGACTCGGCTGTACCTTAGGTTTCATGTCTATGTTTAGATAATAGTAAGCAGTAATGTATAGTTGCTATATTTGTAATCTACAGGCAAAAATATGTAAAACCACTGGAATGGTCCTTTAACCTACACATATTGCAAGTAACCCACACACAGAAACTTGTTGGAGAAGTCAAAGATGACCAGTTTTAGGGCTGCTCAAGAGATATTTTCTTATGTGGAATAAGGAAACATAAGGGGGTAATAATAGTCACAGAATTTTGACTTTAACGGGTAACAAATCATTTTTAATGTGAAATACACGATTATTTCCGCTATTACAAAAATCATTCCAAAAATTCAATGAGTATTAAACACAGAGTACAGAAAGCAGAGACACACGGCTTCCTCCTACCTTTCCTCTTGGTGCAGTGGTAGACCTGCTGCTGCTGGCCGTGCTGCAGGTGAGGATGAGGCAGGATGTAGTGGGCGGGGAGAGCACCCAGCAGCTCCTGGGGGCTGCTGCTGTTCAGGGCGTTCTCACAGCTGTAAGGGGATCCGACAGCTTCGGGGGAGCCCCGCAGACCCCGACCCTCCCCACCGAACGGACTCCCAGTGGAGCAGGCTCTCTGACGGACGGTGCTGCGAGGGACCACAGGGTAGTCCTTACTAAAACAGAAAGAGAGAATTACAGCAGTAGCAACGACTCGCATCTGATCTTGTTGTGCATTCAGGTATGCTGCACAAAGCTGCCTCTCCTTACTCTGTACAGGTATTTCTGTTTCACTTCTGCCCGGTTGTATTGTTTGTCTTCTTGTTTTTTTTTTTTTTTTTTTTTCTTCCTTTTCCTTTTCCTTTCAAGTCTACTTAGCCGTTCTCAATCCTTTCAGCTCTGATCTCTCTCTGTGCACACTGCCCTCTTGGTGAACCCAGTGGAATGTAGGGGACAGCGGGCCACATCTCCCTGACTCTCGCCGAGATAGTGACACACACTCACGCACTCTCATGCCCGCACGCACACACTCGGTGCTGTTGTGAGATAATTTGCCACTCTAAAAATAAACATCCATCCATGTGTCACTTCAGATATACTCCTCTCCTCTCCACCAACCACAGTAACACAATAACACAGGGGATCTGCATTTAATACATCCCTCTCTCCTCCCTCCCCCTCCCCTCTCTTTCCTCTCCCTCTCCTCAGTAACAGCCTCTCTCATTGGCTTATTAAAATCTTTAAACTGCCTGCCACGGCAGCGCTTGAAACGGAGATTAGTTCAGCACGCAAACGGACACCATGTAGGGCCATCAGCTGATCAGCAGTGACAGTCTAACAGACCAGCAGCAATGTGATATCATCCATCTATCAATGCAGCACATGAAGTGATGCTTGGCGTGGCGTGTTTGTGCTGCACGTTCTGGACGGGGTTTCGGGCTAAGATCGACCTTCAGGTGACAATGGCTCGCATCTCTTTATACCACTTGGCTCCATTCACACACACACTCATGTCTTTGACCATATGTGCCCCATCATAACAACCCTATGAGAAAAGAATAGATTGTGTATCCTATGACAGACACACACACACACACACGCACACAAATACAGCTGTACTCACCCTTGTAGCTTGGCCATGCGGTGCAGCTCATTGTCGTCGCTGCCTCTGAAGCCCTTAGCAAAGGGATTATTCTCTATCTTCAACTGTGTAATCTGAGCACATAACATAGAAAATCTTTAACTCACACATGAGCATTACACCACTGGACACAGACAGGCCCAAACAAACACACGGCTTCATGCAAGTCCTGACATACACAGGCACATTTGATTTTTCTTCACCGTTCTTTTCATTGACCGAATGTCAATAGTTTACTATCAGTCAGAGGCGCTGCAGATGTTAAAAGCGGCCCCGCTGAAGCTCTGCGCGGCCAACATTCCTCAGCCACTGACGTTTCTAACTGAACGAACAGTGTCCTCGCCAGCTGACACAGAATAAACTGTTTACCCAAACAGTCGCCAGGTTTAAGGATTTCAGGCCAAAGCTTTTAGAGGTCCGAAGCAGGGAGCTTTGATGTTAAGTCTTCAAACTTTTCTCAGTGATGTCATGGAGGGAAACCTCTGTGCTGTGTGTCCATCACACAGCAGGCAAGTGGACTGGAGTTCAGGTCCAAACAAACTTTGAAGTGCTGATAATACTGATAGCCTCCACCAAACTGCTGGCCCGATAGTTCTCATTTGTTGGAATCAGAAGTGTGATACCAGCAGTATTTGTTATTGCATGTAAGATGGAAATTTAAATTTAAGTCTAACCCTGACCCTCTGTTACAAATTAACCACATTTTATTAC
Source organism: Lateolabrax maculatus (assembly GCA_031216445.1). Classification (NCBI taxonomy): domain Eukaryota; kingdom Metazoa; phylum Chordata; class Actinopteri; order Acropomatiformes; family Lateolabracidae; genus Lateolabrax; species Lateolabrax maculatus. Next base: position 14,758,313 of record CM062217.1, read on the forward strand.
ACAAATGTAATTGCATAGGAGTGGTAGTTTGTAATACTGAAAACTAATCCACTGGTCATTTTGTCCTACTGGCTCTCACTGCTTCATCTACTACCACTAAAAATAATAATAACATAAATTAGTAGTACAATTAGTGTATTTAACATTACACTTATGTATTTCTAGACATAAAGACATTCTGATAAAATAGACAAAATTTATTTTTTGTACTATTACAATTATTACAATAATAATATAATGCTTGTTTTACTGTTAAGGATAAATAAAACAATACAGTATAAACTTTTGTTTATGAACTACTTTCAATATATACTAAATAAATATTTACTGTAGTACATAAATGAATGCACTTTAATTGGCTAAATATGTGTTTGAAATTTAGAATTTCTGTTTTGTCAAGTGAGCAATTTTGCTAACAAGATAAACTATGTGAAAAAGAAGAAAAAACTATTGCAAAACTTTGTACAAAATTGACAGTTGAGAGTTATTTATTTATGTTATTTATGTTTTGTTATGAAATGTGATCAAATTTAAGCTATCTTGTGAAAACTAAAGCAGCAGAGTGGCCTAAAGCTCCAGCAATCCGTCTTCCTAGTAGACGCCGAGAGAACCGGATCAGCCAAGATCAAGGGAAAGAAACAGGTCATTACAGAACAACGCTCACACACATGCTCACACACACATACATACGGATAATTTATTTTTGGACATGTTTACAAATACTGAGTAAGGGCACATAAACAAAGCAGATGCAAATTGACTTTCTGGATACAAAATACAGTCAGTAATACAAACAAAGAAAAAGTGTCTGTGCGCACATAAGTGAGAAACAGAAGTTTGAATATGGCCAGTGACCAAAGGCAAATCTAAATGCACACAAATTTGACAGTAGAACCGATCTGATTTGCACACACGACATTGAGAACCATTTCCATAATTGTTTGAATAATCATGGTGCAGCCTATAGCTTCAGCCTGGTAGAAAGCAGTACGTTTCATATTTAAACACCTGACCTAATTGTATTTTTTTTTTTCCTATTGTATTCCATTTTTTAAAACCTCTAATCACGGTATTAGTTTCATCCATAAAAGAGACTTAGGTGGCACCTTTCTGAAGCCCATGAAGTTGGCTTTAGTTCCTATATTCTAAAAGTAGCACTGTGTGTTGTGTAACGCGTACCTTATGGTTCTGGTAAGATGTCACAGCGATGAAGGCAGTCTCAGAGAAGACGTGGGTGCAGAAAGCCGTGTTTTTTGAGCCGAAGCCGTTGTTCTCATCCGCCTTGACAATATGGAGACGAGGCTGGTATTTGTGCATGGAGTTGAGTATTATCTGCACAGGGGAGAGATTGAGAAGGTGAGATTGACAGACCTGTCATGTTTGTAGAAACCCACCCGGCAGATGATGGGACCCAGACTAGACTGGAGGCCAGGTGGAGGATAAACCCGATTTATGTCAAGGTACCCTGATTCCACGGATGACAGGAATCTTTAAGATAGAGATTCTTGGTTTATATATTAGTGGGATCAAACTGATGTGACCTAAGAGGGTCCAAGGCCAAAGCCAGGATTGTAAAAATACTGACTGTCTGCATGAACATCAACATAAGAATTATTTTTTGCCTGATCCAGTTGTGTAGCATACAGGTCTGATTCACATTTATGCTATTATTAAAAAGTCTTATTTTCAACCAAAATAACCTTAAAAAACAAAGTGATTAGTGAAGCATATTTTATACAGCTAATTTGATTTAATTAATCAAATAATTCCTCTGGCCGTTTTCTTTAAACCACATGTAAAGACTATAGACTGCACAGGACCTGACATAAACTGACTATTTCAGCTGATTTTCGGGGAAACTGAAAGTCACTTATTGAACGTTGTGTATTGTTTGTGTACTCGGGGAGCATTTTTTATTTATTTATCCAAAAGGATGCACATGGCTAAATTTGGCTCGAAGATGCAGCAGTGGTGTAAAGTTAAGACCACTCTGTGCGTCCAGCCTGAACTATTTCCCACGACCTGGCCACTCCACGAGAGGTTTTTAATTGGATCACGGCCCTCTGCGTCTGCGCGGGCACGTTTGTTTATCCGAGGGGGGGGGGGGGGGGGGCGCGCACAGTTTAATCGCAGTGACGTGTCCGCCGGTGACATGTGTTATCTGATGCACTGTAGAGCCCCCGAAATCACTACGTCCAATGTAACACTCCTAAAAAAAAAAAAAAACAATGTGTTTTCTGTTTGCACGCACGCACGGGCGCCCGGACGCGCGCGCGCAAAAAAAAAAAAAAAAAGACTCGGACTGTCCCTGCAGGGCGACGCCGGAGCCGGGCATGCCGGGAAGGAGCCTCTGATTTGTGCCGTGTTGTGAAGTGCGCGGAGACTGAGTGCAGCCGTGTGGCCGCGCCGCGCGTAATCTTCCTCCTCAAATGAAAAGCATCACTCGTTGTTTAAAACGCGCGCTGTGGCTCCTTGCTGTGACCTGCGGACCGTTTCCACCGGCACAAGTAGGATTCAGTCTTTCAGATGACGTTTTTATTACGGAGCCTGAAAGTTACTGCACGCAAAGGGGACAAGGGACAGAATATACGACGCACGCCCGTCAAAGGGGGACAGACTCACGTGTCCAAAGGGGTCCAGGTGGTTGTTGGTGAGCTTGAGCTTCTGGAAAGAGACGAGCTGGCGGCTCCAGTGCGCCCCGGTGGCGGGAGAGTCCGGGTGGACGTACAGCCTCCCGGGCATCGCGGGCTCCGCCTTCCCCGTCACCGACCTGCACGCAGGAGAAGAAAAAAAAAAAAACCCACGCAGATCAGAGGACGGCCAGGCCTCGACAGCGTCTGGATCACAGTGGTTCGTGCCCTGCCCCGACTGCGCTGCCCCCGGCTGCAGAAGGCCTATCTTGGTGCTTTAATTAGACCCAAAATGCACCTTGTTTTGCTGAGGTTTACGCAAATGGCCACATCTGGACCTTATCTTAGCCGAGGCAAACTTAACTCTGTCTCCTCCAAAATCTGCCGTGGCCCCTGTCACTGACCGCCAGGGAGCTGTTGTTGGGAGCCTGAAACCGTTAAAGTGTCTGCAGGAAAACACGGAAAACAAACAGCCTTATTATTTACCAAATAGTGTCCTAAGTGTTGGACTGTTTTTCTGGCTGTGTCACAGCAGCTGAGGAGAAGGCACCACAGATAGGGCCAACCTGTTTGAGCGGTGGTTTTCGTTCATTTTTAATCAGTATAAACGGTTACAGATGAGTTTCTCTCTGTGTGGGGGGTTGTAATCTTAATGACCAACATAATCAAATACGTGTCCAGTCCTGAAATAAGAATAAAGGCTATAGAGAAGTATTAATTATGTCTGTTATGTATCAAAAGTGCTGCATCGCTGCATGTAATCTGGCCTGTGTCTGCGTAAAAGTCAAATGACGTGACCTGGAAATAATGAAAAATGAAAAAAAAAAAAAAAAAAAAAATCAAAATTGTATGTATGTATAATGGGAAACAAAATTGCAGCCTGTTATAGTTGGGGGGGGGGTCAAAGTAGGCCTACCCACATAAACACCAGCACCAATAAACACCGAGCGCCTCCATTCTGACTCGCTGTCCCTGTTTGAGTGTCCGAGGCTCTGAGGACACAGAGCATCGATGGATCTAACTGCAGGGTCAGTGGTCTGTTTGTGAAATTCCCCCCCCCCCCCGCAGCACAGCGACACACAGTTGAATGGGAGACTTTAATCCGGTCTGTGCCTTCTGTCCGCCCGGTGAACCCTTCTTCGCTGTGATTTAACCGGCGGGCATGCACCGGGGGGAAACACGGGGAACTAGGCCATCCCCGTCTGCAGGAAGGACCCGACCTTTACGCACGCAGCGCAAAGGCGGGGATGGAGAGGAGGGTAAACCCTGTGTCAAGATTTCTATTTACAGAGGTTTAAGGGTGAGATATCTACTGTACTGGCCTACCAAAATCAGACGAGAAGCCTAATATGCGAGATGATTTTTTTTTTTTCTTCTATTATGGGTATTATGAGCTACTGATTACTTTATTTATTTTATTTTGAAAGCTGGCCTCTGCACACGTACAGTCCGCAGGCGGTCAGCCTACACCACTCACAAGTTCTGGGTGGGTAATTACAAGCGTATAAATGTTGCCATAGACGAACCATTTGTTGTCCGCGAATTTGTATCGGTGATCGTCGCTGGGCACGATGTCCATCAGGAGTATGTACTTGGTTTTTGGGTTGAGCCCTGTGACCTTCACCTTGTAACTGGGGAACATTCTCCTACAGGGAACACAGTCAGGAAAAAAAAAAAATATATCAATATTCCCCTTCCAAGACAGACCTGTTTAAATGATAAAATGCCAGAAGTTAGATATTAGAATAAACAGCCTCTGAGACAAAACGTCCCCCGGGGCCTGGCGACATGCACGTGCAAGCCTACAGTTAATCCCAGGAGTATTGTTGGGCCTGCGATTCATAAAAATCTATCTCGTTCATTCAAACCCCCTTTAGAGCGTTTTATTAAAGATACAGCCTCGCAAAACCATGATAAATCCAATATATGCCTGCACAAAGTCAAAAATCAATAGGCTAGTTAACAGATGATTCTTTCTTCCTCCTACCTTCCAGCCTTGGTGATGATCATTTCAGTTCCCACTTCATCAAACTTCGTCCAAAGTTCCCTGTCATGGAGGAAAACTTTGATTCCCTCCATCCCCTGCAGCAAAATATAAACAGTGTTCAGTGTAATTGAAGAGGAAGTCTTCTGAAAGTCAAATTAAAGCAGGAAAAAAAAGCAGGCAAGTGAAACATGCTTTCGATTTGATTTTTCAGAATTAAATTTAGTGTATATACACATAGTAATTTTTGTATATTTAAAATAATGATTTAGCAGTGAGGTGAATATTTGTGGAAAAAATAAATTCCTTGTGTTTTAATTTCTGAAGCAAAACCGCACACACTTATGGATGAAGTTACATAAAATCAGTAATCGGTCATTAATAATCAATATTTACATTATGATCCGCAGGACAGGCCGGTACCTGCTGGCTGGACGCTGTCTGTGGTGAAGCTGGCGAGTTTAAGGTGTAGCTGTGATTTTCCTGTTTGGTCTCTTCTGGGGAATCCATGCAGTCCGAGTCCGGACGCTCTGCAAGGCCAAACTGGTCCCCTCCGTTTGCCATGTCCCTCTGACACACACACACACACACACACACACACACACACAGGTCAGTGTTATGTTCATTTGGTACAAACATAACACACGCGCCACCTTTTAGAGTAAAACATTTGAGAAGAAATAGTTCCATGACAACGAGCGGATTGATAGGGTGGGAGGTTGTTATTGGACATTTCATATTAAAGTTGATGACCTACAAGGAATATAATTTGAAACAGATCTGTTCAGGAAAATTAAGGCCAGTCTCAACTAAACGCTATAATAAAAAAAAATATTTAAAATATTTTTGCAAAGACAAAACATGTCCTGACTAAATTTATGAAGGCTGACAGGCAATCCAAACTGTCTTTGTTAAAGGACACACAGAGAGGCGGTTAATGTTGGCATCCATTAGCACTTTGATATTGTGGTTTAAAGCCACAACTTATGGTATCCTCCTTGGAAAATAATTTAAGGATAATGATTTACATTACACTACACTGACTTACACTGTAACTGATCCAAAAACCCATCACAGACTTCCACTTTAAATGTGCATGAACTTGAACTTCAACATTGTTTTTAAAAAAGGACATTGATTTCTATTAATCATGCACATTTATGTGATATTAACAATCCCGATTTGAGGCTGTACTACAGCAACAGTAGACACACTGCATGCATTAACATTAATATTTTTGCATTTCAACCTTAATGCATGAAGCTAACTGGAGCTCAGCTGAATCCAGACTGCACGCTGTTTAAAAATGGAAGCAGCTTTTTTTTTAAAGTGCACATCGCTGACACTAAATAAGATAACCACGGCCTGTGTCTGGCATGCGTGGGTGGGTGTGTGTGCGTGCATGCGTGTGTGTGTGTGTGTGTGTGTGTGTGTGTGTTTTGGATGGTCTCCCTGAGGGCCTGTACCTCAGACGCACTGCCCTGCTCTGCCCGCAGAAAGCACGCTCATCCTGCTCCCGGCGCGCTCGCGTGTTTTCCTTTCGTGGCTCGCCTCAATTTCCACCAAGCGATTCGAAATTTTAAAATCCAACTGTTTCCAAATGCGAAAGGCAAAAAAAAAAAAAAAAAAAAAAAATGAAAAAGAAAAAAAAAAAAAAAATCCACCGTGCTCTCCCCGTGCAGCCCTCAGATATCGTCGGCTTGTCTCCCGCTCTCAGTCCGCGGCTCCTCGCCCGTCACCGCCGCTCGCGATCGGGAGGCTGAGAGGTCCGTGTCGGAGCAGACGCGATTTTTCCCTCCCTCACTTATATCGCTCCTCTCCTCTCTCTCTCTCTCTCTCTCTCTCTCCCCCCACACCCCCACACTTCCCCTTCCCGGACTCAGCCCCGATCTGCACCGCGCTCATCAGAGCCCTTCATCAGACAACAAATGGAGTCAGGTCCCGCTCTGCCCTCCCCCTGCTGCCTCCCCCCTGCTCTCCCATAGGTCTGCACGGTGCATCGGTCTCTGCGGCCCCGAATCACGGCCATGACACTGGCCAATCACACGCGCGCGCACGCACGCGCAGGCACGCACGCGGAGGCGGGCACGAACACAAGCACGCGCACTCAATCGACGACGATTTAAAAAAAGAAAAGAAGGAAAAAAAAAAAAGCGTTTTTATTAATTCTCACAATGTTTGTCACTTTATACTACAGCCGTCTCACCTGGTTTCACACACACACACACACACACACACACACACACAATCCAAAATGACTCCTTTTCACTTGAACAAAAAATAATCTGGAAATAATCTGGACTATCCTGATTGATCAGAGAATCTTGTTGTTAAAACCAGACAGTGTGGGAATAATTTCCTCATTTTTTTGTCCATTGAAGTGAGTGGAAGACAGCTGCAGGCCACATTAGGATGAAGAGGAAAAGGAGAAAGAGGTGGGTTTTTTTTTTTAACCCTCTTTTTTATGGTAAATCATCTCAGCCCCACATACTGAAAGAAGATGGCTGATCAGGAATGACAGGATTTATTTTTTTTACCTCGTGGCCAGGCTACAAAAAAAAAAAAAAAAAAAAAAAAAAAAATCATCAATCAATAATAAGCCAATCAGGGCCCTATGAATAAAACACAAACATAATCTGTTGGTGAATACCGACATGTGAGATGTAGATTTGGTTTGTGCATTTCCTTAAAAAAAAAAAAACCCCGGGCCTATACTCTCACATGAGTGACACACACACACACACACACACACATTATCTCATAGTAGATTATAGATTCTGGCACAGGAGGCTTGTAGCAGCAGCAGCCGGTTGTGGCGAGCGCGCATCACTTTGACTGGATTACAGTAGATGCTGATAACCGGAGGCTCCCAGAGTTTAAAGTTGAAGGGGTCACCGGGAGGTCAACATCCCTCTGTTACCCAATTCTACCGATTTCTGCAGCCGCTTCCTCTCCCCTCCACCCAGCCTGGCCACGGCCTGCTTATTAAGAATGTATGAGGGCAAGTTCGCGCATCATTAACCATTTTCTGGTTATTTTTTATTTAATTTACACGAAGAGGTCTGTGGTGTCCACTACATCTCCATTACAACGTCCTGTCGAGATTTATAGCAGGTGGGCTTACCTGGAGTGTAATATCCTACTGCACCTAAACTGACACACTGCATTTGAATATATATAAAAACAAAAATACAACATACAACGTAGCCTGTATATAATATTACAATTAAATTAAATATTACGGCCTGCAGGGATTTCCTGTGCGTAAATGTGCCACGTTTTTTGGGCACCTGCACGTACCTATCTTTTGTTTTTTTAAAAAAAGCATCCGTAACTGCGGCTCTTACCGTGTTTAAATACCAAATTCCCCGGTGGCAGACCTCTGGTTACCCGCAGCTCGGTGCACAGTCTCTCCTGCACAGTCTCTCCTGCAGAGAGAGCGCGCTCCCACTGGATCTGTGCCTTATGTGTGTGTGTGTGTGTGTGTATGTGTGTGTTTGCGTGTGTGTGTGTGTGCGCGCCTATGTTTGAGTGTGTGTGAAATGCAGACCCATCAAGTTTCCGATCTGCTCTGATACTCTACCAATAAGCCTATCAATTTGTACACGGACGTGTGTCTGTGCCTTTCTTTAAGCGGATGTCGTCTGACAGCTCACACACCCTGCATGCGAAATTATAAAGTTCGAATGATAAAAAATACAAAAAGAATTTACGGTTCCTCTGCTGATTTAAAGTTTATAGTTTATGGGGAGTTTATAATCGCCCATACAGACGAATTTGAGCAACAAGCAACAAATCTTGACTTTGCTGAAACGAGTTTTTAGTAGTAATAATAAGTACTTCTTTAGTATCTAGTATCCTGAACAGAATTGTTATAAAAATCATTTAAAAGATTTAAAAGAATATAGACCTTTTATATATATATTATGTTACCGATGTCGATTAGCCTGGACATATTAGTGTGGTGCTGCCAGTTTACAAGGATTGCCTTGAAACATGTTTATCACATGTATTAGATTTGGTTTTGTCTACTTGAGCCCTTTTATAACCTACAGGTCGATGATTCGACCTTCCCACTAAACAGAAATAAACAGACGTGTCAAATCAGAAAGACTATTTTGCATTTGAAACAAATGTAATTAGACGGAAAACTTGCTAGAAGGCCCAGGTTTAATTATAATAAATTGTTCAGAATGAACTTTTCTTCACTCTGGAATTAAATATTGAGTCATATTAATTATTTGCCTCAACATTTTTAATTCTTCTCGAACTTCTCGCCCACAGATGTTCACTAATCAGTGTGTTGCCACAGGGGAGTTATTGTATACTAGGTCAATTAAAAAAAAAAAATCCTGTAAAAGTTATCTATTGTGAAAAGGACAATTTGCTGCTCCTCAAAATGTTGAACAACCAAGTCACAACTTGACCGTCAAAATGAGCGATATGGCAACACTCACTCTTCTGTTCATTGCGCCTTTAAGCTCAACACAGTATGATAAGTCGCTGACACCCGTTCATTTTTTTTATTAAATCGAAATTATTTTGTGTGGTGCTGTAAAATAAACAATTTGCTAAAAATTCTGTAAAATTATTACACAATCGAAAAAGACTGTGTAATAAATATAATCTGTGTGATTAGGCTACTTTTTGATTTAAAGCCACAGAGTTGAATTTGTTTATTCTTTCGTTGTTTACCGCTCATTGTTAATCCGGGAAAAACACAAAATCACACATTAGAAAACTTTTAAAATAATAGTTTTTGACTCTTTGGTAATTTGCCCAAATAGCATATTTGGACGAATTAACCAATCTCTTCTTAATAATAATAACATTTTTAAAAAAAAATCAGCTTTAGTTACCATTAAAACATGAGCCCCTGGAATAATGTACCAACTCAGTGTTAATATATAATAGAAAGATTTAATTGAAGTACCCAAATCATTTTGTTATATATCAGAAACCTGATTAAAAAGCTTGATTGCATGGTCCTGACTTTAAATTATATGAAAATCACCTGTCCAAACTTAATTATTTCCTGTTTGAAAACTACACATTTTTTCATTAACAATAACACTATTAAGCTATATACACCACAGGTAGTGTCCATTAAGGTTAGTGTTTCGGAGTATATTTACTTTAAATCTTTAAATATTGACTTATTAATCTCATTTTCAAACAGGGTATTGCTTTTTGGACTATAACTCTTCAAATGGTCTTATCCCTCAGTTGCTTGGTGCATGCAGAGGAAAAGTCAGAGGCGAAGGTTTCAATAATACCTGAAATGAGGTGGTGGTGGTGGCTGGACGGCTCATTATTGTCCCATCCTGGTTTCAGCTGACTGGATCCTCTGTTCTCTGTCTGGAGGAAGTGGTGACGGGGTCCCAGACCTCCTGCACTCAGCAGGTCTGTCTCACACACCTCCAGCTCGGCCAGAGCGAGTGTGTGCGTGTGTGTGTGGCATTAGGGGGCAAGGTCAATCCATTTCTCTGCAAACAATCACATCACACAGGGCAAAATACATTCCAACCCCCCCACAACCTCCAGTTTGTAAGGTGGTCTGATGTGGGAACAGCAGAGGGTGGGGGGTTGGCAGAGACCCAGGCGGGGGCCTCCGTGGCCAGATGAAGGAAAACCTGTTCCACATTAATATGACTTCATATTACACATGTTAGGGAGACCGCTTTCTGCACAGGCTTAGTTAAATGTTACATTCTTCTTTAAAGTTAGTGTATGTGATCTGACTTGCTGTACGTGTGCCTTCAGATCAGCTCACTTAGTGGTTTGGTGGCAAGTGAAGAGGTTTACATATCGCCCATCAGCTCAAAGGCGAGACCTCTAAAAACACAACATACAAAACAATTCAACTAATCTTTAGACATTAGTTCTGTCAGTTTAAACTTAAAAAAAAATGTGGAGCTGTAGTACAGTCTATTCTTCCTTACACTGATCAGTTTAATTAAATAATATCATCTTATTGGCAATCAATCTGGATGAAATCTCCAGAAACCTTAAAAAAATCATCATAATAGATGCAATCACAGTGCCGTTTTCGAAAATTTTAACTCCCTCTCCCATAATCTTCATACAGCTGTAGTGTCCCTTTCTTTTTTACAATGTCAGTATAACTTACCTAAACTTCTTGTTTGTAGCTCACCAAGTATAAATGGACATTGTTTTTTCTTTAATATAGTCAGAAGTCTTTTTTCTGACAACCTTTATCAATGTTTATTGATTAACTTATTTTGTCATAAAGCCATGTTATGATTGGAGCCCTCAATTTTAATATTGTTGGGCCTTTTAATTTGAAGGGGGCATGCCAGTAGGAGGCATATATGGGCAAAATTGCACAAACACGGGAAACTATTGTATTGTGTCACTGTTTAACAGCTGGCATATAATCTTCAATTAATCATTTTTGTCATGCTTTTATATTGTGATTGATATTGAATTATTGCCTCTATGTTTAGTGTTACTGGATTTCAAAGTGAGTGTTTGAAAGCTTTATCAGCTCATGGCATCTTCAGCCATGTAAAGCAAGCCTTTCATACTGCATAAGGTCTTGACACACTAGACAGTTTGGTGAATCAAGTGTGGTGTGTTGCAGCGCCCTCTAGTGGTTTTCTTCTGCAAACAGGGGAAATAACAATGGAAAAAAAAATCAATGTGAAAAAGTCCAAAAGAAACAAAGAACACATGCCATGTAGTTGTCTTCATTATATTCATATTACCTGCCTCACTGAACAAGCAACCAAGCATAACCATCCGGCTACAGTGACTATATTTAGGAGCAACATCTAAAATCACCAGAGTGTAATGGCATCAGAAAGCGAGAGAGAGAGAGAGATAGAGAGAGCAGTCTGGTGCAGTCATCCATGTGGGAACATTAACATTTAGGGGAGCGTTGTGTCTGTCTGCCCTGAGAGCTGCCTGTCACTCACAGGCGTCAAACTGAAGTGCAACGTGACCTTTACATTATGTTTGCGCAGAGATTCAACCTCAAAGGCTTATAGTGTGTCGCTACGTTTTCAGACTTTTATCTCTTTCTTCCTCAGCCTGTGCACAAATACAAGCTGAGGAACAGTATTAATGGGGAGATGAGAAGTTCACCAGAGGAGTTGATTACATTGGTTAGAGGTTTAAGATCAGTGTGAAACAATTTTCACTATTTTAGTGGGGGTTTAACAGGCCAAAAGTACCAGATGTGCAGCTTGTTGTAGACAAATAGACGCAGTCCTCCACAAGCTCATCCCTCATCCCGTCATTGTTTCTTTCTTCAACTAAACTAACAAAACTTTTTCATCACCACTGGTCCTGCTACATGTTTCTGCTTGGATTTCTCTCAGCACCTAGAGGAGCTCTATCTTTAACAGACTGAAAACTAATTTCAACACAGCTGACATTTCACGGGCACTCTGGGGCTTTTTACCTACCAACACAATTTAAACCGTTCAGTGGAGACATTTTACTCTCGCCGGCCCTGCAGCCACACAGCTGCACTGGGAGGCAGAGAGGGAAGTGGACAGAGGTCAGGGCAGAGTTTTACGTGTTTTACCTAATGGACCTTTGCACTGGACGTGTGAAACACTTCACTTGACACAGCCTCTGGGCACTAGATTGGCATGTGCATGCGTGTGCATGCTCGTGTTTGTGTCTACATAGCGTGCATGTGTTTAAGGTGACAGTGTTAAAAGGTCATATATGTTGGACCTGACCCTCTGCAAGCCTGGCAGTTGGACATTTTTGCACTGAGGAGACAAAACACTGATAAAAAAAAAAACTTTCTTAATGCCATCACTTCTATCAAAAGGTAATTTAGACATTTCTTCAAGATCAAAAACAACCCAAACAAAACAAATAAAAAGCATCATTTAATGTACAAGAAAGAAAATTAACATTATATGCTGGCAGACAAGTGCACACAACTTCAGAAAACGGAAACAGGCATGAACATGGTACCACATCAATGAAGTCTTGAGGTGAACCTGAGAAGGGCTGAGACTACTGGTGTAACAACACAAAGTATCTGAGGCATCATCTCAGAGGAAGCTGTAATATCTGCTGTGAAAGCTGTGACAAAAAACAAATAAAAAAACACAAGTAAAAATGAGTAAAAGCAAAGTGCGGAATTATAATTAAATTACCAGAAGTAGTGGCACAGTTTCCCCACATAATGCTGCAATAAGAAGATCACATTTACAAAGCGGTCAACCAGCTGATCAGCTGTACTTCGATGATGGCAGTACATTCTTCAAAAAGTACCATTTACACACTGCTGTATTATTATGGTACCCTGTAAAAACCTATGAGAGGAGTCACAGTTTACTGATGATTGATCTTTAAGCCAAGTATTAAAAGCTCCTGTTTAAAACATAGTGCAAACACATAAAAGCTGCTGCTGACTCCATCGTCTCTCTCTGCGTGGGCTACAACAACAGACGAGCCCTCAGTCACTTGTGAGTGCATGTACCTTTTTTATGAAACCTACATGATACTTTCCCCCACAATTAGATGTTAGTAATAAAATGCTTGTTAATTATCAATGAAGGTGAGTTGATGTGAGGCTTTTCACATATTGTGTGTCTCAGGAAGAAAGAGGAGAAAAAACACTGCTGGGCTCAAAAAGAAACTTAAAAGACCCAAATTATTTTAAAGTAATTAGTGAACATAAGCTTGAATATAAACATTAAGGATGTGCTTTTAAACACTTCTTTGTGAATACTTCTTGCAGAGGTGAAAACACGTTATTTTAAGACAGAGTTACATCCTCGATGGGAGCCAAGTGCAACAGATTGAAAGCATGTGCCGTAATTTTTCTGCAAGAACAATTAATAACAAGATTATTCAAGTTTTCAGAGGAAGTTGCACTAAAAAACACTCCATCATACTTTTTCACAGTCCTGTGAACAACAAACACTGCACCCCTTGGTCTCCTTCCAGCTGGGTGCATCCTTCGTCTGCAATACAGCTACAAGACCAGCGGGGGGCCCCAAACTCATGCCACGGCATTGAGGCAGACGGTCACAGTGTCACTTCATTAGCAGGGAATACTATTATTACCAGTCACATTCATTTTAAAGCAGGTACCAACACTTCCACACAGGAGTCTTGACTTCACCGAACTAGACGTCTGTGGTGCGGATGCTGTCATCATCCAGGCTGAAGGGGAAGCTGCAGCCGGTGTGAGGCTGAGGATGCGAGCGGTGCCTCCGACGCCCGCTCGCCACATCCCCTGATGCTGTGAGGATCCCCAGTCCGCTGGCCGAAGCTGCTGGAGGCACGCTGGGGCAAGGGGCCGGGGCGGTGAGAGAGTTGGAGGAGGACGAGGTGGAGGAAGAGGTGGATGAAGAGGAGAGAGAAGGCAAGGTTGGCACGGAGCTGAAAGCGCTGTCTTCCTCCTCTGCATCCAGGATGGAGGGCTCACACGGTGGGACGGGCATCCAGGGCTGCCAGCCCGGGGCCACGGAGCAGGACTTGACCAGTGGAGGTCTGCGGTCATCGCTCTGTTTGCCTCGAGACGCTGAGGAGGCATTGTGACTTCGATAGAGCGAGGACGCACGCTTAAATGAAAAACCCTGCAAGGAGAGACACCACAACCTCATCAGCGTTTATCATACCCTAGAGTTTTCACTTCTTCTCCAAGAACACATAGAGAGAAAGCATTGTAGATTTTTGTTTGCTGTGCCAAGAGGAGAGACAACAGAGTTACCTTAGGGGGACCTCTGAAGTCCTGGATCTTCATCTCAATGTCTCTGATCCAGCCATGCAATTCCTCTGGAGAGTCTGTCTATAAAGAAACAATAGCAGAAGATGAAGCCTCGCAGAGCTATTGTAGTGGTTTTGTCCTATTGTGTTTTCTAACAGCTGCTAATCTGACAATATTCAATTTTTTAAAGTGTTGTCCGTTTAGCCAAAGCCTGATGTAGCTCAGAACTCAATTTATGTCCAAAAACTAATAAAAATCCATGAATGAGCCAGACCGTTGCACTGATTGAGATGTACCTTCATTACAATGAACATGAGCACTCTAGTTTGTTTTGAGTCAGTCCCACATATACTCACCTGGCACCATTAATACTTATTAATTATTATATACTATTTAACAACATGTTTATCAATCTGCTGCTGAAAATAGTTCACAATAAATGCACTATTAACTCCTGTTTGAGTTATATTTGCCAAAACCTACGGTGCCCATCTGTTTTAGAGTATATATTTGTGACTATTTTTTTAATAATTCATGCAATCATCAGCATTAAACAATACGCTCAAGGGCGAGTGCCACACACAGGTTGGACCATAACAAAAATATAGAAAATCAGAGCCTGATTGATGTATCAGAATACATCAGCTGGTTTGAGCTTATCACAGATATCTCGATATCGGTGTATATGTCAGCCGATAGGTAACTGCAGCCAAGTAAATGTTAGAAGTTATTAAAAAAAAAACACTACAAAGTTTTCCCACAAGACAGAACTTTAGTTGATTATTCAACTGTAAAACATCCCACTCAGTACATATACATGCAAACAACAAGCTGCAACAATTAGTATATAAGTAGTTTAGTGGATCGAAATAAAATTTATCTGCAACTATTTTGGTAATCGATTAATTGCTCAAGTAATTTTTAAGCAAAAACCCCTAAAATTCACCGTTTCCACCCAAGTGGGAACATTTGCTAGTTTTCTGAGTCTTCTATGATATTAAACTAAATATCTTGGACTGCTGGTCAGACAGAGCAAACAACTTTGACTTTTAGAAATTGTCAAGGGCATTTTATTTTCTTTGTTACTGTATTTAGCTGGGGCAATAAAGGAAAAGCATACATGACAGTAAAGAATATTATTATTATTTAATAAAGAAAATAATCATCAGTTGCAGTTTTATATATCTCTACTGGGTTTTTCAAACTCTCACATACCAATAGCAGGCTCCAATTTTAATTTGTAATTCAAATTTAATTTTAGTTTAGGGTGATTTTTCACTTTGGTGTCCGCACTGCTCTCTTAATGATCTCTGTTTATTCTATTTAAGTATGTTTGTTTCAGTTTTCTTAGTGTTTGTCATGCTTCCTTTTTTCTTGCATAGACAAAAATAAAAGCGCTCGTGCTTGCAGCCTCTCAATCTCTATCTCTTTCTCTCTCCCAGCACTTCCCATCTGATCCGACCTCCGCCGTCTCCGTCAGCTGTTCTCCCAGGGGGAGGGCAGGATGTTATTGTTGTTATGGTAACAGGTGGCTGTGTCCGTTTCACAAAAACAAACTTTTCATGTTCCTAAAAAAAGAGCCTGTGCCACACATCAGCAGCAGAGCATTTAGAGAACACAACTCAAAACATCAGGACGGATACACCTGGGAATATAGAGCCTCTCTGCTCTAACTAACAAAATAACTAACTAATCTTATGAATGTTCTCACCCAGTTGAGCTCACATATCTGAAAATACTTGTGAGGAACAAAGCTTCTGATTGGTAGAACAGGAAGACGGGATTGTACCTGAATGTAGAAGGTACGGGAGCCTGTGATGATCTCAAACAGGTTGTCTCTCAGCAGGAGATCCCTGATGGACACACATAGTGGAAAATTATCATGTTGAATAATATGGTGACTAAACAGAGGGCTCTATAGTAACTGTGTACTGCAAATCTACTGTCTGTATCAGTCTTTTCATTTTACTAAAATCTGTATTTGGATTTATAGTGACCAAACATTGTTAGAAAAACTGTCTAGACTGCCTAATTTTCTGTGTTTAGTTGTTTTGTATTGTCATTTATACTCCTCAAACATAATATGTGTTAATCTGGAGGCCCAGATTAATGTAAAATTGGTCTATGATGAAAAATGTGAAAGCTAAAAAATGCACCATAATAGTTTATATGGCCACTTTTCATTTTTAAGTGGCTGAGCATGCAATAGGAGAAGGTCCAGAAGAAAGTAAAGATATTTACAAAAATCTTAAAAGCTCTCTTGTTCATTTTGCATGTACTTTTGAGACGGTTCCTAACTTCAATCCGGTCAGTTTCCAACTACTGTCAAGTTGTGCACACTGCCAGACTTCGATACAGATCGTAGATCTATAGATCAAGAGGTAAAAACAATACCTGTGCAACATCAGTTACATGAAAAAAGATAAATCTGTCTGTCTGAATATCAAACTTAAAACTACTGACAGCCCCATGTTAGCTTATTTTTCGTTTGTATGCTGCAAAATTGCTGAAGTGCTGAAGTGTCACCTGTTCTTATCCAAATATTCGTATTTGTTTACATCAGTACTAGAGAGATAACCAGATGGACAGAAAGTAAAATGGTAAAATGGGAGAACTTGACTCAGTGATTCACATTTGACTCACCCGGACTTGACGAGACATTCATGGACCTTCTGAATTTCCCTCAGTGGAATAGCTCGGAGAGGATCCTTATCCTGGGACATACGTGAGCACAATTCAGACATGGATAGACAAAGAACACAGTCACATAAAAAAAAACATCAACATGTGAGAGGAAATAACGTCTGGCTCATCACCATCTCAGACTTGTAGTAACTGACTGCATTGTCATCCAGGGTGAAAAACCTCCTCTTCCAGCTCTTCCTCTGGAACACACACACACACACACACACACACACACACACACACACACACACACACACACACACACACACACAAACCACATTTCAGTTTCCACAAGCAGCTTTTTTATTCAAACACAGAGTTAATCAGTTATAAGTAGCTGGGTACTCACCACATTTCCCTGCTTGACACAGTAACCGCACCTCAGCACGCCTGGCCTGTTTCCCTTCCTCTCTCTCCCTTCGGTCTCTTCACTCTCATTCTGAAACATTTCATCATAACTATCGTCACTATCATTATAATGATCATGTAACCACCATCTTAAAAATATATCAGATTACGCACAAAATGGTTTTCGAGGCAGAACACAAGCTGTACTCTGTTTTGCTTTGCTGAATATAAATATAACACATAAAAACAATGATTTGTAATGCTATTTCTGACTTGTAGCATCATCAGTGTCCCCTTTAACTTTGTTATAATAACCACATTGGTTTTAGCTTCCTCTTCAGTACCTGGATGGGTGTGTGAACCACCACGCCACCGATGATCTCGGTCTTGTAGGCCTGCTGTCTCTTCCCTCCCTGAGTGTCACTGATTACTGCAGTCACATCGGACCTTGGAGGTGCGGGGCCAGATTTAGGAACCTGTCGGCACAGCAACAGGTAGGATAACATTAACCACCATGACATTAACAAGTGGAGCTTAGTGGGTAATGTTTGCTACTTATTGCCAGGGGTTAGAGGTTTTATTCCAATTGGGAGCCTCCGTGCTCCAACAGTGCAACTGTAATCTGTTCTGCATGAAAACATCCTTTACCAGGTACTTGACACAAACCAGTGAACAAATGGGTTATGGTAGAATCTATTATCTTTCTTTCACCCTGTAATGTGTCTGGAAAAGAAAAACTAATAATAGAAATAACAGGCGAAGGGCTTCATTTTAACCACTTCATCTTAATAACCAGTAATGTAAATAACTACGTGAAATTCATTTGTCGTTGAAATTCATTCCTTCATGTACATCAGGTCCATTTTGCTTAAGGAAGTGTTGTTACACAAGCTTTCATTGAGGCCAAGGAAGCTCAGAAAAGACAGCAGAGAAGCCCTCCAATTGAAGGGGAAGTGAGAGAGAGAGTGAGCAGCGCTGCTTCCTGTGTCAGTGTGCAGGTGAGAGAAAAGAGAAACAGTCTTCTCTCTCATCTGCTAGCATCAGACATCTGGATGCCGCCAGTCAACAAGGCCCCGGTCATCTCGCTGAACACACACAAATATTATGCAAATGTGGAAACTGAATGTGCATTGCATGTTCACTTACACACACACAATGGTGTTTTGACACCTCCACCACAGTGACGTGTGTGTTATCACCCGTATCGTGCACATTCACAATTTCCTCATTCACCAAGTGTGTGAAAGGGTATCTGTGGGCAACGTGTTGGCATTTGCACCCACCAGGGCCAAACTGGTTTGAGTCACACCACAGCAAACTGTAGCTTCCTGCACTAAGGTGGAAACAAATCCCGTATCGATAACTGCTAGTTTAGCCTTTTTTAGACATTTGGTTATAATACCGTGTAAGTGTTGTACTCACAGTGATCTTGCTGGCCTTGTTGAGAGCAGCGACCCAGTCCCTCATGTCAGTCACATCGTTGGCTTGGAGGAAGTACCGCCGGGAAACTGCATTGATGACTGCAATAGACGTCAATTCCATGAATATCCACAATAACTCTATTATACAATTTTATCACATGTGTAAATAAAATGTATGCCATTGTGCGCTACTGCATAAGCATGACTCCGTGTTTCCCCGAAAAACTCACCAAAGCAGAACTCCGTCTTGGGCTTTTGCTTCGCTGTAGCTTCACTCACCTGAGAGGAGGAGAGAGAAGAGGTGAGGAGATAAAAGGAGATAAAAGGAGATAAAAGGAGAGGAGGGGGAGGAAAGGAGTAAGGAGAAGAGACAGGGAGAGGAGAGGAGACATAAGAAGAGGAGAGGACACAAAAGGAGAAAAGAGAAGACACAGGGAAAGGAGGGGAGAGGAGAAAAGAGAACAAACATTTCATATCTTTGACATCTATCTGTCGTCCAGGGAGGAGCTGTCAGCACCACTGTGCACTGAAGCCAGATGTCATTATCTCTGGTTAGCTCAGCGAGCGCACTGACATCTGGAAAACTTCACAAAGTCTGCTTCTACACGTGACCGTTAAATAGAACTGCAGAGCTGATCCGATCTGGTGTATCTGTGCACCATATCTGCATATTTCTATTTGTTTGAATTCCTGTGTCCACAATGCGCCAGACATGTACGAGGTCTCATGGGACATTATGCGACGAAGGGCGATGAGAGAGCGATTTACCTTAGAGATGTAGGTTAGTTTCAGGCTGCCAACAAAGCTGGCTCCACTGGGCAGGTTCTGCATGCAAACACAAACACACAGACTCGTCATTGGCTCAGAGTCCAAGGTTACACAGCTCCTATTAGTCAATTTCACTTCCTCTTGCTGTTTGTGCAAGTGAGTGACATGCATGTATGTGTGGAGCACCTGAGGATTGTCCATATACCACAGCAGAGCATTTCCCTGCGTGTCGAGGATGAAGTATCGCCTCTGGAAGCGGCAGCTGTTCTCCTTCTCCTCGATGTCTAGGAAGCCACATACACGGTTCAGCCGGTCCACGTATGGCATGCTGCTGCTATCACATATCACTGGGACACACAGACAGACAGATACTCAAGTCAGATGCAAAATGTAAAGGGAGCTAGACTCGCAGGACAGGCAGGCAGATGTGGAGGATAAACCATCTTTAATTTACTGTTCAAATACACAAAAGCACGCGCACACACACACACTACACACAGGAAGAAAGAGACCCGCTCGCACTCAGCAGTTTTTCATGTGACGTGATTGAGGCTGAGCAGCAAACCCTGAAGCCCGAGGCTGAGCTGAGGCCCTCCACCACAGCCAAAAATTACAGACTGCACTCAAGATCTGCACACACGCACATTTCCACTGGCCAGAGAAAAGAGAGAAGAGACGAGAGAGGAGAGAGGAGAGAGGGAGGAATGGGGAAAATAGGAGAGAAGGGGGGAGAGAGCTGGTGAGATGTATTCATTAAGATGATGCCATGCATGTGAATCACTGAGCTGCAGACTGACTGACCGATTTCTCAACAAAATCAAGACTCATTCAGCTCAAACACGCAGGTATGCTGATGATATTTCAATACTGGTTGGAGAATTTTATCCGTGGCAGACTAGACATCACAGTAATGTACTGTACACGGTTGGATGCACTGAATTCCTCACTCTTCCCTATACCTGAATTTATTTAAAGCGCTTGAATATAATGTGGCCACAAAGGTAATATGTTGGCTAACAAGGCCACATCAGCCACATAAGAACAAAAATTATAACGTTCGTGGCAGTGATATAAAATATATAATCAGGACTGAATGGCTGAGCTGTCTGGCAATACTTTAACAGGCCGGCCTTGGCTTAAAACCATTCAAGAGATGGAAATTATCAACATTTCCATGAAAATATTCACATGCGTCACCCAACAAAGCAGAGACACAGAGAAATAACAACACAGGCAGCATCTTCACTGTGCCAGTGGAACTCCTGTGAAACTATTTTTAAGTCGATGGTTAGGAAAATGCTTCATTTTGAAACTGCTTTGAAAAATTAGTGCACTGCGCTTCTGATGCGTCACTCGAGCAACATTTCGTCTTTTGCCATTGAAATAGATCAAAGATACAAACCCTCCAGAAACCCTTTGCAGAAACTCTGGGTGTAATGGAAAAGTGAAAATAATGCCACAGATACCAACGCTGTTACTGCCCCCCCTCCACACACACACACACACACACACACACACAAACCATGTTGGGTATCAGAAAACAGTTGGCTTAACCATTACAGGGAGAAGTGGCGGTGAGGTTGTGGCAACTTTGGCAAAATTTTACCAATAAATCTAAGTGAGATGGTCTTTAGCACATTTCTATGAGATTTAAAGTACTTCAGCTTTGAAATGTAGCAGGAAAACACACATATAAATTAATTTAAAGAGCATTTGTGTGCAGAACACAGTGTAAAGATCATAGCAGTGATATCAGTCATTGTCATTTACCACATCCAGGGCAGTGAAGTGAAACCCACCTACACCTAGTTTACACATCTGCTTTATTTGTGTAACCTCTTTTCTGATTAACAGATTCAAATTGATGTGTTATACTCTAGCTATTTTGTCATGTACTTCTATAACATTCAGAGACAGAATAGCAAAGGAATAAAGAAAAGTCAACGCAGAACAGGCCGAGATTTCATGACTCTGAGTCAAGCTCCACAAATACTCAATCCTGCATTATCTTAAAGCAACTCAGTACTCTGTGGCATCTTTCATTAGACCCTCCCATGCATCCAGTTCATAATTTAGAGTTTCGTTTAACAACTTTAGGACTTTGAGCCCAATGCGAGGTACCATGTGTACCAAGTTCCATCCACAGCCACAGAAGACATTATAAAACTGGCTGAATATAAGTAAATAGTACTCCCTTCTGTCAATTTAGTTGACTTTGACACGTAAAATTGGTAGAGTAAACCTTTAACTCAGAGCCAAATTGATTAAGCAATCTATTGACAATAATCAGCGACTATTTTAATTATGGATTCATCGCTTCCAGTCATTTTCCAAGCAAAAATGTAAAACATTCCTTAGGTCAAGCTTCTCAGTTGTGGGGATTCACTGACAGTGGTGGAATATTATTGATATTATCGATACATTAACATGTAAGCGCTGCTTCAGTGTTGTGGGTGGTTGAGGTAAAGCTCATTTTAACAGCTTTTTTAAAAAGCATTTTTAAAAGGACCGCACAAAATTATTGGGGGGAAAGGGGGTCAAATAGGGGGAGGATCTTTTTCTTACCCTGCTTTATATTTTATTTCACCCCTCACTTGAGCCGATTCATTTAGTCATGGACTGTGATAATAACTGTTCAGTCTCTAAGTCAAGGGGAGGGTATATTGAACATTTCCTGGGGAGGCCCTTCCCCTTTTTTCTCCCCACCACAATAACTTTTCCTACACGTTTTTTTTTTTTTTACATAATAATATAAATAAATAATAATACATCTTGATTTGAAAAGTAAATATAGCTGTAAAACAAATTTAGTAGAGCAAAAAGTACAATATTCACCTCTGAAATGGGGTAAAAGTTGCATAAAATAGAGTTACTCGAATAAAACATCTCAAAATTGAACATAAAAACTGAATCTCAGCGGGTCCTGGGCTGTCATTTGGACCAAACGAGACATCTGTACACGTTACCTTGGTCCATGGGAAGTTGTGACAGGCACTTTTCAACATTTTACGAACCCAACAACTGATGACTTAATGTTCCCCTAATGTGCTTTCTAATGACAGCTGGACATGCACAGGGTCCAGTGCAGGCGGCGAGCTCCGGGCCGAGCTTGGAGACCACGGGCGTGCACGTACAGCGTGACCGTGAGCAGTGCAGTGAGAAAAGAGAGAAAAAAAAAAAAAAAAAAAAAGCCGCCGAGACGTGAGCCTGGCACGGCGGCTCGGCGACACCTGACAGGCGCCGCGGTTTTTGGCTCAGGCTCGGATGATCCGCACCGACACCGACTCGCTCACCGGATCCGACCACCGGACGGGCCCGCCGCCACACCTACCGGAGCCCTCCGTGCCACCACGCACACACACACACACACACACTCTGAAACACACACACACACACACAGTGCCACCGTCGGCTGACTACTCACCCGCTGTGGAGAGTCAGTGTGCGCCACAGCCAGCGCCCCGGCTCGGCTACGAGGCGGAGGGGAGACTCCCGGGTCTGGAGGACGAGAGCATGCCGGACAAAGTTACCTCTGATCTGTGCGAGCGGGTCAGTCGGCGAGGCCGGCGCTGCACATCACGCCGCTCACGCTCTCGCCTGTTTGTTTGTGTGATCGGATTACAGGAGACTTGTCTTTTTTTTTTTTTTTTTTTTTTTTTCCGGGTTGGACGTTTCGTTATTAGAATAAACCAGCCCCGGATGTGATCTGTGCGCCGGGTCCTCCTCCTCCAAAAAGACTGCGCTGCTGCACTGTCGTAAGAGGAACTTGAGAGGGCTCACCAGGCCCTGCTTTCTGCCTCTTTCTCTTTTTTTTTCTTTCTTTCTTTCTTTTCATTTTCTTTTCATTTTAACAGGATGATCGACGCAGCACGGGCCCCTTCGTCGCATTTGCATACAGCTTGTGCTCTTTTTAGTCCTTTTAGAAAATAAATAAAACGCGCGCTGTATTTTTTTTTTCTCCCTCCTGCAATTGCACGCGTTGTTTTATCTCTTCTTCTCTCAGGTGGCAACTAGAGAAGTGGGTCAAACACACACACACACACGCACACACGCACGCACGCACACACTGAGCTGAATCTGTCGGTTCATGGAAATGAGCGGCTATAACGGAAGGGAGTGTAAACCTGGATAAACAGGAACAGTAAAGAATGGTGTCATTCATACACCTGTCATGAGGTTGAGAGTGTGTGACAGGTGCAGGATTGACTTCGTGTGCTTAAAAAATCCTGTGTTTAAGTGCTAAAGTAGTGATAAGATGTGCCAATTTTCCACTGACAGCACTACACCCAGGGTTTGAAAAATACTGAGCTCATGAGTTTTCTCAGCACACCCTGCAAGTGTTTGACTACCCACCAAAAACATTATTTTTTCTGTTTTTTTTTTCTTCTGTTAACGTGTATGTTCCTTCTCTACACACTGTCAGCTCTTTCTGGGGCAGAAATACTAAATCCATTTAGTTTCAATAATGTAGTTTTATGCCTGAAAGCATTAAATTTCAAAGGTATCTGGTCTAAAGCCCCAACATATATAATGTTAGTCTAATTGTAAAAACTAATGTCCTCAATGGTGGCTACAGCCCTGAATATAAATGTCTTGCATTCACATTTTTATTGACTTTTTTTAAGTCTTTAGAAACCATAGAAAGTCCAGAGTTTTCTTTTCATTAATGTGCTCAGTACCGTTTTCGCTGAATAACATTTATCTGACAGTTACTTTACAGGTTCGGCCTGAACAGCATTGTGTTTTAGATGAGCTGTGGTCAAAGGGCTGTCTGGGATTGTTGGGTTCAGTTTTAACATGCAGAATAAGTGCCCTCACAGTGTCAGTCCCAATCAATACAGAGAAGCAACACCTCTCAACAAAGCAAACCACTATAGATCAAATATGTATCAGTTAGTACATCAGGAAAAAAAAAATTCCAAGAGGGACACAAATATGAAGAAACAAACCCCAGAAACATCTGCTTTAATGCATGAAAGGGCTGAGGGTCGTCACTCAAAGCTGTTGGAGGAACTTTAGGTGATGCAGAACGGTCCTTCTCAGAGAGCTACTCAATCTGCAAAGTAGCAACTTCAACATCAGACAGATGTGTTTGTGTAAAAACTAACTTTCCTTGTAAAATGTGTCTCACAAAGCAAATCAGACTGCATACTACTAAAATACAGTTCTTCAGTGTTGCTTCACTGTTTCTCCACCTTTACACAAAGGTGACCACAGTTTGAGTCTTGTGATGAAACCCCTGAGAGACGGAAAGAGA
This sequence comes from Lateolabrax maculatus, assembly GCA_031216445.1. NCBI lineage: Eukaryota > Metazoa > Chordata > Actinopteri > Acropomatiformes > Lateolabracidae > Lateolabrax > Lateolabrax maculatus. The sequence continues at coordinate 14,783,109 of CM062217.1, forward strand.
GCTCGGAGGATGAACTGGCCCAACCTCCTGGTTTCAACACTCTCTGTCTAGTCTGGGTTTATAGTTGTCACATATGTACAGTATTCCTTGGCGTTGAACCTGTCACCTTTATACTTACTGACATAAGAAATATCTGCATCTACAGAAGTGAATCTGTATTCAGTTTTTTTTTTTTTTTTTCCAGTTTCTTTTTTCATTTTTGATAAAATGTGTGGCCTCCTGTTAAGAGGAAGTGGTTGCACATCATATGACCTGCCTGAGGAGGGAGACCTACCTCTCTGATTTCATATCCTGTGGCGACTGCACAGGATTCAAGTGACACAGTTGCAGAAGGAAGTCCTGAAGTTTCCACAGACCCTGCTGTTTCTACTGAAAATCACAGGCTGTCAGACTGTTTTTCTCTCTACTGTACCTGTGCTTTTATATCAGGGACATTAACATGAACACAAATTTCTTTTCTGTGGCCTTTAAAGGTCAAGTGTGGGGTGTGAAATGTCACACCAGGGTGATCGTACCCACAGACAAACACACAGTATACACACACACAAAAATAAGGGTGTGATTGTATCTTTATTTAGACCAGCCTGCGTGCACAAAAAAAAGAACAATTCAAGCATTAAACACACTGTTACAAAAGTTTTTTCACATTTTCCTAAGATTGTAGTGTTAATACTCAGAATTTCCTTACTGGTTCCCATGGCCACGACACAGGTGGATAATGTGGCTCTATGGTGTCAAGCGAGCTGTGCACTAGCTACCACACGAGGCACCCCAGCACCTACCAAACCACACCGAGTCCCACCGGCTGTACCAAAACCATGGGTAGCAGTACTTCACTTTGTACACATTTATTTAGCACATATACTTTCCGGTTCACAGGTTGCTTTACAGCTTTACATCACCTGAAAGTGAACATGCCACTATAGACAATGAGGTTAAAATTCAAGTTGATAGTATGATGATTAAAAAAAAAAAAATGACACAATCAAAGGCGCTGAATAGAAGCTTGTATTTATCGGACCAGGCCACACCACTTCACTGCACCAGGTTTTTTTTAAACCACTTCACTCTCTGCTACTCAAATCCCCTCTGTAAACCTGGAATAACGTGCACAGTGACAAACAGGAGAGGGAGGATGGATGGACAACATAACCGGATTAAACAGATAAGGAAGAGATGATGAATGACTGGAGGAAAAGAAAAGTGGAGGTGTTTACAGCTGACTGAAGGCCATACGCAGCAGCAGGGCCGTGATCAGCACGACAGGGCTGGAGGCCAGAGCCCCTGCGCCGTTGTGGTGGTGGTTCCCGTGGCTGTGGCCCTTGTGGGGCCCGTTACAGTCGTCACCAAAACAACATTCCATCTTGGCTCCAGAGTTGCTGCCATGAGCTTTCTCGCAGAAAGCCTTGTACGTGCACGACTTCATCACGGTGTCTGAAAGGGAGCGAGACACAGAAATGGATGGTGAGACGTTCACGGTTACATTGCTTTGAAGCTATTGAAGATCAACCACTTATGGTAATTTGGTATGACGCTATGAACCCGATGAACTCTCACTCTTCTTCTCTTCACACACACACACACACACACACACACACACACGCATAGATACACACATGGGTATACAGAGGTCTGTGGTTATCATAAACTGCCAGGATAACATCCAGCAACCTCAAATGATGAAAGGGCTGGCTTTATTATCTCTCTCTTTCTCTCTCTCTCTCTCTTACACACACACACACACACACACACACACACACACACATTCACACACACATATACAAAAACAAATTGACAGAATAATAAAAAAGCCACTATATTTTAATATTGACTGACCTCTTCATTGTCAATGAAGACACCTTGAGCACTAGTTTAAGCACTACTGACTGTGCTGTGGTGACCTCTAGTGAGGCTTTTACAAAACTGGAGTTGACCAAATCATACCTGTTTTCATGTTGCATGTTGGTGTGTGTTTACTCACTGGGTCCTGTGATGGTGGAGCAGGCGTCAGCGTACTGTGGGCAGGAGGTGGAGCCCTGTCGGTTGCAGTCGTCCTCATTGGACGCCACGCATGTATGACATTTGAGGGCGTGGCCTTCGCAGACAGAACAACAGAGAGCACCTGACTTCAGACTAAGCATGTATATTCACAAGCGGGTGTAAGATAAGATAAGATAGGACTTTATTCATCCCACACTGGGGAAATTCACTTCATCACAGCAGCAGATGGATACAGCATTAGATAAATAAACAAACAGGTAAGCATGCAGACACACAACCATATGTTCTCATTAATAGTCCTGCACCCCACTATGCATCCACACACACAGGCACACGCTGACTTGCAGATACATTGACTAGAGATCCATATAAGCTTGTCAGTCCCGTCCTCAGACATATGACACATTTGCACACAATCAAATCTGCCATATGCAAGTGTACAGATATTTCCAACCCACAGGGTGAATTTATTGCAGACTTTGTCCCAAATTGTGCTTGCCTCAGGAAAATTAACAATCTTCAACACAATCTGCTTTTTAGGACAGAACGATCCTGGATCCTCGATATCACGGTGCTTCTGTAACCTAAATCCTGCCCCACTGCTGAGACCCCCAAATCCAGTGCTGGTCACTTACTGTGGCAGGCCAGAGAGAAGAACAGCAGCAGGGCGAGAACGGTCTTCATGGCAGCTGGCTGATGCATTCAAGAGTCCAGGAAAGAGTGGATGAGCTGAGAGGAGGCTCTGATGGAGGGGACACAAAGGGGTTGAGGTGGAGCAGGAGGGGGTTTGGTCATGGGAAGGTGTCTGAGGGCATTAAGGTCTTATCTCTGTAATCTCCATCTATGCTGCACAGCCAGCACCCTGTGGTAATTGACTTAACCGAGCGAGCTTTAACAGGGCGACGCAGTTATAGTTCAGTGTTATAAAGCTATCAATCCTGTGATTAACATAATTCTGGGGTCACTTGTTAGAGTATTGATTCTACAGCTGTTTTTCTAACTACTGACAGTTTCAAGTGTGGATTCAGAATGAAGCAGAAGCTGCCAAAAGAGCTCAAGGTCATTAATCACTCACGTCACAGCCTCAGCTGGTATGTGTGTGTGTTGGGAAGTCTGGTGTAAGATGTAAGCACTGTGCATCATTACCAGTACTGATGATGTGGCCATGACACACATACCTTCAAACAACACACTCACACACACACAAATACAGTGAGAATTCATACTTCTTATGAACAACTGTCAAAACACAAGAAAAACTTATAGAACAAATTAGATTTGTTTATTCAGGTAAATGTACACACACTCACACTGTTAGTGTGATATATCCACTTCTAATGTACAAATACAAACAATAATTAAAGTAAGGGGCTAAAGTGGCAAAACAATATTTTAAAAAAAAAAGAAAAAGAAAGACAAACCAGCTGAGAAACGAGAGATAACAAGACATTAGAATGGCACAAATATAAACTGTGGCACGTCAGTGGGTTTGTGTCACAAGTGGATTAACATGGTGGTCAAAGGCTGTGACTACATAGGACTGAGTATTGAAAACTGTAAAGTACCAAAAATTTGAACTAAATACTTAGTCAGATTTTTAGTCTTGTTTCACTTTGTTTAACCAAATATTGCCTGATTTAAACTCATAGATTTGCAAATGTTCTACTGTATTATATTGAGACAAATAGTAGTTTGCGTTAAGCCTTCTAAGTTTTTCTTATTTTGTTTACTTGAAAGAAAATTTCTTCTGTAGAAAAAGGCAAGTATCGAAAAAACCAACAAACCAATACTCAGGTATCATATTGGCACCAGTTCTGAAATATTTTCGCTGATACCCACTTACTAAGTCACAACATCCAAAGTCTTTACTAAAGCACTGTGCCAGACACAACTAGTTTCACTGGTGTGTTAAGAAAACAATCTGCATTCTGAGAAACACGAAACTATGAAAATAAACATGCAAGGAAACAGATTTATCTGTTGAATAACTAGTGCAATGCTGTAAATACACTTAAACAACAGACAAAACCTCTCACAAAGTTGTCAAACTCTTAGTCTCCTCCGAGGTCAATATGATTAGTGGACACTTAGTGGAAATATTGCACTCGCTAATCTTATAATAGTTTTAAATATCTTCAACCAAAATATAGTCACTATGTTTGAACTTTTTCCAGTTGTTCAGGATACTTAACGTACAGTGGTGGAGTTGATTTTGCACTTGTCTCTTTAGTGACCTTGTACATCGGACAAGACAATAACAAAAAAACGTATACAGTCACAGGATAATCTATGATTGTCAGGTTATTATACTTCTCTGTGACTGATTCTCTGTGTTGTACTGTTAACCAGGTAAAGCAAATGCAGTGAATTATTTGCAGCTGTAGTTTCATTGACATGTGGTCCAGACTCATTCTGATTTTAGTGTCACCAAGGCCTCCGAGGAGTACTGCATTTCCTCAATAAATCCTGAATCCTTTCCTCCAGTTTTTGTGCAGCTTTACTTTAACCCTGCGTCATTCTGCCCCACATAATACCCCTGAGCATTACTCTTTCAAAGTAAAATCCTTGTTTACTTCATAGAAAAATTCTATTTTCATTTTATGGACTGTTGCTTCAATATAAAACAATCCTTGTCAAAGCCCACCAAAATATACTGTATGCAGAAATGTAACTCTAAAGCAACTCTAGCCTGCATGATGTCATCCTGTTGGAGGAGTTGCTGGGAATTTAGCTGTTAAGCTGCTGGGAATTTAAGTTGAGTCACAAGCCGATTGTTGTTGTTGACTGGCATGATGGGCGAAAGCACAAGAGGTCCAGATGGCCTCATAATGAGCAAAAATGCAAACAAAACAAAGTGACCACATACATATAACAGAGTCCCAACTCAAACAATAACCAGCATGTACAGAACCTTCGATTTTCTGGCCATAAGTAGTGCAACTGTATACTGGAAGTTAATTTAGACATCTGTACATAAGCAGCTTCTGTGATGCAGGGCTGGCAGAAGGTGTGAGAGCTGCTTCTCAGCTGGGGGCATGCACAGGGCGGCACTGTTAGGCAGGACCGGAGGGACGGTAGTAGCTGATTCACAGGGAGTGTCTCTCAGTCTATTTTTCCCATTTTGGCAATCAGCTCATCACAGATCTTAGTGAGTTCCTCAATCTCCTGATTCTATGACAACACAAAAAATAATGAATAAGTACATTTAATACATCTCTATATACTAAATCAGAGCACAAAAATACAATGTAAAAAGACGATAAATATGTTGTATCGCATGTCATTGCAAGATGAACGTTTTGAAACTGACAATTAGCATGCAGAAACATGAAGTTGCCTCTTACCTTCTGCTGCAGAGCTTGTTCCAGAGACTCATTCTTCATCTGCTCCTTCCTCAGACTGGCGGTCAGCGCGATGTTCTCTGAGCTTGCCTTTGTACGCACCTGAGCGATCTCCTCATTGGCCCTGAGAGATACGTGGAATGAGGGAAATTAACAGAAGTTTTATATAAGAGCATCCAAAACCTGGAAAGTATTTATGGAAAAATCGATTTCCTTTTGATCTCTACATACGTGTCTAATTTCTCCTCAGCGTGGAGTTTAAGTGTCTGGTATCTCTGCTCCTCCTGCTTGACTCTGGCCAGATACTCCTGAGCACACTTCTTCAGCACTTCTTCATTCTGTATGAGGAAACAAAGGACAACCACAATGTTATATATCTATGACCTTTTCACAGAGAGAAAGCAGATGCAACATTGTCTATCCTTATACTTGTCTTATCAAACTAAGTATACACTTTAGTCTTTAGTAGTGATAATTCTTTGAACATTTTCTTATTCGTGGATTTATTTTTCTAAACTGCAGGCTCTTCTCCTTTTAATCTTTCTGAATTCCTGAAGTTGCACACATTTACTTCTGGAAACTGCCCAATATAAGCACCACAGCTTTTTGTTTGCCCATGAGCAGCTGCTCTAAACCAGCTGCGGGTCAACTGGGTGTCAAGATTTGGGGGTAAACTGCTTTAGGGTTTTTTTAATGCAGCAGTTGTTGAGTAAGAGAACTGTGTGTTTTTCTGTCAGCTGAGGGCCAAATTTATTTAGTGACCTTCAATGTAAACCCCTGCTTGTCTCACCTCTAGGCTACGACTGCCTCTAATCACAACCTTATTCTGACCTTAATCCTCTTACAGCCGTCCAATTTGTGGTACTGATCACCTCAGCACTTGACATTTTCCTTGAGCCATGAACTTGTCCTATAACCCCTTACTTTCTTAAAGCCCTCCAGGGTGCTCTTCATATTTTCATAACGCCGAAACACGTCGGAGAGAGAGCGCTCCACTGAGTTCAGGTCTGCCAGGGCGGCTTCCTTCTCCGTTGTCACAGCTTGCAAAGCCTTCTGGTAACCCTGGTTGTTGCGCTGCTCGTCCTCTAATAGGAGCAAAGAAGACATTATTGCGGAGTGCCAAATAACTTATTTCTTCTATTCAGTCTGGTAATGGAGATTGCATGAAACATTTACCACATAAACAGGGATACATTAAAAAAATTAAGTGAAACGTTTGTTTTGTGCCACTAAATTCATTACAGCAACCAGTGAAATGTATGGTTACAGGTCTGTTCTGTACCTGACCACACAGCTCAAATGTTATCTACTAACATTTCAACTCACCGATCATCTGAGCGATTGTCTTCTCATATTCGGCAACAATCTTCCTGTTTTGAGACAAAACACATGATAAGTCTTACTAAACCTTATTACAGACTGGTGGGTCTCCTATTACTTAAAAGGATAAAGAAATTAACTGTTTTTGAATACAAAATATAATGGGAGTAATCTTGCACAGAACAAAAATCCCCTCTGTACCATCTGTTCATTGCATTAATGTTTCAGTCTATCAAAATCTCACATGAACACCCTCCAAGTCAGTCAATGATCACTTCTCCATGACATCTGAGTAAAAAAAGTGCAGTAACATGTTTTCTAACCTCATCTCAGTGACTTCTTGTCTGCTGACCTCGTACTTTTTCTTCCAGTCGTTGGCCTCCACCTCTTTAGTGATGATCTAAACAGAGATGTGACTGTGAGCAGAACTCAAAGACTCAAACACTGATACAATCCACTTGGGCAAAAACACACTGATTGCATATTTCATGATGGATGAGTACGATAAAAGTGTGTACCTCCTCTCTAATGAGGGTGAGAACGGCCTGTTTTTCTGCCTCACTGATGCAGATGGAATCCAGGACCTGACTTCCTGTTTTCTCCATTTCACTTCCCCCCGGCTTGTTCTTCAGCTTGCATGGATCCTCGTACTGCTGAGAGTAGAAGGAAATTGTCAACGTCTTTTATTGTACATCAGGTAGTATAACTGGGGGTCAGCCCACCTAAACTTTTCAAGAATTTATATGGTATTTATGATTAAAAACACATAGTCTCCATTTTGGTGAGTGGCACTCACCAATATTGCCATAAAACCTTGAACACATTCTAACCATCGGTTTGTTGTTTAATAATGTGTCTTCTTATATTTTTCTACCTTCCTAAATTTAAAATTGTTTTCTGTGCAGAAAATTGTTTCTTTCTGTGAATTAGTTACAGCATAACGATTAGTGAAAGAAAGAAACAAAGACAAACATTTGTTCTGAAATTTATGACTTTTTGGTTAATTTAACACCTGATTAATTCTCAGAAAAGACTGAGACTAAGACACACTACACTAATAAACCCCCCCTGACTTATTATTTTATACTGATCATATATATTTCTCTCTCTGTCTCTATATGCATGCGCTGTCCCTCTCTGTGCATCTCTCTTATAATCTTTTCTTCATTTCTCTCAAACTTCTCTCTCATTCTAATTTTATAACCCCATACCCCTCTTGCCTTTCAATCCGCGTTCTTACACATCTCAATCCGTCTTCTTCTCCTCCCCCTTGTCTCTCTCCTCTCTCATTTTGTCCTTCCCTGGATTATGACATATTCTAATGAATCCTCCTGAATGATAATCTAAATCCATCTGTCACCTGAGTACATGAACATGGTGGCAGACACTAAGCACCTCATGCTGCCCTACAGCAGAGTGCAGTCATCATATCAGACAGGCGATCATACTGCAGCTTTAGATACAACGCAGGTGGCTGTAAACACCAAACTAAGCCGTCTATTACATCTTTAAATCACAACACACTTTACAAAAATACTTTTACAAAAAGTACAAAGAGCAGAACACAATGTGCCAATGTGACCATTACAGCAACAAGTGAAATATGATGCTGGGACATGTCTGGACTTGACAGACCTGGGTTTCTTTCTATGCAACTGATGGTGACAGTTAAGTTGAACTAATAAGTGCTTCAGCTCCACCTAGTGGCCACCAGTGGTATCATATTGCAGTTGCCTTTATGCTTAGATGAAACATGCAAAATGTGACAGATGATGTGCATGAGAGTGTACCACTACGATGATAAATAAATTGCCTGTATATGGGCCTGGCACAGTACATGTAGGGAAAAGGACATGAATTGTGATATTTACTTACCAAAGAGCAGCAGTCTGAGTCCTCAGGTTTTGATGTCACATGGCAGCCTTGAACTAGAAGAAAACAATACACATGTTAAAAAAAAGGTAGGGATGAATACATTAGATGTATTTCTCCCAACGTATATTTCATAAGAAATATCACTATATTACCACCACAAATGCTCAGAGTCACTGGAAAAAATTATTAAAATCTAGTAAGTTTTGATTTTCTCTGCCCAGAGGATGAGACAAGATCAATTACTTCCAGTGCGGTCTGTTAGAAGTATTCTCATGACTTCTGCAATATCATCTTTTAACGTGTAGTTGTAAGTTTAACTTAAAATCAACACCACTGGCCGTTTGTTTTCACTTTAGTTATGACTCACAATGAGCCTAAATGACTAGTTAAAACATTTGTTGTGGTAAGATCAAGGCACAGACAGGTTTCTGTGAATGTGTAATATATTTCAGACTCATTTAAATATCAGCTCAGTACGTCTTTGAGAATTGCCTCTCTTCGACAAAGCCAGAAAACTACTAATGTTCACATTAAAAAACCATCATGCCTTTAGAGACAATAAAATCACAGGCCACTGCGCCTGATGCAGTGATGCACTGTTGTGCAACATCTGTAACAGTGAGGCCTGATAAGATCAGACCACTCAGTAACTAAAGCTGCGTCACATACAGCCTGAAGGCACCTGTGTGATCTAAATGGGTTTCATCAGACCAAAAGAGCTCTTCTCAAAACAGGCACAAACAATCTGTACTGTTGCTTTGAACAACTCTACTGTCATTGTGCTCCTGACCCACACTGTCACAAGTTTCAAGGCAGTGCAAAAATGATGTGTTAATGATTCATTTTGTGTGTGTCTCTGATGGTAGGGCAAAGATGACCTTCTCGCTATCTGGTATTGATCGAGGGAAGCTAAAGCATGCTGTCTAAACTTTAACATCCAGTTATCTGATCTCTGTACAGTCCCTAACTGAGCTGAGTAATAACTGAGCTATTCACTCCTGTTTCAGTGTGTACATGAGCACAACATTAAAATCAATCCTCATTAATCCTTTTTACTCACTGCTTTCGTCCTTGTCTGGTTTGACACAAACACTGCTCGCCAACTTCTCCTCGTCTGTGGCGTGATATCCATGATGGTCGTCCTTTAACAGAAGAAAATATAATCAGCCACACTGACTGTATGAAACTTTTCAAGAGCTTATACGACCGCATGAGTCAGATGTAGCTAGAAATTCTTACCTGTCCGCTTAAGTCCTTTTGCATTGGCTGGTTCTGCTTCACTTTACAGGAGTTCCTGAGGATGGAAGTCAATAAAAACATAAGTATCAACACTAAACAGATCAATATCTCTGTATGTGTGTACATGTGGGCAGGTGTAATGATGAGAAGAGAAAGCAGGAGAGAGACAGAAAGCCTTACAGCCAGACCTCATTGCTCTGCTCTGTGTGTGCACTGCGTTCACATGCTCTGCTAAAAAGTGCTGAATTACGCAGAAGAAAAAGCAGATTAATGAGAAATTGTTGCCAAATTGAAATAAGAGCAAGAATAGTTGCAGGGAGTATTAGAGGGAATTACAGCATTTCCACTAACACTTCTCTCCTCTACTTTTTAAGTCTACTCCATACACTTTTTTTGTCATCATCACTTTTTGTGATCGAAGGACAATTTAGGTCAGGTGGATGACGCAGCAGACTGTGGAGGGAGCCTGGACTTAGACGTGTATTACGAACAGCAAGGACTGGAGTTACAAACACACACACGTCTGCACACACAGGTATACAGTACTTACAACAGAACACAGAGGAAATGGACTTGCTCAGCAGTCCTGATGCCACACAGAGAGAAGGGAAACAGAATGAAGATTTGGAAGGAAAAGGAAGGAAAGACACAGGAGAGGACGGGACAGGGGTTAGGTTAAACACAATGTGAGTGCAGGGTTATTATAGTTTAGTAAATAAAAGAGAGAAAGTGGACAGGTGAGAGTTTTTGGTTCAACTGGAAAGTAAAACCTTGTTAAAAACTCAAGTAATAATTTAGTATTTAAAAGTAATAATTGGAATAAAAGCTGATTTATCTTTTGTAACATTGTTATCTGGACAAAATCCCAGACAAATTATGGCTCAGCATGAGTATCTTAAATAGTTCTGGGTGCTAAGAAAGCCATTATGCTGAAATTTCTGTAGGCAAACAAAAGTATAATGGCCTATAAAATGTAACCCATTACACTCAAATATCCTGTTCCTATATTGTGTTGCCCATGTCAAACTTTCTTCACCAGTAACCTAACTGAAGAACGCCACAAGAGGGCACTGTTTGACATTTTAACTGTTGTCTGCAACAGTTTCTGCCTGCAAACACAAAATGGTTGTTAAAAATACTCCATCCAGCTATAAACACTGACAGAACTGTCCGAAATCAGCATCTGTGGAGTAATGCAGGCAAATAGAAAAATAAAAAATTTGAATTAAAAATGAAAGTGAACTTAAATTCTTAAATAAATGCATGTGTATATGTATGTATATATATATACACACACACACACACACACACACACACACACACACACACAAACATACATACATACATACACACACAGACAGACACACAAACATTATTATTATATATATATAAAAACTAAAAGTAATAAAAAACATTCAAAACTATAATAACACTCGTGAGGAATGAATGTGTGCAGTAGTGAAACATCAGACACAATGGGCCACCTCAGCTGTTTAAATTGGGAACACTTTGATTGCTTCAGGTTTATTGTGCACAATAGCGAGCATTCACTAATGTTCCTTACGGCGATAAAAGAGAGAGCAGTGTTTGTTCAGCTTGAAAATCTGTGAGTCATATTAGTACAGAGTACTGGCCTTTGTGTATGTTTGTCTCTGATGTTGTACTCACTTGATAATTTTGCTGTTGGTCTCACAGGTCAGTTTTGTGTTTGACAACAAGGTGTCAGAGTTCAAGTTGCCATTAAGCAAGTCAGGATCCACACAAATATCATGACTGGGGAAGTTTGAGTCCGGGCTGGAGTCAGACGTCACCGGAGCCTCGTCGTCCACCTCCGAAGGATCCGGTTTGTTTAGCGGGGAAAGGACGGACAGCGATGGTGGCCGGAGGGCTTGAGGCTGGGGGCTGGATGGGGAGAAGCCCTCTCCAGGACTGGGTTTCCTGCTGAGCGTCAGGTTGAGGTTCTGGTCCAAACCAAAGCTGCTGTTGATAGGTGATGAGCCGGTGAGGTTGTTCAGGGAATCAACCTTTTGGGATGAAACTGGGCCAACATCCTGGTTGGAGTTCTTGTCCAGAAAGTGGTTTGTAACATCAGGAAGAACTGTAAAAAGGGAAGAAAAGTAAGGAAGTTAACTATGTAACTAAGTTTATATAGAACTAAACAGGTGGGTCCTTTGAAGCTGAGCCACAACCTCAAAAATAGTCTCCTCTGGTTTTGAGGCATAGGGGTGCAGTAAATTAGATCACAAAAATCTTGAATTTCAATTCTGAATATGAGTGTAAAGAAATGTGTCATTTGAAACCTTTTAGAACACCCAATCAACAGCTTAACAGGAGAATTTGGGACTGTTGTAAACAACCCAGGGATGTTTTGCTAACGCAGATGAAGACACAATAGTGGTAATGGGAGGAAAACATTTAATCATGATTTGTGACAAAATGGGCCTGAGTTTTGCAATGTTTTTCAGCTGGAAACACTTAACATGCGGGTAAGGGTCAGTGTCTGGTCCATAATGACACTTAAATTTCATGGAAGAGGAAAGAGAAGCAAGTCCTTTCATTAACTTGGTGACATGGTTGTCTGGGGCAAAAATAGGAACTTGGTGAGTAAAGGTCATCAAATTTCATGCTGAAAAAATATTATTTTGTTTTTTTTCTCTGCTGTATACCCATGAACTGGTCACCTTAGACCCTTAAACCTGAAACAACTATTTTTATGCACTTGGGGGCAGCGGAAACAAGTTGTGAACAAATATTGACACGTCATCACCATTTAATTTGATGTGGCAACCTTGTAAGCCAACAGTTGCTTATTTACATATCCAGCAGTTACAGAGTGTGTCAGTCTGCTGTTTGGTGCTGAGCAGGTAGTGTACAGTGGGTTTTAAGAGCTTTTCACTGAAAGCAGCTGTCTGCTCTGTCTGAAATTGATGCTACGAAAGCTTTGAGAGTGAACCAAAACCGTAAACGTATGGGCTGGATAGCTAAAGAATGAGCACGCTAAAAGAGTACCATAAAGCTGAGCGGAGGTGCAGATTCAGGTAATAATTCTCTGCAGGTTTTTCACTACAACCAACCCCTTTCACATACTATAAAAATATTTATAATAGCTGCTTTAAGATGACAGCAGGGTTAATAGGGTTGCATAATTTGATATCATCAGCATAGCAGTGATAGGAGATACCTTTTAAATTGACTTATTGATTGGTCAAAGGGAACTATACCAGAAAAACAGAATGGGACCCTGGACAGCACCTTGGGGCACATCACAATACAGAGTTTGGGTTGAGGATGTATAGTTACCAACAACCACTGAGAAACTCTTATCAGAAAGGTCAAAGGACCTTGAGCGCGGACTCACAGAAAAGAAAATCTTAATCTTTCCTTCCAACATCCTCATCCTGTGGCTACTTTATTTAGATTTAAACTTGAAGTGATGGCCTCTCCTTCTCCTGTTAGAACACTTAAAATGGTGGCTGGCTTCCTCTCAGAGCACTTCACATCCTGTGTCCTCACACATCCCGTTAACAGCATGCTAATGAGCACAGGGGCAGGCTGGTCTCTGTTGAGTCACACTGATGCTGAAACACGGTATTCTCTGTTACTGAAAAATACACCCACACACAATGTAAAACTCACACAACTACACAGAAAAATACAGCTGAAACAAGCCCTCCTGTATGCTCCTGTATTTCTTCTCAACGTGCACACAACATGAATGAAGTCATTGTGGTTTCACCTTGGGCGGGTAACAGCTTCTCAGATCGTCTGTCATGACTGACGGCTAGTGGGACTTATTACATCATAGATACATTTTATGCAAGTTTATGTAAGCTCCTGCTCCAAATCTGGGTACTTTTAGACACACACACACACCCTTCAGAGACAGGGAATAGATGTAGAGGAACCACACCCAGCCATGCAGAGTACACACCACCACGTGGCCTAGCAACAAAAACAACATCAGGCTTTATTACAGTTTCACAATTCAACGAAAAAGAGGAAAAGGAGACGGAGAGGGAAGTGAGAGAGAGCCAGTGATAGAGAAACAGATACAAGTATACAAACAGTATACAAGTAGACAAAAAGCTGTGTAAGGTTATAGCTATGTCCTGGTTCAATAGTACATACAGTTAGATTGTGGCCTGTGGTTGTTCCCATGAACAGTGATTCCCCCTGAGTCTAATTATAGTGAACCAGAATATCAGTTTCTCCACACAGTTGATCTTTTATTTATGAAACTAACCCAGATTTTGTACAGAGCATGTGACTATTTTAGGATAAAAAGGAGACTGTTATTGTCTGAAAACTAGATTAAATAATAAACACATTCATCTCTCTGTTATTATCTGGCACAGCGGCCCATATGCTGTGGTCAAAATGTGTCTAATTTCAACTAGCCGAGCCATCCAAAATATGCAGAGAACAATTTCATCCTAATACATGTAGAGCACATGTCAAAATAAATTACTTATAATGATGAAAACTGATGGAGATGGAGAAACAGAGATTGTAAACATCAGTGGTATAATACCATTTGTTTCAGCACAGAAGATGCACTCCAGATTATCTATTGCCATGGTAATGTGTGGTACTTGTATCTGTGTGGGTGAAAGCAGGGCAGTGGGAGGGGAGGGGTGAGGGGGTGAGCTGTGGATTGGACAGCAGTGGGCCTCTTTGGCAGCTTCAAAAAGGCCAGATTCATCTACCACCATTTATCAGCCGATTTACAAGCCTTTGCCTAACAAGAGAAAGCTCATTTACATTGCTGATAACTTTTTACTTTTCTTTTGTTTTTTCTATACGTGTAGCTGTCTGGCTCATTCTCAGTTCTGATCTGGATCTGGGCTGTTTTACGAGGTAAACTTGCCACGCTACATTTTTGCACAGGGTATTGTTTGAAAATGTTCAATACTAAAGGGCCTTTCACACCAAGAACAATACCTGTAAAGATAACTATAAATATATCGATGTAAAAGTTGTCTAACTCAGGAGGATGGCAGAGTCCAAACCACAACTATAATGACGACGACAGTGGCGAACGATATCGTTTGGATCACTTTCAGAGCGATTTGACTACCGATAGAAACACTGATAGCCAATCAAAATACATTTGAATTTACAAGATGTCACGTCCACGTCACCTTATTGAACGCTTATATACCATAATATTTTTCTGCAAATTACACATTAAAAAAACTTAATGTTAGCTAAGACACACTGCCAAACTGGGGTCTCTAAAGTTTGTTTGGTCCTTACTGAGCAGCGTACAGCAGTAAAAGGTAATAAATATCCATTGTATCCATCAATATCCACTTTCCTAAGCTGCTGACACAGCTGGAGCGCGCAGTGCGTGCTTGGCGCCGCTGTTTACAGAACTTGATCGTTCATCAGTGTGGATGCTCATATCACGATCGTTATGGTTATCTCTATAGTTATAGTTCTTGGTGTGGACTGCCCTTAATGCTGATACACTACTTGAGTTTCGGTACCAACACAAAAACTGAAACCTCACTTAGAAAAAACCTCACCTTGCTGCAGTGATGTACATATGTACTCCAGGACACTGTGACGTCACTGTTGAACGTATTACTCAAAACTTTTGACCAGCGAGGGCAGTAAAACAGTGCTTTTCAGTCTGATGTTAAGTTACTGATTCATGTCTAAACACGAGCAGTAGGCCTCGAGGCCAACGGCATACGTTTATCGCAGGGATGATTGATGATGTGTTTGAGACACCGGGACACCTCCGGGACAAAAGGGATTTCTGTCTGTCTGTCTGTCTGTCTGTCTAACTATCCCTTAGCAAATTACAAACTGAACCAGGTGCTGACTACATCCTACATTGTGAACAAAAAAGTATGTAGCTGTTATTGATTACAAAGTGCTTTACATAAACTAAATATAAAACCAACTGTTTACAGATAGCACTTCAGCTTTGTTTTAAACCTATTTCTTTGAATGGAGCAAAACTAATATTATTTATTTCCTCAACATTTTAATGGTGTTTTTATTATGCCACAACTAACAACTATAGATTATAATAGCAAAGTAAAGACATTTTAATTTTGGGACAGTTTACATACATAAAAAAAGTTAAGTCTGGAGCCCTGAAGAGCAGCCATACAATTATGCAAGAATTATCAGATCAGAGATTACGTAAACAAGGTTATCAATCTGAACAGACATTCTGTGTCTGCTTTCAGTCTGTGCTACAGACAAATTTCAGTTTTTACCAAAAAAAGTATTGAGGCTTGATACCCAGCCATACCTGAGAATATCCAATGTCACCGTTCAGGTGTGACACAGTTTGACTGGTATAAGAGCACTGGGTCAGCCAAACAGCTGAGCCATCTCACCTGTGTGGTTGGAGTTGTCCAGTTGGCTCAGTAGTTTCACAACACCCGGAGACTCTGCCTCTGGAGTCCCAAAGGTCCCCTCCGAGTCTGAACTGTGGACAGAAAAAGAGAGGAAGACAATATTATTCACAAAACAGAAAACAGAAACATACAAAAAGACGGCAAGAGAGAGGTCAGAGCTACAAACTGAGCAATTTAGCTGGAACTAAAGATGAAATCTCCTGTTGGAAATTGAAAATGTGCTGGAACTGACAAATATGATTCATAAAACTAAATGAACTATTCTCATGAAGGGAGCATAACAAATCACACTGACTGGTTTGAAGCTAGAAGAATGCTTCTCAAACAGCAGTCTACTGTCTCTGAGAACAGAGAAGCATTTTAACTGTTGATCAGTCTAAATAATTACATGACTGCTACAAACAGCTACTAAATGATGTACATATAACAATGAAGGCGCTGGTTATGTGATGTATTCTAACAAATAAGCGTTGGCTTTCCAACATCAATCTTCTGTTTTCTTAAAGTGGCATAAAAACAATAGATCTCAAAATTCAAGGCAGCTCAAAATAAACAAGCTGCTTTTATTTTAAAGGAAGTCAGAGGAAGGGATAGGAGAGGAAGTGAAGTCCTACAAGGCCACCTGCATCCTTTGCCCCTCAATATAGACACGCTTTGTCCAACCAGACTCATGCGCGCACACACACACACACACACACACACACACACAGTCTTTTGGTCTGCTGTGTCAGCTGCCAAGACACCCAGCCCAAATTTATTTCCAAACTGTGGAGAGACTAAAAGGAAGGGGGAGACAGGGAGAGTGAGAGTTTATGTGGTTGCGTGTGTGTGTGTGTGTGTGTGTGTGTGTGTACCCGTTCCAAGCCACTTGAACACACATCAAAACATCCGCACTCTAATGAAAAACAGTACACGAAGGAACAAAGCTCTCAGTGCCAATACCCCACCACACTCCCATCAGTGATACCAGTTCACACAAACACATTGACATTCACACACTTTGGGGCTCTATACAAACACTCCCATCCAGAGCTAATCCTAATATACATAACCCACCCCCACCCTGCACACACAAACATACACACACGCACACAATGAATCGCGTCCCAGTGAAGGCCCCAATTGCCTGCGCTCTTGGATGGTTACTTAGAAACTAGAAATGGACAGAAAAAGAATCAAAAGCTTTGGAAACTGTGGCTTTTTCCCTTCCCCCAACTTTCAGCCACTGTTCCCCAACTGCAAAACACCCTTCACACACACACTCAGACACACATAAAAACAGGCCTACAGAGTCAGACCCAAAGACACAAAGGAGGGACTCACAAAACAGTAGTTTGAGTGTCTGTATTTTGATTAAGAATCTGTTTTTAGCCAATGACAGCATGACCCAGCAACAGGGATCCACAGCATAGGAAAGAATCTGAGATATTATTATTATATACCACAGCTTCAGTCAGTTTGTCTGCGTGTGTGTTGCTCTCTATGTGTGTATATACCGACCACCTGTCAGTATGACTCAGGGGATTCTGCAGTCATCACACAAACACCCACACAAGCACACAATCAATCCTTTGCTCTTTAAATGGAAACAAATACAGAAAATCACCTCTTCCTTTCCAGATATTCTCTCTTTTTATTTATTATACAGGCCCACCTGTACACCAGCTGCCTCTCTCTCTCTCTCTCTCTGTCTCTCTCTGTCTTCACTCTCTCTCACACACAAACAAACATTGTGGCCAAGCTCTCTTACTTGTCCTCTCCGTCATCCTTGGATCTGAGCTGCCCCTCATCCCCGGCAACCCCAGTCACTGCTGACCATGTCCATTTGGCCCACTGGACCGGAGACAACCAGGACATCCCTGCACCACGTCGAGTCTTAAACCTGCTGCCACCTCCGAAATGTAACCTTAAACTTCTTCTTCCTCCGGATTAGTTTAGATTGTCACTGCTGTCAAATCAGGTTCAGTGATCTTCCACAGTCCTCCGTTCAACAGCAAAAAGGAGACTCTCGAAAAGAAGCTGTCGATCTGTCTTCTTGCCTCTGCCCCTATTGCTTTCTATATGGCTTGCTCACTTCCTCCTCTTGCTTAGCCGCTCAGCTTTCTCATCCTGTTCTTTTGCGTTGTTGACGCTCGTGAGAGAGAAATGTGTCTCACACTGCTGCTGCTGCTGCTGCTGTTTCTGTTGCTGCTTTGCTCTCCACAGCACTGACTCACACAGTGCAGATTACTGGAGCATCAGTAGTCACTCCTCTCTCTGCTCCCCTCCCCTTTCCCTCTCTGTCTGGGTGGATGATCAGCTGTTTAACAGACATCGGCTCACTCTGCTCCCGCATGTTTGTTAACTCACACACTAGCTCTCAGGAGTTTGCCTCCCCCCACACCGACGTCGATTGCGGGGGAGGAGAGGGGGTAGAGGAGAGGCAATGCTTCCTGTTTAACAGGCAAAAAAGCATCTGGCTAGTGTGGGAAATACAGACTACCAGACGTTTGTGTCTTCAAAAAGGGGAGATGAAAAGAGAGCAGGGGGGGGAAAGGGAGGATATGACTAGGCTAACAGTACATTTTACAAGATGTAAGGAGATGAGTTTGGATTGGAGATAAAGCTCAGAGTGTATCCTGAATTCTACTTATTGCAATACCCTTCTTTTCTGAAATTTTGTCTTTTAATAAAGCCCTTCTCACTAAAATGACACCCTCCCTAATTCCCTAAAACTATAAAGTAAAATGCAGTAAAGCCCTAACTATCTACATGTTACATGCTTTCCAGGAACACTAAATCCTTAAGAAACATTGGTGTTTTGTAAATCTCTTTTTATTTAACTTGACTGAAGGACCTTTTCATGTAAATTAACTGAGTGACATGTTTGGGCAGCCCACAATGAGTTAGAAACGTAATCTGAGTTGTTAATGGTTTGTTTACTTGGCAGCTCCCAGCAGAGGCTGTGGATAAGATTGTGACACAAAGCTCTGCAGAAAAACAGCACTTGTGCCTTATTTTCCCTTGGATTAATAAAGTGAAACAAGAGCTACAATTATATTTTCAACAAGGTCTGACAATGTATGCTGTATATGTACTACACACAGACAGATAACATCTGAACTGGAAATGTAGCTGTTCACTGCATGATGTGTGACCACACCTACAGAGGATCTATTGTTCACTGAAAATATCCAGGCCAAAGTCAAACAAATCAATACAGCGAGCCTACATTCAACATTAAATTGTGCAACTGCCCATCAGACTGACAGAAAAGTCATTTGGATGAAAGTTCTCATCACTGCTCACACACACTTTCACACATGTGCCTCTGAGGCTGTTCATGGATGGCTTATGTAATTTTATGTCCAGGCTTTCACATTTATACATCTCTCTCTGTCTCTCTCTCTCTCTCTCTCTCTCTCTCTCTCTCTCTCTCTCTCTCTCTCTCACACACACACACACAAACACACACAGATATTGAGGCCAGATGAGATGTGTTCATGAAAAAACATGGACCATGACTAATCTAATAAGGGGAGGATGGTTTAGTCACTGTGAAAAAGGTGAACAAAGGAAAAAAAAAAAAAAGGAAGTAGCAGAGATGCTTTTCTTGTTATTTGCACTTTGACGTTCTTTTCCTGCTATTTACTGCTCACGTGTAAAAGACACAGAACGAAAGGCAGAATCTCCACCACTGATTAAATTGAGCTGGTCCATAGAGACAGGCAGGCAGATAGATGAGTACATGCACGAACACACTCAAAAATAATGTCACACACTGGTGAACATAGAGAAAGAGACTCTGTTCATTCTGTGATAGCTGGACTGAAAAAATGGAGCAGATTAGAGGCCTGGCAGATGGAAAACGTTATTAATTAAAAATGGGGAGTGAGAGACAATGAGATAACAAGGATGTGGATATTATGAAAACAAAGATCCAAGTAAAGGTAATGAATGTGAGTTTCTGGGCAGGACTGAATTTTGAAATGCTACACATTCCTGCTATTTTCTCCTTTCCCTCATTTGTTTCCTTAGTTATCAGTTAGTACAGCTGAGAGGACAAACCTGTCTGTCTTGCAGAGGACATGATCTGCCCGAAGCTAACATCCCCCCCCCCCCCCCCCCCCCCCCCCCCCCCAGCAGCACACACGTAATAGACATTCTGTGTTGCAGAAACTGTTTACTCTGCTACACCTTAAAGTTGTAAACATCCCTATATACGAAGTCTTTATACAAAGAGAGACCACACGCAGGAGTGGAGAGTGGGGATATCGCGGACTGTCTCCCTTGTAGAGACGTGAACCACAGACAAAAAAGAAGAAGGGAAATAGAAAGAAGGAAAAGAATCAGCTCTTATGTAATACCTTGAAACCACAAATAGCACTCAGTGAAACAGTGGCAAACCCACATATACAGTACACCCATATATGATTTAGAGCTGCCATCTTAGCAAACTGAGACCTGTAAGGCCTGGGGTGGACATATCACACCACACACACTGAACGCCGGCTATTATGTGCGTTTGCTGTCAGTTAATCCAACAAGAATGCTCATCCTTAATCATCAATTACATTTTGACTGATAGCAACATGTGTGGTTATGAGCTAAGAATACATCAGCAATGATAAACATGTCTGTGAGCCACAACAGAGGTGATGTGATACTGGATGAGATAATTATGTGTGTGCGTGTGTGTGTGTGTGTCCGCACAGTGAGAGGGAATTAGAGAAGCTTCTCAACTATCAGACTGTTTATCTCTGCTCTTAATCCCCTGCATGATGACAGAAGGTCAGCCATCCAGGCTTACATTTCATATAGCATGACCATCAGTCAACATTTCCCCCGACCAACAATTTGATCAATACTAAGGTATCTTAAAAATGAATGGTTGGATTTACATTAAATCTACGGTGATTATTTTTAGACAGGCTAGTTCTGGGGATGGTAATGTTGGTCTGTCCACTGATCCAGACTGAAATATCTCCACAGCTACGGGATGGAGTGCCATGAAATTTGGTAAAGACTTTGGTGATCTCCTGACTTTTTCTCTAGTGCAACAGTCTTATTTAGTCCTATACCTGTGAAACTAATGGCATTCCCATCAGCCTCAGCTGTACTTAATGTTATGTTTACTGCAAATTGGCAAATGTTATCACGCTAAATTAAGATGGAGAACATGGTGAACATTTGACCTACTAACCATCCGCCTGTTGGTATTGTCATTGTGAGCATGTTAGCATTTAGTTAAAGGCATTGAACCCAACCTCTGTGCAGTACAAGTCAAGACTCACAGAGCAGTTGGTGCTTTTGTTTGTCCCAAAATGATGAAGCATAATGTTTTTTGGTCACATACAGTCTTTCCTTAAGCGCCACCATCATAACAAACTGTATAAAAATCATAACCTAATGGGTCGATTTACATGGAAGTTACTGAGCACCTTTTCATTTTGGACACTACAGATGGTTTCCTCCGTGCCAAAATGACAAAACTTTCCATATGAGGTAAACTTTTGTAAACTAATGGGCAGTTTGTCCTGACCCCAGGAGGATCAGCCATTTAGGTTTTTAATGTCCTAACAATCTTCCTCTCTAGCACCATCCTGAAAACAAATTTTAAATTTTTATACACAGTACTGCTAAGAACAGAGTCATCATTATGTTGTCAGTGTAACAATTTCATATTGTGCTGTTTAATTGCAGCTTTCATTCTTTTAATTTTAGACTTGGACACTAACCCTGTTTCAATTACAAACCACATTCAAAACACTTGTTGTCTTTAAATGTTCCTTCTTTGATGAACATTTACACAGCACACATGTCAAACTGCAAACTTGCGATGTAATAAACATGTCAGTGTCAGTATTTACAGCATAATTGCTCCTGGTCATGTGTCTAAACTCAAACAGCTATAAAGTTAGTATAGCTATCCGAGTTACACATGTTGTTGATTTTGTCTCTTCCAAAACTACACATCAGACCCTTGATCCTCTCTGACTGAAGTTTTTCATGTATGTGAAGTGCAATAGTTCGACTAAGTGACAACCAACAAGATTACCGTTTTCCTTAATGTGGCAACACATTTGGTGCAGAAAGGGTCTTTCTTTTATCACTCAGATGTCTACACTGTCGTAATAAACACTATAAAATGCTTGATTATGGCTTCTTTCATATTTCATTAAGGTTATTCTATTTATCCCAAACAAATATCTTTAAACTAATGTGTTCTTTTTGCAGCAGACTATACATCCTGAGAAATTGACACTAGATGCTTTGATCAGTCAGTATTGTTTGGTTTCAATAGAGACCGGCACAAAAGATATTTATAATAAAAGGAAGTTGTGGATGATATTACAGCCCATGCTCTGCTGCGACTACAGTCTGCCATGCACAGTATAAATGTGTGAGTGTGTGTACATGTGAATGTAAGTTTATGTGGGGATAGAAGTAGGGGCATGAATATATACAGTATGTGTATAAACTGTATGTTTTTTGTAAGTTTTTCATGTGAGAGATGAACATTGAACACAGAGTTTCAAATGTCAGGCTGTAAAAAAGAAAATTTCCTATGTGATGGACAGACGGGTGGACTACCTAACTCATTATGTCTGTGTAAAGACTCACAGCATCTAATCTGATCAGAATAATATGCTGGGTCATATTTGTTGGTGTGTTCTATGATATGGCTCCACCTAGTGGTCATTATTGAACTCTCACACAGATTCCTCACGTAAATAAAACAAAATTACATAAAAAAATAAAAAATAAAAAAACAGCAGCATTAGATTCAGCCACCCCTTCAGTGTTATGATGCCAGGATGAAAGAGCAAAGACGATAAAAGGAGCTGAGGGAAGAGTAGATGTGAGAGCGAAGGTGAGGGAGATACATAACAGGTCTGACGTCACCTTTGGGGGATTAAACAGAGTTGACAGGATCTGTGGTTTCACCATGGCAACCATTTGGGAAAGGGTCAAAGGTGTATAACACTATAAAAACATGCATATAGACACCACATATGCTCTCACAAACAGACAGAGGGGAAGAAGGTAGCACTGCTGATGATATTTACTATCTTTGTTGATATTTATACTTGAATGCAGCTCAGCATTATCCAGGATACAGCTGGCTAGAGATACTAGAGATAAAATACACAGAGAAATACAGATGCTCCAAAGCCTTTAATATCCTTTTGGGAGGTACAGCATCCTTAGATCCATGTTTACATCCTGGATCTCTCTGCATTTTTAATAGAGCACACCCAATTAGCTTTAATCAGAGCAGAAAGCCAGCAGGGAGTGGACAGAGTTAGACTTAATGGTGCCGAAGCCCTCACCGTGCTACAGTACACTAGAATAACTTAACTGACAGTGGCACGATAAAAGAAAAAGGAGAAAGAATGAGGGAACGAGAAAGAAAGAGAGTCATGTACTGACACCAACCGAGACATTGTTCATAGCTACAACAGGGACACAAGAGCATATAATTCCCAGACAATAGTGCATGTACATTGTACACACATGCACGCACAGAGCAGGGAGATAACACACCCCCTACTGTTCTTCTTTATGATGTTTCCATTCATTTTCTTTGCTTTTTAAATCCAGTTCAGTCAGATTTAATGTCAATTCAAAATGTTATAGACCTGGGCTGTATTAAATTGTTTTCAGTGCACTGTAATTCAAACAGAGGGATACCTAGGCTATACCTTCTATAACAATATTGTGCAAGTAAGGGTTTTCAGCCATTAACTTCAGCATTATTCTGCAGTGAGTTTCACTTTCATGCTGGCAAGCCTATTCAGTTTAGGCATATGCATAATTCAAATGTACATCTTCAAATTGTGTGCCTGCCTTTAGGTATTCACAGTGTGTGTCTCTCTAAAGATAACAAAAGTTTTTGCAGTCCACATTGGCCTGGATACCTCTATGGCCTATGGCCTCGTACCACTGCAGCAAGAAATGAGCTCTAAATGCAGGACAGCCTCTTCCCAAATGAGGGACTGTCTGGATGTTCAGGGGTTTTGAAGAACAGGAAGTCCACTCTTCATCAAAGACTGTTCCAGTTAAGAAATAAAATGGATGATTAAGCCAACTAAAATTAGAAGCTGAAGACGGCGATCCCACGGCACCGGTTGGCTTCCCAGATTTCCCATGGGGAGGACCCCAACCCCCACCCGCCCTAACACAAACACAGATGAATGCAGAAGACTACAGTATGCTTATTTTACACCCAAATAAGAAAGAGCATTGCTTTAACATGGCTTTTTTCAAAATGTACTCTGAGCTCTTACATCCTTGCCTTTCTGTCACTCGCCGTGTTTCCCTGCCGTCTCCAAAACAACATCTGCTTCAGTGCATGATGGCACTGCTTCTCATATCAACAACCGCTGTTCTCCATGACTTGCATCACTGAGTGAACACAGTGGTATTGAAGAAAACACTGAATATGGATTAGCCTATGCATTTACGTGTCTAGAGAGAAAGTGTTCGGCCACAATGGGGGTTATAGAAGCTTTTAAAAATGGAGATATAAAGCATCACTGGGATCAGCTGGGAGAACAATGTGAAAGGGCTCACTCTCTGTTACAAAGGATTAGGGAAAAAAGGAGGGAGCGTGGCAGTTAAGTGCTTTTAAGCTCCGAATGCCTCAGCAACAACATCTTTATTCCTGTTCCCCTTCATTTTGACAAGACGAAGGCTCCAGACAGCTGCAGTTCATACATCACACAGTACTTTACTGATGTCAAACACAGTGCATGAACAGAACAGGAAGTACCTGCTCAGACAGGAATAAACTGTACAGCTTGTGTGACTAAAATACCACTTTCGAATAAGGGTCACACAGCTACATTAATAGCCGATAGCAGAGTCATCACTTCCACTGTTGTAACTACAAAAACTGCTGCTAAAATGTCAAAACCAATGAAAGGAAGGCTTGGACACGGCATTCATTTCAGGAGCATGACCTGATCAGCTCATGCTCATTAAATTAGCCTCTCTGCTAATGTTATCAACTGTGCCACTCCCTCCTTCCTTAGATTTGAATACCTAAATAGTATTCAAAACAACACGATGGAAGAGGCTGTGTGCAGTGCAGTCTGATGGGCTGATTTGCTTTCAGTCCAGCAGGGAAAGTCCTGGCTCTAAAGGAAGCATCAAGGTCTCAACACTGCCCTTCAACCCCTTATCTTTCACTCCTCTCCCCCCTTGCTGATACAGAAGCACATAAACACAAGACAATCTCAAGTATCAAAGGGCGAAATTGATCTGCTGTCCTTGACGCCTTTGCAAGTTGTTCCTTTCTCATCAAGAACTTGCACACACAAACACACAACAACAATGAAGCATCTCGTCTTACATGCTGCTCTTCTTCCGCTGAGAACTGACGGAGCCCTTTCGGTGCTGGCTGAGAGAGCCCCCCATGGCAACGGCGGAGTCTGTGTTTGTTTCAGGTTTATCCCAGATGCGCCATATGCCTCTTCCCCTTCGAAGGTTCACCTCTGCCTCTGCTCCAGACAGCCTGGCTCAACGTCAGAGCCCCACGCCGCACTGCTTCTCATGACTGACTAGTTATTATTTAACCAAGGAGCCTCTCTTCGTCTTTCCTCTGTTGATGCTGTACAGTCTAAAGGCTCTGGAGTACTACTGATCACGCATGAATAGCTCTGCTGACGATCCCGCCTCCTTGCTTTACTTCTCCTCGCCCTCCAAAATCTCTCTCTCTCTCTCTATCTCTCTCTCACACACACACATACACACAGGGGCAGGCAGTGCATAGCCTTTAAAAGGATAACGACGGAGAGACCGAGCGTTGATGGAGGGGGGTTGTTTAAAGTCCAGAGAGGTGGAGGGGGTAGATGGAGAGGGTGTGTGCATCAGTGTGTCATGGGGGTATCTGGCAGGGGTGAGAGTATTGTTCAGGCGTGAAAGAGTCCCTTCTATTGTGAGTCAGCTGAATACCAGATCTGAGATCCAGGGGGAGGGATGGAAGATGATGGAAGGAGAGTTGGCGGGATGAAACACAGCCCCACTTGTTGTGCCACATTCCCACTACCTGCTGTGACCCAATGCCCACCCCTGCAGCCCTTTAGAGGTTTAGCATGACAATACACACAAACACATACACTGTCAGCGCTCTCAGCTTGTTTGCATATATTCATTTCCTAAGCTCATTACTGCCTTTTGATCCAATCAGGACAAACTTCAAAATACAATCAGGCTTCATATAGACTGAACAAGGCTGCTACGAACATGTGAAAAAGCTACTTAAGACATTTTTTTTTTACCAACAGTGTCAGAAAAAAAGCCAGGAAATCTACTTAATTATTGTTCGATTCATCCTACTGAGTGTGAACAGAGCAGAGCCTCTTCATGGTTAAAGGAGGAATTCATACCTCCTGACTCAGTCCTGCCCCGTCCAGTTAGTCTCTTTTGATGAAATGAAAAATGGTTAAAACCCCTCCAAGCACTGGCGTGTCAGGCAGCGTGGCCTCTGAGAATAACTGAGAGGCTTTAGTGCATAACTTCCTCCCACTGAAATGAATCACATGAGGCTCACTGTGGAGGGTCCTAATTTCTCAATGACTTTATCACATTTCACGCAAAGTGGACACACACACACACACACAGAGCACAAGAGCAGCGTGGCAGTGAAATAACACTGGTCAAGGAACATTTACCACGACTCAAGGTACAAATACGTAACTTTTTATAGTCACAACAGCCACTTCACCGTTTACCACTTGCTAGCGCCATTAATTGCGAATAAACACATGGAAAATGACACAGTCTGGCAGACAGCCCTGACGAAAAACTTAAAAACAAACGCTAAAACAACAGTGAGAGTTCAACTCGCCTCATAGTTGTTGTCCAGTGTTGTTGTTAATTAAACCGCCGCTGCGCCTGCGAGGGATGCTGTTTTTCACAAGACTGCGCATGCTCAGTGATCTGCCATGGCAACGAGGTGCAGCTTGTACATTTGATAACTAACTTATGTTTATGTGTTTGTTCTTCTTATTTTATCATCCTCTCTGTAACTCTGTAGGTTTTTTTTCTCAAACTGTAGACGTCCACGTGATCAAAGGGTTAATTTGTTGTGTTTGAAACCCAAAGAACACAACAAGACACTTGTAATGTTTTATTATGGCACACAAAACATGTAACCATATTCACAGGGTAAGTATTCAGAAAGGAGAACATCAGTTTTTTTTTGGTATGTATCAACATATTAGTATCAAGTGCAAAAACGGTAGTTATGTATAAGGAAGAGGAGCCAGGCACCAGTCCTGTTTTACTGTTTGGACACTAAAAATGACAGAAACAGAGACGATGGTGAGGTTCAAAGAAACACCAACATTATCATTAAGTATTCAGTGCATTTCTAAAGGAAGAAAAATGAACAATCCCATTAGGTTAATTCATCTATTGTGCGGATGTTACACCCAGAGAGCTGAGAAACAGGTTATTCAGAGCTTTAGTGGTGGGGGCTGTGGTGCTCTGAGAGTGAATAACATATGAGTCATTTTTAACAGAGTTTCTCAACTTTGTAGCCTGGACAGCATGTTGCCTGACATGAAGGTGCATATTTGATATTTATAACACTGATATATTGATAGATGGATTTGTTTTGTCAATGTTAAAATACATTGATTTGCTTTGAAACTTAAGTACGTTATATTCTATTTATCATGCTCTTTAAATCACATTCATATGATTTCAATGTGAAAACTCTCATTGATGGGTCCATGATAATTATGAACATTTTGTGACATAGAGTTGGGTCCGGAGCAGCAATGTTGAGAAACTGCTGCTCTAACATAACAAAGTGCATGCAATACAGATATAAACCTAGAAACCATGATATCCTGACACAAAGGAACGGATGACAGAAACATGTACCATTTGGCCCTTAGATTATGCAAAAGTTAGAGATGTCAGTCTGTATTGAAATCAACCATATTTTACGGTAAAGATATACAGCTGTCAGGAATTACATTAGGATCTATTTCAGGTCAACTGCAAAATAGCAGAAAGAAGAAAGTGGTAAAGTAGAAATGGCACAAACCTGGAACTGCCCTTTCTGCACAGCTTGTCCTTTCAAGCCCCTGCTTTTCTCTACTTCAATTCTCACACAAACCTTCATTGAAATTACTTCTTTTAGGTACATGTGTAGATATGATCAAACTGAAATACATATTGCAAGTTAAATAAAAATCTGGTTAGAAACTATTTCAGTGATAGTGTCAGTACAGAACTACCTCTGTGAAAAGGGAAAGGTGCGATATTAACATTATTGTTACATTGCACAAATTTAGGAGTAGCAGCTTTTGGTTTCAAGTGGCCCTAGTGTTGACAGAAAGAAAATATAGCTGCCAGCAGTACTTGAAACAGACAACATATCAACCTTCATTTTCCTCATCAGAAAGTAAACATTTTATAATCAACCAATGAAACCACCTGACTTGGTTATTTATAAAGGTAAGGTGTAATGTTAAGCTAAAGAAGAGCTTCCATGGTCAAGAGCGCTTGATGTTTGAACAGTCACAAATAATAAGAATAACAAATATAGTTCTCCATTTCTGAATTTTGGGAGGCTGTTATTTTTTTTTAACATTATTCAGCTGCAGCTGTATGCATGGTATGTCAACAACTGTTGGTAAGTGAAAGTGCAAAGTAGAGTAAAACAAAGAATGTTTCGAAAAAAAAGACAGAAAAGTGCAAACAGGAGCATGACAGGGATGTTTCGGTGGATTTTAAACAACTATCAGACCAAACCCGAACCCAGTCCTGCAGTTGGAGTTTAGGCAGCACCAAGAAGCCACTGCTACCAAAAAATTAAGGTTGACTGACATATCTGAACCAAGATCTCGTGGCTACAGCTAAACAGTCTGCATTCTCAAGGGAGGAGAGGGCGGGGCAGTCAGATAACACCCAGACGGTAAGGCATTCTGGAAGAGGATTGTGCAGCCTCTGGCTCTGTCAGCTGTCCTTCATTTTATCACTTCCACGTTATTGTCACGTTAAAAAGCAAGTCTACATTCATACTAATTTATTACTGTTGTGGCTGTTCGAAGGCTACTCCTAGCTTGTCGTAGATCTCCTTCAGCAGCAGGAGAGCTGTATCCTCAGATTCCCTAACAGACAGAGAGGGGAAAACATCATTTAATCTAAACTTTTAATAAAAGTAAATTCAGGAGAAGATACAACAAAGAGAATATCAGGAACAGTAAATGACTCCACAGATATGCATGACTCACCAGTAACACAGATGAGACTGAATGGCAAACAGGTACTCGTTGAAACTCTCGATGGGTTTTTCCTGAAGTACAAAGTCAATCCTTCGTCCTCCATTCAACATCCCCACTTTAATCTCAGGCTGCTGTGTCTGTTCTGCTGACACTGAGGACTCTGCCTCTTCACACACTCCTGGAGAGGCAGAAGTAAAAAAAAAAAGATGAGGCTGTATAGGCAGACAACAGACAACAAAAACAATGGCCTGTTTGTTTTGACTCATACTTTTTTGTTAAACAAGAACAGATCAGATAATGGAGAGGAAAGAAGATGGTAGCTGCTGTCTGCAGCATGCAACATTCAAAACTATGCAGGCGAATAAAACTCACATTAGTCTAATGTCCTTCATCTACCCCAGAGATGACTCAGTGGCTGAGCATAGTAAGAGTATACTTTACAACACTAAAATTAAAACAAGAACCCTGTAGATTTAAGTATGTCATACTGAAAAACTGCAAGGTCTCACAAATATTGCAGGCACTGGTTGAATTTGCATTTCAGTCAGCATCAGTCACCACAGGAAGTATCCAACCTCAGTGCCTCTGACAAGAATATTTTATGAGATGATTTCAAGAGTTTGTGACTATTTTGAATAGCATTGCATAATCCTTTTATAGGTAAGGACTTACTTTCTTTAGATGTTGGTTGTAATTTTGATAGTAACTCATTGTGATCTTGTTAGTTGGGGTGTGCTCATTTCACAAAATTGCACAATAGGTGTTTTATGCTTAAAAGTTTATGTGATTTAAAGACAGTAGGAATGTTTATGCACTCACCCTTAGGTTCAAGTACGATGTTGAGTTAATGTCAGTAAGGTTTGTCCGTTTTGTGATGAGTGATGGTATTTGATGAATGCATTGTTGTCTTAAGAGTCTCCACAAAAACCTAATGTACTACTTATACATTGCTGGCTGCTAGCTTCTCATACATTTTTAATGACTATTTCAGAGAATCTATCCCTGCATTTACTGACTTGTAATTCTGACATTAAATGATAAAAATCTTGCTCTCAATTTACATTGTATTGAGTCTCATGTTTTGGATCTTGCACCACTATACTTGATACAACAACTGAAGGTCGTAGGGGCTGTAAATGAAAAGCAATGAGTCCTCTTTTAGGGATCAAGAGTGGAAAGTGAGACAAAGAAAGCATTGTGTAAATGGAATGGAACTGACAGACTAGTACTTGAGGTGCTGTAGAAAAGGGCAAGACATGTACCCGCATGCAGCTACTGTAGGTGACCTGCTACTGATAAACGACATCACCTGCTCGTAAAAGTTCAACCAATTACTTGTTAAAAACACATATCACTACTATTCAGCTTGTACTGTTTGTTCAGCAAATACGAGAACAGGTTAGTCAAGTATCTGATGTGAAACAGTCAATAAATTCAACTAATCAGGACTGACAGCAGGGGAGGGCGGAAAGGGCCTGAAGGCGGTGTCAGTAAATTGACGGTTGAGTTGAAGGTTAGATGAACAGCAGTATCAGTGGAATTTGGGGAAAGATGAGCAGAGGAGTAGTGAGAGCCTGCAGCAATAAAGACATACATTACATAACAGTTGCTCTTGGGGGGGGGGGGGGGGCTAATGTGCCAATGTAAACCATAGTAATTGAGAACCATTGTTTCACAGTTTATACAGACTCGTAGGCTTTCACTGAATCAGATAAGTTTACAGAGAAAACCAGATTGCAAAGCTAACAGTAAACTAAAAAGAGTTTGTTTACATTTTTTTCTGATTTATTCTAGCCAAGTGACTATCCTGGCTTACCTTGGAAGTAATGCTTATGAAGGGCCCTGGGCCACTCCAGTATTTTAGTCCAAAAATCAGCACTTTTCTCTTCCCTCTTTGCAGAAGCAGTGACTGCCGCTGAGGCTGTGGTTCAAGGTAAAGCGGTAAAGGGGCGAGGGAAGCGGGAGCAACCACCAGATAGAGCAGAAGAGGGAAGGGGAGGTTGGCAACATGCAGAGAGGGTTGAGAGGAGTATGAAAAGGCTGGGTTAGACACTTTTTTGCACACTTACACACAAACACACGAAGGCAAATAAAAGTGCTTTTCCTACCCTGTGTCTCCTGAAGGTCTCTCTCTATTGAAGTTTTTCCTTCCTCCACCGGTGGCAGTGCAGCAACTGGTAGTCTGGCAAAGGACTGCCATGCCGTCCGCAACGATCCCAAAACATTGTTCTTCAAGTCCATGCTCATACGGGTCAAGCTGTCCTTTAGTTCTATTAGACAAACAGAAACAGAGATTATCATTAAGCCTACTAAACAAAAGCCCATACCACAATATTGTTCCACAAAGACATAGAGAAGAAAGAAGGTATACCCAGGTGCATTCTCTTGCGCCCTTTATGGTGAGGGATCAGCATGGGCTCCAGATCCACCTCTGACACAATCATGGGCTCTATCCGATAGGCCACGGGGTCATACTACACAGCAATAAAGGGGAAGAGAAGAATGTTGCTTTAAATAGATTATCTCTGTCATGGTGTATGAAGAGGAAGACTCCAAATATGTGCAGTTCTCTTTAGACATGTACATGTTTGTTGATGGCAAAAGTTAGATTAGAACAGTGGATGCAGCCAAGATTGCTAGATATACATTGGTATTCTTGGCATTATGTTGATTTAATGCTGCAGTTACGTGTATCATTTAAAACATGACTCTCAGAACAGCCCTGTTTGTTTGCAGTAAATATGTGATTAATCACCGGATGGTAGATGTTATAAAAGCTCTTGCAGGTCGGGAAGGTGTAGTTGGGATCGACATGTTTAAGCCCACGAACGGTCAGGAACATTCCAATAGGAGAGCCAAAAGCAAAAAACGTTTGAGGGTGGAAAGCCAGCTGTGGGTAATCAATGGATACCTGTGGAGAGAAGGTAGGTCGGAAACATGTTTGCTATTAAATTATAAAAAAATCATATGATATAAACACAGTTCTTGCGGTAAGAAGACGTGGCTATACAGACAGATTGAAATTCATTAACACTCCTCAGGTGCACAATGGTGTTGTGAACATTAAAACTACATTTCATGATATCAAGACAACAGGCAGGGAGTATGACAGCAGGTTAGGGGGAGACCAGGGAGCTGATCATTCATGCAGGAGTGGATGAGCACAGACAGTGTGAGTGTGGTATTGGGTTGCACGACTCAAAAGGGACAAAGATTGTAGCCTCAGTCACAGCAAAATGCAGGAAACCCTATTGCTCATAAAATAGCCACTACAATCCAGTCACCTTCACATTTTCCGTGACCAGACTGTATATGAAGGGAAACTCCGGGCACAGTGAGATCGAAGAGAGCTAAGGACAAAGCCTAAGAGCATGGGGACACCATGTGAGACACACCTGTCCCTTGGCTATGCCTCCATTGGTCTGTCCAGGCAAGCGGGGGAAGGAGA
The DNA here is from genome assembly GCA_031216445.1 of Lateolabrax maculatus. Classification (NCBI taxonomy): domain Eukaryota; kingdom Metazoa; phylum Chordata; class Actinopteri; order Acropomatiformes; family Lateolabracidae; genus Lateolabrax; species Lateolabrax maculatus. The sequence goes on from CM062217.1 coordinate 14,815,936, forward strand.
GAAGCAGGAAGGTGATGCATCAAAGCTTGTATCTACTGGTACTCCCAAGCATTAGATCTAGTCCATGTGTGGTACCTGTCCGATGCCCATGTCAAAGTATTCGTAGTCTACAGCACTGGTGACAGACTGCGCCCTGTGGAACTGCAACTGCTGCTGCATCGTCATTCCTGAGGACTGGTTACCATCGTGATCACTGGTCATTTGAGGTGGAACCTGCAACCCTGGAGCCAGACGTACTGCTCCTGTCTTACAGTCCTATTTAGATTGAGAAATGTTTGGAAATATCTGTCATTTGGAAAGAGAGCCCCCAAACAAAAAAGGAACTTAATTAAATCAGCCGCATCAAACAGCCTACTTCTCACTGTTTGATCGGTCTTAGTAATGTAAAAAGGCTATGTCTGACCTCTGGAAGCCATTTCCTCCTGATGTAGTTCAGGATCTTCTTCCGAGGTCCAAGAGGAATTCCTAAATCTTTGAGATCACTGTCTTGGCAAAGAGCCTAAAGAGGAGATCCATAAGTTTATGCCCTAACTATGCATAATACTTGAATTTCTGTGTGTGTGTGTGTGTGTGTGTGTGTGTGTGTGTGTGTGTGTGTGTGTGTATTACCAGGGATTCCAGGTCTAGGTTTTCTGCCTGTAGTGTATCCAGGTATTGCTGTAGGCCCAGTCTGGTCAGAGTCTGCTCCAGTGTGTCACAGTTCGGACGAAAGGGCTCATCAGAGGGAACCTTAACACAGGGAGGGACAGAATGGGAAAACTTTTTTTATCTACATGTAGAGAAATACGGAATCTTTTTATCAGCATATTTATGTTATCTTTTACTGTGAATGTCATTGTACCCCCTTTCTGGCTTCTGATCCACTCCTTTGATTGGTTAGCAGGTCAAACAGGATCAGCGAACCTGAGGGATGAGGGAGTTGAAAATCAACTTTGCAATGACTTGTGACTATGTGTGTGTTTGTTTCTGTGTTTGTGCATGTCTTACCCAGGCTATGGCCCACTACTGAAACAGCCCCATTGAACTCTGGGTGTCTCTGTTTAAAAAGGGTGTGAAGCCTATTGATCTCTGAGGCCACTGTGTCCACTATGGTCTGGCAGTAGGTGGGACTGTTATAGAAAAACAGGTCCAGCAGAGTGTCGTTGGTGAAATGTCTCAGCCTGCTGATGCTGGGTAGAGTGATCTTCTGGATGTCCCTGGAAAGTGGGGAATGACATGAGAAAATGAGAAAATAAAGCGAGGGAAGACACAAGTATTAGAGACCTAAGTAGTATTGTACAACAGCGGAATCTTGTTTTGTCCACTCTCTCCATACTTACTCGTCCACACCAGTGGCATCCCCATGTAAAGCACTATGCCAGTTGACTGGGAGGAACTCCACTCTTCCTATCTTGCCATCCTGCTGAGCACGTTTGTAATGAGAGGCCAGGAGGGACAGGGAAGCACTCCTGAAGTCATTTACTGGGGAGAGACGAGAGAAGAAAATGAGTCATATATACACATAAATATATGCTCATATACATAGTATACACACACATAGATTCACACCTACCACACTGTATTATGGATCTGAAGCGCAAGTCACATGCAGGGCCGATGCCATGAACCATGAAGACAAGGTGGTCCACCTTTTCTGGTTCACCTGGGAACACACACAGGAATATTAGCCCAAAAGTGTCAACTATAGGTAATGCTTTATAAAATGGGCTTGTATTCCAGTATATCTCTTACTGGTACACCTGCACACATACCATCAGGTATTTCTACAGAGATGCTGTCAACTCCCCTCTTGACTGTTCGAGGCCGGGTCTGCTCCGAGGGGGAAGACACCCACTCATCCTGCAATCCTATTGGCTGGTACTGCATTATCAGCTGAGAAAGGAGCAGAAAAAGCCATGGTGTGGCTGTGTCGTGTATTTAATTATAGTGTACATTGTGATATTTTAACAGCAGCCCTTACCTTGGGATTGTGTAAGATGACAGTCTCTCCAGTGGAAAAGTCTAGTTTTCTCTTCCATTCGTCCAAGGTCACTGCTATCATATAAGCTTCCTTAAAAAAAAATGGAGGGTGGGAGGGGAAGGAATTAAAGACCAACAGATATGAAAAGAGTAACTGAGGAACAGGCAAAGTTAGGAAGAAGATAAAGTCAGAAGTTATGGGAATGAGCAATGTGATGGTTTAGTGTCAGTGTACCTCCAGATTTTTGCTGAAGTCCTCAGGGTAAGGCATGAACCTGGTGTCTTTATCTCCTTTATAGAACCAGGTGCAGCGGCGGACTTCAGTGGGAGCTTGCTCCCAGTACACGGCGTAGCGTTTCCTCTCCTTGACATGTACGTCATACCGTTCTCCATCCACAGCTACCACAACCTCCTCCTCCTCCTTGTCTTCTACTGCACAGTAAACACAGACATACACAAGCAGATACAATGTTTATGAGTCAGTCTTCAAAAAGGAGGAAAAGTAAGTATGCTACTGCTGTACTTTAGTTCTGGCAATAGATTTGCAAGAGAACGTGTTCCCTGACGTTCCACATATTTGTGTTAAATGCATAAAGAAAAAGAGGTACATTAATTCATTGTTTATGGGAATATCCAAGGCTACATTATTTCGGGAAGAAGGTTGTATAAGCCATGTACCTTTTTAAGCCAAAGTCTGTTGAATTTACCCAAAGGACTATAATGTAACTGGCATCCTGTCTCGCTTTGAAGGGACTTGTATTGTCAAAGGGAAAGACAAGAGCTTTGCTTATTTATGGAGCCCTTACAATATATAAAATTTGTAGAAAGGTATAATTTCTAATGATTTGGAAATTATTCCCTGCTATTATTTGTTGTTTTGTATTATTCCTTTGGTAAGGGATGTGTGTGATTATCAACGTACGGTAGATATTCGATTCGTTATGGAATAGCCCTGTACATAACCTCCTATAAAGCCACCAGGTGTCGTTTTTACATGCAAGAACTCTAAAAATTTAAATATGAATACCACAAAGGTAAACTTTGAGTAAAGGTGTACAACAAGGTACTGTTTATTCTGAAAACGCCCTGAAACTCAACCTCACTTTGCTGTTAATTGGTTGGTAATGGTGAGCATGTCCTGTCAGGAGAGTGAAGCGTCTTACTGGGCAGCAGGCCAGTGTTTGGAACAGTTATGGTTTGACAATTTATCTTCTCACATCTGTTAATAGCCAACTCGCTATTTTCTTACTTTTCACATACCTTATCGCACACACACCTTTATACATAATGTACATCTACAGTACATAATGCACATGTAAAGTATATACAAATGCTTACTAGTGTTGCAGGCATTCTCTAGTTTGTCAGAGTCTTCTGTGCTGAAAGGAAGCCAGGAGGTGCTGTCCTCAGCCCGTCGACAGAAGAACCAGTGAGGCTGCACTTCTTTATAAGGAGCTGGGACCGACTCCATGTCAAGCATCTCAAAGGAGGACGTGGAAGAAGGAGAGGCCTCATCCACCACAGGCAACACCTGGAGATAAATGATGACAGCATGGTCAAGAAACTGAACCAATATTTCTTCTTCATGTCAGCAATATTGTTCAGTAATAATAATAATAAGAAGAAAATGCCTGCTATATACACCTGTTTTAGAACTATCCACCGTCTCTGTAGTTTCCAGAATAGGTAAATATAGAAGTCTGAGCTAACTCTGTGCTCTTCCATTAAGCTTCTATCGAGGAACCTGAGACCATCAGACAAAGGGACAGTCGGACAAGAAAGGATCAGGCCTCCCCTTGGCTAGATGCACAAAGCCCTCTTTAATTCTGTCCTCCTTTACAAGCTGTCTATTGTCTCTTCTTCTTTCCACAACTGATACAGCTACAGCTTGTTAACAACCTTTTTCCACTGAATATCTTTCAATAACAAACAATGCTGCCAGTAGTACTTCTGGCAACTGTTTCGGAGTGTTGAAAGAGAGAACCTGCCACAACAACAACAACCAACATTACGCACAGCAGCCAAATCAATCTGATTTCCAGTGTAATGTAAACACACAACAAGTGTTCAGATTTAAAATAAGATTGATAATAACTGATATGTGAATTGAACACCCTTCCAAAGAATGAAATCTTGTTGCTCTCCGTGCAAGTAATACGTTTCAGTTTCTATATTTGGTTGCATGTCCTGCAACGTAAAAAACAGTCAAAGTTCCTTTAACAATTAACCTTCAGGAAAGTGATTCATAACGCTCCATCCAGGTACATGTATGTTTCCAGCTTACCATTGACAGGCAGGCACACACTGACACTAGCCCTGGACACCATGCTAGTTTTATTGACTCCTCTGGGCTATGTGGCTGTGTTTAAAAATGTACAATGTGTGCACACCTTAGGGAGGGACAGTATGTGACTTCCATCTTCATGGATCATCTATATCTAAGCCCTACTATCATTCAAAAAAGAATGCAGCTGCCATTTTTGCCCAGATAATGATAATGTCTTTGTACTTTTTTGTTTGTTAATGAGATTTACAGGCAGTGAATGGTTTTATAAAGCTCATCCTAGGCCAGGACTGAAAATAAACCTTGTTGGAGATACCACATTAAAAGTGTACTTTAATCCATGATTAGGACCCCAGCTGCCTTTTGTGCCCCCGCAGCTGATCAATGAGAGATGATGATAGGACTGAAAATAATCTTCAACGTAGATATCCCATTGACAGTGTCAGCAAAATGATGATAACTCTGAGAGGTCAGACTGGGTCTTTCCTCTGTAAAGCACCCAAATCTAACCCAACCAGTCACATCGGCAGTCCATAACCTAACCTAAACCCTACACCAATCGTGGAGGGTGGCACTACAGGAAACTTTGACAAACAACACTGTTACACCCATACACAAAATCACACATGCACCCTCACCTGTTCCTCAGGTGTGTCCTCCGTTGCGGCAGACTGAGCGGGGTTGTCAAACAGGTCTTGGGTGTTGACGTCTGGGGCAGCCTGAGATAGACCCCCCTCTTCACCAGGCCTGTGTGACATTAACCCAAAGCCTGACCCCAACCCTCAGCTCTGACCTGAGGGGGGGGGGGGGCAGGGGGCCACGCACACACTGTGACAATCCAGCTGCACACAGAATGAAAAGAGAAAAAAGGGGGAAGCTTAAAACACCATCACAATTACACGTTCAAGCTTGTCAAACTTGCAAGGGATTGACTAGTGACCAAACTGCTGCTGGCATTTACGTGTATCAGAGCACAACAGGCGATGGGACAGAAAGACAACCACGCCAGATCACGGGAGCTCACACCCTCTCAGTGAACTAACGTTAGTAACTCATCCTGTGTGATCAGCTGCTGGCCAGTAACGATCAACACAATGTCAAATATAAACAGTCCGGTTAATGTGACAGCTACCGAACTGCAAAGTCGCACAAAGGATGTATCATGAGTCATGTTGATGTAACGTAACACTTTCTTGGCATTATCTTTAACTAAACTGGCGAAGGTTTAACAGTTGTCTCTCATTGGTGGTGGCTGGTGCATATCAAAGAAGGAAACAAACACATCCTGAAGGCCGAGGTCCGATGGCTGGACGGGACACTAGTGTTAAATTCTCAGCTCCGACATGCTGCTGGTGTTTCGGACGCTGAGTCACTAGAAAACAGACGTCGAGTCGCTCAGTTACACTCACCGACAGCTTCGCCTACAGTTAATGCGGAGGACTTGTATTCGTTGTTTAGCTCGCTGTGGCTAGCGCGGCTAACGGCTAACCCAAGGACAGCCTCCTGTCAAACGCTGCCGGGTTACAGTGTTCACGGAAACACGACCGTCGTCCACGACCGATCACACTCCCGGCGAAAATAAAGGGATAAACACATGGGGTAAACACCCATGTTACCACAGAAAGTATTCAGTATTCCTCTGTGACACGAAGTAATTTAAACTCTAAATGAAACAGTTTCCGAAAACGTCACCTATTGCGTAAAAGAGCCGAACCTTCGTGCATAAGTGTTACTTTTACGAGGAGCACCTGAAGGCAACATAAAACACCACAGCACCACCAGCCCCCCCATGCTGACGTCATGAATTTATAATAATATTGAGAGTTTGATTGTTGCAATTCTGCAGTAAAAAATAAAAAGCGTACAAATGTTCAAATGTTACATTTCATTAATGTAGAGGAAGGTAAATATAATTTGTAATCATTTGTAATACCAATAAATGCAGTAATTGTAAATGGAATGGGTGTTTTGGGTTGCATATATATATTTACCAATAGTATACTAATTTATTTCATGCTGGCGGTGGTCCTCATGAGGATTTTATATGAGGGTTTTCCACTGCAATACTCTTATTATGTCTAGCAGTTAAAGGAATGATTAGGTGAATATTTTGGGCAGACGCATGCTTGACTTTCCTGTCGTTCAGCGAGAGAGGTAGCCTAACTAAAACTACTTATTCTAACTAATGTAGGTGTTAGATAGTGTCAATCAATAACGCATGGCATTCTGGAAATGGCAAACAAGACACCTGCCCAGCCTAACCCAGAAATCTTCATGTTGGCTTTGGTTCGGACCGAAGTGTGCGCAGGTATGTGTAAAATGTTATTGTACACACCCAATTGTGAAAGGTCTCATAGTTGCATTTTCAGCAAACTGACTTCACCATCATGAGTCAACGGCGTAACACAGAGGATGCACCCATTAGGACTCCCCCCCCACCTTGACCTTGGATTAGAGGAATATATGTGGTTTAAAAAGTATTATAGGCCTCAATCACATCCCTCTGTTTCCTTTAAAACATGTAACGTAGATTCACTGAGTGAATCGCAGCGTTTGTGACATGAAAACTTGATTCCTATCTCTCCTGGACGGTAGAAGGGTGAGACATGCCAGAGGGGAGGGAGAGTGAGCGGAGCCAGAGACAGACGACACACCCAGTCCAACAAAGTGTGAGAGACACGCAGAGTAATGAGCCCGTGTGGAGCAATAAGAGGGTGTGGCTTTTTTTTTTTTTTTCTTTCGCAGATAAGCCGAGCTCGCCCTCGCACAGAGGGGCAGGAGTCACGATCCTCAGCAGACAGCCGCCCACTTGCGCTCCGCAACGATCCGGCTGCACACCTCCACACGCCGCCTCCCTCCCTCCGGTGCGCCTCCTTCCAGCTGTTCGAGGGCAAGACCTCCAGGGGCCAGCGGCTCCCAGCGCGGAGAGGGAGAAGTCAGGAAAAGTGCACGGGCAGCTCCAGGGGAAAACTTCCAGCACGCAGCCATGAAGGACAAAGTGAGGAGAGGAAGAAATCAGGCCAAGGCTGGTGAGAAACTACTGTGATGTGTTTTTTTTTTTTTTTCGTCCTGCTCCTCTCTCTCCCTGCGTCTCTCTTGCGCTTTCCTCTTCCTTCTTTTTCTTTTCGTCCGGTGCCTCCCTCGCCGGAGAATGTGGAGAGGGTGGGACATTTGGCACTGCACTGCCGCAGTGAACATGGCTGGTGCGATCGCCCGCTTCCACCAACTTTCTGACCACTTGGGAGGATCTGCTCCACCCTTGTAACTCTTTATGGTGAATGTAGTCACACAGGCGCATGCTGAAATCCACCTGAAACTGTACATTATCAGCTAGAATCGTTTTTTTAGGACCAAAATATAGCTTTTATTCAGATCTACCTATTTTTGAAGTACCAACCATCTACCTTTTTTTTTTTATTATAATTGCTTCTCTTTTTGCCACACTCTCAAGTGGGCCTCTCGACCTCTTTTAACCACTCCCCTTTCACAAGACAAAATTATGGAATTAAAGTAGAGTTTGTGTTGCCACGTCTTCAGATGAGGTTGCCCTGAGGTGTTTATACCCCCCAAAAAGAGATGTTGTGATCGACATGTAATTCCATTTTGTGGAACTAATTTGAATGAATTGTAAATCATCTTTTTGTAACATTGCTATGTGACAGATAGGGAAGGAATTTTGCTTGCTCCTGTAGTTTATGGTACAAGCCAAATCAGTGCCAAGATAAACTTGTCAGGGCTGACATACTGTTTTCTATAGTAGTAAGGCAGCAGCTCCAATAGAAAAGACGCTGTTGGCTCCAAGTCCGCAGCGAGGAGGGACCTTCTTCCAGCCAATCACAAACAGAGAAGCTATTTTTTTGGGTGCTTTCCAGTGGTAAAGTAGTCCCAGATTGACAGCAAAAGCTGGGGATTTACTGTTGAATGAACTACTGTTTTCAGAGATGAGTGCAAAGTGAATTTTCTGCTTTGCCGTGTTCATGTCAAAGGTGGTGTTTATCCAATATCTGCATGCATCCATGCATGCAAGCACGCTTTACTGCCAAGCTATAGGTATGTTAGTTTATGTGTTTTAGCATTCTACTGTTTCCACATGCCAGTGCTGGGTGTGGTTGTCCCTTCACCCTGAGATGACATGAAGGCCAGTATGCAAATTTAACTAGTTGAGGAACACGCTGGGTCCTGCTCTCACTCTTGTTCTGCGTGTGTGTGTTTGTGTGTGTGTAAAAAGGCAGACACACCCCACTTTCCCTTCCTTTGACATTGTCTTGTATAAATTCTCTCTCACCCTGAGGCACTCTCACACACAGGCGCTGCAGTCCAGCTCATGATCATTTTAGCGTAGATTAGTGATCTTGTTTGATTCTGCAGCAAAGAACAAATAATGGAATCTGAACATAATAAGAAGTGATTAGAATTAATTCACTCTTTCATTCAGTTATTCATTCATTTTCTATCAGTCTTTTCAGGGTCATAGTGAGCTGGAAACAATCCCAGCCTGTAATAAGCGGAAGTCAGGAAAACAAGCAAAACTATTTGCTTGTCCATTGCAGGGCTCTGTGATTATCCTCACTTAGTTTTGTTTCTCTGATTTCTCCTTCAAACAGATGTAATTGGCCTGGCTGGTGAACATGGTGCCATTGGTATTAAGCAAGATGAGGACACATTGTTCCCTGTGAAGATCCAGGGTGCAGGAGTAGAGCCATTTGAGCTGCAGGTACAAAACCAGACAATCATTTCCTCTCTGTTCCCTCGTATTCACTCTTCTGTTATAATAGTACAATTTCACAAGTGAAGGAAACAAACAGTGATAGCTGAGACTATATATTGATAACAAATGATTATCTTTATCTTGTGTAGTATCTGCCATTTTTGATCATGTAGAACCCACAGTGCGCCGTGTATGTTCACAATTTTACTCATGTGTTCTTCTGTCTGTATGTAAAGACAGCATAGGATGTGTTTTTATACGTATGTATTAGTATAGGTATATACAGTGGTATATACCTATATAAATACAGGATTTTCTGTCAGTGTCAATGTTTGATGTACCATGTGCAATATCTATATATCTATCTATATCTTTCTGTGTATTGTACAGACTATCATCCATAGAAAACTGCATTTTTTTTTATATATTAGGCAGGTTTGTAATCTGTATTTTGGCATTACTTGTTGAGTTAAACAACATGTCTTTGTAGGTCCATGGATTTTGGCTTGTTCAAGATGCAATAATGACTCTGCTTTCAAAAGACGAGGTGTGTCCACGTTCCAACTTGTCACTAGCACTCGCTGGCACGACTCTGGACCCCCTCACAGAACTGCAAAGCCTCAAAGGGCTTAAACCAGGAGCCGTCCTTCGCCTGGTGGAAGGTATTGACACAGTTGTTTTTCCTCTTCGGTAGTGTTCTGTTTTTGAGAGCATTCTCTTTTAGTTAAACTTTATTACATTTATTGCATGGATTTTATAAATAGTCTTGCATGCATTTTTAACAGCATAACTGTACTCCAACTGTATTCATTTTTGGGGAGTTACAGCTTTTTAACAACACTCTGTTCTGTAAGGCAGCTTACACATCATTAAGTTGTCAAACCTTTAAACAATATAGATTTTACTCACTTTCATATTCATTTATGTGAAGGAATTTTCCTTCTTGTATGTTAAACTTCCCTCTTGTAGGTTAAAGGTAACTTAAGACAGTGCTTCACAGGTCAGGTCAACTGCCTGTCTCTGTTCGCCTGTCTCACTCTGTGTGCCTGACAAGGCCGAGTTGGCTCTGGCATCTGGTAAACCAAGGTCTGCTAGATATCTTCTGTTTTCAGGTTTAGACACAACAGGCTGGTGCCTGGTTGTTGACGCTGGATAAGAGAGACTGTAGAGAGGCTATGCTGTTGCTAGGACAGCAATGGTTGACGTCTTTACTTGTTTGGATCTGATATCCAATAGAGTCATCACACATGCCAGGCTGAGTCAGGAATAACCCTATTTGGATATAGTGGAACTTATCAGTTCTGGGGAGGGTTAAATACTGAGTTTCAGGACACCATCTTCAGACTTGGGTAGCAGTACGCTGTGATTCACACGTGGTGTTTCCCTTTTCTCCTCGATCGAGCTTCAATAAATATTCCTGTGTAAGACATCCCGGTCTCCTGAAACTTCTTGTTAGAGTGAACCAGCTCTAAGATTTCCATCACAATTTATGTATTTACATATCTAGAGTCATTTATGGTATAATAATGAATTATTTTGAATATCAGACCAGAATAACCCTGTCCATATTTTCATTACACTCTTGTATGCTCATGCTTTCCCTTTTGCACATACTTAAGGGTCCCTCTGCTCTATATAAATAGCTGACTCACCTTTTCAGGTTTATAGTTGCAGAGATCACAACTGTTTGCCAACCAGTAAATCTGTCTCCCACTTGCTAGCTGTTGAAATACTTACACAAACTATCTTGCAGTTGGTTATTATGTACAGTATGTACCCTCTCAGATTTGTATCTATGAGAATATGTATTATTGATGAATTGATACCCAATGTGCTATTAAAATTTAAAATATAACAAATGTAAACACACTGGACCAATAAAACATTAATTTTAACTGGATAATGACATCCTGTTTGAGTCTTTGTTCTGTGCTTTCTGGCTGTTTAAAAAGAGTTGTTCATGTCCACAGTTTCATAAAGGTCAGTTTAAACTTTTATTATAATGCTGTGTGTCTTTCCAGAGCCCTACACTGCCCGCTCAGCCAGGCTCCATCTGGCTCGTGTGCTGGAGCTGCTGACAGTGTCTGGACCTCAGGATGCACTGAGAGAGGGACGATCACCAAGCATACTGGAGACACTCACACACACACAAACAGGTACACACACGTACTGTGCACTTAGACAATAGGGTAATAATACAAAGTTTTATAATTTAACAATCGGGCTCAAACGAAAATCTCCCTTTATTACTGGTGCAGACTCTAGCTTAACAAATGGAAAGAGCCTGAAACGCTCTTTAAGCAACACAAAAACAGAAACTACCAACCAGGATGGAGCTTTTCCTGAGTACCTCCTCCCTGGTTCCTCAGAGAGACCACTCATGGCCCTGCTACCACAGAGCTCCCAACCAGAGGTAGGTACATACCTGGAATCTTGTTTCACACTGGGCCAACCAATAATGCACACAGACACGCTGATTCTCTGTGACTTTATATTTTGCTCATCAGGCCCCCAGCTACATGAGAGACTTGTCTCTCAGCTGCTGGAACCCGCCTCCAGGACACAGGAAGCTGCAGGGAGACTTTCTGTACATCACCGTGGTGACAATGGAGGGACGGCGGTGTGACATCACATCCTGTCCAAAAGGTTTCTTTCTCAATAGGTAAAGCAATAACTATAATTAACAATTTTCTGTTTATGGTTGCAATTCATTGTAGTAGAAAATGTATGAAAGGCTAATGATGTACCCAGCTGTCTTATGTCCATTCTGCATGAGTAACCTGCTTTATAAATAATTTAACTTTAATCTGATAAATGTTTCAGTTTGATTATGGATTATTGTCTCTCCCCTCTACTTAATCTCAGGTCTACAGAAGAAGTGTTTGATCCTCGTCCTGCACAGTCCTCCCCAGTTTGTCACTGTTTCACCGACCTGCTCTGTCACATCAGCCCTGCCTTCAAACAAACTTTTACCACACTCAAAAACAGGTAACATTATTACTTATGCATAAAGGAAGCATGACTACTACAGTATTCTAACAGTGGGGTTTGGTGAGGTATATATTCCAAATTCAATTAATTAAATTGATCATAATAAGTGACTGTAAGTGAAGTGGATTTTGGGTTATGCAGTTTGTTCTCTTTCTTCCTACAGGCCTCAGTTACCTCCAGTAGAGGTGATGCCCACTCCTTACCACACCCGGAGCTGGCTCGGGCCTCCCTGCGCCTCTCGCACTCACAAAAACACCTTCAGCAGACTGGGAGTGGATGAGCAGCCAGGAACACAGGTTATTTACAACACAGCATACTTGTTTGTTGCTATTTGTTGAGTAGTGTGCTGCTGGCAGTGATATGATGATAGAACTACAGGTGTTAAATACACATACAACAACTATGTGAGTGGAACAACGTGGGTTGTTGTTTTTTGGACTCGCTCAAACGAGAGGAGAAAGTGACATTTGGCTGTTTGAGCTGGACAGAGCGATTGGATCTCAATGGGAGTGTGGATACTGGAAACCATATACTAATACCAGGTGTCAATGTAATCAGGTTAAATTATATCTAGATACAATCTGGATGCAAGATGCATTTTAATGCAAGGTGTAAAGGGGGTGTATGTGTATTATGTGTAGGCTCCAGACTGGAATGAGGAGTTGCAAGCAGCCAGAGGTCTTCCACTAGGCACTCTGGAGGAGAGGCTGCAGAGAGACAGAGCTGTGCTTCAGGTAACTTAAAAAAAGCTGTAATTTAGTTCAAAACAACAGCAACACACTTGTCAGACTCTTATTGCCTGTTTTTCTTTCTTTGTTCACTGAACTTTTCCTCTTCTCTCATGCATTCGTACCTGTTTTCTCAGGTAAACAGTGCATTTGTTAGGGCTGTGGCTCAGGGGGCAGAGACGGTCGTAGATGGCTTTGTGGAGCCTGTGAATGGAAACCCTGAGGATCCAGCTTTCCTATGGGGGGGACTGTTCATGAGCCAGGGGGCAGCAAGTGAAATGTTTGGTGGGGAAAGAGGACGCAGGTGAGAGCAAACCACAGCTTAAATAACAATGACAAGTAAAGCCCTTAATTGTGCACATTGTGTTATGGCTGTAAATTATTCACAAAGTACACTGTAGGCCCCAGCTGTGTCTGATAACAGGTAGCACCATTCGCTGATGACGTTCTGGTTTATTTGGAGGAACCAGAAAAATCATTCATAGGATTGATGACACTGCCGGCTGATTTTTAGAAACTATCGGGCAATAAGCTCAAGAAATCGAAAACACAGGTTGTGAGTCTAAACTCACAGACTTATCAACAGCAGAATCTGAGTTTTAAAATCTTCCAATCCAGCGCTTCTGTTCAATACATTGCAGTTTTCAATGGCCCTCAACTAACTCCATGGATTGGAGAGACGCTGCTGGTAAAAATGTTATAAGATATTTTATTTAAAAACAGGAAAAATACACGAACACGACACAATGTGGCTGAATGGAGGCAAATCATTTTCATACATTCTGGAACTGTCAAAACATTAAGCATGGTTTTCAAGACTCAAATACCCCAGAACTTGGAGACTTTTTATCTGGGCCACATTTTGTTTTTGAATTAGAAGAGGGATCCATCAGTGCTGCAGGCCCTTTTGGCGGCAAGTAAAAATAAATTACTAGAAAGTGGCTAAATCCAGTAACACCTACATTGGCAGATTGTTATGGAATAATTTTGGAAATATTTCATAAGGAAAAGTTTAGTCATTCTTTGAGGAGCCACAAAGACAAATTCTACCAAATTTGGAATAAGTGGATCTAAATTTATAACCCGAGCAGACGTTTTATAACTCTAAAAACATTACATGCTCTTTTCCTCTTCTTAATCGCAATAGTAATAATGTCAGCACTCTGGGTTCTAATGTGTATATAGTTACATTTTTAATAGAATTGGGGATGGGCATATGTAAGAAAGTTAAACACAAAAATTGCTGACTGATTAAAGTAGAAGGGTGTATAGGCATGTAGGTTATATACATTGTGTCATATAGGTTGTGGGTATGCAGGTGAATATACATGTGTTACATCTGTATATGTGGAATATACATGTATACATGGATATATACTCCTGGAAGAGAAGAAGGACTGAGTGTGTCTTATATACATGTATATAAAAAAAATGGAAAAATATCAAAGGTTTTGATATTGTCTTTTCCATAAAAAGTATATCATTATTTTGGTACAGATTATTTTAATGTTTCCTCACCTTCTACTTGCAGGGCTGCTCAGAGACTGGAGCTTAAAGGAGTACAGGCCTATAGTAACATAGAGGGAATACAGGGGCTGCACACTCTACCTACAGCCATTGTAGACTACAGAGGAGTGCGCCTGTCTGCTCAGGGTCTGGCCCCTGGCTTGGAAGGCTCAGAGCAGGACCAGGGAGCTGCTCCAGCCTCAAGGTACACCCTGAGGACACATTATTCAACAATCCACTGCAGTAGTGGTGTCACACTGTGAGGGCGACATGTTTGTCTAAATGTCTTTCTCCTCCTGTTCTACAGAGGCTTGCTGTACGGGGTAAATGCAGGACCCCAAGAGTCCCCCCATCGCAGAAGGCTCCTAGAGTTCTTGGCTCACGCTGCCAAGTCTCTTTCTCTCCAGAGACATGTTGTTGTGACGTCCAACAGTCACCAGGTACCTCTGTTCACCTCAGTGGATGCTCAGGGACTGTTGGGAGCTGATGGGAGGTTCTACGTACTGGATGTGTTCAGGAGCTTCCCAGCTGATGCCAACTTCTGTCCAGAGGTGGAGACAAACAGTGAGACTGTCAGCGGAGAAGAGGAGAGTAATAAAAGCTGTGAGGAGAAGAAGGGCTGTTCAAAAGAAGGCTGGCCAGAGAATTATCACTCAGACTCTGGACTTCCCAAGAGTTTTCCTCACGGACTCTGTAGACTGAGGCCAGAGCTGGTGCTTGCCTTCATTCAGCACAAGTGAGTTCTACATGAAAATAAAACTCTTTAAACTCAACTTTTGAAAGTGTTTTCACAAAGCTGAAGTTTTGTTTTTTTGCTCCTTTTTTAGACATTGCCAGTTCACTCAGCGTGTCAGGGAGATATTGGACGAGAATGGAGGCTTTGAAGAATGTGCCACAGCTTGTAAGACATGTTTCAGTAGATCTAACTGAATGGCAAAAACTACAGATAATACATGCAGACCTTTTATAACTGACAAATGTCTGTATACTTGCAGGTGACTCTCGTGCCACTGATGCAGTACGAGCTGCTTGTAAAGAAGTGGGCTCAGTTAGCGACATTATCTTTGAGATGCGCTTTAACCCGAGCGTCTTCTCTCCAGGTACCATGAGAAACTGCAAACACACACACTAACTAGCATACACAGTCAAATCTTTTGCTAGAACACATTTTGACAGGCTTCTTGTGCTTTGTGTTCAGGAGTGTCCTTCCCCCCTGGTGAAAGTACGTCAATAAAGCTGCAGGAAAGGTTACTGAGGGAAGCTGCAGCTTTCATCGTCACACATCAGATACCAGCCTTTGTAAGTGGATCCATTGTTTACAACTGTTTCCCAGCTGTTTACATACTATAATAGGCACATCTACTGTAAACAAGAACCAAGCTCACTGCGTGTGCGTGTGTGCAGGTGGATTATTGCCTACAAAGCAACGAGGCACCGATGGATGGAGCTTCTCTAAAGCACGCACTACACCAGAGAGGCATCAACCTGCGATATCTGGGCCATGTGATCAAGACCATCAGCCAGTCAGAACACAAGGAGCGCATGAGGCATATAACGGTGTGTGATTTACAATGTAGTCAAAACTTACACTAGTCTTGATGATGGAATTGCTCCCCTAACTGTACTTTCTAACACCCCTCTGTCTCTCTTAACCAGAGATCGGTCATAGGTGAAATATTCATCCGCTCAACAAGACGAGTGTTCAACAGTTTCCTCCAGGTACTTTACAGTATTCTGTAATGAGCATTCCTTTTCATTTTGCACACGCCAAAGTTGAAATAGCAGCAGGTGTGGGGCCAAACACTCCAGAAGGAATGAACTATAGCCTCTGGTTGTCTTTCTTTGCAGGGTGTGGACGTCCCTAGTCTCTCTGCAGCAGTCAGTCACTTCATCTGCTGCCTTTTGGTTCCCCACTTCACACCCACTCCAGTCGGAGAGGAGACAAAAAAGAAATCAAGGCGTCGTGGCCGAGCGGCTGGGGCCTCTGAAAGCACACCCTGGAGCACACTCACAGGGGCTGAGCTGTGGAACCTTGTCTGCCGGGATGCTGTTGAAACATATGGCATCTCTGATAGCCTCGGGTGAGGACACAGGCTTTGTTTGCTCTCACCTCATGTTTATTAGTTATGCAATGGCTCAGAGTCCATTGTAGAATAACCGTAATTTTTCACTGTGACAGCTCTGGTCCAAACCACCTGGTGGAGCACTATGGCCTTCAGAAGCTCTCTTTGTTAAGAGAGTTCTGTTTGAAGACTGGAGTACAGGTAACATCTGAAATATGGATTCAGTGGGTTATTAACATGTTAAAATTAGTCCCTAGATCAACTGAAACACATACATATTAGTAATGCTTTAATACACACTAAGTTGTTATTGCAAAATTAGCTGCCAGATACTCTATTGGGTTCTGCATAACAGGAAATGTTTATTCTGTGTTTACACCAGTTGAGACTGAGAGACTACTTCTTCGACAACCAAAACAAAGCTCCCATTGGTCCAGATGACATCCTCAACATTTTCCCTGTCGTCAAGCACATTCACCTGCCAACTGTGGATGCTTCCACAGCACATCGTGCTGCACAGACCTTCCTGCAGAAAGGTGGGTCAGGGAAGCTGGCCACTTTACAGAAGTGCCGCAGATTCATGCATCTGGAATCTTTATGTTCACTGTGTGTTTTTGAACAAAATCTAAACGATAAAAGTAAATTGTGTGCAAACTTATTGTGTGTTTCCCAACTGCAGGTCTGCTGGATCAGGCCCATGAGCATTTAAAAGAAGCAGTCTACCTGTTTGGTAGAGTGTGTGATGACCTACACCCTGAGGCCTGTTACTGCCACAGCCTGTTGGCCAAGGTAGCCTACCTGCAGGGGAAGGCAGCTGAGGTAGGCTTACTGCTCCGCAACGTTTTACAGCTACATTAACACATTTTGCAGTGAGGGGAATGCACTAGTTTCTACCACTGCAGTACCTCAAAATGTATTTAAGTATTTTTCATTTCCTATACCTATAACTAGTCCACAACATTTTAGAAGGAAGCATTGTATCTACTCTCTAACAGCTCCTTTTACTTTGCAGAAGATTTTACATACAAAACAAATTATTAGCCTATAAAATATCATAACACATTAAAGGGGGCTGCATAATGAGTAGTTTTACTAATGTTGATGATAATAATAATTTGTGTGAACTTTTACTGATACTGGGGTATCAAGTACTGCTATTGCTACATCTATTTAAGTAGTCTAAAATACTTCCACCATTCTATGTTATGTGTCAGAGTGTACAGTAAGACTCAATGACAATATACCTATATCTTTTATATACCCAAAGCTGGCCATTACTTCTTGTCATCACTGTGACTATCTCTGTTCTCAAGGCTCGCAGTGTCCAGCTCAAAGCAGTGGTCATCAGTGAGAGAGTGCTTGGCTTTGACCATCCAAACACTATCCAGCAATATGTGAGTATAGCTACACATTTTCCTCAGATTTCTTTCAGCCTTGGCATGACTAAGCTGGAGGTACCGCGACTGGAAATCAAACCCCTGGTGACTGTGGAGAAAGATATGATCAATACCCCTGGGTTCATGGCTACAGATTCCTATAGGGTTTTTATAGTATGCACTTTGTCATGTGTGTGATTTTTTTATTATAATTTTTTTGTTTATATTTAGGCCCTCTTGGCTGTGTATGTGTTTGCTGGAGGGGAGACTGCCCTGGCCCAGAAATGTCTGCTCAGAGCTCGTCTGCTAATGTTAACAGTCCACGGAGAGGACCATCCCTACACCGCAACACTGGATGTAGGTTATAACACTTTGGTGTTCACCCCAGGCACAAAGAAAGCATTTGACAATATCATTATAGACAATATTTACACTCTCATTGTTTTTCTTGCAGAGCTGTCTTGGGTTGGTGCTGACAGGAGATCAGACAGGGCAGTTCTTAAAGAACGCCCTCCGACTCAACACTTCCTTCTTTGAACCCACAAATCTGCACACTGCTCTCACGTAAGATGCTATTTATAGCGTGCACAAATATTTTATTTATAAAGGTCATTAAGTTTAGTTGGATCTATTTTGTCCCCTTTTTCAACACCATTACCATTTCTCTTCCTGGTTTCTCGTCTGTGCAGTCAACATCTGTTGGCCCAGTGGATGTGCAGCAAGGGTGACTACCGAAGCGCTATGACCCACGAGAAAGAAGCCCTCACTGCCTTTACCGCCTTGGTCAGTATATCTGCTTGAGAGAGAGCAAGAGAGGGAGGTATGTTGTGTGCGCATGTCCTCTTATGGTTATTTTCTTTCTCAGTTTGGAGAGGATCACTCTCAGACACGCTGCAGCAAAGAGTTTCTGTGCACCATAACCAAGCAAGCAGTGAAGGTGGAACGCTCTCTCAGACAGGCAGGACCTGACTGCACGGAGCAAACTGTGGAGGTACTGTATGCCCAGGAGCTGATCCGGTCTCTGGTACCATTAACCGCTTCGAATGTTACAAATAAAAAGTCAAGTGTGTTTATTAATCTGCCTGTCCTCTCTCTCCTCAGTGTTTAACTCCCTCATCTGACAGTGTGCTCGAGCAACTGGTTATGGTGACAGGGATCAGGAGGATTACACAAAGGTAGATATTTACTGTAATGCATCATCATATGAAACAATATACATGAGATGATATGCCTAACACTTGTTGAAATAATGCTATACTTGTGTTGAGCAAAATCTGACAATATTTATCAGTATAGCCCTGAGAGTACCCCAAATTTCCATAAATAATGATACTATACATTACTATACATTATTATAGCACTCTAAAAGAGGCCATTTTGCATTATGAGTACTTTTTACTTTTGATACTTTTTTAGATTTTGTTTCATTTTTTTAAAAAAAAAGCAAATAGTGATGTTTTTTGAGCTTATACAAAATAAGAAACTAGAAAGTTCATGTATTCACAACTAAAATAAATCTTAAACCACCTTTTCATACCCAATTGGTTCCACCAGCATGCATGTGTATTTCAATGATTGTCATATTAGATAGGAAGCCACTCATGAATTCACTGTGCTTTCATAGTGACAGGCTCCAGGAGTATAAGCAGAAACACCGGGAACTCAAGGCAGCGGTGGCAAAAGAACTGGGATTCACAGTAACTAGCGAGCTCTTCGCCTCTGAGACCATGAACGTGGGAGAGATAAGCTCAGATCAAGACACAGGATGCGAGAAGGAGGCCGAGGACGGGGAAAGCCCAGCAGTGGAGAATGTCAGCGAGACCTTGGTGGAGAGTGCTGCCACAGTTTCAGCTAATGGTCATGTGGTGGAGCCAGCTGAACTAAACCAGCACGAGGAGAAAACAGACGTAGATGGAGGAGTCAGTGAGGACAGTGACACAGCAGCTTCAGATGCTGAGGTCAAGGTAGTGAATGGAGAGTCAGGGGTCAGGGCTGCAGGAGAGGGAATGGTTAATGGGGAAATAAATGGAGCCTTTGACACCACTGCCAGCAAATCAGCCCTTAAGAGTAAAGGGACCTGGGCAGATGTTGTTTCAAAAGCTCCCATAGCCAATGGAACAAGAGCCAAAGACACAGCAGTCAATGGAGTGGCAGATAATGTCACTGCTAATGGAGTAGCTGAGGAGTGAAAACATGTCAAACAGGAAAACAGTGTTGTAGTCAAGTTTGTCCCAGTCACTGCTGTAAGATAAAACTCTCCCAGGATCCTTGATGTAATTTGATCTACTGAACATGAAGCAGAGCCAAAGATAACAGAGTCAGGGGATGAGTATTACGTTGTGTTAGAGATGTTATTGCTGATGGTGGGAGACAGCTGTACTGTTGAGTGCTACTATTTTTTTCCAACAATAAACTTTTTACTCCGGTTTACCACTTATCTTGTTTTTTTTTTTGGCACATAAATAGTATACCCACATGTATAAATGATTTGGGAAGGTATGATTCTATTAATCATCTGATTCAGGTATAAACGAACAATCTGACCAAATCAAAAGAAAACATTGATACATCGCACTATCAATGATAAAAAAAGTGGAGGTTCATGTTATAAAAATATATTTGGAACATATAAAACCATTTTTATTAAATTGTATTATTGATTGTAAGTTTGAGTAACAACTAAATCTAAAAATGCAAACCCAAGAAAAATCAGCTGGAGTTGATGTGCACAGGACAGCTCAACAAAGGGGGGGAAAAAAATCCCACTAGTAGAAATCTATGTCTCACCTGCAGTGAGATGAGAAATTCAACCACAGGAGGTCTCCAAAAACAAGATTTTCAGGGTGTGTTAAGAACGGGTTTCTCTCCAGTAAGGCCTTGAGACAAACTAACGTGACAGTGGCTCAGTCTTAAAAAATCCAATCTTCAATTTGTAGCAGGGTTCATTTATTTTAAAACTGATTATAACAATGGCAATAATAACAAAAAAAAAAAAACATACTGTCCATTTCTTTTTTAGTTCCTGACCAGTCTCAGCTCTGTGTTTCCCTCTGAATAATCTCCAAATCAGGGCAGTGCTGGTACTGTGGTTCAGGTGGCTCTGCCCAGGTGGATTGTGGGAGTCTGTCAAGGCTGCTGGTAGGAAAGGTGATGACTGCTGTGTCACTGAAGACGTCAATCAGCCGGGATGGACAAGGCAGCTGTCTCTCCTCACATACAGCCACAGCCTGAGTGATGTAGCTGTAGTCCCGCTTGAACTCTCTCTCGATTGTCCTGCCGGGACGACAAAGAGAAAACATCAGCTCTCGTCCAATTCCTTAAACATCATCTCCCTCGTTCATGTCTTGTACGAACCTGTCCCTCATGCCATTGAAGCTGTTCCCAATGACTATCATCAGAGGAAGACATCGTGTACTCCAGTTCTTCCACAGAAGGTTGTTGTACAGGGCTTTCCCACAATGCATCAGGTAAAAGAGTGTGGGCTTAGTCACCAGGCGCTTGCCCTCCTGCACAATACATTGAGACAGAAGGCTGCTGTTTTATCAGTGATTTCCTATTTTCCAGACAGCCAGTAAAAGGTATGAAAATCAACTTGCAGCCACTTGAAAGCCACTTTGCTTGCTTGCTTGAGATAAGTCATCTTAGTTTTTGTCCGTGTCGTATAATTTTTTTATGTTAATCGATCATTTGCATTATTGTGCTAAAACGTAAACTCTTAAACATCTGCCACCAAACAGCAACTTCTGAATGCAATAATCTACCTGTAATTTGTCTTTGTCTTTTTTTCACAACGCCTGCGTGTTTTTTCTTACTGTGGAGTTCTGGATCTGATTTGGCAGCGGACTCTCGAAATCTTGGTTGCCCAGAGTTTCCCACAAGCCCTCAAACCCTTAAACCAACACTGGAAGGAGACACTCCGACACAGTCCACACTTGCGGCTCAGATAACCTCGCAACAATTACCAACTGACCTCATTTTCTGTGAGTACGGTCAGACCCAGCTCTCTCAAAACCTCCCTCTCTCCAGAGGAGAAGGCAGGGTCATAAACAGAGCAGTCCTTCAGGGGAACCTACAGGGAGAGGAGAGGAGAGGAGGAGGTGAGACCCAGGATTCATCATCAACAGGGTCTGGCTGTGAGTGTTTGTTTGAACACATCCTCTGACCTGTCCCGCCTCCAGCAGCAGCAGCAGCATGGCGAGCTGGTAGCGAGCGGAGACACAGGAGGAAAAGGAGCCAAGGCCGTAACACACACAGTCCAGCTGCTGGCACGGTCTGCCACCTCTGCTCCAGCCGGGGTGGCGGGTGGAGGCCTCGGCGTCCTCGACCGCAGCAGGTTTGGAGGGGGCTGCGGATCCGGCCACGAGCAGCTGCTCTGAGGAGAAGGATCCTGAAAGGGTCACTGAGCTGCGAGAGAGAATGAATCCGCAGTCAAGCCGAACGCTTTGTGGCGCACTCGTCCAGCGTACTCACCTTTCCACTGCTGCCAAAACTCCTCGCATCTGAGCTCAGACCTACAGAGGAGAGGAGGAGCAGAGTTACCGGACTCTCTTTGGGTTTTGTGCAAAATGTGTTTCCACCTGAGTGGTGCGCTGGAGTCCGCTGCTTAACCGGACTTCTTACTCTGTGTCTCTGATTCGTCTGACAGTTTTCCCGACGTCCAGCTGCTCCCGGCTGCATGCTGGATTTGGGGACACGTGAAGTGGTTTTGATTTCCGCGCGGCGCCTTTTCGTCGCCGGGCCACCTGCCACTCCTCCCCGGTGTCCGACATGTGTGTTCACTCACCGGTGCCCCATCAACACACACACACAAGTGATTACAAATGTTCGGTTTATTTGCAAAGTTCAAGTTGAAGCGGTGCCTTGGGTTGGCGAGTCTGCAGCAAGTGGGAGTATTTTGAGTGTAACACACACACAGTTCCTCTTCCGGTGCCACATTTTGTATTCTGTAAGGTATCCTCGTGTTTCAATAAAACCAATGATTGGTCAATAAACGGACGGTGGGCGAGTTATCCTGAACCAATGAGTCACTCTGAAGCAGTCGTGTTTAAAATTGTTCATTGTCTCCAAGCATTTGATACAGTGAAAATGATGACAAACCTTTGGTATTGTATGTGATTGGATCTGGATCAAATCCTAGACCAAAATGAAACAGTTAAACTAGTCAGAATAAAAGGGTTTCCTGCTTTTAATCTTACAGAATCTTAATATTTGTGGTTTGACATAAAAAATAATGTAGCATGTGGCCGGCGCTACAATAATAATAATAATAATAATAAATACAAAGATCGTAATATCGGATCGTTATAGTGAGCCAGCCGAAAGTCAATTTTTGTGATTGCGTGAAAGCTTATTTTCTAAATAATTTTGTGTTATTCAGTAAAACTGAGACACGTTTACGAGACAGACATGTTTCGCGGTACAAAGTTTAGTGCAACACCGGCGACCTCCGGAAGTGCTCGTGTTTGTTACGGCGGAGCTCTGAGTGTAGCTGGATTAACTTTTATTACTGTCACAGAAGACTGAGTGTATACCTGATCCCGTAGGGGAATAACGAACGTTTCAGGTGAGTTGGACAGAAAATAAAGCTTTCATTGTTTCTCTACACGGAAGTTTTTCGGGTGAAGTGAGCAACTTACACCAGCTAACGTTAGCTTTTGCTAGGAAACGGTAGCTCGTCTTCACGCTGGGTTTTTTCTCCTCAGACTGAAACTCTTACATGTTGTGGTTTACATGTGTTTAAGAGTAATAGCGTTACCTAACTGCCTAACTATTTCAGATGATGCTGTTTATATTTTTCTTTGAGCTACTATTAACATAGATGAACTGTTACTGTTGTTGACCTGGGCAAGATACAGTTGTCACATGACCATAGCTGCAAAGCATTCAAAATAAACTAAACATACCGGATGTAGCGGTAGTTTGACAGAAATATAATCAACTTACTTACTAGATTTCCTCGCGAGCCTTTCAGCCACCTCTCGTGGCTTTCATCAGCAGCAAGGGTCTGCTCGGTTGTCATGGAGACGACTTATCATGTGCAGTTTTTACACTACTCTTAACCATATTCGTGTTTTTCTTATCGTGATACCCAGAGATGTCCATGTCCCATCTGTATGGGCGGGGAGGGACGGAGGAGGAGGAGGAAGGTGTGGAGGTGGAGAGCTTTGAGGTGACAGACTGGGACCTGGCCAATGAGTTCAACCCAGACCGCCGCAGACACAGGCAGACCAAGGACCAGGCCACCTATGGCATCTGGGCCGACAGGGACTCGGACGAGGATGAGAGGCCCAGCTTTGGAGGCAAGAAGTAAGACATGGGTTTATTTTTGTTGCTGCCCCAAATGCCCCTTGTTGTTTTGAAGTATTTTTTCCCCCTCGCCTTAACCTGCACCCACTCTTACACTAGCCCCAACAAGCCCTTTTGTTTCTAACAGTTGTCAACAAAATGAGTCAATTGTTTATGTTTTTCTTTTAGATCTAAAGACTACAGTGCTCCAGTGAACTTTGTGAGTGCTGGCCTGCGTAAGTCTGCAGCTGAGGAGAAACAGCAGCAACAGCAGAAAGGAGAAGGAGGCTCTGATGACTCCGATGATGATGGTCCTTCGGCACCTCCTCCTCCTCGCGGCATTGCACCCAAAAAACTCCAGATGGTAAAATTTGTTGTGTGAAGGTTCTTTACCCATTGCTGTGTATTCTGTAGAAGTGTTTTGTCAAAATGTTTTTATTTTCTCTTCTCAGGGTAATTTCCGGGGGAACCAGTCCCAGAGGTTTGCAGGCGGCATTCAGTCTGGTAAAGGCATTGGTAACTGGGAGAAGCACACAAAGGGAATTGGACAGAAACTTCTGCAGAAAATGGGCTACCAACCAGGCAAAGGCCTGGGCAAGAATGCTCAAGGTGGGTAGGCCTGAGGAGGCTATGCTATTGAGATGTTTAGTAATACTGAGTAGAGTTGATCTTTTCTGAACTTGCACCCTCTCATTGCTACAGGTATCGTAAACCCCATCGAGGCAAAGGTTCGTAAAGGCAAGGGAGCAGTGGGGGCTTATGGCAATGAGAGAACGCAGCAGAGTCTTCAGGATTTCCCTGTGGTCGACTCAGAGGAAGAGGAGGAAAAGGTACAGTGTCTTTGCCTCTTTTTCCAGCTAAACCAACTGTTAGATTATATAGCATAAGGGATATTGTAGAGTCAGTCAACATTATTTTGACATTATTCTCAATTTCTGTCTGTGTAGGAGTTTCGGAAGGAGCTAGGCCAGTGGCGTAAGGATCCTGCAGGCTCCGTAGGAAAGAAGAAACCCAAGTACTTCTACAGAACTGTAGACGAGCTGAAGGCTAAAGGCAAGCTGGCGGGGCGCAGTACAGCGGCATCCGCTGGAGAGTTGGCGCAGGTCAAGGTACGTGTGAAAAGGCTTGTAATAATACTTTGCGTGTGTTTGTCCCACAAGAATGTTATCAGGGAGTATGACTTTGTTCATCACACACCTTGAATTAAGATCTGTTGTTGTAATAAGCATCAGGAAGTAATTTTACTTTTACACTCAGTACAAGCCTCTGAATGAAATTCGACTGCCGTTTTTGTCTCTGAATCTCATTTTCCCCATATATCTTCCCCTTTCTAGGTAATAGATATGACTGGAAGAGAGCAGAAGGTGTATACCAGTTACAGTCAGATGTCCAACAAGCACAGTGTTCCAGATGAAGGTCCACCCAGCTTGTCCACTCAAGACCAGAAGGGATCTGGCTTTGCTCTCCCTGAACTCGAACATAACCTGCAACTACTGATAGACCTGACAGAACAGGACATTTTACAGGTATGAGGGAACCAAAAATATCTGCCAAATATATAATGAAGGCTCTGGATCAGCCATCTGAGGATTGTTTTATCTCGTTACGGTCTCTACATTTCTTTTCTGTGTACCACTCTGCTACTTCTTCCTGTACCACGTACTGACATGCTTCCTCTTTTGCCATCTTATTACCACCTCCTGTAGTCTGCCAGACGACTGCAACATGAAAAAGATGTAGTTGTGTCTCTGAGCCACGAGTCGCGAGCACTGCAGACTAGACTGGATGCAGAGCAAGATGCCATCCAGAGAATGGAGGCCGTTCTGGGATTGGTTGAGCGTTTTCCTTCCGGGGAGATGGCACCAGGAGAGGGACCCACCCTGCAGGTGCATATACAGTGAACACACTCTAAAGGCTACAGTTATCGGGCTGTTTCCGTTTGTTACTCCTTGCTCTGTTATCACATCTTATATATTATTCTTTTGGTGCCTTCCTTCTCTTTTTCAGGAGTGTGCCCGGATCTTTGAGACTTTACAAACAGACTATTATGAAGAATACAAGACAATGGGATTGGCAGACCTGGCTGTAGCTGTTGTTCAGCCATTACTCAAAGAAAAACTTCGTTCCTGGGACCCTCTGAAGGTATGCTTTGGCAATTATCTTCTTTTGAGGTAACTACATACTTTTATCATTTGCTTTAATCATTAATAATTAAAAATGAAGTGACCACTGTTTTCTAATTATTTCAGGATGGCTCTTACTGTCTGGAAGACATCGGTCAGTGGAGAGCAATCCTTGAATCTAGAGACCTCCACTCCAATGCCCCAGATTCAAACATGGACCCTTACCACAGGTAATTTTAAACACGCAAATGTATGGTAAGCTGTGATCATGTATTTACATGGATAAATTATACTGGCAACAAGGTGTTACAACCTGTGTTTGTGACATGTGTGTCCTGTCTTTGTTGGTCCAGACTGTTGTGGGAAGTGTGGATTCCAGTCATGCGGATCTGTGTGTCAGGCTGGCAGCCTCGTATGGTAGGGCCAATGGTGGACTGTGTGGAAGTGTGGGCTCATATTCTGCCCCTGTGGATCCTAGATCACCTGTTGGAGCAGCTGATCTTACCCCGGCTACAGCGAGAGGCAAGGATTTTGAAAAACTCCCAGGGTTATGATCATTTCACATTATTTACTTGTGGATAATTGCCTTCTACATTGCAAGCTTTTTTTTATTTCTTTTTGTTTCCTGTTTGGTAGGTGGATAACTGGAACCCATTAACTGACACAGTGCCCATCCACTCCTGGATCCACCCGTGGCTGCCTTTGCTCCAATCACGTCTAGAGCCTCTTTACCCACCAATCAGGAGCAAACTATCCAATGCCTTGCAGCGGTGGCATCCCAGTGACACGTCAGCCCGCCTCATCCTGCAGCCGTGGAAAGACGTTTTCACACCAGGTGCATGGGAGGCCTTCATGGTGAAAAACATTATCCCTAAATTAGGTATGTCTTCGTCGGTGCCATAGCAGTGGAGGAAATTGTATTTCCCTGCAGTCTTATCGTTCTGTGTCACTCCTTTCCCCACCGGTTGCTCTTCTTCATGTGATTGCTACTGTTTCCCTCCTCAGCTCTGTGTCTGGAAGAGCTGGTTATCAACCCTCACCAGCAGCAGATGGAGCCATTTAACTGGGTGATGGACTGGGAGGGCATGTTGTCCCCCTCCAGCCTTGTGTCCCTGCTGGATAAAAACTTCTTTACAAAGTGGTTGCAGGTCAGTGACTAAATTTAACTCAGTAAACTGTACACAGAACAGAAAGTAATTAAGATGAACATAGCAGCAATTGATTATTGTATATATTTAATTTATGAAATGTTTTTTTTTTTTTTTTTTGACTTTGTTTTGTCTGTTTGTGTTTTGTTGATTACAGGTCCTGTGTTCATGGTTGAGCAACAGTCCTAACTATGAGGAAATCACTAAATGGTACCTGGGTTGGAAAAGCATGTTTAGTGACGTCTTGCTGACACAGCCGCTCATTAAAGAGAAATTCAATGAAGCTTTGGACATCATGAACCGTGCAGTGTCTTCAGGCATGGGTTAGTATTATACGCAGTCTCTATACAATTATGATTATTCAGCACTTGAGCCCTTTTTTCCTCTGCTGTACGAAAACATACAACAACACTAATTCTTTTTCATATCCACAGGTGGATATATGCAACCTGGTGCAAGGGAGAATATTGCATATCTGACACAGACAGAGAGACGAAAGGACTTCCAGTATGAAGCAATGCAGGAGCGCAGAGATGCCGAGAGTGTGGCTCACAGGGGCATCAGTGCTGGTGTGCCGACTAACTTTAAAGATCTTATCCAGACCAAGGCAGAGGAGAACAACATTGTCTTTATGCCCATAGTGGCCAAAAGGCATGAGGGCAAACAGCTGTACACATTTGGGCGTATTGTCATCTACATAGACAGAGGGGTTGTGTTTGTGCAAGGAGAGAAGACTTGGGTGCCCACATCTTTGCAGAGTCTGATAGATATGGCCAAGTGAGAGTGGACTGACTGACTCATTCCTTGGTCTGCCAAATGTAAAAGAGAATAAATAGAGCAAATGTTTCCTTTTTATGTGACTTTAGAATGCTGATCCCTGTCATTTATGTATTTTGTACATTTTTAAAGTGTCACTTGAGCTGTGAATAAATCATTTTTGAATGTATGTGGTCTGCTTTGTGTCTGTCTTATCAGATGTGAAATGTCAACGTTGAAGTACTGTTCTTATACAGTATAGTTACATATGCATATGTA
The DNA here is from genome assembly GCA_031216445.1 of Lateolabrax maculatus. Taxonomy (NCBI): domain Eukaryota; kingdom Metazoa; phylum Chordata; class Actinopteri; order Acropomatiformes; family Lateolabracidae; genus Lateolabrax; species Lateolabrax maculatus. The sequence continues at coordinate 14,844,142 of CM062217.1, forward strand.
TGTGTATGATAGTTGGTTTTCAGAAGGTTTTATATTCAACACAGGCAAGGCAAAGTTAACTTTCCTGTATAAATACTGCTTACAGGGTAGTATTAGTCTTAGTACTCTTTATATTTATGTACATATACAAAACTGCTTATATTGATGTTTATGAACATGACTTATTTCTACAATACATGATTTTTCTATCTTTGTATTGTTACTTTTATCTTACCCTACCTTTTGGAGTACATTTTGTACCATTGGTAAAATCTAACAATAGAGAAAAGGAGAGGGAATAAAGCAATTTTTTGTGCGTGTGTGTAATGCAGTGTTTTGAATGCCTTGTGCTGCCTGTATTTACATGTTTGTACAGTAGGTGGCAGTGCAGCTGCGGGCTCATCCGGTCTGACGAGTTTGGCACGGCGCGGCTTCCGTCTGTGTCCGGCGCTTCGCGGTGAAACAAAGCGTCCTGTACGTGTGCATTTGGGCACAATTTAATACTTCCAGACGTGTTTTTGCACCACGCGGGTATGTAAATATCTACAGATATCTCACCAGGTACACAACATATCGACGGTTTGGTGTCTGTGATTTTAAACGTGTTTCTATGAGCCGACAAGCTAACGGCTGGTAGCCTCCACAGAGCTACATGCTAACAGCGGCTAACAGCTTCCTGATCGGGGTATTTTGTCTTCACGTTACTGTGAATATCCACGTGTTTTCTTATTGTAGTTTGTTGATATATTCTCTGGTCTTTGTGCAGCCAGCGATGTCGTCGGACGCCCTGAAGAAGCGAAAGTCGAAGGTCCTTCGCAGTGAAGGAGGAACCCCGGAGATGAAGCGAGGTCGCGGAGACGGGGACCAGCAGGTAGGACACCGCCGGGAGGGACCGGCTTAGAGGATCAGAGGGGCGGCAGGGACCCGCAGGGTGTGGGGAGACCCCCAGCAGACGCACTGGGGTCATGGTCCCGAGTCTGCAGCAGAAATCCGCCCGGACAAGTTGTCAAAGGAGCCGAGATATCAAATTCAAAACACAAGCTCCAGTTGGTCTTCATATTAAAGTAGACACTGCGGTGCTGAGCGCTTGAAAACATGTATGAGAGTGTTCAATTTTGCACGGTACATGAAAATATTAACACCAACTTAGTGAATTAAACCGTAAGATGTTTACAACTCAAAGATGAGTTCACAAAATGCCAGAAACATCTAATATATAACGCTGCAGCCAGCAGAACCTTAAATTACAGCCTGAGAAATGATCAGAATTTATTATCTGACAGTCTCAACAAAAACAGGCTATTATAGGACTTATGGATATGGGGTTACGTTATATTTGACAGGTGTTATTGTGTCCACCTCTTGTTTGCTTTGGACCAACATCATAGAAAAGTCTACACATGATTAAATCTGCTTTTGTGGTTGGCATGAAAGTCTTTAGATGGTTAAAATGCAAATCTCTTGTTGCTAAATTAACCATGGGAGCAAACACTAGGTTGGATGTACATCCTCTACTTTTAAAAAAATATATTGTTACCATATAATTAGGTTACTGAAGGTATGAATTATAACTATTGTAGTTTGAGTCAAGTTTTGAAACTTGAAATGTCACTCGCCACTGCTTTGTCTGAATCCCTGCAGGTTGTGTAATTGATTCAACAAGACCAGTGGGCTGAAGTTAAAGCCGGGCGGACAGTGGTGTGATATGCTGAATATATTGATAAAAGGTTTTTGTTTTTCCAGGATGCACGTGTTTATAGTGAAGAGGTGGAGCTGGACGGCAGGGACCCTGAGCAGGACTACCTGCAGTACAAAGAGTCATGTGAGAGTTTGGCCACGCTCATGAGTGAAATCCAGGATCTTAAAGCCAATGGAGCCAAGGAGGGGGTAAGAATCATACTTTTAAGATACATATCCAAACTATTGTCAGTATAGACTGATTTCAGTTTTGTCAGTTTTTGTCAGTGATAATGTAGTCACATTACACATTAGTTAAACTCATCAAGGTAATGGTTTGTCACTGTTGAAACAAGTACATCCCCCTACAGCACAAACTTTATATATACAGATTGTAGTATTGGTAAATCTAATACATCGCAACATTGTATATATGATCCCAGACAAATTCTGTCTCTTCACCAATAATAATGAAGTTTAACTTGTTGTATCTCTTCTCAGTGTGCTGAGGTGGAGCAAAAACGTATGCAGAGCTGCATCCACTTCATGAACCTGAAAAAACTAAATCGTCTGGCTCATATGCGACTTAAACGAGGCAGAGACCAGACACACGAGGTAACTCCATCGCAACTCTTAAATGCTGTCCAATGTTTGTAAGATATTTAAAGAAATACCAGTTTAGTTTAAGTTTACTCTGTTCCATTCATTTGCTGAAAAAGTGCTGCCTCAACTTGTTTTTTGTGCTGATCAGGGAAAGCAAGTTGAACACTGAGCACTTTGTTTCTACTTATAACACCTAACTGCAGTAGCTGCCACTGTCAGCAAAGAAAGCTTACACACCCTGGGGTTTGTTTTCGTGTGGAATGTATTGATCCAGTTTTGGATCCTGATTATTGATCTTTGTACTTATTGAACCCTGGTCTGATTCTTGTTTGCAAACCAGTTTTAACCACCGTTTCTTTCCCTTTCAGGCAAAGCAGAGAGTGGATGTGCTGCACCTTCAGTTGCAGAACCTGCTGTATGAAGTTATGCATCTTCAGAAGGAGATCAGCAAGTGTCTGGAGTTCAAGTTAGTAAAAAACCTCTCGTTCAATAGAGCAGCTTTTTCTTTGAACGTACCTCAGACCAAGCAAAATTCAAATTGTACTGAAGTCATCAATCATTGTATACAAGAAGAACAAAAAAAGCAGGCTTTATTTATATATCGGTTTAATTTTAGAAAGATTATAAAGTGCTTTCTAAAAAACACATTCAGGTCACATGAACCATAAAGATGTCCTCTTTCTTTCTGTCAGACAGATTTATAATCAGTCAGTGAAAAATAATTACTCGCCTCAAAAGATGCTCAAAATGTATAGTTAGATAACAATAAGTTGCTAAATTACTTACATATATATATATAGCACCTTTCATGCAAAAAATGCAGCTCAAAATGCTTTGTTAACACACTTTTCCCTTACCCAGGTCTAAGCATGAGGAAATAGACTTGGTGTCTGAGGAAGAGTTTCACCGGGAGGCTCCACAGGAGATTTCCAGGCCTCAGCTCACAAAAAATGATCCCCACCAACTCACACTGGCACGACTAGACTGGGAGCTTGAACAGAGGAAGAGGTATGCAAACTCGCACAAGACATGGTGCATTAGTAGCATGCTGTGGTCAAAAAACAGTCATGATTTTTGAGGGTCACAGTGCAGTTGTTAAAAGATTTTCCTTGGATACAGGTTGGCAGAGAAATACAAGGAGTCACAGGCCACAAAGGAGAAGATCCAGAAGAGCATCGAGGTGAAGAAGGAACATCTGACAAGCTTGCAGCCAGGACTTAATGCCATCATGCAGGTATAACAACTGTCTGGGGGCCATATTATAAAGATTATGAGCTTTGATAGGACCACACTATGACTTCAGTCTCTGCAACTGGAAGATTGATTTTGCAAAGTGCTTTGAAAATGTATTGCTCATTTATTATTTATAATATTGAATGTTTAATTTATTTGCCTATTTATTTTTAAAGAAAAGTGTTCTGCAGAGTCCAATTAATCATTTATTTTCATTGAGGTGAAGGTTTTAACTGCTGTACCACCAGTGGACATCATGTGTGGATCCTCTGAATGTGACAGTATGCTTCCCCTCTTCTCTCAAAGGCCTCTCTCCCAGTGCAGCAGTACCTGTCCATGCCTTTTGAACAGACTCAGAAACAGACAGAGGTTGCCCGCCACCTGCCTCCACCTCTCTACGTCCTGTTTGTTCAAGCCAATGCCTATAGCCAGGCCTGTGGTAAGTAATCATTAGTGAATATCCTATTTTTAAAGGCCAAATAGAGTTTTTCTTTATGGGATGCAAGCCCTGATGTCAATGATTTATTTGATTCCATTCCAGATAAGAACCTGACTGTTTCAATCAGTGGTGATGTTGATGAGGCCAAGGCCCTGTCCAAACCTCCAGACGATTCCCAGGGTAAAAACTCTACTATACATGGCTGCAATCATTCATACAGCATTTGCTCATAACACACCAGCACTTTGTTGTGCAGTTCATTTTTCTGTTCTAATGTAAGTTGCTTAATATATCAAGATGTTATACTTGAGAGAAATGCACCCCCAACAAAAAATAGCATTAAAGTATGTGTTGCGGTTTCATCTAGATGATGAGAGTGATTCAGATGCGGAGGAGGAGCAAGAGAAAACGGTGAGGCCTGGCTTTACTCCCAACACACGCACACACACACACACACACACACACACACACCAATGCCCTCAGGTCAGTGAGTTCAGCGATTTCTTAGTCTCTGCACCGGACACACAAACTGTCGCTGAAGCCCTAGCTAACACACATTGTGGTCTGGGGGGTTGCGCACGGCAGCTATCGATCGCTTCCTCCATCAGGATGAGTGCCAGCTGGAGGATTCTGGGAAATATTTTCCAAGAATGGCTAGGTGACTGTAACCTGAGCCCACCTCGGGCATGCACCAACCAGTGTTACTTTTTTGTTGTCAGGCAGTCTGTCACGATGTTTCTCTAGATGGGAAGTGAATATGTATTTTCTAAATTACTGATTTTTGGGAGTTTTTTTATTTATTTTTTAAAATTTCGTTACAATCTCTTTCTGGTCTTCTTATAACTGCTCATCTGAAAACCCTCTGCTTTTTTAATCTTGACAACCCTTCCCATGAACCGTTTCCTCCTTCTGTCTGTAATAGTAGAGGGCCAATATGCTAGCGATGCTGAGTGACTATCATGTTTCTCCTGTAAGGAGCTGGAATTTGATGCAAATTGTTTTTCTTATTTATTTGATATGCCACAATGTCAAACATGCACTTTGTTTTGCTTCCTTCTTTTCCTATTTTGTTTCCATTGGTTTTTATTGTCTGTTTGACAGAAGAGGAGAAGGCCAACTACAGGCGGGCAGCTGGATGACAAAAGACGAGAGATGCTGAAAAGGCACCCTCTGTCCCTCTGCTTAGACCTCAAGTGTAAAGGTAAATCAGTCTAAATTATTCACGACTTAAAAGTTTAGTGTCTGCACCAAATAGGTCTTTTTGTTGTGCGCAGGCTGACACTTTCCCTGTCTTTACAGCAGGTTTAAGTATTTAGAAGTCATATGTGTTACTTTCCCTGTAATGTAACCATAGCTATACTGCACATTGTGGTAACTCTATACCTACCAGATAGTATGTGAAAGAAAGTAAGCGTGACCCACTCTGCTATGATGTCATGACACCACTTGACCCTCGTGTTCCCTCTGCTGGCAATAAAAGGAATAGTGACAGCTTATAGTGAGATCTGCATTGCAGGCGTAACTCTACCTAAAGAGGGAGGAGGGAGAGAGAAGTGTGAGAGAGAGAGAGAGAGAGAGAGAGAGAGAGAGAGAGAGAGAGAGAGAGAGAGAGAGAGAGACGCTTGCAGCAGCGTGGGGCTGCAGCACCTACCACACGCTGTAAGCATATTTTCTCATCACCGCTCTTTCTTTAACTTCGGCTTTTATTTCCAGTCCTTCTCCTCTCCCCAGTTATCTTCACTGCTGCCAGCCGCAGCAGTCAGTTTACTGCAGTAAAGGCAAAAAGTGAGCAGTGTAGCTGTCTGTGCGTGACAGAGTGTCACTGAGTTCACAATGACGGCATGGAGCGAAGCATAAAAGATGACCATCAGCATAGTATGTTTCTCCTGGGTGCTGCTATCTTACCATCGTGACCACACCCTGTTATGGCTCTCTAATGCGCTGTAGTGTCAAGTAAACCCTGGGGAGCCTTTACTGGGAGGATTAATGAAGGGGGGGGCAGAGAGAGTATTGAATTAAGCTATTAATGGATTAGTTTATCACCATGTGTTATCCATCATGTCTCCACAGATGGCAGCATCCTCCATCTCTACTTCTACTACCTGATGAATCTGAACATTATGACAGTCAAGACCAAGGTCTCCACCTCCGTAGACCTCAACGCAGCCATCAGCGCAGGGTGTGTGTGGGTGTGAGAGAGTGTGTGTGGGTGTGGACTTAACCATTTGTCTCCCTCACTGAAAGGAAAGTCTAATAAGGTCTTCCTTTGCAGTGACCTGCTGAAATCAGACACTCTACTCAGCTGTCTCTACACCAGCGACCAGGGACGAGAAACACCTAATCCAGCTAATCGCTACCAGTTCGATAAAGTCGGGTGAGGATGTCAAATAATTAAATAAGATTGAAGACCACTGAATTTAACAAAATTGCAACAGAATTAAACTATAATTTCCATATAGGATCGTTTGCTTTGCTGATTATTTGGAAGAGCTGGGCCATCCCTACATGTGGGTTCAGAGTCTCGGAGGACTGCATTTTCCCAATGATACTTCAGAGGTGAGTGTTGAAATCAAGTACTATCCCAGTGGAGCACAGTTTCCGTGTGCAAGAGCCTTATCATGTTGGTATTTCCTCGTTGTTTTTCCAGGGTGTGCGCGTCGGCAGTTCTCTGAGTGCCAGCCAGATGGAGAGCACCATGAAGCTCCTGAGAGGACGACTCCAGTCCCGCTTGGCTTTGCACAAACAGTTTGCCTCTTTAGGTAAATTACATCAGGTACACACATTAAATACTCCCGAAGGAGAGAGAGGACGTTTTGACGGAGATTGTTTGTGCTTGTGTCCTCAGAGCACAGCATCATCCCGGTCTCCAGTGAGTGTCAGCACCTCTTTCCTGCCAAGATCATCTCCCGTTTAGTTCGCTGGACCACCATCACTCACGAGGAGTACATGGTATACAGACATAAACATATATACAGATATTTGAAGTGACCTGTCAAGTATTTATCCAAAAATACACCTCATGCAGCACATTTCTCACTGATAAATCTCTTTTGTGGTAGGATCTGCCATACACACGTCATGTGACTGATGCTGGGCTGGCAAAGGAGAGTGATCTGTACTTTATGAGTGTGGTGGAGAGGGGCACAGGTAAATATTAGCACTCGATTATAGACTTGGCCAATATTGATAACCTGATTTCGCCTCTTCTAAACCACTCGCCTTCATTTTTTTCCCCCCTTCAGCTCATCTCCATGGCGCTGTGGTGCTGAGTCCCCGTTACCCAGAAATCTCTCCTCTTTTCTCCCTGTCTCTCAGCTGGAAGGGAGAGCGCAGTGGACGCACTGATGACAACCTTCGAGTATGAACATTTTTCAATATTGATCACACCGTTCAATAAGTGCTCTGTTGTTGTACAGGCTTTTTTTGTGTCTGGAGCTTTCAGACGCTAACTGATCTGTTCCCTTTTTTTTTTTCTTTCCTTCAGGCCATGGAGAGCGAGGTCAATGTGTTTAAAAGTGAACTACAGGGACCACGTCCAGGACACCAGCTCCTGACCAATCAGATATCACGCCTGTGTGTCTGCCTGGATGTATATTTGGAGACTGAGGAACAAGACGACAGCGTGGAGGGACCACGAGAGTTTCCCAGAGAAAAGATGTGCTTGCGCACTGTCAGGTATACAGTCACAAGAAAAACTGTTTACAAACATTTTGTCAAAGACGCTTTCGTATTTCAATAGATTTACTGTATCTCTGACATCTCACTCTCTTTCTTAGGGGTCCAAATCGTCTGAAGCCGTTCAAGTACAACCATCCTCAGGGCTTCTTCAGTCACCGCTAAATCTGCCCATATGATTCTCCCTATTGTACCTTACAACTCTAACTCTCTCAAGCTTACCTTTGTGACTATTTGACACACAAAGTATCCATTTTTAAAATTCTTGTAACAGTTTGAAAATAAAAACACCGTTATTTTCTTGAATTAGTGTGTTTCTGGTCTATCTAAGGCTCTTTTACATCCCTGCTTTGTTGTGCACTCCAGATGTTTTCGTTTTATCCCTTTGCCTTCCTCTCCCCTCTCGCCTCTCTCTTTGCTGCTCTATTTATAGGGGTCGTCTGCACAACCTGATTATTATTCCATTGTGGTTCAGTGCTACAGCGAGCTGAGTCATTTCCCCCGAGTATTATGTCCATGGAATATGATATTTGGTGTATTGTTAACCTTTAAACTTTCATACATCATCTGGGATGCTGTTATAGAAGGAAATCAGGTTGTTATTTAGGATACTGAAGTGTATTCCATCAAGGAATAATCTCATTTATTAAGCTAGCTGCAGTTTACAGAAGCAGATATATCACTTGTTTTCTTGCACATTGGAGTGTAAATCCAGCGGGACGTTACCTCATCCAGACATTAATGCCTTATGGATTTATGGATGGGGATATTAGTGATCAGAAGATGATCACTACTATTACTACTACTTTTAAATGTGAATCTGAGGAATTTCAATGGTGAGTACTGCAACCAGGGGCTTGTGCTGATACTTGTATCTTCCTCAAGATACAAGAAGTAAAGGCTAGATTTTCTTAGAATCTGTTAAGAGTAAAATGTACTTATTTGAAAAGAAGATATTGTTTGATGATTTTTTTTTTTAAGAAAACTCAAAATTCTCAATAAAGAGCACAAACAAATTGCTCCACAACTGTTAAATTTACAAAGCCTCCTGAGAGCTGTCAGAACTGATGTGATTCCTCGGAAAACACTGGTAAAAAGAAATTAGTTTGGAGTATCCTAATAAAAGTGCAATTCAAATGCATTAACAAGCAACATACACGTCCCCCTGTTGTGTTTTATGAAGTGGTTGCTGATCCCATTAATACAAATCCATCTATCTGATGCAATGAGATTGCATTTTAAGGAATCGCTGAACTCATGCCAGGAGAGAAATCAGCCAAAGTGTGTCCAATGTGAGTAATGTATCCATCAAAAAGATGTTCCTCAATGATTTCGATGTAACTGTTAGCTGCTCTCATTAGTAAATCCTATATAAAAAAAATTAGCTACACCTTTTCTGTGAAGGATTGTAGAAGTAGTTTGAATACTACTGTAAGTCATGACCAAACATGACAAAGGATTTGTATCCTTGTATTTCAAAAGTGAAGGCCTGTTCAGTATTAACCTCAACTTTACACACTCTACCTCTTGTACAACAAATAATTATGAACTGATTGTAATTAGACACAGTACATGTCTGAGGGCTGAGAAGATTGTGAAATCACTGCTTCAGTGTGTGGACTTTCGCCTTTCGCAGTGAGGCAGAGCCGTGAAATTGAGCCTGTTCCGTGCAAGCAAGCAGAAGTGCTCCTGATTTATACATGAGCACGGTCTCCGGGACGTGAGGAAGGGTGCGGTGGCTGCTGTGGGTGGGTACAGCTCCCCCTCTCCTTAGCCGCAATGCAGTGCAGTTACTCGCAGCCTTTACCTTTCGGCCTCACACCTTGTATTATTACCCCTGATGCTTCTCCTTCATGAATCTCCACTTGAGGTCAATGTGCTATAGATTTATTTGCCGTGTAAACAGATTAAGAAAAAAACCCCAGACGCCTCTTTTGTGTTTGATTTTTTTTTCATCCTTTATTTATCTGTTTCATATTGCATATTCTCAGCAGTTTATACATAGCACAGTCATCATTGTCCTAGTACTGCACACCAAGAAGAGTGAGACACTACGGTTCACCTGTCCGGAGAAGCTGCATTAAGGTGCACAACAGGCAAAATTCAAGTCTTGCTTCTTACTGATGTATCTGTAAATATAATATACATTTGTATCTGCTTAAATATACATTTTTATATTCAATATCTGTCACAATCTTTAGCTTGATAGTGTTTTGACATCTCTACCCTTGAAGGCTTGTGTAGGTACAGCAGGCCACTGTGGCCCCCTTCAGCAGGATTCAGTTTAAATGCACTTGTTATTGATTAAGGGCAGTTGTCACATTCAGATAAAGAGTTAAGAGCATTCTGCATTCACTACAGTCATACATCAGAAGCATCGGGGGGGTGTAATGGCCATACTTGGGGAGCAGGGGATTATTTGCTACAGAAATCACTATTGCTTACATACCATTACCTGCTTTGCTTTGGACATTAAAGTGCCTGCCTGCACAGCGGGGTACATTTCTCCTGCTCTTTACTCCCTCAGAGTTCTTTGGGATCTCTACCTCCTCCTCTCCTCGTGCCCTGAAACACAGCTTATCAGTCTTACTTCTTGGCCTTCTCCTCCTTGCTCTCCTTTGACTCAGTGCCAGAAGATTTCTCAGCTTGTTCCGCCTTGCCCCCTTCCTTCACCTCCTTACTCTCTTCTTTACTAGCCTCCTTTTTCGCCACTGGCTTCTTCTCCTCTTTCTTACTCTCGGTTTTCTCGGGCTCGGCTTTAGGCGCGGGCTTCTCCTCTGGCTTCTTCTCCTCTGGCTTCTTCTCCTCTGGCTTCTTCTTCTCCTCCTTCTTGCCCTCTGTCTTCTCAGGCTCTGCTTTAGGGGCAGGCTTTGCCTCAGGCTCGGCCTTTTCTGATTTAGGAGCAGAGGGTTTCTCCTCCTTGGCGGGGGGAGCACTCTCTTTAGGCTCAGACTTGGGGGCAGGTTTGTCCGCTGCAGGCTTGCTGGGAGCAGCAGGTTTGTCGTCCGTCTTGGGCGCTTCGTCCGCTTTGCTCTCTTTCTTTGCGTCGGGTTTGTCGGCCTTCTCTGCCTTCTCCGTCTCTTTCTCCTTGGGCTCGGGCTTCTTCTCCTCCTTCACAGGTTCCTCTTTCTCCTTCTTTTCCTCCTTGACAGGCTGGGGCTTCTCCTCTTTTTTCTCCTCTTTAGGGGTGTCTTTGGCAGGGGCAGGCTTGGCTTCCTCTTTTTCTGGGGACTCTGCTTCGGGGGTCTTGGGAGGGGATTTGGGTTCAGGGGATTTGCTGGGTGGGGATTTGGACACAGGGGACTTTGCTGCAGGTGACTTTGACTCGTCTCCTGCAGGGGATTTGACGGTCGGTGACTTAGCAGGTGATTTGGGCATCGGGGATTTGGCTGCTGGTGATTTAGATTCTGGTGATTTTTGTGGAGATTTAGATTCTGGAGATTTCGCAGCAGGAGATTTAGGCTGGGGGGATTTTGAAGGAGGGGATGCAGCCTTTTCTGGAGATTTGGACTTCTCTTCTTCCTCACCTGCCTCCTCTTCCTCTCCTTTCTCCTCTTCCTCCTCGCCCTTCTCCTCCTCTCCCTTTTCTTCCTCCTGTTCTTCCCCCTCTGCTTCCTCCTCCTTTTCTTCTCCTTCCTCACCTTCTCCCTCCTCTTCTTTGGTTTCTTCTCCTTCCTCCTCTTCCTCTCCTGCCTCCTCTTCTTTCTTTTCCTTCTCTTCCTCCTCTTCTGCCTCCTCTGTCACCTCTGTCACCTGGGTCTCATCTGTCTGTTCCTCCACGATGACTGTGTCTGAGATCTCTTCTCCTTTCACTTTGAAGTGGGCAGAGAATCTGCTTTCCAGGTAAGAGTACGGACTTCCTCCTGACACAAAGCGATTCTCCTCTCCCTCCAGTAACTTCCTGTTTAAAAGACAAAGACACGCTGTCAGTGTAAAGATCAATACATTTTGACATTAAGAAGCCAAAGTATCAATTTAATTATGTGCGGTTTTAAACGCTGGCCCGACCTATAAGCTGCAATCTCAATATCCAAAGCCATCTTCACATTCAGCAGGTCCTGATAGTCTTTCAGCTGGCTGGCCATCTCCCATTTGGTGGATTTCAGCTCATTATCCAGCTGATTGATGGTCTCCTGCAGAATGAAAACACGCGGGCTTACATTTTAGAGACCATGCTGACGGTATGAGAAAATATGTGCAATGAATGTGCATGTTTGGTTTTCCCCCGTGTGAGTGAGTGAGAAGTTTGCGTTGATTTTCCCTACCTGTAGTGAGTTGAGGTCATCGTGGTGTCTATCTTCACTCTCCATACGCTGCCTCTCCAGTGACTCCTTGGTTCCCCGAAGAGTCTCCAGCTCAATAGTGCGGGTCTGGAGCTGGCGGCGGTACTCTGCGATCTCCTCCTGGCTCCCACGAATTGCATCCTGGTTAGACCTAGCAGCGTCAGACAGACGCTCCATACGCACTGCGGAGACGGCATACAAAAGAAATACGATTCAGAAATGCCATTTGCTGTGTCACACCATTGACTGGCCTACGTCCCAAAACTGTTTTACGGGCTTCTGCTTATACTGAAGAAATTCAGCTTTCTGATTCAGTCCACGGGCGTTGCTGTTTTATGTTGGTCTTGAGACATTTGACCTGTCCTCAAAGAGCAGACAGTCACCACTGGGGCCCCGAGTAACCTTGACAGTGTCCGTCTGTCAGTCAGTAGTCTGACTCAGCTCCCTCCCTTTTACAAGCCTGAATGAGCCACGCTGCTGCAGTCAGCTGGACACCACACAGGGAAGGTCATTCTGCTTGCACCTTCGATTGGTTCTATCAAGTCAGCATGCAGCTATACAGCAAGGGTCAATCTAAAGATCGTTAAGTTCTGTGACATGCAGTTGAACTGCTTTTCAGATTAAAACCCTCCCTGGCCTTTAAAGCTGTCGACTGAGTATTTGTGTAGTACCACAAAGGTCAGCAGTGCGGCGCGCAGCCGATCCTGCATCATCTGGCGGCATAATCGTGATCAGGATTCTCACAGGGCTTGTAAGAAGACGTCTCAGTTACCGCCTCGCTTCAGTAAGACCATCTATCACATTTAAGTGTACAGCTTGCGTCCCTGTCCTCGGCTGACTCCGGTCAGAACATCAGAGAGGATGACTGTTAAAGCAGGAGTGATGAAGCATTATCTGTCTGCTCTGCCTCCAAGCCGTGACCTTGAAGTTTCAGGGTAGAAAAGGCACTCACAGCACACATGGGGCGCAAAAGCCAGAACATACCCACTGTTACCCACAGCCAGAGTGCAAATGAATCACAGTCTCCTCTCAGTGTGCCCTCTCACTCCTGCAGGGCTGGCTTTAAGTAAAAATGATCATTCTGCCGCAGCATCTTAACTGGAAGTCACATTATACACATTTTGATCTTTCTGCAAGTTGTGTTCAGCTTATCCTCAGTTTCTTTTTGTTAAAAGTTCGCAATCTGGCAGGTTACCTAATGCATGTTTAACAGTGTTATAGTAGTGTTTGACGGTGTGATGTGAAAAAAAAAAGCGAGTGATCCCTGCAGCCCCGATACGTGGAGACACTGCACGCCGCCTTGCGCATTCCCCTTAACCCACCCCACGCAGCACAGCGGGGCTACAGTTAGGCTGCAGCCTCGTTTCGACAGATCAGCACCACGGACAGAGAACGAGCGAACTTCCTCCCCCCCGGAACTTTCCCCCTGTTCGACCCGGACTCACCCTTGAACCACTCCTCGGCGTGCGTGGAGGTCTTGGACGCGTGGCTGTCCAGCTGCGCGCGGATCTCCCGCAGGGCGCCGGTGACGTCCGCCTTCAGCGTGTCGCGCAGGTCGTAGCTCACCTGCGCGCCCTGGATCTGGGCGAGCAGCTCGGCCACCTCCTCGTCGTGGTTCTTCCTCAGGAAGGCGTCCTCCTCCTCCAGGGCGCGCAGCTTCTTGTCCAGCTCCTGGCGCGCCAGCCGGCACTCCTCCACGTACTTCTTCATGGCGCGGGCGGCCGCCTCCAGCTCCTCGCGGTTGCGCGCCTCGTCCTCCGCCCGGGCGCGCAGGTGCTGGATGTCCTCCTCCAGGTGCTCGTGCTCCAGGGCGGCGCGGGCCTTCTCGCCGGTCAGCTGCTGCAGGAGGCCCCTGAGGTCGCCCAGCTCCCGCTCGTAGTGCTCCCCGACGGAGGCGCGGCCGGCCTGGCTCTGGCGCAGCGCCGCCGCCTCCGCCTCCAGGTTGCGGTTGTGCATCTCCAGGTTGCGCACCTTGTCGATGTAGCCGGCGAAGCGGTCGTTGAGCGTCTGCAGGATCTCCTTCTCGCTCCGCCGCGTCACGTCGCCGTTGAAGGTGTCCAGGCTGTCCACGGAGGACGGCTGGCTGTAGGCGAGGCGGCGGCGCTGCGAGTGGAAGCCGCTGGAGGACGCGGAGGCCGGCCGGGCCTTGCGGTAGGCGGTGGGGCCGAAGAGGTGGTGCTCTACCGAGAAACTCATGGTGGCGGCTGCCGGCGGACGAGTGACTGCAGCAGGAGGGGCAGCGCCCGCTTTATATGGGAGGGAGGGAAAACTCACGAGTCAGCAGCAGGACACGCGTTTTTTTTTTTTTTTTTTTAAAGAGATATCTTGTTTTCAGGAAGAAAAAAAAAAACTACTGCCTGCGCAAGAATATATTCACTCGAGCCGGTGTGCCACCTCGCTGATGATTTGTGTTTTTTTTTCCTGAAGGTGTTAATGAGGTGTATTTTAACGAAGCAGAGAACTTGCAAAAGGTTTTTCAAGCATCCCTTTTCACTTTCTTAAGGCGTTTTGTGCATAAAAGCTCTTATATTTATATATATATGAATATAAGTGTTTTATGCATATATATATATATAAATATGAGAGCTTTTATGCATATATATATAGTAGAAATAGATTGTGTTATGAGTCATTTCAGGCGTATTTGCAACTGTCAGTTGATGTGGATTTTCATAACCAGCCCTGATAAATTGACAATTTTGCAACGTTTTAATAATGTGAAGATAAATGTATATTTGGGGTATAATACGGCTGAAGCCTCTGTGAACTGATTGTGTGGGTGTGCAGTGTGTTCTTGCTGATCCTCTCTGTAGCTTCACTGCTGCAGTGTGAGTTTGCAGATCCATGCCAACCCTCCTGGGACTCAACTCAACTGCTGGGCCATTGACAGACTCTCTCTCTCTCTCTCTTTTACTACACACACACAAAAAAAAGGTTTGTTTCTTCCCTTGTTCTTCAAAGGTAACTTTTCATCTCTTATTTTCTGATTCTTTGTGTTGCTGAGGAGTAAATATAGTTGCACGACGTGACAGCACTGACATGAAAACCAAAAGCAGCAGCAGCATAAAAGAGGCAACTTCATTAGTGCAGGCACATCAGGATGAACACCGAGATGAGACAGCATTCATGCAAAAATCACACTGAGCCATCTCTGCTCTAAAGGGATGTCTGCTCTAAGAAGAGGAACCGTTCTGGAGAGCACGTACAGCACCTATTGATTACTCAAACTGAGGGTGAGTGAGTTCGACTCGGCATACCTTAAAGGAGAAGGGAGAATACGCCTTTCCTTTGAGATGTATGTTGAAGAATAGACAGGTCAGCACACAGTCGTTTCCCTGTATCAGCCATTCTTCGTCCCTGTGAACATGTGTGTTGTCAGCCCAATGACGCCCAGGGGACTGTGTGACTCTGAGCCATCACCCTCTCCTCCAGCACACATGTCATGCCTGGTTAAGGTCCTTTAATTGTGCTTTTGAAGGTGAAACAAATTACAGTTTTGACTTCTGTTTAAACAAATGTGCTTAAATCTGTGTTGGAATGTGTTGCCGCTGTTTGCTGCACGCAGGACAGAAATAACATGTGTCACATCCCCTCCCTCCACCAGCTTCATGTTTTATAAATGAGGATGATGGAGCAGAGTGTGCAGAATTCAGTTGTGATGTTACGAGGATCTCATGGTCCTCAATACCTTGTTGTGAACCAACAGCACACAGCTGAAGTCCACGGACATACCTGCTGGAGAAATGCAACGAAAATTGCAACATTTAGGGTTTATCACCAGAACAAGCAACTACATGATATCTTGCAGGCCTAAGACCTCCAAATGATGAATGGTCCCCTCCCACAAACAGCAGGAATACTGTGGAAGAAATAAACTGTTGAACAACAGAACAGGCAGATTTGTAGGCTGTTGGTGGTTTTTTAAAGGAAACCTAATCTGCACTTTAATGCTGCCATGGGTGGATTTGTCGCAGTAACCATTTTATGCAAACCTTTTGATGAAAGTTTGAAGTCTTGCCATGTGAATGTCATTGAGTGAGGGACAGCAGAAAAGGAGGTGGGAGGCTCTTGCCATGTAATGACCTTGTCCTTGAAAGGACGGGTACAGAGAGAGAGATGGAAAATAGCAGGATCGATGCAGAGGAAAATGTCAGAAAATAGTGAAATCCATCTTAGAGGGGAAAAAAAAAGACATGTTGAATTTGGATGACAGACATCCCTCTGCGTACACCTGTGTGTGTATGCTCATGCTTGTGCGGCTGCAAGTGTGCAGGCGTAAATTATGGAGCAGTGGATGTCAGGAGCTTCCCTTGCTCTTGCATGGTGGTATATTTAGAGCTTTCTGTGATTTGAGACAAGGAAAGAAAAAGAGGAGCCGGGAGGTGGTGATGAAGGCAGACAATGGAGGTCGCAGACAGCAGGGAACAGGATGGTGCACTGATGGAGGGATGACAGAAACACACAGAAAGAGGGATGTGAGGAGGGGAGAGGAGAGGAACTGGGTGAGAAAAGAGGGAGTCACCTTGGGAGGGACAACTAGAAAAATGGCTGTCCTGGCGGTCTCAAGGATGACTCAGCTGTAATACAATTAAGGCCTTGGGTTGTGTTTACTTGCTTTAGACGTGTGTGTGCATGTGATTGTGGTTGCATGCCACTGATGCCGATGCAGGTGTTTTGAGCAGTGGACAACATCAGGGTGCAAAGTGAAAACATTAAGGCTGTGCAATTTCGAGCGGGTCGGTATGTTTATTCGGAAGTGTTGTAAAGCTAATGGCCGAAAACAAACATCGGGAGCACGCCACAGCTTGATGGCTGTGAAAAAACCCAAAAGATTGAAGTTTCCAGAACAGACCTGAACTTGGCTTTGTCACAGCACCACCTGCCGGACAGCGGGCAGACTGCAGGTGTCGTTTCACGGTTTGTCCACTGGGGGCACTGTGGGGGGGAACACACACTAATGTTCACTTCCGGTGTTTGCTCCCTTAACGAGGGAAAGTTCAAACAAAACACTGCCAACTTTCTCCCAGAGCAGCGATGTAATGTCGAATGAAATGAACCAACCACTTTCTTTACTAGACAGATGGATCCGGGAAAACAACGAGTTGGTGAACAAATGGAAGGTATGTAGTATGTCAGCATGTTCACATAATGAAGCACTATAACATTAAGTGAGCGTTACATAAATCTGTCTATGATTGATAACAGATTAAGACACCTCACAGATATCTTATAACACTGGTCTGTTTAATGTGTTTGAGTTTTTTACTGGACAGCAAAGAATGTTTTATTATTACCAAAGGTGCAAGAAGCATTCATATCTTTTAATGTAACTTTAACGTAAGTACTTTATTTATTACGTAAATATGGCAACGTTTTACTTCACTTTAACACGAAGAAGTATTGACACGAAAATGCACTTCATATATCAAAAGTAAAAGTAGTCACTGGCTCCGCCTCATAATTATATTATTATACTATTATTACAGATGCATCAACACGTAAGCAGCATTTTAATGTAGCTGGTCATGGTGGAGCTGATTTTGACTAATTAATATACTGTTGGGTAGTGTAATTATTATGCATCAAAATTAAAAAATTGATCATGTTCCTATGTAAAATGTTTTTGAAGAGGTAACTTATAACTATGTGTAATAAATGTTAAAAGTCAAATAAATCTAAATCTAAATAATACGTAAATACAGAACTTAAGTAAATACTTGATTTTTATCCAGTACTTGATTTTTATCCAGTTTGCTTTCACTTTATTGTTTCAGCAGCAAGAAGGAGGAGGAGAGGCCTTGAGCCGAGACCAGAACCAGACCCATCTGAGATGGTGTTCCTCTGAATTTCACAAACTTCTGAGGAAAATCCAAGGTGCTCCATCTCCTTCAAAATTCAAAAGCCTAATGTGTTAAGGTGGAGAGTTCAGCTCTAATATTTATGTATCTTCTACTTTCCTTCTTTTTTTTCCCCATGTCCATCTCCTCCAGGTATTCCTCCTCTAGCAGATCACACACAGTTGGAGCTGACGGTGGTGTACAATGCCTCTGTGTGCTCTACTGCCCAGTCTCAGTTAACAGAAGCTGAGCTGCTCCTCACACAAGCTACAGAGAGAGGTAGGCCTACGCTGAAAACCCTAGATGGAAATGACACTAATACCATACATCCACTTCTATGTTAGTTCGAAGGATTGCTCATCTCTGACCTTTCCGGCCTGCCTCTTGTTCCCTACAGTTCTACAGATGAGTGGAGATTACCATGTTGCTTCAGACCCTCTTGTGTTTTGGAGAACAGTTCTCAAATCAGTGGGGAACACAGCTTTGAATTCCTATTTACTGTACCTTCTCTGTGTGCAGTGGGCAATATGGCTGGCCACCTGCCAGCTGAAAACTATACAGGGATTCCAGGTAAGAGCCTGCTTGTAGGCTGTGTTCACATCTCTCTTGTTTGGTGGGGTTTGAAGGAGCTCTGTTAAAACTCTCCATTCAGTCCAGTCTGATGTGGACCAAACTACTGCAGTCCTCCCAAAACAATGAGTCTTGGTTAGCTTCCAAGTGAACTTTACCATGGTTGTTTACTATACTATGAATGCAGTGAAATCATTTTAATTTGAAAAAAAAAGAGTGCATCCCCCTGAGTCAATACCTGGTAGAACCACAAGTCTTTTTGGGTAGCTCTAAACAAGGTTGGCACACCTGGATTTGGAGATCTTTCCCTACGCCACTTTGCAGAACTGTTTGAGCTGGGAGACGTTTGTTGGTTTTTGATGATGGATAGCAACATTTAAGTCATTCCACAGATGCTCTATGGGATTTATGTCAGGGCTTTGACTGGCCACTCGAAGACATACACCTTGTTTGTTGCAAGCCACTCCATGGTAGCGTTTCCCTTTTTCTTTGAGTCATTGTCCTGTTGGAATACGAATTTCGTGGAGTCCCTGTATTTGGCTCCATCCATCTTTCCTTCAGTGTTGACCAGTTCCCCAGTGTCTTTAGATGAGAAACATCCCCACAGCATTATGCTATGCAACATTAGGCCACCAGCATGCTTCACCTACGGGATGGTATTGTTTTGGTGATGGGGGGTGTTGTTTTTTTACCAAATATAGCATTTGGCTTGTATGCCAAGAAGTTCAATTTTGGTTCCATCAAAACCACAAAACTTTATTCCAGTTTGTTGCAGGATCCTCAAGGTGTCTCTTTGCAAACTTCAAACAGGCTGCCAGATGGACCTTATTCAGAAATTGCTTTTTTCTGGCTACCCTCCCATACAAGCCAGATGTGTGCAATATCTTTGATATTGTTGTATGATGCACATGTTGCCTCTGTTGGCCATAAAACCCCCTTTCAAGGTTGCTATTGGATTCCACATAGCCTCTCTCACCAAATTTGTGCTCCTTCAGTCATCTAGTTTATATGGATGCCCTGATTTAGGTAGACTGTGGCCCATACACTTTCCACTTTTTAATGATCTTTAAAGTCTTGGAATTAATTTTCTATTCACTGCATATCTATAAATTCATGTTGGTGTTCAGGCCATGTTGTCTCCTTTCTTTTTGTCTCATGGCCCTTCTTTGTTATTTATGAGATAAATACCAACTGCTTGGATTTATACTCCAAGCCCAAAGAGAAATTAAATATTTGGTGTTGTTTTTTGTTTGAAGAAAACATGAAGAAATGCCAACTTTCTTAAGAACAATTCAATTGCAATTTTTTCCAATATATCTTTTCCTTTCTCTGCAAGCAAAATGTTAAATGTATATTTTCTGGCATGTCACAATGTCCAATCCCCAACTGTGTGGGACGATACAGGCTTGGTCTTGTATTTGTTGTTGTTATTGTGGATATCACAGTATAAAAAAATTAAACTATACTGAAAAACTAAACTGTATTTTCTCCTGTGATGCAGGATGAGCTGTTCTCTCTGTGGGAGACACTATCTACTGGAGTTTGGGATGACAGGAGGAGCGAGACAAGAGGAAAGTCCTCTGACATCCCACTACTGGTGATGGACCCTGGAAGGCTTATTGAATCATTACAGATCTGTACCGTAATTACCCAAGGTCAGCTACATTCATGTTTTTTGTTAATGCATATTAAAGGACCAGAATAAAATATTGGGTGAAGCTCAAGCATAGAGTTAATGTCTAGATTTTTTTTGGCTCTGCGCCCTCTAAATACATGTTTCACCTTGATATAATTTATTCACTTTTCTGCCCTTGCACCGTATAAGTACAGACACACTCTGTAGTAGTACAGGAAAAATATCTGAATCCAGACTGGTGTGTTGTGGTATGCATTTGAATGCTGATTTTCATAATCGACTTTAAGATAGAAGTGAGTATATTGTTGGTGCATGCTTTCAGAGCCAGTATTGGTTAGAAGTTTACAGGTTACTTAAATGTGAATTTAGAAATATTTATTTAAACTGAACACAAAGATATATGACAGGGTTTTGTAAATACACTTGTGTTTGTAGTATTGACGAATTAATCCTATGTTCTACTGTGCTCTGTATGTTTCATTAAGGTGCTGAAAGGTTGAGTAAGGGTCAGAGTTCAGAAGCTCTGTCTGGTCTGCAGACAGCTTTGTCCCTGCCTGCGCCCAGAACTCTGGTAGCATACACACACCTCCTCTCAGGCTCTTGCCTCGCCCATATGGTATACACACAGTGAGAGGCTGCACATACAAACAGAAAATTAGCATGTACCAGTCATGCATAACAGATTCGAGCATTTGCATGCAGTGAGAGTGTATGTGTCTCCCATTTGTCTCCAGAGCCGCCCTCAGATGGCATTGCAGTGTTACAGGAAGGCACTGGAGACAGACTCCCGGTGTGTATGTGTTCTGTATCAGAGCATGCTCATCTACAGACAGCTGGGCAACACACAGGCTGAGATACAAGCTCTTCGTTTGCTGCACTCAGTGAGTAACACAAATAAACAGCACATACAGGGGAGGTAAAAGAGGATGCCAGATGCCTTTTAAAATGTGTCTAAATGTCTATTTTGTAGATGTAGATAATTTATTTTTATTCTTAAAAAATATTGTCTGCCTTTATTGTAGTAGAATAGCCCTTAGCAGGCGAGCCAAAGGGTTTATTTGGGACACTGACACACATTCATGTAAGTGTAGGCCCGTGTACTGAAACATGAAACCTCACTTGTCCCACAGACTTTGATGTTGCCCTCTGCCACACAGCCTGCTCTGGCTGGTACTCATCTCCTCTCCCCATCCTTACTGCTCCGTAGCGAAACACTGAACAGCCTGCTCTCAGTTCCCTCTGCCCTCTCTGTCCTTCACAGTCTGGCCCTGAAGTGTGTGTTCCACGGGAGGTGAGAAAACCAGCATGGAGCTCAGGGTTACTGTTGATTTCTTTTACTTGCACCTAACCACTGCTAAAAAACAGAAAAACATAGATAAATGACAATGGTACACACGTAATGCACACTGTAGTTGTTAAATGTGTTGTTGGTTCTTCAGGGTGTCAGAGGGTGTGGAATATTATTTGGACCTGCTGGCTGCTCTTCACTCAGAAGATCAACATGGAGTGAGACTGAAAACACTGACAGACACACAAAAAAATGTAACAGTGAGCTTTGGATATATTTGATATTGACATCTATTTGCTGTATGTCCGTGTTGAAATGTCAGGTGCATGCTGAGGTCCCTCCCCTGCCCAGGTTGCCTGAGCTTTACCTGGAGGCTGGCGCTGCCTTGCTCATGGCCCGACGGCCCGCTGATTGCATGGCATTGTGCGATGAAGTCAGCAGCACCACGCTGGAGCTGCTGCCAGAGAAGCTGGTGTTGGAAGAGCCAGAGGAGAAGTGTGAGGCTGAGACCAGGGCTCTGTGTGCAGAGGGAGAAGATAGGGTGAGGGTGCTGCTGTGGGCCGGGGCTGCCTACCTGCTCCAGGGTCACTGCCACACTCATCTGAAAGACTGGAAACAAGCTGTGACTCACTACACAAGGTCTTAAAAATTTGCAGCTTTATTTGTGTCATCGTTTTTTGTGATTACAAACAAACACATAATATTGTACTCTGCATCATAGGTGTATCAACCTGCTGGTGAAAGTACGCTTTAAAAAGAGAGGCAAGTACTTTTCTGAGTCTTCTGATGCTTTGGAGAGAAATTGCTATTTTTTTTTTTTTTTTTTTACACACCCTACAGCTACTGTTACATTGTGCATTTTATTCTGTTGATTGTTCAATTACAGGTTTCCAACCACAGATCCCCAGTGCAGATATGATTGGCAAGCAGGGAACAAATCTGTGTATCCTCCAGAGGCTGAAGGGGCTTTCCCTAGCTGGTAGGGGCATCAGCTTTTCCCAGACAGACCAGCTGAGAGAGGCCCTGAGAGACCTCCAGCTCAGCCTGCAGGCATTCCCAGGTATACAAACCACAACTGTGACTTAATGATATACAGCAGAGTTTGAATATATTTTTGACACAGGATTATTTCCAGTGCACTATCACTGCAGCAACTTGGTCATACAGAAGCATGGTATGGTCTGTCGTATGCACTTTTAGCATATAGTTTGGCATTATGAACGACGATTTGAACAGTGTTGAATCTGTACTTGGTTCGTGTGGTCTTTTATTCGAATATGTCATGTGTTGTCTCAGAGTGTGTGGGTGCAGGGCTGTGGTGTGGTGAAGTGTTGTGGAGGCTTGGCAGGAGACGGGAAGCAGCAAGTTGTTGGGAAAAGACCTGGAGCGTCGCCACACAATCCTCAGTAGAGTAAGACACTACTCACTCTCTTGACAGTCTGTCAGTATGTGCACCATTCATCCCTGTTCACACAAAAATGCATCTTGGGTGACCTGGTTACATGTGTACAGCTCTAAGCACCTGCGTGCATATGCCCAAAACGCACTCTGGGGTAGTGGGATTTAAAGTGTACAAGCCATTCTCAGAGGTGGTCAGGTGCCCATGTGACCATGCACTGTGTAGAGTGGGATTACACAGATGCATCCCCTAACCACACTTAAGCATTTTGTATTCATCTGTGGCCCAACAAGAAATGCATAATTTTAAATGGTTCACCACATACCACAACTGTAGGTTCACTTATAAAATAGTAACAGTATTTATTAATAATCTGTGGCGATGCATTAAGGAGGGATTACGATCATTTTCTATAGCTGTTCGGTCAAGATGGCCACGTGAAAATGTGCATTTTTTTCTTTTCAGCAAAGGACAGAATTTCACACAGACAAATCTCAAATGTAAACAGGGATCCTTAAATTTGATCACAAGTAGTTACTCAAAATGGATTTGAGATGTATTCTGATTCCACATGTAAACGGCAGTCTGTCTTAGTTCAATCGAGACAAAATCTGAATGTGCTGATTTAAGATACTAGGTATGAACAGGATATTTTTCATGTCTATCAGTGACTTGTTACGCTGAGCACATTTACTATGCTGTGATGTTACTCTCCTTTTCACTGTCATATGCCTTCTTATCTGTGTTGCAGGAGTCTTTCTCTGTACCTACAGGAACCCCAATCTGGCCCTTTGTTGGACTCCACGGAGCTGCGCCACAGAATACAGGAACTTGGTTCTACCTTGTCAGCCTAGGGAGGGACAAAAGAAGAAAACCCTATCACTTACTGAACCGGATCAACTTTCTCTGGCCTGTGAACTGAAACCCATACCCACAACAAACATATATCTACTGGGGCAGTAAAATAAAGCATCTTGAAAGGGCTTAGTGTTGGAGACTTAACACAGTGTGGGTGGTAAAATCTGGCTGGTGGTTTATGCATGAAATGATAAAAGATTACTAGACATACTGTGAGGTTGCTTGTCCTTGAGAGTCTGAACTGGATGGTAGAAAATAAAATGTGTATTTTGGCCAGGCAAGAGTAATCAATACCATTACTTTAATAATTGATTATGCTTGTCAAGATAAACCCCAATACATACTACTTCAGAAAATACACAACATAAACCATGTTGCTACTCTAAAATGCTTATTTATTCCGATGTATGTATGGATTGCTCCTAAAAATAAAATGCACTAATTAAATTGCACTGATTTTCTTACATATGCTGTTATCATCAAGAGTAAAGGACCAATTTCATGTTTTTAACGTGTCTTCAATATCAACGCGGTACACGTTCATTGGTTGACAAGAAGTTTGGTGTTTGGGCTTAAACGACCAATGAGAGCAAAGTTGATGAAAACAGGAACGTCCCACTGGCTCCTAACTGGCTGCATTTCCACAATATTCGCGCTGACGTCAGACTCCAGAGTCTCTCATTGGTCACCGAGTTTGATGGACAGCCGTCAGCCAATCAGAAAGCCGGACGCATCCAGCTCATGGTATAACTGTAAAGAGGAGCACGGAAACGGCTGCTCTTTCGTGCGAAATCACAGAGATCGTCGAGTAACGAGAACCCGTTAAGCCTCTTAAAACATTTAGCTAGAATTTCTTTATTTAATAACAGCAATCCAGCTGGATGACCATGGCTTCGGGAGGGGAGTAAGTAGAAATATCTTTCAGTCCTCTTAAAATGCGGTTTTCCGAGCAATGGCCACGAGCAAATGCCCTTTAAATGTGTAACGTCAGCTCGGGAAACGTTAGTTTATGAAAGTTAGCTCCGTGGCTAACCCGTTACTGAGGAGAGCTAATGGGGTCAGTTACTTCTGCCTCCGCACTTTGTGTACGCTGGTGTGGATCCACTGACATTTGGCTCCTATCCCCCGCTAAATTGCCGGCAGCGGCCACACTGTTGTCACCCGCACGGTCGTCGGTGGCCGGCGGCCGCCGGTGTCGGGTCGGCCAGGTGTGTGACAGCGGCTCCACAAAGCGCAGTCATCGCTGTCGTGTTTGAATGCTAGCGTTAGCTTAGCAACGGTGTCAAGGCCGAAGCCGTCGCAGCGACCCGTCGGCCTCTCCGCCGACCGGCCGCCAGTCTTTTAGGAACCGGCTTCGGCCTGAAAACATGGAACAAATACGAATGTAATGAGCAGATGGCGGCGGGGTTAGGCAGCAGGCCGACGCTAACGTCCGCCGGTGATCCGGGCGGCGGACTTCACGTCGAGCCGTCCGCAGCTAGCAGGCTAACGCGGCTATTCAGTCTCAGTGGTCGACCACCAAACAGCCGTGAAATAACAAGTTTCCTCGTCTCGCTGCCACGCAGATCGTGCTCACTGTGGCAGCCCGTGTGTCTGAAGTCGCGGCCGAGTTGTACCGCAGTCTCTCCGTGGAGGATCCCGGCTAGCTGGCTGACAAAGTTTTTTTTTTTTCTGATTCTTTTGCTGTGTCATCTGGGGCTAGCGTTAGCATGCTAACAACATGAAAGAGAAACTACAAGGAGAGTTTTCTGGAAAGTGTCGCTATTTAAACCTGGACGTTAACGTTAAAGCTTAGTTTTGTCGGTATTTTTTATGCACGCATGATCGGTAGTTAACGTTTGGTCATTGTAATTGGCGAGTTGTGTTAGCATTGCGTTAAACGGCCTGCTTGCACTTACACAGGTTACATCGATACATGCGTATTTATTCTTGGAGCTATTATTAATAACAATAATGTTGGGACATATACACGCAATATAATATTAGGTTACTAGGATTGTCTCACGCCTTATATCATTTATGATAAAGGTTATTTTGCAATTCTGGTTCCTGAGTGGGCAAAACAGTAAAAACACGTTTACAACCAACAATGTCAAACACAATCAATAGTAAAAGTTCTCATGTCTTGATAACCAAGTATGCCTGATCTTTCTTCAGACACTGTTTGTTCTTGGGTTAAAATCCACTTTATCCATTTTGACCACCCTGAACACTGAAAGCTGTCCTTCAAGGGATGTTTAACAAAGGGGTGATTTCCAATTTCCTGCAGACATACCAGAGAAACTGAATCAGAAACTCTGAGATGTTTCACCATGTCAAAGAGTACCATAAGTGCTTGTTTTAACATAGGCAGATTTCATTGGGTTCCCAAACTTAATGTTAATTTGCTGTGGAATAGTGTGATGTTAGTGCACATTACTTTGAAGGTGCACAATAACTGTTTTTTTTTAACCTACAATTTGTTATTTGTTTCTCATCATAGATCCAAAAATGATGATCTAGCCACTGCCATTCTGAAACAGAAGAACAGACCCAACAGACTGATTGTTGATGAGTCCATCAATGAAGACAACAGCGTGGTCTCTCTCTCTCAGGTAGACATTCAGAAGGCTTCATGCATGGCTGATGTTTCTACAAATTATAAATAAATCTTAATATTTTAAATGTAATAACACTGAGAGTCACAAAGTAACTTTGTTTAATGTCTCTTAAGACGAAGATGGACGAGCTGCAGCTTTTCCGTGGAGACACAGTGCTGATGAAGGGAAAGAAGAGGCGGGAGACTGTGTGCATCGTGCTGTCTGATGACACCTGTTCCGATGAAAAGGTTCGCATGAACAGGGTGGTCCGCAACAATCTCAGGGTCCGACTGGGTGATGTCATCAGGTAAGGGAAAAGCACACACTAGTCTTACATTCTTCAACCTTTAAATAAATGGTATTAAGTCTAACATCTCCTTCAGCATTCAGCCATGTCCCGATGTGAAGTACGGAAAGAGGATCCATGTCCTCCCAATAGATGACACAGTTGAGGGAATTACTGGCAACCTGTTCGAGGTCTACCTGAAGCCATACTTCCTAGAGGCTTACAGGCCAATCCGCAAAGGTGAGTACACATTCCTGTTGTCAGGACAAATATTTTATTTTGCCTGACTGATCAAATATTTTTTGAAGCAGCTCTATAGTGTCGTAAAATGTACAT
Organism: Lateolabrax maculatus; assembly: GCA_031216445.1. Classification (NCBI taxonomy): domain Eukaryota; kingdom Metazoa; phylum Chordata; class Actinopteri; order Acropomatiformes; family Lateolabracidae; genus Lateolabrax; species Lateolabrax maculatus. Next base: position 14,870,820 of record CM062217.1, read on the forward strand.
TATATTTGTTTGCCCTGTGAAGGTGATATTTTCCTGGTCAGAGGAGGCATGCGTGCTGTGGAGTTCAAAGTGGTAGAGACTGATCCCTCTCCTTACTGCATCGTGGCTCCTGATACGGTCATCCATTGTGAGGGAGAACCAATCAGGAGAGAGGTGTGTAGAAGGTCCACACACAGTGCATGGTTTAACATTTACCAAAAATAAACCACATAGAAATTTGAACGTTATGTGTTTGAACGTGCAGGACGAGGAGGAGTCCCTGAACGAGGTGGGCTATGATGACATTGGAGGTGTGAGGAAGCAGTTAGCTCAGATCAAAGAGATGGTGGAGCTGCCTCTTAGACACCCTGCACTGTTCAAGGCCATTGGAGTCAAGGTAAGGGCATCTTTTTAATCTGCATGGAGGAACAAGCAAACTTGATTCTCCGGAGGTCGTTTGGTCGATCGCATCATAGTCAGCCCTTAATGCATCTTGGATGCATTTACACTGGTGCTTTTCTTGTGGTTAAGAAGTATCCAATTGCAATGTGATCATTCAAAACGCACTATAAAGAGTTGTGGATAAATTCAGTTTGCCATTATTTATCATCTTAATTTTACAATAAGTTCTGCTTTCAAAAATTGTCTTGTTCCCCCCCTTTCAGCCCCCACGTGGAATCCTGCTGTATGGACCCCCTGGAACTGGAAAGACCTTGATTGCCAGAGCTGTAGCCAATGAAACTGGAGCTTTCTTTTTCCTGATTAATGGTGTGAACACCATCTATATTTATCTTCTATACACACTTAATCCTAGTCGTAGGCTTGTCCCTGACGGCATTACCCTGTAGTTGCTGTTGATTATGTTTTTTCTTTTTTAAAAATTGGATTTACTATGTGGAACAAAAAATAAATTTTAGATCTTCTCAGAATGATCTGAAATTAGCTGAGCTTCATGAAAGAAGACATCTTAACAGATAACTGCAGGGAGTGCAACTCACTTCTGTAAAATAGGAGAGGTGGCTCATCTTCTAGTAAAAGGATCACAGTTAGAGTATTAACCATATAAACTAGTTTTCCCATTTCACTTGTAATTTTGCATTGTAGTCTCAGACGCCCTATAGTGCGTTTATCTATTACTACAGTGTTTAGTTGGCGCAGGGTTTATCTTGTGATTCATACATATATTTGAATATAGTATATGCTGCACTTTCCTCTGACATCAAGGTTTGTCTCTGCATTTTAGGTCCTGAGATCATGAGTAAGCTGGCAGGAGAGAGCGAGAGTAACCTGAGAAAGGCCTTCGAAGAAGCAGAGAAGAATGCTCCTGCCATCATCTTTATCGATGAGCTTGACGCAATTGCTCCTAAGAGGGAGAAGGTGAGTGGGAAGAGAGGGAAAACTAAATGGATAGCTGAAGTGTTTATAAAAAATTGTTCTTGTGCATTTTAAAATAAATTAGAGTGGCTCTCAATTTCCAGGCTTAGGAAAGTGCTGAAATTGCAGAAAAAGTGTAGTCTATTTATGTATCATTTATTTTCCTGGTTTGGTATTTCATTTTGAACAGTAATCGTTCACCCACTGAGTTTAAGATATAGCTGGTATCACTGATATTCTGGCCAAAGAACTCAAATTCAGTCAAGACACTACCATCCAGATACAGTTTTAAAATGTGAATTGTATAGCAACAATGTACATTGTGTTTTTTTGTAGACCCATGGAGAGGTGGAGAGGCGCATTGTTTCTCAGCTGCTGACTCTTATGGACGGTTTGAAACAGAGAGCTCATGTCATCGTCATGGCTGCCACCAACAGACCCAACAGCATTGACCCAGCTCTCAGGAGATTTGGTAAGTTATCCATTTTAAGCAAATGTTCAGTTACTGCTGTGTAAGTAGAAGAAACCACCAGTGCACACACTTTATGTATAAAATTAATAATAATGAATTTATGTTTTATTACCCATGTATCATTGTTTTGGTATTGTTCCTATTGGTTATGTTAAATATGTCTATTAGGGGTGTCTCGATCACCAGTTTCCCCCTGATATATCATTTTAAATATTGAATTATCAAACACTATTAGTAGGTAGTTGATATTTCTTTTATATTTTCATTTATTTTTTGCCAACAACAGGCCAGCATTTAAGAAGTTCCAGTGAAGCAAAGTAGATATGTTTTAATATCTGAATAGTTTTGCATTGAAATACAGCCCGATTTCCTAGAAAATGTTGTCTAGTGGACTATAATGTTTAGTATCATATTCATAGAGAATGGGTTTATTTTGGCAGGAACCTCTGTTCATCTCCAGTAAATTAAAACTCAATATTCAAACAAAGCAGCACTTTAATGGAGTTGTGCAACTAAGAAATGTCACAACAATAGACCCCAGGGTTACTGAGTCATATTTTATATAACCTGAAGCTGCTCTGTGTGCATGGCTCACTAAAAGATGTTGTCAGATCACTGATTAAAACTGCTGGCTGCTGTTTATTTTGTGGGCTCTGCAGTTCACCAATGGGTCAGTTTCTTACAATGCTGTGCAGTTCCACAGTTTTTTAAAGGTGTTTTAAAACTAGGTGTTGGGATGTTTCTGACGTGCTTGACAAATGGTTGGAATTACTGATGCTTTGTAAAATGTAGACAGTTCAGTTCTACGATCAGAAATGTTACATCTGCTGCTGCACCATTAGAGAGGAGGCAGTCATTCCCTGCAGGCTGCGCTCTTAAACTATCTTGAGGTGTGTCTGGTATGTGTCTTTTATTATTTCCAATGAAACAGACCAACAAGTGTTTTTGAATCCCCACCACTTCCAGGGCGTTTTGATAGGGAAGTGGACATTGGCATCCCCGACGCTACTGGCAGATTGGAGATTCTCCAGATTCACACCAAGAACATGAAACTGGCGGATGATGTTGATTTGGAACAGGTTTGTCCACAAACTATTTTCTTGCCGTAGAAAACTGATCACTCTTGACCACAGAGTGCACCATTCACTGTGTTTATTTAATTTGACAATTGCCATTCTACATGATGTAGACACTCATTAGTTAGTAAACAGTATTCCTAAACCGTAAATAAATGCATAAATTAACTTAGAGTTACTGCAGTGTTCATGGTACCACTTAATGAAAGTGTATTGTGTATGATACTGGACAGGAAAGTATCAGTGTGTTCTGTATCTTTTATGTAGGTAGCCAATGAGACCCATGGACATGTGGGTGCAGATCTGGCTGCGCTCTGCTCTGAAGCTGCCCTGCAGGCCATCAGGAAGAAGATGGACCTGATCGACCTTGAGGATGAGACCATTGATGCCGAAGTCATGAACTCACTTGCTGTCACTATGGATGACTTCAAGGTAAGAACTATATGGTCTTTGGTACGTCGACTTATAATGGCCTTCTGAGCCCTTACTAACATGCTCAACGCTGTTCTGCAGTGGGCCCTGAGCCAGAGCAACCCATCTGCACTGAGGGAGACGGTTGTTGAGGTTCCCAACATCACCTGGGAGGACATTGGAGGTCTGGATGATGTCAAGAGGGAGCTGCAGGAGCTGGTGCAGGTATGAACCTCTTCCAGAAGTAAAATCATATCAGGAATGTATCACAAACTGTAAAATTAGAATGTTTTGTCTTACTGTGTTTTTTTTATTCCCTCCCCTCTCCTTAAATTCAGTACCCAGTGGAGCATCCAGACAAGTTCCTCAAGTTTGGCATGACCCCATCCAAAGGTGTGCTCTTCTACGGTCCCCCCGGTTGTGGTAAGACTCTGCTGGCCAAAGCCATCGCCAATGAGTGCCAGGCAAATTTCATCTCCATCAAAGGACCTGAGCTGCTCACCATGTGGTTTGGAGAGTCTGAGGCCAACGTCAGAGAGATCTTTGACAAGGTGAGAATATTGTGAAGGTGTCATAAAACTTTGGTGCATGTTGTCCATTTTAATCCGCAGAACAACCATAAACTTCTGTGTTTGCATTTCGCATTTCACTCTCCAGAACTCAGTTCTGCATTGTTTTGTAAGACCATTTTGTGTGTCTGATGTTTACAGGCTCGTCAAGCAGCCCCATGCGTTCTCTTCTTTGATGAGCTGGACTCCATAGCCAAGGCCCGTGGCGGCAATGTGGGAGATGGCGGTGGAGCAGCCGACCGCGTCATCAACCAGATCCTGACCGAGATGGATGGAATGTCCAGCAAGAAGAACGTCTTCATCATCGGAGCCACAAACAGACCAGACATCATCGACCCCGCCATCCTGAGACCTGGTCGTCTGGATCAGCTCATCTACATCCCCCTGCCCGACGAGAAGAGCAGGATGAGCATCCTGAAAGCCAACCTCCGCAAGAGCCCCATCAGCAAGGTGAAGGGGCTGCTACTGATAGTTGCACTAACAGACACCCACTACTGATAAATAAACTCCATCAGAAATGAGTCGAAAGAGAATCAAGTTTCTAAACCTTTCTGTTTTTGGCTTGTTTTTTACATTTTGTAATTTGTTTGTTGATAGGATGTGGACTTGGACTTCCTGGCAAAGATGACAAATGGCTTCTCTGGAGCAGATCTTACAGAGATCTGCCAGCGGGCGTGTAAGCTGGCCATCAGAGAGAGCATCGAGAATGAGATCCGCAGAGAGAGGGAGAGGCAGACCAACCCGTCAGCTATGGTCAGTGCTTGTTCTGTCCCCGTCACTTTTCCACACCTGGACGAGCATCTGCACACAACTGCTCTGCTGCTGCTTCAGATGTTTTGAATGTTATGTTGATGTATTTTTTTGGTTGTTTGTTTTTTTTTCATAGGAGGTGGAAGAGGATGATCCTGTGCCAGAGATCAGGAAGGACCACTTTGAAGAAGCAATGCGATTCGCTCGTCGCTCCGTCAGTGACAATGACATCCGCAAATATGAGATGTTTGCCCAGACACTGCAGCAGAGCCGTGGCTTTGGCAGCTTCAGGTACATTTTCTGATAGTGTATTAGCATGAGCGTTGGTAGCTGTGTAGTTAAGCTTTGTGGAGTTATTCTCTCTGCAGAGTTGTTTATCAAAATCAGCTTCTGCTGTGATTGACCATATTGGAGCTGATTAGTTTGTGATGATAGTCAGTTCTTCTGACGTTAAACCTAATATGCACATTTAAAAAGATGTTTTCTAAAAAGGAAAAAAAAACTGTCAAATTAGTCATTGTGTTTTCCCATAATCACTAACACAATAGATGGTAGTTACTTCACACCTCAAAGTACTAAAATAGCCAGAATAACTAGTTGCGCTATCACAGGATGATTCCTCTATAAAATGGTAAATTACTCCTCTTTCTCTTTCAGGTTTCCCTCCAGTACTGCAGGCGGCAGCGGTCCAAGCCATGGCTCAGGGGGAACCGGCAGTGGTCCAGTGTTCAATGAAGATAACGACGATGACCTTTATGGATAAATGTACACTGCCCCACAGTGGTCAGTACTGGGATCACACCTGTACAAATTCTCACCAGATTCCACATTTTTAGGACTTTGTGCTTCTTTCATGTGTTCCTTTTTTTTGTATGACTTCCCTCGGAGAAAGCATGTAGCCGCTTGGTTTGCCCTGGCTTTGATGTGGGTGGGGGAAAGGGGATGTTGGAACTGGAAGGTGAGTGACTGATGCAGATTGGGGTGGGAGGGGTGGGTGGGGGGGTGTTGAGTGGCCTCATTCTAAGTATATCACAACCAACATGAATGGCTTTAGTGGTGGGATTCTATTCTAGACTATAAGAAAGAAAAGAAAAAAACATATTGCTAATGACTTCCCTTTTTTTTTTTTAAATAAACAGTAGCATATAATGTATTACAAATTTGTCAAGGTTATGTTGTTGAAAATAAAATCTCACGAAATGGAAGTGTTATCAGTGTCTGTTTGAAACTTCCTCATACAGAGTTAATTTACATTTTGTCTGCTTTATCTGTACTCTTTCAAAAAATCTTAATGTTGTACATATCCTCTTAAGTGCATTTTAAGTTTAAAGAAAATTAACAGTGAATTCCGTTTTAAAGGGGGAAGTTTATTGAGATTTTAGTGTTGGAGATCTAGTAATCTACATTTGAGTATTTTTTATTTATTTATTTTTTTTCTGGGCGGGCAAGTTAAACCTTAGTTTCACAATAGAAACAGACAAAAAACATGGAGAGGGAGAGAGATGACAAACACAGTTTCTTGGCTTGAATGCTCACAATAGTTAAGCATTTAATTCTATTTGACACTGAAAAGGTCTCTTGTGTTCAGAAGTGATTGAAATTCTAATCTCTGACAGCAGTGCTGCTGCTGCAGTGATTCAGTGATGATTTACCCGTGAAAGATTGTGAAACATGCAGGCACCACGTGGTCAAAGCTACTGATGTTTAGCAGAGAGGCATTTCAGTTACTGACCACATAGTGTCACTGGTAGTGAAGGCAATGGTAAACTTCACTTTTTTCATAGTAAAGAAGTGACTGGAAAAACATGTTTTAAGAAGTTTTCTTTAAAAATGTAGTACCTTAAACATTCATTAAATTAATGCAAAATATCCCAAAGACAAAAGGGGGATGATTTAAACATTAGAATTCAGTTTGGTTTCTTCAGTGTAATGTGTCAATCTTTAAAAACTCAATATTGCATTCCTTGTGTAGGCTTAGTAAGGATCATGGAAGGGGAAATGAGGATGTTCTGCATCTCTCCACACTCTCTTGCCATCCCTCTGTAAGAAAATAAAATGACCGTTAGTTAAGCTGACGTAACTATATATAAGGGTTTGTTTACAACATAGAAAACTTGGCGAGTCAGGACGTTTGACAAAAATTCTTCAGTCTGGCCCTCTAAGAGAATGTCCCCCTGCTCATATCAGAGATCTAAAACAGGCTGATGTTTCGGCCATGTGGTGTCATCAGTGAGTCCGCGGCAGTTATGAGTTAATTTTGGACCGTTGGCTTTTTCCTCTATGGGGCTCTGCTTTGGAAAGACGTCCCGTTGACTCCTTGCGAGGTGTCATAAGATCAGTGACTCACCTCGACCGTCGGGACGATGAAGCGCTCGTTGTGGTTGAAGGATTCCATCAGCTTCATGTCGTCTTCTGACAGGGAAAAGTCAAACACCTGCAGGTTCTGCTGGATCCTGGAGGGTGTCACACTTTTAGGGATACACACGACACCCCTCTGCACGTGCCACCTGCCAGAAGGACACAGAACATTTATCATCTGTCGTGAGGTCTGAGTTTGGTTCCGATTGTGTGTGTGTGTGTGTGTGTCACCTACTTGTCTGACTGTACGCCTCAGTTTCTTTGAAGTTGACGAAGGTTTTGTGTCTTACCTGAGTATGACCTGGGCCGGTGTTTTCTGGTATCGCAGGGCGATAGCTCCCAGTCGAGGATCCTGTAGCAGACCTGGTTCATCGGGGGAGGCCCAGGGTCTGTCCCCGCTGCCCAGGGGACTGTAGGCTGTCACACAAACTGCCACTGACCTGAGGCAGAGGTATATACACTGTGACCGACACATTGGGAGCAATATTTGATGGAACTGACCTCCAAAGAAAAACAAAGTGTTTACATAACGTGTCAAACTGCAGTTACACTGACCGACAGTGAGACAGGAGATCTGCTTGAGACAAGTAAGGATGGCACTCCACCTGTGGAACAATTTGACATTCACTCTTGTCAATAAAACCGTATCAGATGTATTTATCCTGGCCTATGAGAAAGCCTCACTGTACCTGGTTCACCACAGGTGTGTGTCTGGCCATGCTGATGATGTCATCGGTCTGCCTGGCGTTGAAGTTGGACAGTCCTATGGCTTTCACCAGACCTTTGTCCACTAGGCTCTCCATGGCAGCCCAAGTGTCCCTGTAGTGTGTGTCAGAGTAGCAAATGCTTCCATCTTCCCGCCGAGGCATCAGCTCCTTCCCCCGCCTGAAACACCCACATACACAAAGGCCACTTCAGCTGATGTGATATATGTAATTTCACACTGATCCACGTATTATGACAACCATGGGGAGACAGAAATGGCTTATGGGGAGCAGCTGCTTACTGAAATGCCATGGGCCAGTGCATAAGGTACAGGTCCAGGTAGGAGAGACCCAGGTGAGCCAGACTGGTCCTGCACGCTTCCTCAACGTCCTGTGGGTCATGTTTGGTGTTCCACAGTTTGGATGTTACAAACACCTCCTCGCGGCGCAGACCCTGCAGGGATAAGGATAATGTGTATACAAGCTGTCGCCGTTCAATTCAGGGAAACACCTGATAATTAAAGGCAGTACACGCTCATGAAAATGTTTCAGCAACACTTGCTCTGATAGAGGTTCGCTCAATTACGGAATAAAGGAAAGTTTTAAGCTCTACAGCTCCATGACAACTGAGGCAACTTCGTCTATTGATGAAAACTGTGTGATATAGCTGAAAACACCAGAGCGAGCAAGTGGATCTTGAGTCAAGATGGATGTTTAGAATGACTTGTCAAAATCAGCGTCTAATTCAAGCTTAAGCAGTGTCTCTCACCTTCCCAGGACCGACTCTGATAGACAGGGCCTCTCCCACCTCCTTCTCATTGCTGTATGCAGCCGCACAGTCAATGTGTCTGTACCCACAGTCTAAAGCTGCCAGCACTGCCTGCTTCACCTGAGAACACACAGAGACACAGACGTTACTTTTATCTTTAACAATTTCCAGAAATGTGCTTGGTCTTAACAAACAAAGCCTATGTCAGGGTTTAAAGTCCTACCTGCCCTGGAGTGCTCTTCCACGTGCCAAGTCCGACCATGGGCATCCTCTGCCCTGTCGAGAGAGTCACGAAGGCGCTCATGTTTCCCCTCTGAGGCCCTGACGGAGGAAAGACCGCGACAGAGAAGTGCGCGTGGTCTTCACATGCAGAGTCCTGTGGAACAGGACCCCGTCATCATGACTGAGTCCTAATACTTTGTTACTGATTCACACACACATCTGAATTTATTAACTCCTGCACTGCAGCAGGGGTTGTGTGTGTGCAAACGCTCCACGTGTGCAAAAGCCTCTCACAAAGCAGTAGCCGTCATGCATGCAGATGAAAATTCAGCCTACAAAGTAACGACAAATATCATTTGGTGGCCTGCTTTTTCTAATTTGTTTTTTTTTCACCCTCTGAGCTGAAAAGTATGTTACACTGGAAATATAAACCCTCTGCGAGCCCAGCCTTATTGCTAGAAATAGCTGATACAGGTATATGGCATTAGTCACAGTGTGGCGTTACTGCGGCACATCTTAGAGCCTTCCCATGGTTCACTAATTGTCTGCTATATCCTTACCATGTGATGCTCACATACACAACCTCTGCAGTTGTTTCACATGATCAGTCTCTTAACTCAGACCACCTGATCACTCAGACTGCCTCCTGACCCAGCAGCAGGACAGAGTGTGTAATTGATTAATGCGTAACAGTCTGAAAATGGTACAGAGATTAAAAATGAAGTAAATGAAAGTCTTTTCGCTCCTACCTGGGATCACTCTGGTAGATGGACCAGTGATCAGCCGGGAGTAGCTGGCCATCTGGATTTTAACAGGCTGAGGTCAAAGTCTGCCTTCACTTGTTTATCTCTAACTCAAGCTGATGGAAAACGTCCAAACTCCACCCGCTAAATGCACACAGTTAAACATATATTGCCAATGTTAGATCACACAGGATACCAAAAATGACTTCTAGATACATGCACATTGGTATCTCAGTTTTGAGTCTTATTCAGGATATGATGTTGACATGGAACGTGAGAAACCTTGTTGTTCGTATCCCTGTACAAATGATCATGACAACATCCAGGTTTCTGATCATCTGCAAGCAGGTGTGTCATCATTCCTCAACATCTCAGCCACTTCCTTCTGTACCAACAGAGCAGAAGGTGTGGTGGAGAAAGTATTCGGATGCTTTACTGAAGTAATAGCGTCAAAAACAACAATGTAAAAATACTCCATTACAAGTAAGTCCTGCATTTAAAATCATACCTAAGTAAAAATACAACATCACTATCAGCAAGTATCAAAAGTAAAATGAGTCCTGTGACCGATATATTACTATATGTGATTTTTTTGATTGATTACTGACGCATCCGTGTGTAAGCAGCATTTTACCGTTGTAGCTGAGCTAGTTTTAACTACTGTTGATACAGTTTGGTTGTTTGGTCCCCTCCCAAGGGTCACAAGATCAATCTGAGTGGTTGTGGGATGATTAATGGGACAGGTTTTTCCTGTCAAACACAAATTTGTGTTCATTTTTAGACTTTTCTCGAAATGAAATACTGGATAATTTGACCTTTTTGGGCCTCAGACAGTAGTGCATGTAAACATGCTCATTAAGGTGACACTTTGAGGTGCACACCGCACCAAAGTCATACTCAGGTAGCTGATAATTCTTGAAAGAGAAACTCAAATGACACAAGCCGTTAAGTTCACACATTTGGTTTATTTGTTGCCATTTTGAAAAGCTAATAAATATTGTCAAATGCACATAAGCAGTGACAGTCTTTCAGCAGCAGCAGCACATTCTGGTTGACAGTCCAGCATCCCCAGAGGCTCTGAGAGGCAGGACGCTCACACACATAGACAAGTCATTCAAGTCTCTCCATCATCTCAAAGTTTCAGTCGGTATCTTTTATGACATAAAAGTGCATTTGTCAACATGTTGCAATCAAACATTTTCCCATACACATGATATACATGACCTACCACGGCTGTCTGCATACACCATACTCATACATACATCTTATCATTGCTGTTAACTACAGTAGGAAGAGCTTTCAGAGAATTTTCAGAGCCCCCTGCAGCTGAGACACAGAACAGCTGCTGTTATATTACAAAACCTGTGTCCTAAACAGGGTTTTCTACTTGAAAAACAGATGTAAAGTTCAATGTACAGATGTTTCAGAGGACAGAAGCAGTCATCAAATCACAAACTGGTGACTCCATGTGACCAAAAAGTAGACACCGGGGGAGGGGGGGGGTCTCTTTTTGGCACTGCTCACAGTAGCACCGAGACACCGCCTTAAAATGGCACAAGAAAAAGCAGAATATACACAACAAAGCTGGGTTTACCAGAGAAATCTATTAACTCTTTACTATAGACTTCAGATTAACTTTGTGCTTACATTCCTCTGGGAAATCCAACCTGTATTTGATACGGCACTTTACAGGGATATATTGGCAAAATTCATCAGTTTTGTATCAAATCGCTCTAAAAATGTCCTTGTTTACATACAGTACAATATGGTGATTGACTTCACGTTGCTGACTTACTGTTTTTCACCAGCACCCAATGGTCATGTCTAACACAGCATAGGGCATCGTCTGGTGTGCACTTTACATGGCTGGTTGTATATATTACAGTGTGACCTGTGTGTGTGTTCACATATGTGGTATGACACCGGGCTAAGGCACCTACATGTCCCTCAGATAGCGAGCCAGGCTATTTAGTCCAGAGCAGCCACACAGCTCAAAAGGGAAAGCACCCATATTTTGTGCAGATTGTATTATCCAAGCTTACACTGCTGTTACAGTATGTGATTGTCATTCCCAGATTTTCAAATGCAGCTGAGATATGCTATTATCATTTGGAGACTTTAAGTGTGCTGTGGCTTTGCACGCATGAGAATACAACTGATTTTAGGGGAGACAGATCTTACTAAACAGTAAACGGCCTATAGACTCCAAGCAAAATGTTTCATCAGACTAAAAGCATGAGAAAAGCAGGTGGCGGGGGGAGTTATGTTAAAACCGGGGTTTTGCTTTGCTCTGAACACACTGAAGCTGCTGGTACACTCAAGGTAAAAATAAACTGACTTCCTTTGGAAAACAAAATCCTGGAAAAAATGTTTATTTAAAAAAATATCTCACGCTTCATCCTATCACAAAAAGACGAGGATCAGAGAGTTGGACAGCATATAAAACCACTGATAAATCCGTAAAAAACAGAGTTAAGAAAAGACGATCCGGTAAAAGCCACGATTGTGTTGGGCCCATCATCAGCACCGCTCCACAGCTCGGGTGCGTGCTTGGGCCAAGAGACAAAACAAACACAAAAAAAAATTACATCCTGATACTGCCATTCATCTTGGAACTCTTCCCTCATCCTCCCACTGCAAAGTCCCTTTACACACAACAGTGTCTGTTTAATGCTGCGTGCATTAACACAAGACATGGGGACTGGAAGTGGGAAGGGAAACTACAATGAGGGTCAAACTATGAGAAATGAAGGAGTATTAAGGGTTGGTATTCTGGGTTTGGGTCACTTAGTCTGGAGTGTGCGGTGGTGGAGGGCGTCTTCTTATGACTGGGGGAGGTGTTGTCTGATAATCTCTCTGGACTGAGGGGGGATCCTGTCGGGAAAACGGACAGAAAACTCCACGATGAGGTCACCGCGCTGTGACGGGTTCTTGGGGAAAGGCAGGCCTTCGCCTCTGAGTCGCTTCACCGTCCCCGGCTTGATGATGTCGTGACAGGGGAGCGAGATGATGCGGTTTTCCAGCGTGGGAATGCTAACTGTGCAGCCACACAACGCCTGGAGGAGAAGAAAGGAGATTGATAAAGTTAATATCTGGGAAAGAAATGCCAAATCCATGAATAACTTAATGACTTAACATTTTCAGGAACTACTAACTTTAGTTTATCTTCCCTCAGTACGTCATCCTAACAAGTCAAATGTGTGGGTGTGGGTGTGTGTGTGTGTGTGTGTGTGTGTGTGTGTGTGTGTGTGTATCTGAGAGAGAAAGAGACAGAAAGTAGGCCTCACTGGCAAATCGTTTTAGTATCGACTACAGCACTGTGGGGTCTACAGAACAGCATTTGGAACAGGAAAAGTTTTCCGGTCTTTGTGTGTGTGTGTGTGTGTGTGTGTGTGTGTGTGTGTATGTGTGTGTGTCAGTGTTGGAGGGGTTACACATTGCACCGGGGACTAATTTTAGCGACGGTCTCATAGCCGGGGCTAATGAAGGGAGGCAGGAATCGGCTGAGCTCGTAAATAGTTGGAGGGCTTGTCAGAGGGGCTGGCAGGACGAGAGACAGAACACACACACCCACACACCCCCACACACTCAGCCTCACCTCCTTATCACAATGCCTAATGAATCCAGTCAGAGCGTAGAGAGTGCTAAACTAAACACGGAGACCTGTGGTTATCACGACTTCGCAGGCTTTCCAGTGAGCATCACTCGCCAGATTTGTGCTTTGTGAGTAAAAACAACTATTTGAATTCACAACTCTGTGAATGAAGATCCTGGTAAATAAATAAAAAACTTTTCTTATATAATGTATTTCCATGCAGCTTTTACAAAATGATTTACTACACAAAATAAGGTCAGTGAAAAATTGTCACAAAGGTGTGGAGAAAGAAAGATGGACAGCCATTGTGGATGACCTATAATTCACTGGGACTAAAAGGATTTAGGGTCAACAAAGTAAGACAAATAGAACAATAACAGAAGAAGACTTTAAAAGTAGGTATTTTAAAGGATGATATCTGGGCATCTTGGTCGTCAAAGGGTTTAGGACACTGACCATTTGTGACGTTTGGTTGTGATGTCCCTGGTTTCAAGTTTGGGTTAGTTGTTATCCTCACAGTGACAATGTTAACATGCTGATGTTTAGCAGGTATAAATCCATTAATTTACTTTAACGTGCTACCATTTGCTAATTAGCAGTAAATACAAAGCACAGTGGAGGCTGAAGATGTCGCTAGTTTTAAATGTATGAGACAAATTAAAATTTTGACCAGTTGATGGCACCAGATGAAAAAGTCAGAAAGTCAGCAACGTTATTACAATTCATCTTGAGGGGAACATGAGATATTTCACTCAAAACAACAAATGTGAAACTCAAGGTGGCACTAGAGGAAACGTTAGGGGATCACTAAAGTCCTTATATTGTCTGGGAACCATGAATGTCAACCACTTTTTTGTGCCCATGCGTAGATTTTTCACCAGATACTTGAGAACTTTCAGCTGCTGGTGATGCTGGATAAAAAGTTGGGGGATTACCAAAGTCATATCAGTGAGATATTTTGTCGGATAAGTGAGAGCTAGGGACTGTTAGAGACTTAGTAAGAGGCAGATTAAAATCTTAATACTCTTTCAGGATGGAATTCATGCTGAGAATCTATGCTCAGCAGTGTCTTCTGATGTAAAGAAGAACGTTAGTAGTTCAAGTTTCCCACTCAGTTTTCACCAGTCATCTCGGGGCAACCAGCCCCTCTGATGTAATAAAGTGATTTTTCCCACACCGGCACGAGCTTAACCTATAACACCCGGCACATGTCATTACGTGGCCAATGTTGTATTAAGACCGCTGGAGGTCACAGGAATGGACGCGTGGACGGTTGAGGCTCAGTCGAGCGAAGCAGCTGCTTCAGAGTGCAGACGGAGTTTTCCAGCCATGACGTCAGCCTCCTTTTACCCACTACATACATTAGGAGGTGATTTAGCCCATGACTGTGATGGAGCCAAGTGCTCATCCTCTGGTTATGAACAGTTCCATTCACGAACACAAATCTTACACACACAGAGACGGGTTGCCATGACGCTCGACACACACTGCTTGCTGATCTGAGGGCTCAATGATTGCATAAGCCGCAGACAAAATAGCTCTAGAGACCCAAACGCGCACACATGCACTTTGATTCTGCTCTGCGAGAGCGATCTGTAGATTTACATTCACCCCCTATGCCCATATCCTAACGTTAACCATCAACTTTTTTGCTAAATGGATCAGTTAAAAGTTTCCTCACAACCCCAAGTTTCCCTTATAAGAGCGGGCGGTCAATTCAGTCCATACCCTTAATACATGCTTGTTCTGAATGCGGGTTGGTATTGCTGTATTTAATTGAACCGACAGGATTGAACGACAGTAGATGCTAAAAAAAAAAAAAAAATGCACTGTGATTCAACATATTGGATAAACAGTATTTGCCTTTCTAAATGATATCTGAGGCGGAGCTGCAAAGAGCTGTCCACTTTGCCTTTGGAGCCCAACAGCTACAGTTCGCACCTACGTGTGTTTGGACGTGGGTTTTGCTGCTGAGCTGAGTGTTGTGGTGACAGGAGCTAGAAATGCAGTGGCACAGATGATACCAGCACACTGCAGAGGCATGACTAATGACAGGCAGAGCAGCCTATGGATCCAGGTATAGGTGAATCAATGTGTCAAATTTGCGCTCCGCTCTCTAACATCCTCTGACCGCTGTCACAGAGACGACCGTGCACGGCTGGAAGTTGCCTATGGCAGTGTCTCCCGGGAGTCTTTAGTGTGGACAAACC
This sequence comes from Lateolabrax maculatus, assembly GCA_031216445.1. Lineage (NCBI taxonomy): Eukaryota > Metazoa > Chordata > Actinopteri > Acropomatiformes > Lateolabracidae > Lateolabrax > Lateolabrax maculatus. The sequence continues at coordinate 14,886,052 of CM062217.1, forward strand.
AGCATGGCAGCACTAAATGCAGCTGCTCATCAGGGCATGCTTCAGGCCGCAAAGAAACTCCAGCAACCAAATATCAAAATATGACAAGATAACTATATCTGCTTAAGAAATGTGTTTCTAAATTTAAGTCTTAGCCCTCCTCTTCTGTTTTTGTACTGTTGGTTTGCTAATGGAAACAATCATCTTGTTGTCCAGGTTATATTATCCACTGGTACATTGCGTAACATTTGCCATTTTGTATGTGTCAGGTTGTCTGTGTTTTCACTGCAGCATCACCACTTCAGGGGAGCAGAGCAGAGTGGAGCAGTGGAATATGAGCTCTTATTTGCTTTGGATACTGAATCATCTGACCCACTTCCCTAAAATTCCCCAGATAGCAGCCCCCCCCCCCCATCCACATCTCCTTCTCTCTCCCCCATCCCGTCTTTAGCTGCATCAGACTTAAGTCTCTTATCTGGCTGCTGGAAGAGCAGAGGACTTAGCTGTGGGAGTTCTGCAGTGCAAAGTGAATCATTGTGCAGGTTTGAAGTACCATCTCCTGCCTAATGTGACTTAACTAACTGTAAAGTGCTCTCATTAACTACCCTCCCTTCATGGTTGCTGTGTGCTGTGTGCAGGCGTCTTTGTTTCCTGGTGAATTACTTCCGTAGAGAATTATGAGATTTATGTCTGTGTAGCTTTTAGGGGAAAACTGTCCAAAATTGGCTTGAGTGGAGTACAAACAGCTCCCCTGACATCTCCAACTCTTTGAGAACACCTGCCATTGAGTTGACCATGTGGAGCGCAGGCCAGTGAGTGGCAGCGCTATTAGAGACATTAAAGCTTGTGTGTAATTCACAGACGGAGCAGAGCTGTGGTGGACCCGTTGCCCTCATAGGAGCGGCTAATTAAATGTCCTGCCAGTCACAGTAATAGCAGCCTGGATTGTCACCACTGGCCCACTACAATCCATCTTTAGTGTGTTTGCAAATACGCTTGCAGATGCAAGAGTGTGTACACTTGCATGCGTGTTTATGCCTGTGTGTAGCTGTATGTGTGCCTGCCTGCATGTGTGTTGTGCATATATATATTCATACAGCAGTGCAGAACAATTGAGGACCATGGCTCCATGCCGGTCACACAAGGACACCACATTCTTCCAGCTTCTCTGACACTGCAGTGACAGAGACTCCGCTGTTCAGTGATCCTGCACTACAGCAACACACACACACACACACACACACACGCACACACACACAGACACACACACACACACTCACTTACTTCTCAATATGTTTTATATAACCACCCACCCAGGACATAATCCTACCCTTAAATTACCCTTCTCCACATCATCCACTGTTTGCCCTTGTTGAGTGACAATAAGATATGAAAGGGAAAAAAAGCCAGTTTTGGATATTCATCCAAACCTTTGCAGGTCCCTGAATGCATTACATTTTTTGCCTGGTTTGCTCCACCGGGAATCGAACTCCCAACCTCAGCAGCATTATCAACTCTTCTACATGCAGAACTGTGACAAAGAGAGAGGACTGAAGAAAAAGCAGACAGAGAAGAGACAGTGACAGACGCACCTCTTTTAGACTGATCTTGCAGTTAAAAATGATATTGGAACCGTCTCTCTTGAAGTGGATGTGCCCTTTGTCTTTAAGCACAAAGGCTATGTCGGCAGGAATGTTCTCAGGGGTCTCGTCCCCCTCCTTAGGGAAGGTGATCTTGGTTCCCTCCTTCCAGCCCTTCTTGATGACTATGTTGAGGATCTTGTCTTCTGTCCTCATGCTCCGCCCATCCGGGTTCAGCCTGCGGCGGGTGATCTTCATGCGCTTGGTGCAGCCGTGGAAGATCTCCTCCAGCGAGACCTTCAGCTCGTGGACCACCGGGGGGTCCTGGTGCTTCCGCCCGGTCCCCAGGCGCTCTGATGGCACCCCTCTCCTCCTGCGGCCCTCCCCTGGGAAGCCGTTGTTCATCCCCCCCGGGAAGCCGAACTGTCTCCCGAAATGAGCGAAGGGGTCGTCCTCGTCCACGTCCATGTCCTGCTCCGTGTCGTGGTCGTTGTGGAAGGAGAAACCGTTGGAGCGGCTGTGGCTGCGGTTGGAGCCAAAAAACATGTCGAATGGGTTGGAGCCGCCAAAGAAGGAGGCAAAGGTGGCATGGGGGTCCCCGTGGAACGTGTAGTGGTATGTCGAGCTGCCGGGGGCACCTGAAGAGCTGCTGCCTCCCGTCTTCAAACCTGAGAGAGAGAGGAGAGAGAGGAACGTGAGACCTCTTACGCACACGCACGATACAACACCCACCAGCTGAAAAAACACAACGAACTCAGACACCAGAAACAGGTGTGGGTAACAGCAGAGAGAAGAGTGGAGCCCACGTGGGCCGGAAAAATCCCACAGCAGCTCTGATCTTGCAACAGCGCTGGTGGTGGAGCAACTCTAATAAAACACCGGGTCACTCCATCCAACACACTCACGCAAATGCACACACTAAACACACACCTTTTCAACGGACACTCATGCACAAAACACCCACAAATGCAAACTACAGCAGTCGCGGCTATTCATAACTCAACCACGTAATGATCTTAAGCCATCTGTCTGTCAGCTAACACACACACACACACACACACACACACACACACACACACACACACACTACACTAGCAGCTGAGGTAGGCTTTAAGGTATTACAGATGGTAAGTGTTGTTGACACTAAAGATAACAATCGACAATCACACACACACACACACACACACACGACATGGAAAAGACACAGTATTATTATTTTGGTGGCTGAAGCCCACCAAAGTCTTCCTCTGTGATATTACATGCCGAGTCTGTTCCTGAGCTATTTCAATGACAACTTAATACATCATAACGCCTGTTTAACAAGCCTCGCAGACAGAGCTGCTCTGCCTGCACCCTCTGACCGCTTCCACTCAGCGATCCCACACAGACACAGACAGGACTCACCTTCCTCTCCTAGCTGATCGTAGACGACCCTCTTCTTGGGGTCGCTGAGTACCTCGTAGGCCTCTGCGATCTCCTTGAACTTCTCCTCAGCGTTGGCGTCCTTGTTCTTGTCCGGGTGGAAGCGCAGCGCCATGCGCCGGTAGGCCTTCTTGATCTCCTCCTCGTTGGAGCCCTTGGGGATGCCCAGGGTCTTGTAGTAGTCCTTCCCCATGGCTGCACGGGCGCATACACTCTCTGGATCGGGACACCCCCCCTCTTCAACTCAGGCTGTGGTCGGTCACTGGTGAGATACAGGGCTGCTGTTAGACGGGGTTATAACACTGTTACCAGAGCAACAGACTATATATACACACGTCCCGGCCGAGGAGAGCTCTCCTTCGTGGCTTCACTGTGAAGTCTGTTTAGTGATAGTTAGAAATGGGAACACACAGTACTGACTGGTTTTACTAACTGTTGCTATGGGGATGCGGTTGCCGTGCTCATGTAGAGTCAGGCAGAGTGCAGAGGAATCCCCCCTTCACCGGCTCCATCAATGGGGCTTCTCCCCTTCAGCTCAGGCTGGCGGTGCAGACAACACCCGGAGCAGTTCGCTTCAACTGCGCTTATTTTTGAAATGCTGTGATTTTGTGCCACATAAATAGAAGTGACTCGGCCGTTTGGCTGGTCCTGCTGATGCTCTGCCCCCGGATCTGCTTGTGTCAGACCCGGCAGACACACAACCTGTCAGACGGCAGAGACCCGGCAGACGCTGCTGCAGAGCCTCTGCACGGGACACGGTGATCCTCTGCCTCACCAGGACCCCACAGAAGTCCACGACAAAAGAAAAAAGAAAAAGAAAAAAAAAAAAGCCTGCATTTTTTTTTCTTCTTCTTTTTTTTTTTTACACCGTCTATAACATCTACAGTGTCTATGATAGGCTGATCCCATGCTGCTGACAGACAAAGAGATACCGGCTCGCCATCACAGCACACGAGCCCCAGATCCCGTCCTGACAATTCACACCAATAATTTAAACCAGCAGCTGGATCACAGCGACTGATGAACCCGGGATATTCTCCACATCAGCCCGTACAGCGACAAGGACATATCACTAACAGGAAGCCAGCTTCACACACGCGAATTAAAATAGATAAAGAAAAGATTAAATAAAATAAAATAAAATAAAATAAAATAAAAAAACCCTACCGGATCGCTCGGCAAATTAACGCGGGGGGATCAGATCGACATGGTCCGGCTCCTCTGCGCGTCTCGTGTGCTCCGCCCGCCGCCGCCTCCTTATACCCTGACGTCAGGACGCCGCGAGGATCACGGGCTCCGAAATAACCGGTGAGCAAACACCGGGGCGCATCTGACGTCTCAGTGGAAAACCTCGGACAACTGCCCGCCACCGGCCCACGGCCTCCGTCCATCAGCTGCTATTTCGGAGATCGCAACCGACGGGAGAAAAAGGGAAAAACTACGCGCGCAAAAAAAAAAAAAAAAAAAAGTTCATCATCTCGCGGTTCAGTCGGTGCAAATAGGCCAGTGCAGTTTTTAAGACGATCACACTCAGTTAACTTATTTGCTGTGGTGGCAAACAACTCTACTCTCCTGGTAGTTGTTGGTAAAGTGAAGTCTGCTCCTCACCCCTGATCATGATCTCCGTGGTCCGACCTGCACCAAATAACGCGTCTGTCGCTTAAAAAAAAAAAAAGCATTTAAAAGAGTTGTTTCCTTACCGAGCACGCTGCCTTGCGTCCAATCCTGCGCCTGTCCGTGTCTAGGAAAAAAAAAAAAAAATCAGTTTGCAGTCTGGAGAGCCAGCCCAGCCCTCTCTTTGTTCCAGGCCCCGTCCAAAAAACAAACAACAACAAAAAAAAACAGAGACACTTGCACTTAGGCTGAAGTCTGGCTGAAGAATCTGAATTAGAAACTGAGCCCTGGCATCGCTTCAGTTCTCTCCTCTTGCAGGATTCACCAGTCCAAGCAGGCATGAGGCTGTGAGGGGAAACAGAGTCATATTAGGAGAGAGAGAGAGAGAGGGAGGGAGAGAGGGAGGGAGAGAGGGAGTCCTGATAGCTGACAGAAGAACAATCACCTGGTAAAAAAAAGAAAAAAAGGCGTGATGGTGTAGTCGTGCCTGGATTGAGTTGGTATAAACGCTGCTGAGTCATGTGATGACTCCATACACACACGCATTTTGGTCCTCTATCTTTGTAAAGATTTATTCACATACATTTTTTATTCACCAACACCAAACCCTAAAATTAACCCCAACTTTAACCTTTTCCTCAACTCCAAACTTACAGTCCCTCAGAATAACCAGCCCTGCCCTTAGTTCAATGGCAATACTCATTTAAATTCCAACAGAAACATAAAGATCAGACTCAGGGACGCTGGTAGACATTCTGCCACTTAAAATCTAATTTAAAGTACCTTAAAATGAACCCCAACATTAACTAACTAACCCCGAACCTGTGGCATGGTGTGGTAAACTGATTAAACACAAATCAATTTAGGAATATTCAACACATACACACAAAACTATAATAATTTAAGCCTTTATCCTAGATTCAACCCTCGTCAAGGCCTCAAGATTAGGGAGTGAAGCAGGATTCACTTTAAGGTCCTTATCATGTCAGGTGATATTGTCCTTCAGGGGTGCACACTCCTAAACAAATGATCAATTATTCCAAACCAGTTGAAACTTAAGCCCCTGATTTGCCCTTTATACTATACTTCAACCTAACTATACTTCCAACAGTAACCCCAGCCTCTTGGTGCCAGAATCATCAGTACCACAGTCCAGATATAAACAGACACTAACTTGTTCAAACAAATGTCCTCTCAGTGGAGTGTTTTTATTCGTCCTTCACTGTAAGGAGATTAGGTTCTTGCAACAAACTGAACCCACAGTGTGTCCTGTTCTCCATCCAGAGCAGATCAACAAGCAGCCCACCCGACTTTATAGGAATCATGTAGCCTATACGCCACCGGTGGAGGTCTGAGTCATCACTGATGACTTTTACTGCTAAGAGCACAGAAAGGTACACTCAGCGGGGCGAATCGCTCCTGCTCAGCTGGGTCGATGTGAGAAAGAGAGAGAAATTAAGACTCACTTAAGCTTGACTCATCACTCCCCACGGGATTGGCGAGGAGGTGCGAGAAAAGTGGGTGTTCTCCATGGAGGAGTCTGTCTGACACACACGCGTGCACATCTCATCTGCATGTGTTCGCACGCACAAAACATTCACAACAATGCAGGTGGGGAAGTCAGTGTGTTGCATAGCCGCGGAGGAGAATGCACAGACATTCCTGTGTGTCCAGCTGAGTGTGTGTGTGTTTTGGCACCAGGGAGGGACTTCGGGCCAGTGCAGCTGTCCCACAAGAGCAACTGGTCAGCAGTGGGGTGTTATTCATCCAAGGGCCCTCTGCCCAGCCCGTGACGGACGCTGGAGCATGTTGAAATCGACTGCAATGCACTGACGGAAACATTTGGTTAAAATGGGAATCCGAAATCTGCATCTGTCTGTGCCCAGTGTACACAGAGGTCACACAGTAAACCTTTCTTACTCATTACTGTCAGAAGTTGTAGTCATTTAAGAAGATTTTAGAGACTATAAACCCATTTCTGCAGTTGTGTCTGAATCCCAATGGCCAGTGATGGCAGAGGGGAGGTGGTCCATGTGCTGTTCTGATGCTGAGTCTGCACTGAAACAGTCTAGGAACAACTACTCCTGACCTGACGCTGGGTTTCCATGGTGACACGGGAATCTGCCAGACAGTGATGTGTCTGCCAGGAACAAAAATGTAAAAAAAAGTCTCAGCAAGGGGTCCTCTGAGCACGTGTGCGTGTGTATACGTGTGCGTGACAGAGAGGGAAATTAGGCTCATGTTTGACAGCAAACTGTCACATAAATATCGACAAGTTCAGCGTACTCCACCAACTGAGCTGAGAGACGGGGGAACAGAAGGTCGATGAGACGGTGAGAGACGACAGACGAGGGGCTCACAGCGCAGGCTACGGAAGCCGATTTCGAGTGTGAAGAGGAGGCAGGAATGAGCGCCTTTAAGCATCTCCCACCTCCTCTCTCGCAGACTCAGAACACCCCGTCCTCTCCACCTCCTCTCTCACTTCTACCCTTCCTGTAACCATAGAGACCACCATTGCCTGAAGAGAGGTTTTCTCCCAGACAGACTGTGGTGTCAAATGAGGATGCTGGATGTACGTGCGCACACACGAAAAAATGTAGAGACCTCCTCCTGGACAGTCTTTGTACAGGCTTCTTTCATCTGGGAACATTTATTGTACCTTCGCACAGATACTAAGAATAACAGGATGCAGACGTCAATCAAATCACGCGCTTGTCATAACAGGCTCCAAAGACAAGGGAGCTTTAATTTCAGCTTGACCATCTGCGGCGTTATGCATGATGAATGCAGACTGCAGGCCAGTTTTGTTGTGGAGATTACACAATGTATTCTGTATTGCTGCCTGGATCTCTTTGTCTTCTCTCACTGGTTCTTCACAGCTCAATTCATAAAGCGCCGTCCTACTTATTTGTCCCTCCACGTGACCTGTTCGGGGAGTATAGGTTGGTGTTCCTTTTCTCAGAGGCTCTGTGTACTACATACGGTCCCCGATCACGGAGCTGAATTGGTAAATTGCAGCTGTGAGACATTCAGTTCCCTTTATTGAACATAGTCTTCTCTCCTTTGTGCAGCCCCCCTCTGCAGCTCCCTCCTCCAGCAGCCCTTCAGACCCATTCCCGATCACTGACTCATAAAGAAGAAATGCTTTTGACATTAACAGTCACCACATAACACAGGCAATAAGGCGAGCTTCAGGCTGCAGAAGTGCAGCATGATTATTATTGAGATGGCACAGAGCAACAGAAGTGGTGAACTGACAAGGATAATTAAAAAGTAACTACTGGATGTACAGCACAGTATGGAAGTCTGATAAATCTGATTTACACTCTGCCTTTATCCTCAAATCACCAATATGTAACCCCAGTTGTGTGTGTAAGTCCAGTTAGCTCCAACAACATGGCATGCCTGCTCCATTTGTAATACCAATACGTCACTAATTTATATTACAGTGCACACACTACTTTATAAGGAAGGCAAGTGGTGTGACACATTGTAAGTGGTACTTCTATCTAGTGTATCTTCTAATGCGTGTGCTATTTCAGACTGCAGTTTTTGTACCTAACGGAGACAGAAGAAACAACAGGATTACATCGTCAAGAAGATTTAAGCAGCTGAGCAAATGAAAAGAACATCTCTTTGGCAAAAACAAGGAAAGCACTTTTGGCTGGACATAAACATAATACTGGCATACGTTCTGTTACTAAACAAGATCACTTTATACAGGCAGCCACCATATTCATCTGTATGTGTACTGTACAGTAGCTAGAATTGAGAGACTTTAGATTCCAGATTGTAGTTTGTAGCCAGCTGGTAGCATCAAAAGCTGACTTTAATAGGTGTATCAGCCATTGAATCCTGCCTACCAGCTTTCCTGGTAAGTCCCCCACCCTGCATTTTAAGAAGGTACTACTAAATGTATAGGCCTATTAGATCTGTCCTTCAACTTCCTCCAAATAATCTGTGGACCTTTCAATTTTTTTCTGTTGGATTCCACATACCGGTGTTAAACTCACACCTAAAGCCCAGTGTCAAATTCTGATTCATGAATTCTGCTTCAATAAATATGTGCAACTTCCTCTCAAGTCAAGAGTAGAACAGATGTGTTGAAAACCAACAGGCAAGTTATATAAAAAACAACAAGGCATAAACATGACAGAAGAAAGCAAAGTGCGAGTAAAGATTAGAAATAAGCATATAACATTTCTTATGCTTTTGACAGGTTTTTTGATCCTTCACTGAATATTACCAGTCAAAAAGTGTTTTTCACAAATGCACAGCGAGCTCTGAAAGCCCTCGCTGATAAGATATGTAGCTCTTGCTGATATAATAGCAAAAGCGATTCAGTACCAGTGTCACTACTTGAAAACATTGTGCTCCAGTATGATTTTCTCTGTGCAGATCAGAGGTTTACTGTCACTGTGTTTTCCACTAATGTCCTCCTAGAATTTCAGCATGAGTGACAGGTTAAGTCCCAGTTAACGGATAATGTGTAGGTATCTGAGGTCGGGGTATAGGAGGTTGGCTAGCAGGGCCAGCAGTCGGGGTCCGTCTCTGAGACAGTGTCCTGGGTAGCGGATGAACTGGACAGCTTTGTTCACAGACTCCTCTAACTCAGCGTACTGCTTACTGCTTGGCATGGCCTCCAACATCCCCAGTGCCTGCGTCCACAGAAAATACGAGATATACGAGTTATTTTTAGGAGATAATTGCAGGCTGGAAAATGAAAACACTGTATTTGCAGTTTGTGTTGCATACTTGCTGTGCTTTCGCAGAGAGCTGCAAGTCACTGGTGGGTTGGAGTCGCAGCTCGGCCTCTGATGGCATCTGGACCGACAGGAAGGCTGCCAGACTGCGTACCACCACCCTGAACCTAGATGTACAGCAGGCACGCATTAACAGGTGGTTTATCAACAACTTAAGTGTTTTCATTAGAAAATAAAATGTATGTAAGCTTACCTGTTAGAAACAGGAGACCTCTTCCCCAGGCCGATAGCTCCTAACAGCCCAGAGTTCAGTCTTTCTTCTCCCAACTGAAGCAGCCTGGTGTGTAACTTCAACAGACCCATGACGACACCCGACACTTCAGTCAGGCCTGCCTGCGGCTGCAGCTGCTCCGCTGACAGATTCAGCGCTTTGTGCCACCAAAGAAACAGTTTGGCTTCATCACCTGGTCCACTGGACACACAAACCACATCATATCATGTATAATACACCTGCAACTCACAAAGCACACATGCTGACATGCTAAATGGACTTTTAAAAGCCATAAGAGAGCCAACCAAATGAGAGAACGAGGGGGGGGGGGGGGGGGTCAAACCTGGGGAAGACCTGATTGGTCCACGTGTTAATTAGTGCCAGAGTCCTCCTCTCATTGGCTGCTGTGTATTCAGTGTTGAGGCGCTGCAGGATGAAGGCATAGAGCGTAAGGAAGCTGCCTCCTGATTGGCTCTCAGAGAGGAAGTCATCCACCGTGAGCTCAGGCACCTGCAGCGATGCCAGCACAGGACCCCAACCTACGGACTCCTCCTCAGCTGAGATGAAGAAAGACAGTGGGGAAAAAAACATGGGCATCCTTGATATCACTTTAAACTATCTGTACTAAAGGGAGAAATTTAAAGGACTAAACCAACTTTTTGGGAAACTGATCAACTTACAACTTGTATGAGAAGAGGACTGGCAGTAAAGGGAATCAAACAAAAACTTCAAGTATACTAACATTTGCCTAGCATGTGCATATACACAGGACAGAGATGTCTACTAGAGGAGAACACATTAGCACTTTCTTCTTACTGTAACAGTAAGTCGTAAACCATACAAGATAACACATTTAAAAAAATCAAAAAATTACAAAAATAAAATGGGTGCCAAATAAGCCCAAACTGGTACCATGGTTGAAGTACGCTGTAATGCATGCTTCCATGATGCGCGTCATGTGTCGTACTGATGCAAGGCAGCAGGAGCAAGCCGTGAGAAGAGGCAGGATAGGAAAACCCCTCCCCTTCCTGTCTAGCCAGGTAATGACATGAGCAGCGAGTGCCTCCCCTGTTGAGACACCCACTCCATTCAGCAAAGCCAGAACATCGCTGAACAGGCCGCAGAACGCCATGTGTCTCTGCTCCAAACCCGTCTCTATAGAGGCAAAAGCAGGAGGTGGTGATTAAAGAATTTATTACAGATGGTTGACAATGTTGTTGAGGAAGACGGGGAGGAAGACAAACCTGGTGGGTTGAATGTGACGATACTCTCCAGAAGCGTCTCCAGCTGAGCCTCCAGGCTACTGAGGCTGATGCTGCCTCCTTGCTCCAGAGTCACCACAGACTGCACACACCAGCACACATACGCTCCAGCCTTCAGCGTCTCCTCCTGACAGATGGAAGGTAACAGAGGTTATCATTTTTTTGTTTGCGTGTTTGGATTAGTGCTATACAGAAATAGATACATGAATAAATACACAACTTTGTCATTTATATCTTACACATTATAAAAGATTTTCCAATGCAGAGTATGTTTCACCAAACTAAACCTAGAACAGTTAAATGTCAAAGTACTATTTAGACATTATCAATTAATATTTAAGCATTATATAATTTATAATAATTTCTGGATTCTAGCCTATGTCTCGGAAGTGTATTGTATTTTGCCAAAATCCATCTACATTGGAACATTATCAAGTGGTGTATAAAACTGCCTTCTGCTGCTCTACATCAACAGCAACTATAAGGATTTAAGTGTTACATTTATGTAATTTGGCTGAGTGATACAGAGCTGGCAAAGAAAACTGAATTGTTTAGGTCTAAATTTAATCCGGATGTTCCAAGCCTCCCACTTTTACACAAGATGTACCTGCCTGGGGCAGTGTAAATGCAGATACAGGGGATGCATGAATTCTTATGTTCTCCAACATTAGGGCTCTTCTATATCATACAGCTGTTCAGTGACAGTTATATATAGTATCTCCATTCTCACTATAACTTGACTCTCAGCTGTAAGTGGCATAATAAGTTTTCATTCATTTATTTATAGAGTAATGAATTAATGTCCAATTTATTAAACAATTATCAGTGGGTATGTTCTGTGATAAATGTCGGGGCTTGAACCCTTGACTGGGCTGCCACCTACTCCATATAGAACATACAGACCTTTAATGTACTGCAGCTATAACTCTAGCCCTAATGGTGTTCATGATGCCCTAATAAATCTGTGATTTAAAACAAGTAGTACTGTATTTCTTCTCACCCTGTGTGGAACTTCATTAGGGCGGGGGTGGAGCCCAGCAGCACTACGCAGTGATTTCAGCAGCAGCTGAGGCGCAGAATCAGCACTGAGCAGCAGGGAGGGAGGGTAGTGGGTGCTGACATATCCCAGAATGCCCTGGTATGAGGACAGGTCCAGCTGGTGCCAGGGCAGGGAGGTGGACTGGACCAAAAGACTGAGTAGAGGAGCATCCTGGAGGTTGAATAAGAAAAAAATGAAAAATGACTGAAGAAGGGGCAAAAGTCTGAACCTGATGTGAAACCAAAATATTCTGGACTTACCGGTTGACTCAGGAGTTGTTCCTCCTTTGCCAGAAAAACTAGCATGTATAGTAGATAGACTAACATGGTGTGTGACTCCTTCTGCGTACCCACGTTCGGTAGAGTTGGATATGTTGTAGAGGTGGGGGGCGTTTGTAAGTGGTCACTTAGGACGCTGATCCAGTTAACTTCACATAACACCTCTCCTAGAAAGAGGAAGCAGCTTTTGGGACTTCCTCTCTCCACCTGCAGGCAGAGGAAGGCGATAAAATAAACAAAAATCCACAATGTCAAAAAACACAGAACAAATCAAACATCTCGGGTGTCAACTGACTGTACTACTAGAATATTTATTTTGTCTGATTATACTTAACTTTACCTCCTCTTGCTTACTTCTATCTGTTTTTTGGCAGGCTTTATCATTCATAAATAAGCAATTATGATTATTATTATTATTATTACACATTATGATTAGTCTTTGTGATTTGATTTTATGTTTTTATGACTTTATATTTGTTAAATCTGTGCAGATTCTGTATAATAGCCTCTATAGATCCATGTGGGTCTTGAGAGACAGGAGCTTGTTTCCAGGAGCAGGGTGTTGAAACCATAATTATGGGAATTCAGGCTAATAATAGGAGCTAGAGGCCAGGGGCCAAGGTCTCAAAATAAAAGCACCCCTCTGTCATGCATGTGTAGACCAGAGTGCAGTGTTGGGGTTCAGGGGTTAGGAGTGTCTCACATTGAAGAGCTGCTCCATTAGCTGAGTGTCAGGGTGCAGGTGTCTCCAGTGCAGGCTGCGGAGGTTTGTGTGGTACAGGTAGAGAAGGTACTCAGGTGTACGAGGAGAGGTGCAGCTCTCACAGTACTGCATCATACATAGCCACAGTGCACCTCTCTGGCCGGGGAGCAGACGGTCTGCAACGTACACACATGCAAAGTTATAAATAACTTAAACAGTACGGATAACAAAGAGTAGCAGTAACACACGGGACTGCTAGAAACCCACCTCTGAATCTGTGATGCAGTGTGTCAGTGAGTTGAGCGTAAAGGCCGACCAGACATCCTGCCGCACTTGCGTCTGTCTCCAGCCAGGGGTAACACTTGAGGTTACTGAGACAAAGAAACACTGATACTGACATTCTTTAATTCTTAATAATAATAATAATAATTTTATTTGTATAGCACTTGTCAAGCTGGGAACACAAAGTGATTTCCATAGATCAATTCAAATAGAACATTTAAAGAAATAAAAACAGCAAAATAAAAGCACAAAATTATAGTAATATAATATAAAATACATTTACAGATTGACCATTCTAAAGGAAGGACAGGTGAAACTATTATAATAAACTTAAAATCAAGTGGTTGCACAACAGAGCTATATTTCAAAAACATAGAATGAATTGTCAGGCGAAAAGGCAAGTCGGTAAAAATGTGTCTTAGGATAGGATTTAAAAGCAGAAACAGTGTCAGCAGATCGAATACTAACTGGAAGACCGCTCCAGAACTTTACCCTGGAAAGCACTAACCTGCTTTATTTGTGTATTGACCAGGAGAATCACAGTGTAAACATCTGGCCACTTGAGAGTATTCACAGTGACATGGTTGTCTCATAACTCACACTCAGAAGTAAACATCTATTTTTTTCTTTTCTCTATGAGCAGCGTCGTGTTTGTGGTTGACCTTGCATTATGTATGGTATGCTTCAGAGATTTAAGTCCTCTGTTGGTTCAGTTACCTAATATGACTACTACAACACCATAAGCATCTGTTACCCACCTGCAAAAAGAAGCAAAGATTGCATCTGAAAAAATGTGGAATGTGATTTTTTTCAATCTGCCACTCTCTCTCTGCTAGTCTGTGCTCACATCTGTTTCACAGCTGCCTCACTGATAACAGTACCCCACTCTGTTAAACCAGTGACTGCCTGAGAGCTGAGGGTATGCCATGCTTACCCGCCATCATCGGTGTCCAGAGGAAAGATCCAAGGCTTAAATAGCTTCACGATCTTACTGTGTAGGTCCTGCAGAGCTGTGAAGGTGCAAGATACATTTCAATTTCATAACAACAGATAACAAAAAAGCATATGCATAAATCAGCTGAATTGTATTCATGATCTCAAGTATTACAATCCTCAACATGTGCTGACATTTGGCAGTTACCTTTCATTATTTTGCTGCTACCCACTGACTCTCTGGCACAGCTGCTGAGTTGCACGTTGATGAGACAACCAATCAAATGGTCCCAGAAGGTAACAACCTCACTGATGTAGGGAGTCCAGGCTGAGTAGAGGCCGAAGCTGCGGAGGTCTGGCTTACTGACACGACTCCGCAGGAAGTAATCACTCAGCCAGTCAACTGTCTCATCCACCTGTTCGCAACCAATAATATCACACATCGTGGTTGGATTAATAATGAATGTAAAAGCATCATATTCACATCGTCACATTTTTTTTGACCTGTACATATGAAATATTAAGTATATTAAGTATCAGATAAAGAGGACTGAATCTACACCAACATTACCTGCTGAGGGGAGAGGCTGATGGGGGATCTGTAGAGAGAAGCTGGGGGTATGACAGCACGGCCGGAGACATCAGAGGTGCTGAGTGCCTGTTCAGCTTTGCTCTTGGTATTGCGGGACGGAGGTAAGCAGCCCAGCACTCGCAGAGTCACCTTCCAGCATTCTGGACTCAGTAACTGGTTTGAGGAGCCTGATGAGGTTAAGAAATACCTTTGTTTGTTAAAGAAGTTGCAAATCAAATACTTAAATCCAATTTTCTTGAAATAAAAATACTATATCAGATCTGTGATAACACACTTGTGTAAACACTGAGGCTATACCCTACCCATTTATTCTATTTAATTCAGATTCAGTGCATTATTGGAATAATTTAATTAACTTTAGTTTTGTTAATTAATGTTAATTTTGTTGTTAGGAGGATGAGTAGGAGGCATTCTTGGATGAAAGTTTTTTGATGAATCACTTGAATGAACAACAGCAGGACTTTTTAAAGCAGTCCTCGCTCCTAAGTGCATTACAAGGCAATGTGTAGCATTGTGTACCAACAGAAAAGGAAAATTATGATTCAAGTTGTGGCTTTATGAGTTTTTTGTACACCTTTGTACACAGACACACATGCACACACTTACTGGTCATAAGCAGACGCAGGCAGTCACTGTAGTGATCAGGGAAATGGTGGCGTAAAAGCCAGGTCCAGTGTTTGGTGAAAAGGTGAAAAGGCATCAGAAGTTCAGGCTCAGGGTCTCGGCCGCAGACGCATAGAGCTCCGTGGACCAACTCCAGCAAACGGGTTCTCTCCGAAAACACAGGATGGGCTTCATTCAGCCACTGGGACAAATCAAACTACAGGGGAGGAGACCAAGAGGCTACTGTAACTGGACTGCTTTAGGTATATATCATATTTCTTCAATGTGTTACAATTGTGTCTAGGCTAACCTTTGTGAGCAGCATGAAAATGACATCAGCACTGTCGAGGTGTAAGGATGTCACCACATCTTGGTAGAGAAAGACAAGCTGATTGGGTGCTGCGTTGGGAGTGAAGAAGGGGGAAATGAGTGGGCAAAGACGCCTCTGCTCCAGGATGGTCTTCAGGACACGGCCACATTCCTCTGCATTCCCCTGGATAAACACCTAGACCCAAAAAATTCAAGCAAGTTTTATTAATTTAAGGAGTGTACAGAAAGTGTACCGAAAGACTGAACCTGCCCCTTTTACCAATCAATTATGGGGATACTCACTCAGTGTGGTTAAAGACTTAACAACTTAACTTTGTTCGTGCATTCTAAATAAAGCTAAACAATGTTTGATATAAATTTTCCTGCTGTGTGTGTGTGCTCACCTGTCCCAGAATCTCCACGCACGAGGAGAGGTACTGGCGTGTTGGGGGATGTCGCAGTGTGTCTTCACACACATAGGAGACAACCTTGTAGAAGGCAGACACACCAACATGCTGCACTGCCGGTGATTTCTGTGCCTTGTACATATTCACCAAAGCCCTGAGCATATAAAAATAGTCCACGCATTAGTCAAAACATCCCTATTTTAATCATTATTACCAAATTACCAAATGTGTTTGCGTCTATATTTATTATGATGTAGATCATGTTTTTTCTTTCGGTAGCACAATCTCTTTATACTGACGTAATAAAGTTCTCAGTGTGCACGGCAGCCTGGGCCAGGCTTTGAGGTGGAGGAGCCATGGAGTCGGTTTGAAGCTTCTTGATGTCCCTGCGCAGTGAAGTTATTTGAGTCTGCACTGCCTCCTGTCTCTGGACACGCTCACACTACACGGTTACAGAGATCACACACAAACACATTATTAGTTGATGACAAAGACATTAGAAAATGTACAAAAATGTGGATAATACGCAGATTTAGTGGTCGTACTGTGACAGTGATATTTGCGGGTCCCTGGCACGGCTGCCCTCCCTTCCCTTTACACTCCAGGGCCATGGTGACTTGCTCTGGTTGGTTCTTATACAGTAGGGGGAGGCTCTCAAGCAGCTCCTGCTCCATCGCCACCTGCTGGGCTTCGCGTGCCACTGCAATCCTGACATGAAGATGAACAAGTACTTAGTAATCAATGCGTCGCTTTGTATATGTTTTGGTAGTGCATTTCTGTGTATGCATGTGTGCACTGCGTGCCACTGATGGTCTCCATGTACCTGGCCTGGTCCTGCAGGATGCTGAGGTCCAGCTGCACCAGTTCAGCAGCCGCTTTGGAGTCAGTGAGGCAGGCGGTGGGGACTTCAGCTACTGGAGCCTTCTGCTGCTGCAGCTCTGGAGCTGGACGGGGAACTGGATGCTTCTGCAGGTTGGACAGGATTCGCTCCCTTGCTGCACACAGAGAGACACAAAGCACACCATTAAACTGTTGGAGGGTGGTGTTATAATTAATACTCCTATCTACAGCATGTATCTACAGTATATGAACTACTGCTATATTTATGGATTTGTGTCTTTAAGTTCCTTGTGGTCGTCATTATCAGACTTTTACATTTACCACTTCAAATCCGCTGAAGCCTCTATGTAATTTTTTATCAATGACAGTAAAGTATCAATTTTGGCGCTGTACCATTGTTGAGGCTGGTGTAGTCAGTGAAGCCAGGGTTTTGGGCCTGCAAGAAGATAGGCTCACTCTGCACCTTTTCCCATAGAGACAAAACCTCTCTCTTATCATATTGTAGACGCTCCTGGTCCAAATACTCCAGCCACAGTTCCTACAGCACAACGTGTCAACACAAATTCAAATGTAGGAGCTACATTATATATAACCCCACAATGAGATTTGACCTGTTACAATCACTGCCATATGTTTTTCATACAGAAATGTAAACACACATAAAGACAAACCCACCTGCTGGCGCTGCATGACCTGTGCCAGTCTGTGTGGTTCATACTCGGGAGGAAGAGAGGGAAGGTATACTTCCTGCTTCTGCAGAGTCTCATCATCCAACCACACGGCAAATACACCAAACAACCTGTAGGCAACCAATCAGCTGAGATCTGAGAGCCTGTTAACACACTAAGGGCTGCTAGTACCTGCTAAACAACAGGAAGGAATGTATAGGAAAGCATCAGTGACCTACCTGACCAGCTCTGTGTGGAGCTGGGGAGAAGTGAGGTAAGGGGGATGGGGATGGTCTGGGCTTTCGTCGCCCTGGCTGTCAGATGAAGGTGTGTGTGGTGGGGGCACCCTAAGGGCCTGGCTGGCAGCGTGGTGGAAGTCAGACACCTCCTGTATTCTCTGTCTCAGGTCTCTGAGTAAAGCGGCCTGAGAAGAGGCCTGGAAGAACCTTCGGCCAATACATCCACCTGCAGCCAGCCTGGCAGTGGACAACGCACACAAAAACAGGAATGGAAAAATCATATGAATTCTGCACATTTCCTGGTTTCTCTGGTTAGTGATAGTAATGTGTGTGCATCTTACCCATACTCAGGTCCTGGCTGTCTGAGATAGAGCTGTAAGAACTTCTGCCAGACCAGGGGAAGGAGCGGGTGGTCAGGAGGCGTGGCTAAGGCCTGACACGCCCAGCGGTACACCTGCAGCCGCTGCAGAGATGGTGCTACCGGCAACTTCAGCCTTTGCTGCGCCTTCTGGCTCAGACACAGACACAATGTTAACACCTTCTACATACAGCACCTAGGATTATGAACTAGACTACTAAACACTCACTACTATGCTACAGCTCTTTGAATCAGCAAGTTCTCTGTGTTTATGTTTTGCTGAATTCAATTCTGATATTTCTACCTGCGCCAATGTATACTTTTTGTGTATGTGTCTGTATACCTTTAAGGCTTGTTCTGGGGAAATGTTCGGCTCTGCCAGGAGCTCATGTTCAACACAGCGTCTTAGCTGAGAATCTTCCTCAAACATGCCCTCCATATTTAGTACCAGCCAGGCGAACCAAACCTACAAACACAGAGACAACACCAAGTCCGTCAGGCTGAGAACTTTACTTATATGATCGTGACTACTTGCACATACTGTTGGTGCTTCGGGGACCCTTACCTCCTCACTCAGGGATTGGCCCTCTATGAATGAGGGCGTGGAATTTCCAGCGATCCAGCCAACCAAAGAGGAGAGCAGACCCCGGTCTCCGTGGTAACCCAAGGCATTCTGCGTGAGGTATGGGAAAAAAAAAAAAAACTATTGTTGGCGTCACTGCGTCCGTTCAGCTCCCTAACGTTTACTGATGGAAAAATTCCACTGGTGAAAGTGAATGCCTATTTAAACTTTCAGAATATAATTACCAATGATACAAGATCAGTTTTATCACAGTGTGAATGAACCAGATGCTGCTGGCACAGCACTAAAATTCAAAGCTTAATTGGTTAAAAATGACTGTTCAGCATTCCTCACCACCAAGCTTTTACTTAAATGTGCAACCCATTTAATGTTAATGTAATATTTATCTTTATAACGTTACTGAAGGCAGTTTGCAGTTTGAAATTAAGCATCTGTACCTGTGAGACCTACAAAAGTCCCTAAATAATGCAAACCTCAAACACTACTGAATAAATACCTTATGCTGTTGGTACAGAAGTTTCTGCACACATTCCTCCTGATGGTTTACGAATGTAGCACGGCAGATCTGATCCATTAGGAACAGGACTGTTTTATCCCGGTACCACATGTTCTGCTGAGTCAAAATCCCCACCCAAAACTCCAGTACTGCTGCAGCACCGACACGACCAGGCTGTGAACTCTCCACCACATGACTCTGGAAGATGAAACACACACATTGTCGTCTTTGGTTTGGAGAAGATGTATGGGCTGAAACAATCTATACTCATTTCACAAGATGTTTTTGTTCGAACATTTGAGCTATCTTTTCTGTATTTTTTATACATTTTGAGGAAATGTTGACTAGATAAGAATGTAAATCACTGCTTAAAAGGTGCAAATGAGCCCCATGCAGTTTATTTTGTGCAAAAGGCACTTGCATTTTTTCAGAGTAAATGTCAAAGCTTTTACTTCTGACTACTGGCTTATGATATTACTGAAACCTACGTACATACACAAAGTAAAGACTTTGCAGTATGTTTCTAAATTTCTTACATACCGACTAATTCTTATGACAATTTCCCATTGTTTTTAACCATTATATGGATCCTTCGTCTTACCAGTTTTCTGTGAGGGCTGAAGACCTAAAATATATCTTTATAATGAAAGCTCATTTTGACAAACCTGAATGACACTGTTCAGCAGTCGAACATTGTCTCCATAGGTGGTTCCTGTGAGGAGTGGTGCTACCCGGTGAGTGACCTGCTGTGTCACACCTTGAGGACACACGCTGTCGTACTGCAAGAACAACTGGATACAACTTACAAACCTGGCATAAACAAAGGGACGACAGTAGAGACAAGAATATATTTAAGTGTTGACGATACAGTAGCCACAATAATAAATACCATTCTTTCTGGTATTTTATAGGAAGTGCGAAGGATGTATCTTTCTTACTGAGTGTTATTGAGCAGGTAGAAGCTGAGAGTGTAGGTTGGGGGTAGGATGTTGTCCAGAAGATGCACAGCAGCTCTCAGGTATCGAGATTGAATCAGACTCTTCAACAACCCGACTCCATCAGTACAAAAGTGTTCCAGACTAGAAAAACACACAGAAAGAAAATCCACAGGAGATTAACTTCATTCAAATTCTATGTATGAATAAACCATAAGTTTTAGGCATATTGTGAGTGAATACAAACCTATGTCCCACTGTTGTCATGGCAATGGACAGGTAGCATCCAATAGGAATGCCAGCTTTTACAGCCCTAATAACAGAGTGCATGCTGGGAGTGTGTGTAAGCTCTGGAGGTGGGTTGGATGTCAAAGCAGGGACCGACCAGGCTCCTTTAGGGTTCTGGGCATTGCCATGGAGCTTCAGCCTGAGCAACAGTTGCCATGCCCATTGACTAAAGGATGCTTCAGGAGAGACACCCAAACGAAGGACACTGGCAAGGTAAGACACCTGAGGGGACGAAGTAAAAAAATTAAAATAATAAAAAAAAAAAACACTGCTGATCACACTAAACGTCTGTGAGCAAAGAGTAGATGTGTCACCTGTTTGATTCCCTCTGATATGAGGCCAGTGTATGGTTTGTCAGTAAGGTACTTCTGATAGGCTTCCGCCACCAGCAGAGCTACTTCACTGTGGAGAGACGAAGACAGGGCCAAGGAGTCATCCTGCAAGAGGAGACACGTTTAACTACAAACTCACAAATTTGCTCAAGATATCTGTACACATTATATTCATCAGTGACTACCTGTGTGTAGCCCCAGTTCAGACCCTCCAGTATAACACAAGCCAGCCGGTTCTCCACAGCAGGCAGGGGATGCTGGAGCAACCAGGCTCCGATCACACATATTTCCTCTGGCTGTGGCCGCCACAGACTCAGAGGCAGCTCTTTGCACAAGTATAGAGCCACCTATCACACACAAATGTTAACACAACACACAGAAAAAACAAAAACACGTGAGTTCCAGCTATGCCAAATTAGATATTTTTTACTCTCAATGTAGTCAACTACATGCAGTTAAAACCTTAAAGTCTTAAAAGAATAGCAATACCAACCATTCCTACTGTCTGTATGGTCTCTCTCAGTCTCTCCAGGAGCACAGAGATAACGTAGGGATGGACTGTTGCTATGGCAGCGAGCAACTCCCTCCCCACTTTAGAGTAAGTTTCTCTGGTGGACACACTCACATAAGACACCTGGAGCAAAAATAAGACAACAGTTGTCAAAGAACAAAGTAGGTACTGTATGTTTTCTAACCAAGGGACCAGGGTGATGAATCTGTAACCGGTGTTATATGTCCTGAAAACTTTGTTTTCTCTATACTACCCTCCTCAATATAACATATACAGTATATACTCTATATGAAATACACAGTGTCTGAATTAATGTCTATGTATAATATCTGAGGAATGCAGTAGCTTTGTTTGACATTTGAATTACTCTACATCTTTATTTCATACATGCCTCTTCTATTATATCCCATCTGCATCTCCTTGTCATACCTGGTAAATCAGCAGAGTTATGGTTGTAATGAATGCGGGGTCAGAGTGCTGAGTTGGTGTGGCCATATGTGCTAGTGCGGTGAGGAGGGAGATGCCATCAGAGCTGTTCACTTCACACAGCCAGTGCTCAAACTTCTCCTGGTGCTCTGGGTCTGTTATAGACACATACAATAAAAGAGAAAGTGGCAACTGTCAAAAACAAACTGGGAATAATAATAATAAAAACCTGTTGTGTGATGGGGTGTTTTTAAAATTGCCTTAAAAATTGTGTTTGAGATAAATTTAGCTTTCAATATGATAATGAAATGATGGGGTCCCATCTAGGCATTACTACAATGTACATTTTTAAGGTTTTGAAAGGTGATATTCTGTGAAGGTTAAAAGCTTGTATAGGTACCTCTAAGAGCCTGAATGCAGGATTGTGTGTCACTAGCAGTGCCGAGTGTTTCCAGTCCTGCTGTCTCCGCACATTGCATAACATAAAGGACCCTCCACAGCATAGAGCTGGACAGGGTCCCATATGGCATCTCGGACATAAACAACCAAATGCCCAACCTGTGAGAAAGGACCACAGATCATAAATGTGAAGCCCATAAAATAATTTCTAGTTAAAATAGAAACTTGAGGCCAATACCTCACCTTTTGTTTCTGAGTACATGTAAAACAGCTCTGAGGAAGAGATGGTCGTATTCCAGCTGCAGTTTGGCCAAAGACGGAGAGTGTACATGAGAGCTGGATTCATCAGCACCAGCTGAACTCACATACTGGGCCCAGTGATCACTGACGTAACACACTGTAATTCTGAGAAAAAAGAGAGAAGATAGCATTATGAATATTTAATGTTAAATACTGTATATATGTATAGTTTTTTTTTGCTCTGATTGGTGCACTGACCGTATGATGTGTCCTATCCGTTTAACAAGCTGTCTGTATCGCGCCCTGTTGTAGGTTTGAAGTCCAAGAGCGAGAATTTCGATGAGTGAGGAAGCAAAACCAAAAACACGCATCATCTTCTGACTGGAACAGGCCTGGGGTTCATACACACCTGGAAGGAAAGTGGTGTGTCATTTAATACAGTGAGTGATACAAACCAACTGACAGAAGGACAGACAGACTCCCTTACCCTGCTTGCTCATTCCCAGCATGTGTGAAAAGAGCTGCTGGAATGGGAACTGGGTGAGCAGGGAGATCAGATCCTCCTCACAAAGCAACAACCAGCTGCTCTCTGGGTCCTCATCCTAAACACAGATAAGACAAGGACAATGCAGTTACTCTTTTAAGAAAATAAATCATGACAGGTTCTTTTTCAAACTTGTTTAAATTGCAAACAGATTTTTGGGGCCACATGCAAAGTGGAGGCTACTAACTATTTTATATAAAATTGTAATAAAAGACCACTGTATTAAAACATTAAAAAAAGTTTTAAAAAATAATATAAAATAATAACTCAAACTACAGTATCTTAAAATGTTACCATTTTACTTTGTTTCTGAAATGTCCTCAAAACAAAGTGGTTCCTAAGCAACACATTAGTACTGGCAGCAGTCGTGGTTTTAAGCCAGCAGACTGATATTTAAATGGTCATAGGTTAATTTGCAACCGCTTTGAATGTGACTCAGCAGGCCAGAACATTCTGATTTATAAGTCCATAATTTACAAACCTCAGTGACACATCACATTTCCTTTACAGACATACAGACAGTGTATTTTTTAACATAACTGCATAATGATCAGTGAAGAAACAAAACAAACAAAATAGATACTGTTTTTAACAGGAAAATAAATCTAACATTCTAAGTTTTCTTTCTCAAAATGCAGTAATTGCCTTCCTGCACATACCTCCTCTCCCCCTTCATCCACCAGTGTCCAGTTGCCAGACTCAGGTCCAGAAGCAGCAGAGCTCTGGCTCTCACATGGCTTCAGATGTCCCAGAAACTCTGCACGGTGTCTGAGTTACAATATATAAGTGACTGGTTAGAGATGGGAGGTTGTTAGACCCTGAATGGATGACCTGGATTCTAAAAGACATAAAGCTAGAGTGTACGATCCATAGTCAGTGGGTAAGAAAGAGTTATTGCTAAAGGAGTTCCTCTATTTACCTGGCAGGTGACATTAAAATGGCCAGAGCTTGCATAAAGTGCTGCACTCCACAGCTGTTCCCCCAAACTTTGATCTGAGGCAGAAATTGGGATGAAAACTCCCGTCAGTATGTACAACCATTGACATGACAGCAATAAATGAAAGACTGTGTCCCAAACTAACCTGAAGGAAGGGTGCAGCCCACTTGCCAACCCCGGCAGGACAGCACAGGAGATGGCACAGCAGGTACAGGTGCTCTCCTGACCCTCCAACATGCAGCACGACTGCCACCTGGAGAGTTGATAAGAACCATGTGAGGAAACACAACAACAAAATACCTGGACCATGGAGTAACAAAAGTGGGGCAGTGTTTGAGTGTGTATACCAATCTCTCCAGCCAGTGATGGATGTCTGTCTGAAACTGTGCATCATCCAGGACTCTACGTGTGAAGCTAAACAGGACGCTGATGGCCTCTTTCAACGGTTGGAGAGAACAAGGCTGTGTCTGGCTGCCAGAACAATCTGATAACAAAAACAAACAAACACAGACCGGATGTGGAGTATATACCTCACATTAGTATTATGCCTGAGAGGCATGCTTTGGCCACTTTGAGGCAAGTAGAATTTATAAGTCTCTAACCTTTTAGTAGACGATACAAGTATGACTCCACCTGGAGGCGTGACAGCAGGGCAGTGTACGCATGTAGCGCCACCTTCTGATGTAGCAGCTCGCTGCGGGCTTCAAACAGTCTCCTCAGCTCAGCCAGCACACTCTGACTGAAGTCTGCCTGCTGGAAGCGGTGGTATCCACACACCTTAGACTGATCTGCACATACACCCTGTAGGGAAGAAATTATATCAAAAGTGTTATTACAGCAGAGGGCCATTAGTTAATAGTTTCCTACCACGTTATATTTCTGCTTTTTGTTTGAACTACCACACCTGAAGTGTAAGCTGTTCATCTCTGAAGCTCCAGAGACGATTCTGTGTGCTCTTGCAGTCAGACGACTGTGTATGTAGCTGTGTGTGTGATTGGGTCAGCTGTCTTCGACAGCGCCAGTAGTTCTGCAGCAGTTCGGTCAGTTCGTGGTTCTCCTGCCGGGCAAGAGCACAGAACTGGGCTGCACACACTTCGACGCCCTCTAACCAAGCTTGTAAACCTGCATCTGGCTCCCAGGCACTGAGCTGCTCCAGTGAGAACGGCTGCAGTAGAAAAACACGAGGTGACAACAGTTATCTCACATGTTAATGCAATTGTATATGTAATGAAACAAAGAATGTGGTCACTTAATAATAATGTTATTAACTGAGTATAGGCAATATTGACGAAATCAAATTTCACAATATTATGACCAAATATCTTCATGTTTATATATACACTAATATAATGTTTGGTGGTGGGGGTGATGAATTGTTTTAGAAAGTAAATCTCTAATAATGTGGATACCTTGACCAAACAAGTAGAGGCAATTATTGTTCACTCAGCTAAAACAGTCTTATAAGGTCATTCACTTTAAAAATAAATAAATTATTTTGATATGTTAAAATGTTAATTGGATGACATTTTGCACAATGTGCTTTGGCAATACTATGTTTCAATATGGTCGTGCCAATAAAGTCTTTTGAATTTGAATTTAAAAAATGTATAAAAAATGAAAACATAAATTCAACCGTTATCATCACAATACAATAACCATAACCACACAACAGTTCTACTCATGTTAATATATACTTTGTGAAATTTCAGTCAATTTTCAGTTGAATTTTCAGTTTGACAGATTGAAAAGTCTGCTGAAATTAACCTGAATTTCTGGAGCTGTCTTGGATAATTCTGGGTAGAGTTTGCTTCTTGTAAGTTCAGCTACAGACTCCAGAGGCTGCAAAGTTGGCGGGGAAGATTCCTGCTCAGGAAGAGCCAACACTGCAGGACCCTTTTCCCTATTTTTCACAGCTTCCTCACAGAGCTGTATCACAGAGACCTCCTCCAGTGTCGGGAGAGAAGGGTACAGTGCAGGGGCACTCGGGGCATTTGGGATCTGAAACTGAGTTGAAACACAAGGCTGATTCCATGACTGCGTGTCTTTTCCCAACTCAGTGGTCTGTGCTGTGACTTTAAGCTCAGCCCCGTGTGCTGCCACTCCGCCATCCTCATCTTCCTCCTTTTTTGACTCTGTCAGACATAATGTGTGTGATGAGGGTGTCCGCTGTTTCTCAGAGGGCAGATCTGAAGGCTGTGCTGTGGTCTCAGGGGGCTGAACAGGGTCCTGCTGCTCCTCCTCTGGCTCCTGATATGTCAGACTGAGGGGGATGTCGCAGAAGCCAGAGGTGGAGGCTTCATCACAGACAGATGAGGGAGCTGTGGCTCTTTTGTCTTCCTGTGCCTGCTTCTGCTTGCTGGCCAGCTGAAAACGTAAAACAACAATCAGAGATAAAAATAATTAGTTAACAGCTGAGCCTGTGCCATAGTTTGAGACAGTACTATGGAGAAGTAGTGTTTGATACTGTCTTGCCTCGAGACCAGTTCTGTAGGACAAGGACTTGGTTTAATCACCTGAGATTTTCCACTGCTTTTTGTCTTGGTTCTTCTTGGTCTTACAGCCTCCATCTTCAGTGGCTGCTCACACCAGCTTTCTTCCACAACTCAGATCACATTGACAAACAGCTGACTGAGGTTTCACTCCTGGTGGAAACGATGCTGACCAACAACAAAAAAAAAAACGAACAGTCCTCGTAAACACACACACAGCAACCATTAGCTGGAATATCTGGCGAAGGTCTGTCCTGTGATAAGCAGCTAACGTTAGTCAGTGGCTGGCTGGGCTACCAAGATAAACACTTGTCACAGGATGTAAACAAAACACCCGTGTATGGCCCGTTGAGAAAACACTGGCGGAAGGATAGCAAGGCAACAACTAGGACGTCTCTTAGCGTGGACATAATATCCAGAGAATACATTTTTTTCTGGAAAACTAAACCAGTCCCGGCTGATGAAACTCCACTTTAATACACAACTGAAGACGCTCCCGCGGCTAAGCTAACGCATAGATGTCGGCTTGTTACGCTGTTTTATTAAGAAGAAAGGATTATTATTTGTAATTTATTCACCAGCGGGTCTAAGTTCCCCCTACTGTTGCTTACATTGTCCAAATAGGATTTCAACACGTCGAAGTGAGTGGCCTGCCCCGTCCGACGGTCAGCTGTCATTTGTTTTGTTTTTTTCCAGGAACTCGGCGATCACATTCTTGGATCACGTGACTGCTCCACCTCTCTACGGAGAGCCGGAGAGGCCAAACTGCATCGGCTATAAACACAAACTCTCAAAAGTCTCACTGACAGTTTTTCTGACATCTTACAGATGAATTTCAATCATTAAGTGCTGAATGTATTATTAACAGTCGTGGGATTTAACTCAGAACATTGACCCAAGTACTGTACTTAATGTACAATTTTTAGGTCAATTTTGTGCTACTATTTATCTACTCAACAACAGTTTCGGAGAGAAATATTGTACTTTTTACTTCACTACATTTATCGGACAGCTATATTTTTTGTTCTTTACAGTTCTGAAAAAAACTAACAAACATAAATAAAAAATCAGTACGATCAGCTGATAAAAAATGAATGTAGCCTGTTGTTAAAGTGACCCTTTTTCACAGTTCCACCAAAGAGACATTTCTGCATTAAACTTCTTAAATTACTTTATTAAAATAACTGCATTAAAGTTCAAGGTCTCTTCAGTTTGAGGTTCAACGTGGTAAAATGATCCATCATTTCACAACATAGGCAAAGATTAGAGAAAAGTCAACAACTGAAAACAGATTTGTGAATTAGAATTTTTGTTTTTTCTTTTCCTCCTCTCCCATCATCTCACGTCCCCCTAGATTTATCTGGTGACCCTTTGGAGGGGCATGACCCTTAGAGTGGGAACATCTAGCCTAAACTAGCTAACCCTATATAAAGTAGTTAAAACTAGCTCCACCTCAAACTGCTACAACAGTAAAATGCTGCTGACACATTGATGCCTCAGTATTAACAATCAAATATTATAATATATAATAACATAGTCAGTCACAGGGTACATTATACTGCAAAACAACTTTTACTGTACTTTGACTTTGTTACTGAAAGTAGATTTTGCTGTTGTTGTTGTTTCACATTGTTGCACTGGTACTTTTACATAAGATGTTATTAGTCTACTTTTTCCACCACTGAATATGAGTCGATACCTGGATTGAGTTATGAAACACCAGTTCAATCAATCAATCAGATTTCAATCCAACTACACATTTTATTTTACTGAGTATTGTATTTAGTTACGTTTTATTTATTCAGGAAGTCTCATTGAGATCAAGATCTCTTTTTGCAAGACAAACCTGAGAACAAATTATATATATATATATATATATACAAGATCACAATAAGAGAAAATAAGTCACACAAAAAACACCACACACAGACATAATAATTAAAAACGCTCACAAATATTATCTAAAATATCAGTCCCAGAGAGGACAGAGTGTCTCTAACTTTAAAGAGTGCCTTACCATTTACAGCAGTGCTCATATGAATGCACAGGAGGATCAGGAGAAACAGAGAAATATTTATATATATTACAGTTTTATAAAAAGAAACATTTTCCCTTTAAAATGCATTAACACTCACTGCCCAACAAAACCACAGTCAACTGAATGCTCTAGACCTGTATGTATTTTATCATGAATAACATAGTAAGTTCTGGCTCTTATAATGTTAGCTGCAGTTGACCTCAACAGCTCTATCATACACTAATCTCCTCGATACATATAGAAACCATATTGTATTTTATTTCCAGCTGCTCTCCGACATTATCAGATTATTTTGTGTCACACTCATAACAGACTCTCTGTCTCACAGCATCTAGCCAACACGTCATCCAACATGTCACACAGTCAGTCAGTATCCTGAATTTCCCTGGCAAGTAATTTCCATTGAGGAGATTGACACGCCAGATGACATGCTAGACAGAGAAGGAGGAAGGATGAATGAGACATGGAGGAGTACTGAGTTGCTCTTATGTGCAGCAGTTCATAGGCTTAATCATTTTAAAATTCCTGTATTTTAAGTTACAATTGACATTGCATATCATAATTCACCTCTCTAAAAGACAACATAAGTGAACATACATGAAAGCTAAGGCAGTAGACTGCTTCTGATCCAAAAATACTGTAGATAGACGGTCACTGCTACAATTCAACAAAATTTCCTGCTAATTCACTTTAAAAATATGAATGCTGTATCTCTTGGGGTTAAAGTTGTGAGTACACACACCTTTAAGATTCAGTTCTATAATCATAAACGAGTGTTAATAAGGTTATTAATACAAAAATTAACACAATATTGCTAACTCTCGTGATTACAGACAACACAAAGACCATTCTCGAGTGGCAGACTTTTAGCTCATTCACAGAGTCCAATGAGAACTTGAATCCTCCATCTTCTACCTACTGCTTCGGTCTATTCAAAGTTATTTAAAGGCACAAAAGTTTGCTGTGAGCACGGCGAAGGACTGTTGTAGGGCATATGTTTACCAGGGGTTTGACAGACTGTTGGCTTTGTGTTTTTATGGAGGGTTGGTGAAGGACTGCAGGGTGGGGTTATATGGGCTTCTGTGTCCTGGCTGTACAATGTGTGTAAAGGAAGTTGTTCTTGCTCGTATGCGTGACTCGGCGCCTGGCTTAAGGCCTCAGGTGTGTGGTGAATGTATGCTTGACTCAGAGCCAAGTTGAGGATCTCTGTCTTTTCCTTGTAGAAGCGCAGCTCTACGCCTCGACGCCGGGCCAACACCAGCTCCCTGTGCGCCACCTGCAGCTCCTCCCCGAGTCGCCCCGGTGACCTCTGCTCCCGTCCGAGCCAATCCAGAGCCAAGCTGCTGCGCATGTACTCATCAAGTCCTCTCCGAGAGTAATAGGTAATCACACTCTGAGGGGAAGGAAAGACAATAAGCAATCATTATCGTGTAGCAGCAGATGCACTGATGCTTTATAACATTTATCTGAAACCAGGGATGAGATATGTCCATGGCAAGACCTTTCGAGAGCACTGCCTTTTCCTCAGAGCCTTCAGTGTCCCGTTCCAGTGCAACAACTGAAAAACTGTCATCATCTCCTACAGAGGGAAAGAGAGGGGAAGAAAGTGGGTGAGAATGAGACACAAAGAGAGAGACAAGGTCTTGCGTAAGGACTTGAAAAACAAACCCAAACACCAAGCTCTGTATACACAGGTTTGACAAATAAGACATATAATGTGGATATTTCTTGAACCCATACCTAAACTGTGGATGATTGGTTTGAAAAGATATTGTAAATCTTTATTCACCAGGTATATTTCACCCTAAATTATAAAACACTGTCTGGCTGAACATTTGCCATGTGTTAAGAGCTAATGGCATTAGTGTTAAAAAGAGAGTCTATACATTAACTGAAATTGACCTAATGAGACACGGATGGAAAATATGACACGTAGGTTGCCTGGGGTTAAACTCCATGTTGTACCTGCCTGTTTACTCTGTTTCCAACTGTGCATCTGCCCTGTGCTATTTGTTTACCTGACTGCCAAACTGTCTTCCTACAACCGCGTACATATGGTTGATGCTGTGTGTGCAGACATTTGAATGTATGTGTGTGAATACATTTCAATGTCTGTGTATGTACATGTGCGCATATATGGAGGTGTGTGTATTACTTGGAAGCTCTTCATCTCCACGAGCCATGCTTTAGAAGGAATGATAATTAATTTCTTTCCTTTTGCTTATAACCCTCCGTCTGCAGACATATGCTTATTTACACAAAGGCAGATATATTAGGTGTTTCATACCATGACTCCCTGCCCGAGAGTCAGATGAAACGAGGCAAAAACAGATCCAATGATAACATTGGAGGGTGGGATTAGCACCAAGTGGTCGGGATTTGTGTTATGTTCTGTTTAACAACTCCTAATTATGTAAAATGCTAATACTTTAATTTGGGGTCCAATTATAAATACAATATTTAAGATCCCTTAGCAGTAGCACTTCACAAAGCCTGGATCCTTTAACACTAAATAGATCTGTCACACTATTACCACATGACCCCACATGATTTATGAGCACAGTTACAAGAAAAATAGCATTTTGTGGAATAGGCCTTGGCTTTGTGCTTTACCTGGAACTCCAGCATCGTCCTTCCTATGTAGGAGTTGAGCAGCAATCTGTAAGTTCCTATACTGGTGCTTGAATCACATGAATCTTCAACAGAGACCTTTACAGAGACAACAGTGCAGGTCAACACAAATAAACACTCTCCTTCTGTGTCATTCCTATAGTCTGCCTCGTACAAAGGTGTAATACTATGTGTCTGTACGGGCTCACACTCACGGCACTGTCTGTGGCTGCCTGCTGCAAACTCTGCGTGATGAACTGAGGGTTGATGCGTCGACATGGCAGCTCGTTCACAAGTGAGTTCATCAGAGCCACGCGAGCAGCATCCCTCCGGGCCTCTGCCTGAGAGTCACACACCTGAGGATGAGGAGATGATGAACATGAAGGGTTCAAATGTCAAAAAGAGAGGGAAAAGATGCAAAACTTTGTCACTTCCAACAGTAGAAATTTCAGGGGTCGGCTGAATTGTGTGAGCCTAGGGTTGACTGAGTTGAGTCAAGTGGCCCTGTCTGTAAATGGGTGGCCACTCTTAGCTCCATTTTAATGAGTTTACACTTCATTGCAGCTAATCATGGGATCAGAACTCAAATCACTGATGAGATTAAGACATTAGAGGCATTCACAGATAACCAATCACATGCCTTCTCTGAGCTGGGGGCTGCTGCCTGGGTCACAATGAGCCCATTGATAGGTATTGTGAGATTTAAACAGAATGACATCAATTTAAAACAACCTAATTCTGGGGGCTTTTATACTTTATAATCTAGTTAAGATCTATTTTGTTCTGTGGCAGCAAAATGAAGAAAAGCAATTACAGATTAAAAAGTATCACCATGTATATGTAGTAACTAATAGTTAATTTGAAACAACAGCCATACTAGCAATTTATATAGAATAACAAACCGTAAGTTGATGACTTATGTTTTATTACATTTACAGTTGATGTTATAGTTTCAATGCTCTTTGCAATTTAACCATAAAGACAGAAACGTCGCCTGCATCATGTATCTTAGAAAAATCTTTTTGCTTATGTTTGATAAAGTATGTGTACTCACCACATGATGGTGATATTTCCGACTTCACGCGAAGGATAAGTGGTGTAAATTCTCATTCATGCTGTGAATATTAGATATCACGATGTCAAGTGTAGAAATCACGGCAGACAGCGCTGATGATGATAAACACACCTTATAGTTGCCAAAGCAGCTTCCTCCAGGCAGGGTGACATAGCAGACATATGGGGGACCGGGGGACGGCGCAGACTCGTACAGCAGCAAGCTCTCTGTCTGGATGGCTGTGTCCCCAACAGAACCATCTGATTCACTGGAGGAACCATTTGACTGACTCATCTGCCTGTGCTCCCAGAAGTTGTGGAGCATGGCCACTACATTCACTGCACACATATAATAAGGACACATGTCAAAATGAAGACCGACGGTACTGAAAGCATACATGTACACAACAGAAAGTACACAGTTGGGGTGTAAATGAATGCCTTTCTTTAATCAGGATTGACTTTTAATATGTCAAACTTTTTCTAACTCTTCTGTGTTGTCATCAGAAGTGAAAGGTTTCATTTTAGTCTCACTCTGAGAAAATCTGTAAGAATATTTGTAAATGTAAAAGCCAGACATCTATAAATCAGCATTACCAGACACTGTTTATTTAAGAGAATTAGGAGCTATAAGTACCACCCCATAAGAATCAGATTTAGAATCAGGTTTATTGCCATTTAAGTTTTCACATACAAGGAATTTGCTGTGGTGTAATGGTGCGTAACAAGTAGTGCAAAAGTCAACATAAGCATAAATATAAAGTAGTATTAAAATACTAAAGTACTAGTACTAAATAGTAGTAAATATAATTTACAATACAGAATATGAAAAGATATGACTAAATATGTACATATATATTTTTAAGATGAAAATTAAATAAAACTAAAACTTACACATATCAGCATATTGTAACCCTTTGAGCTTTTTCTGACCCTGAAGTAGATTTAAATGTTTAAATGTTTAAATGTTTCCTGTGTCCTTCACAACAATTCACTGCAACTCACTCTATGGCAGCAGGGATAACCTGACAGACGCTTGTAGGAGGCATACTTAAAATAAGTTAAGAGAAAACAATTAATTACTTGCTTGTTTTTGTATCATTGCCAGATCAATTATAAACAGAGTTGTAAATTGTAACAACTGTAACTTTAATTCTGATATCTTAAATGAAGATGTGTCAATTTCCTGTTGAAACTAACATTGAGTTTCTCAGATACTCACAGTCTTTGGGGCTGGTGTCAGCCTCACTCTGTGACAGGTATGACATGATGCTCTCCTCTGCTTTCACTTTACTCATCATCATCCAGCGTTTACTTCCACAACTGGCTCCAAGACATTCAGTCCACTTTTCTCATCAGAATTGTCCACCAGCATCATCACTGAACATCATAAGGAATAAACTCAAAATCTGGGTGTCCAAGACCCTCCACTCTCTCTTTCTCCTCCTCCTAAACTCCCTCTCCCCTCCTCCTGCTCTGCTGTGTGAACATCTCACAAGGGTTTCTCTTTTGAAGCAGACCACCTTTGTCACCCTCTCTGCCAATTAGCTTAGAGGGCCCCTCACTCTTTCTACACACACACACACGCACACACACACAGAGGTGCAGAGCAGGAATGCTGAGCCCCACCCCTCGGGCAGTGCAGCTGGCTAATCCCTGAACAGAGTCGGACAGTCTATTCGGACAAGACCTGCACAAAGTTGCCAAGTTGAACCATAGATGTAGCAGCACAACGTACCTTCTTAAGGAAAAGGAAAAATATGAATTTTTCTGTGGATAGTCTGGTATATTACTGGCTGTTTCTTTTTATATGAAATGCCCTCAGTATTCAGCATTTTAGGGACAATTCTACCAAGTGTCTAGTGTCTAAGATGTGTGGGGGTGGGCTACTTTTGACTTCACACACCAATTTGAGCCCACGGACCCAAGGTCTGAGCTCCATTCACCCTCTTCAATATGAATGGCCATTGTTCATGTCTGAATTCACCCGCTCCCTGAAAGCCTCTTACACATAAATGAACCAAATTCTGAGAAAGAAGTGGCTCCTTAGCTCTCAAGTTGTCTGCACCCATCTTTTACATGTCATGTCTCGCTCTATATTGAGTCGTCTGTGTGACAGAGCCAAGAGGCATACGCGTCTACTTCCTGCACCTTTTCATGCTTAATGTATTGGTGTGTTTTGGAGCATGTATGTTCCCACATGCTTGTGAGGGCCTCTCCTTTTTTGATTGGTTGCTGGGAGGGTGGAGGTAGCAATCTATTCAATCTACCATAATAGTTGGAAACATTTGAACCACGGGAGTTTAGCATGAATAAAAGCTCTCCATGAACTTGCATTCTGTTTGAATCTTAAACCCACACCCACATTAGTCACTCTGTCAGTAGTATACCCAGACCTAGAATGAACTTGAAACTACAATGGAAAAAGTTACTCAATAGATTTCTGTCTTTTGTTGCCATCTTGGAGGTTGATATGCGAGTATCAATTTAAAAGAAAGTGCTCACTTCACTAGCAAACGTGTTTAGAACAGGTGCTCATGATGTCCTGACTTTTTTTTTACTCATTAAATAAACCATTCACAAAAAAAAAACCACACATATCAGTAATGTTTAAACGGTTTAATTATCAGCCATACTGCTTCATTATAATAAGTAGTTGATATTTACATTAGACTTTGTTGAAAAAAACAGTTCACTGCTGTTAAAATAGAAAATATGTTTTGAGCTGAGTTGTGGCACAGATACTCTCTTGCTGAGTTTTTCCATCAATCATCATGTGATTTCAACTTTTCAGACAAAAAGAGCAGGGGAACCGTGCAGAATGCGTGTAAACCGAACAAAAAGCACGTTGACATGAATTCCTTCTGTCCATCAGTGCAGTCCTGTTTATCCCCAGAAAGAGGCGCCCTCCATACTAGACTTGATGTTCTGTTGATTGTCTCTCCTCGATTTGGTCACCAGGTTGGACTCTCCCTTCTGCAGACGTCTCCTCTGTGCTGCCTTCTGCTGTTTGGTGAGCTGCCTCCGCACCTTCTGACGGACTACCTCCTGCAGCACACACAGAAACAACGGCAGCAGGTTACTACAGACGAATGCACGCGCTGTCAGTTTGACAACAGTATGATGACGCTGTCAACAGTATGTAGAAAAGTTGTTACACGTCACATTCTTTGACAAACTGCAACACCATGTGAAAGATCTTTAGCAACACCTACAGGACATTCCAGTTTTTGTCCATAACTTTGAACTAGGATTGCTACAATGTCTGGTGAAATGTCCAAATTGTCATACTTTCATGGTCACCTCAGTCAGAGTGTTTGTATTTTGTAATGGTACTGTATTAGTGTACCTCATTCTCACCTTGACCCTTGTATAATACACACACACTCGTGCAGACAGCCTTTTGTGTCTGCGTTTTACTTACTGGTGGTATGGTAGAGCAGCTCCCTATGCTGCCCATTGTGGCCTCACTGTCTGTCCTCCTCCTGTGTTCTGCCATGTGTAGAAGACTGTCTGAGTCTCTGCCGGAGAAAATGCACAGAAAAAGTCAGTTGCTATTATGGCATATTTTACAACAAAGCTGAGAAGTTTTTAACAATCCTGCTTAATTTACCAAAAATGATGCTATATCTTTGTCAAAGTCATTTCTCAAGATAACAGGAATTCCTATTAATATTTTTGGCTCTGCACTACAGCTGCAGGTGGAGTAAATTTCATTTTGGATTTTGGATATTGTATATATCTCTGTTAACCTTCAATTGTGTTTACCTGAAGGGTATGAAATCTTTGTTGGAGGTAGAAAGGTCTGCCAGCTCTGGACACTCATCCTCTGCCTCATTCAGCTCTTCCTCTTCGTCCTTCTCTCTGTCTTCATCACTTCTAACAGTAGGTACTGTCTGAGACTCTTGTTGTTCTTCACCTCTTTCACTCTTGTTGTCCTCATCTTGTATGTCTGCATGTGTTTCGCTGACTTTCAAACCTTCCAGTTCTTGCATTGCATGCTTATATTCCTCCATGTCTACACTATCTTCTTTTTCTTCGTCCTCATC
Organism: Lateolabrax maculatus; assembly: GCA_031216445.1. Taxonomy (NCBI): domain Eukaryota; kingdom Metazoa; phylum Chordata; class Actinopteri; order Acropomatiformes; family Lateolabracidae; genus Lateolabrax; species Lateolabrax maculatus. The sequence goes on from CM062217.1 coordinate 14,922,064, forward strand.
GGTTGCATCTTCATCATTGTCCTCCTCTTCATCATCGTCCTCTTCCTCAGGTCCAGCTGGGTGTAGCAATGCACCATCTCTCTCCAGATCTTTGGTGAAGCCACTAGCTGAGACTTCAACATCGAGAGAATAAGACCGACTGTAGGAATAAACAATATGTAAACATGTAAAAATTCCAAGTTAGGTTTTTAAATACATGTAGAAACCTAATGTGAAATTTATTATTTGTAAATGTTGTGACTCAAGTAAAAAATCTCAAATTGTTCATACTAAAAGCTTTACAGTGCATATCTGAAAATAACACCAATGCACTTTGTTTTATTTGCAACTGAAACATAAATATGAGAAGTTACCTGATGTCTTTGAAGGTTGGGAAGAGCTCGCTCTCGTAATTGTATCGCTTTGCAAAGAAATCTCTGATGCATTTGACATCTCTGTCAAAATACCTATAACCAAAGTTTGGAAAAGTGAACAACAGATACATCTTTACGTTTGTTTTATTAATTAACATTACATTAATTTTCAATTTATAACAGAGACACCAACCATTCAGCATTAGGATGTGAGGTGGACACCATTTGAGGGAAGTCAATCATAGTTATGTGGTCCTGGTCGTCCAACATAAGGTTGAACTCATTAAAATCTCCATGAATCAGGCCATGATTGGCCAGTTTCACTATGAGCTCCATGAACTCATTGTACAGGGCTGGTGGATCCTGCAACTTATGCACCTGACACCTGAAAGAGAGAGACGACACACAAATTATATAGGAAAAACAGAGTAGAAAGAGTGTACTAATAATATTACGAGTTTAATATAAAAAGCAAGAGAGAATGATTGCTTGTGTACATACAGTGGATATCCATTGATGAGCTCCATCACTATAGCATGTCTGTTATAGTCCACAGGTCTGGGAACGGGAAAGCCACGATCATACAATACCTGAAAAATTAGGAGATTACCCACACAAAACTGGATTCCTAAGGCACATCTAATGAATTACTGATGATATTTTCTTTCTATTCCATATAACTTGAGTACGTTCTCTGATTTGTTCCATTACCTTCATGTAGGCAAACTCCTTCATGGCAGAGAGGCGAGAGAGGTAGAGCCAGGACATGTTCTTCCTGTGTTTGTGGTAATCTCGCTTATTCTTCAGGTTCCTGAAGGAGGTACGACCCAGTCGGTGAAGCTTCAGAGCATACTGCTCATTGTTTGGACTTGCCACAATATATATATCTACAGGAGGCGGACGCAAACAAATATTTGTATGAATATGAGCACATGAGAATTTCTGACCTTGGCTAAGCAGCCTAGAAGCATAATGAAGAACAGATGTTATTTACATCGACACCCACAAAACACTTACAACAGGGCAAATTGAATATTTTACACATTTACACAATTTACAAATTATTGTGCATTTCTCTGGGATGAATGTACATTTAAAATTAAACACTTGACTTTGCTTGCGTCAACCATATTATGAAATATACTGCACGTATCAATAAAAAAGAATTTGTATCATGCCATTGATTTCAAGCAAATCACACAGGCAAAATGAGAGATGGCCATGTGAACGTATGCAGATATACAGTATGTACATAATGCATATGATTGTTTTTCTTACCCGACTCTTTACCCACACCCATCTGGTTGCCAACTGAAATAATCACTTCCCTGGAGCACAAGGTCTTCAGAGCCAAGTAGTCATAGCCTCCGTAGTTCAACCTGTAGCCCTGCACAGCTGATATCAACACACACATTAGAAGAATAACCTACATGTACCATCTCTACCAGGACTAGTCGGGTTCAGCGGGCATTCGTGTGTGTTCCTTACCTTTGCTGCGTTCATAGACTACGAGTTTGTGTTTGACAAGCTCTCTGAGGACCTTGTTGCAGCCGCCGTGTTTGAGGCTAGCGATGGACGACAGAAGACTCACTGGAACAATCTCATGGTTCTTCATCCCCATCTCAACCTGTGTGAGGGGAAGTTCACAGGAAGAAACAGAATCTGATCATTAAGAGTCCTGAAATTCAAACCTGTCTGCAGTGACAGTGTTACACCTGCGGCAGAGCTGAAAGATGAATTGACATGAAATGAGCCCTGCTTGATGTCACCATGGTCTGGGACTTTGGTTATAGTAATAGGATGATAATATTTTGAAGGAGCATTTCACTGATCTTACACATGAAGGTCCTACTGGGCATGGGTAGCACTTTTCAATACTGCTGCCCATACCACTGCCGTCTGTGGTTGGGTTTAGGTCTGAAGTGAGGAGACCTCCTATCTAACACAAATCCAGTGTAAGTGATAGGGAGAATATCCACAAATCACTTTCTGTGCAAGAATGCAGTTACTGTTTCTTTTCAGTACAAATGTCCCTCGTTGTGTTATAATGCAGCTCCGCAAGAAAACAGTCTGGTGATACACAAACAGAGAATTTTACTCTAAAAACACTTTAAATTTTGAAGATATCTACTTGATTTGTCCAACACAGACTGCTGAGTTTTCACATTAGTTTTCCCGGCGTGGACAAGAGGAATGTTTACAACCAATAACCCTTTATAATGTACATAAAGGCGTGTAAGTATTGTTAAGGACACTCAAAAAAAATGGAAACCCAAATCCATAGCAACGAGGATCAAGAAACTGTTAACGAGCTGCTGACAAAATGAGTAGATGTTTGTACAGTAACGTTGGGTCAGTTACTGTAAGGACTAGCCGACCACAGCTAGCCTAGCACAGGAGCTAACCCCCGGCACACAACACACAGTCAGCTCGCCACTTACCGCCGTGAGGACCCGGAAGTCATCTCGAGATAAATATCTCAGCACCACGACATTCAGCTTCCCCATGTTTCAGACGCTGCACAGTTAGTATGTTTCTACTATTACTACTGCTACTTCCTAAGCTCAGTTGTGCACATTTTTAGTAAACACACGTGTGAGGCGGAAGTCTGGGTGCCGGAAAAAAAAACGTCCCTTCCGGTTTACGCTTGACGTCACCTTGACGTATTAATACGTGGTACCTGGAGTACGACGAACAAGATTTTACACAACTGATGGCAACAAAGTTTGAGCCGAGCTGCCGAAAGAGCAACAAAAAAAAAACAACAATACTATTAAGATCATATAGGCTATGCAGTAGTGGAGTATTTACTGCCACCTAGTGGTGAAACTAAGCGAGAGTTACGTTTTAACTTGTAACTAATCACATGATTAATTGCTGCTTTGCATTAATTGCTGGAGCTGTCGTGAATGTTAGGACTTCCCACTGTGCTTTTCATGTCTGCTGTGGAAAGGGTCTGTTGTGCTGTGTCCCGATTTCATTCTACAAACTAAACTTTGTGCCAAGATTGTATAGCCTACAGTATGTAACCTACTATAAGAAAATCCACTTACTTTACCAGTGAGTACAGCAGGACCACAGTACAATACGACATGTGCAGTGACCGATGTCAATCAAACGGCTGCCTGATGAATGACACTGCCAAGTGATTTACAGTCATTATTTTTTCTGCTTTTCAACTTTTAATATATATAAACATTTCTAGAGGTGTTTCACACAGCACCAGCAATTCATCACACTTTGCATATGTGAGCTGCAAGTAGCTCCTTCATTTCACTTGTGCATCTCATTGTGGGACAATAGTGTTAAACAACAGCCCTCATAAAAATCTATTGTTTTTAGTTTACATAATGATTTTGCTGAGTATACCTAATATTGTCACTTATGCAGTGTGAATACACTGCATATTCAAGTCCCTCTTAGCATTACTGTGTAGTGTGGAACTGTGACACAGCTACAGTCAAATATGAAAGCCCCCACCCACTGTACACCCACACAGGAGTTTTCACTGACCAGACCTGACCTGATCAGCCAGAGTAACGGAAAATAAGAACGATGAACGATAAGTTGTACGTTGATGGCTGCAAAGTTTGTGCAGCATTTATTTTTTGTCACTGCTGAATAGGCCTTTTTTTCACAGAGGTCCTGTTGACATCGTAGGAAAAGCACAGGAGTGAATAAAATAATAATAATGATTGCTCAATCTCATGTAGCTAACTGCTTCGGTTTCAGGGTCCTGCTATTGTGCATGCTGGCTCTCTGTTGTGGCTTACTGGGACTGTCGAGCAGAGCCATTGTTAATGTTATTAGTAACACCTGTTGTTTTATGACAAGTTACAATGTATGTTGTGAAAAAGACTTATGGGTGTAAAAGAGTTGTGGAGTGTGTGGGATAGAAATATTGATGGATGTTTGAATAAGTTCTATATATTGTGAAAGTGTTGGATATTATTTATTCAATGGTTGGTTGATCTATTGACTTTTGTGTAGTTTTATTGTGTTTTGTGATCATGATAGATCAGCAGTGCTGTGAGTTCAAGACAAGTTTCCTCTCAGGGACAATGAAGTATACCATATCGTGTCATAAAATGAAAGAAAGTGATGCCACAGGAAACACTGCATCATCCCAGTGAAATTTGGAGGTCAGGTGTGTGCGTGCGTGTGTATAAGAGCGAAAGAAGGTGTTAAACAGTGATTTACTGGCAGGTTTCTGTTGCCATAGCAGCTGGATTCTGTGCATTCCATGGGCAGGTAGGTTCTAAACAGAGTGAGTGTGTGTGTGTGTGTGTGTGTGTGTGTGTGTGTGTGTGTGTGTGTGTGTTTACTCAGGACTGCCCTGTGACAGACACCACTCTGTTCTGCTCCCAGCACACACACACACACACAGACACACACACACACACACACGCACACACACACACCACACACACACACACACACACACACACACACACACACAGAGAGCTCTCCACTTCCACAGGCTGTGTTGACTCAGTGGAATTCCTCCATTGGTTTATTTAACATTCTGCGGTTCAGCAAGTGCCTGTGTCCAAAGAGAGGCCAGGCATGCTGTGTGTGTGTGTGTGTGTGTGTGAAAAATGTACATGTGCACAAATGTACATGTGCACAAATTAAGCAGAGGTGTGTTACTGACCTTTGTGTGTTATTACTGTAGACTTTCTGATTGAATTGGCCCCTTCATTAGTAATTAATTCACTCCAAAACTTTGGTTGTTTATTACTGAAGACAAATGGATGAGTGTGCAGAGAGCAAGAGTGAGACAATGATCTCTGTCTGAGTCACTCTAAGTGCTCTGCAGGTCTCGTGAATGTTTGTTTCAGACAGTTTTACACACTCTCTGCACTGCGCCATGGTTGTTTTCTTCGTCTATGATCACTCAGTGCTCCTGTCTATTAACTTGTGTCACTACTGTGTGCTGAAGCACGTGTGTCTGTATCACAGTGACACAGTGACATTACAATATAATGCAGTCTAATACAACAACACCCCCACAAACTAGCCCCAAAAATGATCACAAAGTTGAGGGAATTTCTAACACAGCCTCAAAAAAAAAGGGCTACATCAGTAGAATGTATTAGATTGTACCGACTTCCACCCCGCTGTGTAATGTAACACTGAAAAGTTTAATATCGATGCTGTATGTCATCCTACACATTTAACACTTTAAACAAAATATAAAACAAACAAACAAACAAAAAAAACACATTAAGTGTTTGTTTTTGATTTAACTGCAGAAAATGTCTTTGCAATTCTTAATTGAAAAGCTAGATGGCACTGTGACACAGGTGGATTGCATTAGCTGCTAAGCTCATAAACTGCTGTCTTTTGTCTCACGCAGACCTTTGTTGTCTCTGGTTTAAGTCAAGTATTGAAACTGAATAATTTCCTCCTGTATGTGCACCTGGTCTTTTGTTAGAACTGAAATGTCTTTGTGATATTAGGCAGACATACTGTTTCGAATTGTCAAAAATGTAGCAGATGTTATTCAGCTGAAAGTCTTGAAGCAACTTGACAGCAAAACATGGTTAGAAATTCTCTTATTGATACATGCTTATGATATGATTTAATATGTCTTTTTAATAAATGCAAACAATTCAGCAGACCACCCCTGTAGCATCATGCTTTTAAAAGCATTGAAATATATGGAAAGAATGAACAATGAGTTTACAGTATGTAAGTTACTTTATTATTCTGCAGTTATTCTTAATAAGCTACTTGTCATGAAATGTATTGGTTTGGCTTCTGTGATGACCCATGTTAGGACATTTTTACGTGTTTTAACCATACGCATCCTTTCCTGTTTCCTTTATCTTTATTTGTCTACTACTTTCACTCTCTTTCCACGCGGAAAGGAAATGAGAGCACATGATAACACTCTCCCTTAATTGGATAGTAGTAATAATAGACCAACTGATTTTGATTAGATTATCATATCATCACGTAACTCAATTTCTCATAGGAATTCATTTGATATTCCGCTACTACAATAGCATGACTGCTTTTACATAACGTGTTAATGGTTTAGAGAAATCTGTAGAGATATGATTGAGTCTGCTGATAGGCTGAATGTGTTTTTTACTGATAAAACTTGCTCCACTGGCCCTCAGCAGCTACAGATTGAGAGTCTCGAGGCAGAATTTCTTGTTAAACAGCCTATGACAGACAGGCGCAGTCGTCTGTTTCACTGAGTCTGGACAGTTACACACAAGCGCAAACCAAAGTGACCGATGGTGTGTTAGTCGAGCTAGGCCGGGAGTATAGAGAGAGAGAGTGTGGACCTGCCTGTGTGTGGAATTATCTGGAACGTGGCGGAACGGCCATTCCTGCATGCGCGTGCACATAAGCACACACACACACACACACACACTCTCACTAACACACAGTAAGATAGTGTCTTCTTTCCAGATGTGTGTGAGGGAACTTTTTGCCATGCTTCAACACAAAGCAGCTCTCTTTTCAGTCTTCATACTATTCCATCTTTTTATCCCTCACCTCAATCTGGGCTGTATAGAACTAAATACATCTGATTAAAAAGTGGCCAGACAGATTCACCTTGTGTATTTATGTGAGCACTCATGTATGCCCACTGGTCTTCAGATGTATTGTTTAAAATGTGATGACCCCATCCCTTTTCAGTGTATGGAGAGCTGAATATCCTCAATGGACCTGCAGTAAATCGGGATCTTTTGATTAGAAATTAATGAGCCCCTCGTTAGCGTAACATGAAGGAAAGAGCTGGATAGGTCAAAGTGATGAAAGGACCTTTGCAGTACTGACTGAAGTGAAGTGATCTCTACATTTGATGTACACACAGTGTATCAAAGCTATCAGCCCTTCCCCCTATAATTTCATTCACATGAAGAAAGAAATTACCTATGATGTTTTAATAATGCATAAAAGCTTAACACTGGTAGCATCTACCACCACCCAATCTTATATTGACCTCCAACATGTAGCCATTTTACAAACGCGTAATACTATGTATTTTACAGGATGATCACAAAAATGAAGCTACAGAAACTCAACAAACCTCTGAACAGCAAACGTCAAGCTGATAGTAATGCTTTTACTACACTGTCTACTTCTGTACATATTTCAACATGTGATGTATGTTTGTAAAATGATGGAGTAATATTAAAGGGTTGTTTACGTCAGTGCCGTCTCTTGGTGTTTGAATTTCCTTCACTGTGCTGCTGCAGAGTGAACGTGGGATCACGGGAGACTTGCCCCCATCAACCCACAGAGGATGTCTGCTCTTAAAACAGACGTGAACAATTTTGAAGGTAATACACATACACACCTAAGCACACACTCGCCGTGTCAGGCTGTTAAATTGCTTTCTTGTTGTTTTCCAGCGTTAAGCTTGAGGGGGAGAATGCTAAATTGAGGCAGGAATTGGAGAAGCTTAGGTAAGTCTCCAACAACAAGCGTGGGCTTTGTTCCTCGGGTATCATCGCTGTGCCTTTAGCCAGCTGCTGTGTGTTTGGAAACATCAAATTTGATTTGATTAGAGCAGAGGAGAGGAGATCTACTTACTGCCTGTTCTGCTGCCAGTCTCCTAAACAATAATCTGCTCTCAGGTGCTGGTACAAGCAATGAGTAAACAAGGAGCCTGAGGAGAAATATGAGGAGGGAAGACATAACCTGGAGGAGGGAAGAAATAACCTGTTCCAAGTCCAGCTGATACAGCTTGAGAGTGAGATCCTAACACACACACACACACACACACACACACACAGACACACACACACACACACACACTCACATACTTACACATAAAAGACTATTTGCCTTAATTAGCCAAATAATTTTAATTTTAGCTCTTATAGATATTGCAGTGTAAGTGTGGAGAAAGGACATATCATAAATACAGCGAATATAACAGTTTACAGCTTTTACAACAAAATGTTACGATAATATTTTGGCTCAAACTTTATGCAGGTTGTGTAACCTTGCCTCTGAAATTACCATCAATATGTATTGTTAGCTGTTCACATATCAGATATAAAGATAGCATCTGTGCAACAGAGTTTAGTATCACACAAATTGATGTGTATGGACACAAGGTTTGCACCTTAACTCCAGGGTTAATTGAATATTTATCATACTGCAGCTCATGTGGTTGATCAGTCTGTGCAGACTAGACTGGCTGAACTGCGCTCCACTGTCAGCTGGCACTGCACAGGAATAACAAGCTACTGAGAGGGCAGGTTTGCATAGAGATAAAGAGTTGGCAGTACAGTTTGTACACTGAGCCACATCCTGTGTTATTGTTATAGGATGCTGTTTTATTGCTATTCTAAAAAGTTTTAAAATTGTGATTTTTTTTATTTGACTGAGGTCATAATGTCATTGAGTGTGTAAGTGGTTTTGTTCTTCTTCTACTCCTCTTGAGTTTTGAACTTCAGAGTGAGGATATCATAAAGTGGCGCCATTTTGGCTCCTTCTCACATCTTTAAGTGGCTTGTCTAAGGTTAAGAGTCGGGTTTAGGGTTTTGATTAGGTTTATGTTTAGACAATTTGTGGTTTTATGGGGAGTTAGGTGCTGGAACCATTTCTTGGCCGGGCTCAGTGACTTCTTTGAGTCTTGTCATCACTGTGAGGTTGCCAGGCAACCAGTGGAAAAGCGGAGGTCACTGTGCCAAGAAATAATCCCAGCATATAACTCCTCGTAAACCCCAAATTTAGAATTTTACGTTTCAGTTTTTATGCGGATTAAACAAACAAGATATATCATGTTAGTTAGTTAGCTTTAGGCAGTTTTTTTTAAAAAACCTTTGTACAGAGCCAGGGCAGCTGTTTCTGCTTGTTTCTATACTTTATGCTAAGCTAAACTTACCGCTTCTCTGCTCCAGCTTCATATTTGATATACAGACATTAGAGTGGTATCTATCTTCTCGCAAGAAAAGAGTAAAGAGTATTTCCCATAATGTCAAACTATTCCTTTAAGTTTATGTAGTGATGAGGAATAAGGCCTGGATTCGGTCAATGGAGTGTCCTCACAAAAATATCAATAAACATCGGCGTATGCGTGTTTGTGCGTGCCCGTGTGTACGTGCATGTGTGTACGCGTGTGTGTGTAAGTATGAGTGATGTAACATAGACCCTCGCCAGATAATAACATGCCACAGTGATAGAGAATGCTGCTAACTAACAGCAGTTCTCGGATGATCCTCTCCATCACACACACACACACATGAACACTGACACACACACTCACACACACAACCCGTGCTTGTCAGACCCTTGTAATGGGATCACTGAGGGATTGGTCCTGCATCAGTCACAGCGCAGGTGCAAATGTGTACTCACACACAAAGGTACAACCACCCACACACACTCACACACACACACACACACACACACACACACACACACACACATATCATGTAGAGGCTGTGTATCACTGGAACAGGAAAGCTGCTCTTTATCTCAGAGGTTGCCGTTGTTCAGGCCATCAGATAGCAGCTACATCTTGTGTGTATGTGTGCACGTGTGTATGTGTGTGTTTGAATGTGTGCACCTTTGAGTGTATCTGTGTGTCTAGTTTAATAGCATTAACTCCTGCAAGCGTGAAATGAGACAGTCTCCCACTATCTGTCTTTAAGAGCGGAGCTGAGAGCGCAGAGTGGCTGAAATGAACTGATGGATCATGCAGGCTTCCAGTCAGATGAGCCTGTTAGCTCTAATAGAAATGGTGCTGGTTTCAGTAGAGAGATATCTCACAATGAACCACAAAGAATTACTTCATATTGTACTTGCTATATTCAGCCTTAATGGCAATTTGTCAGGTGACTGCTAAGCAAGGCTTCCTTCAGCTCATTTCAAAATCTTTAGGACACCGGTTTAATCTCACCAGGGAGTCAGCTAATCAAATGCATGTCAGCACAGACAGTTTTATTGTATTTTCCTATTACGGCCAGTGTAGATCAATATTTATTAGACTTCCGATTGCTTTAAGGAAGGCATTTTGTGTAAAATTGTTTTGCACTGGTAGAAAATGTAAACACAAGCTTGTTAGATTCCATAAATCCAAACAAATGCTGGGAAAAACTGGATGTCCTCACAGCAGTCTTGGCTAGCGATCAATGAGATTACTTCATAAAACCCTGAACATGTTGTCTAAGCCTCGCCTGCAGGTCAGTGGGCATGGGAGCCTAACTTCGATACCGCCAGAGATAGCAGATATCACACAGAAAATCTGAAAAACAGATGTTTTTTCCTGTCTGGTAGTTTTGAATCTTACTTGTTGTGTCCAAATCCGTCTTCCAGTTCTACATGAGCTGTTTGCCTTGCAGTGAAATAACACACACACACACACACACACACACACACAATTTACACACAGGCATCAAGACTGTGCATCACAGTAATCACAGCGCAAGGGATGCCGGGTAATTTGGTTAAAGATGTCAGGAACGTAAATCACCTCCAATCAGTCCGGCTCTCCCATTGGTCAATCCTCCCACCTCCAGAAGAACTTCATTGGTCACTCGTCCAGCCGGCTGTCTCTGTAGGTCTCACACTGTTCAGCTGTTGCTCACCAGGACACATTAGATGAGACCTAATTCAAGCTCCAGTACGAAAATCAAAACAGAAAAACCGTAACTCGATATGATTGATATGAAAGTTGTTTTTCTCTTAATGGAATAATTCCTCAGTTTTGGAAATAGACCTATTTGCTTTCTTGGCGAGTTAGATGAGAAGATTGTAACCCCTCTCACATGTAGCTAACCAACCAACAATGGTCTCTGCTATCTCTCAAGAGAAAAAAGTGTATTTCTCAAATTGTTTAATTTTTTTATTTGTCTTTTTAAACTTGTTCTTTTTTAAACTTGTCCGACTCATTGCCTGCCGAGCAGTTTGACCGAGCAGGCAACAGCAAAGTGTAGCAGAGCAGTCATGGGCCCTACATCACAATAAACACTGTTAGTGTTTCAAATTCCCTGTGCGTGTTAGCTATGATTTAATTGCTGTGCCACTTTAGCTGCTGTTAGATATTTGTTTATTTCCAAATAAATAAAACACTCTCATTTTGAAGAACAGCGTTAACTCTGCAAAGCCGTTTGTCTTATTTAGATGCAAATATTGAATCAAATATTGACATTAATTGTAATATCTGCCATACAGTATGTTTCACATTGTAAAACACAGGTTGTGGAAAAGTTTCAACCCCCTGACTGTAGTTTTACTGGAGCATATAGGCTATTTCAGTCTCTGAGAGGCTCTGTGGTGGAATGGTGGGAGAAGGCTTGCCACCTGCGTGCGTGAACACACACACACGCACACACACACACACACACACACACACACACGGTTAGATTCACACATACTTTAGATGTTCAGGTCTTTGATTTTCTCCAGTCTGCACTACAGGGTAGACAGCTAGGGATCTTCAAACAATACCTGGATAACACTCTGACACTCACTGCATATCTAGCGCTAATGATTAGCCTACTTGTTAAGCACAATACACACACACACACACACACACAGATGCACACACACACACACAGGCCTGAGCTCAGACTTAATGATTCTGTGAACGCTGCACATCTCAGAGCCTTTTCCATTTGCTCTCTCCCCTCAGGCAAGGACCTTCATCATGCCACTGACCATTGATTGGGACGATACACAGCATTAATAAATGAAATGAGTGCATGTAGGCAATAGAAAGAAGACACACACACACACACCCACACAGTTAGAAATATGTATGACATTCCTGAGTCTGTTGAGAATGACGAGAACGTCAAAATGTGGCGGTGAGTGTTTGCCTCCGTGGACGGGGGCAGCGGAGGTGATGGACAGTGAAAGGAGCATGCAAATGAAAAGCCACCCACGGGGGAAAATCATCCCACCTTGGATGTTTACTGCACAGGGACCGCTCTGTGTGAGTCTGCGGTTCTCAGTAAATATCCCTGGTATGTGTGTATGTGGTGGTGTACACTCCCAGGAGGGGGTGCTATGTGGAGTGGTAGAAATGCAGCGAAAGAGAGGTGCCGTGTGTGTGTGTGTGTGTGTGTGTGTGTGTGTGTGCCCTGTCCAGGTGGATGTATTCTAGGTCAGGCTGTTTGTCAGAACTGAGACCAGATCGATGTGGCTCTAATCTAAGGCAGCATGATTTGATTGATTACCTCATATCTTGTGGCCCTGCACATAGACCTCCACAGGGTGTGATGGACACACATCCACAAACACATACACACATAAAGACACACACACTATGGTCAGTTCACTCAAGCAAAATAATAGATTGGGATGAAATGAAATAAGAGCAGATTGGTTTTGCTGGGCACAAGGCTGGACAGTCTATCCAAAAGGGTCACAAAAGATGATGAGAGCAGAAAATGTTCATTGATACCATCTTTCATGTGTGAGATGTCAATGTGTGTGTTTTTTTACCTGAAATTGGTTTTCCTTAGCTGCGTTAGCTGTGCCTGTCTCTGCCTCCCAGATGTCTGGGTGTGTATTAATGTAAATGTGATAGTGCACAATGTTGACAAGATGTTTGTTTTTGTAAAACCATGGAACACTGACAGATGAGAAAACGGTTCTGTCTGAACGGCTGGAGGAGTGTAGTAAATGAGCAGAGCTGCTTGCCCCAACTGTGTGGCAGGGTGTTTGCATAATTTTCCATGTTTGATATGTTAATGTCACCTGTAGGCTATGTTATAGTGAATCTGCTCATAAGTGAATAAAATGAGATAGTGATGTGTGCATGTAATTGTGGGTATTTCTGTGAGTTACCAGATTTTCTCTCTCTCTGTGTGTGTCTTCCTGTTTATTTGCTGAGTGTGTTCAGTGCGTGTCTCTGTATTTGTGTGTGTTTTACACACTTGGGCCTCAGCCTCCTCTCATTGACATGCAGGGTGTCAGGAACCTCATTTGAACTAATGGCCTTTGCTGTGTGTTTGCCTGCTGAGCCGTACTGCCCCATCTCTTCTGAGAAACATATTGTTTGAAAATTCACTCTTTCTCTGAGTCCTTCCCATTTTCATAGAGGATAGAAGCCATCATATTTTCTCCATTTGAAGTTAATACAAACTTTATTTTTTAACATGCTGATACGAGTTTTCTACTTTAAAAATCACTAAGCAATATTCTTATGTAAAAATTGAAGCGGGGCTGCAATGTCCAGCTTCATCTTGAACTGACAGAGATGAAAGTGCTGCATATCTTCTCATCAAACTCTCTGCAAGAAAAAATTAATTAACCTGTAAAAAGAAGGCCAGTTGGCATTTGTTTTACTTGTGATTGTGTGAAGGTGAGCACAGTCCAAGGCCTCACTATGCCCTTGGTATAATATCTCTACAGCCAATCATTATTGGACGGAGAACATCAGCCTCCAGTATGTGTTGAGTCAAGTTGGAAAGTCTGTCAACTCTGTTTTGTTTGCGTTCCCCATTAGCCAAAAAGAAGAAAAAAACTCTTGATTGCATCACATTCAAGGTTACATGTTTGATGCATTTAACCTTTCCTCATAAAACAATGTGGAGTCCTTTCTGTGACTACTATTTACATATATGGTTGACCTCAAACACAGCATCACAATAATCTGTTCACAGCTTAGGTTCAGGTCCAGCCACAGCCCCTGATGTGGACCATGAACGCCTCTTGGCCTAAATACACATTTCTCTGTCTGCCCTGTAGCTGCACAGACCTGTTCCCTTTCAGCCTCACAGGACCACACTCACACACAACTGAAAACAGATAAGGCCACTCTGCTGGATTTATCACAGCTAGTTTCACTTGCCAAATGTGTAAACCACTCCCTGTCTGTCCCCCACTTTCTCTCTCTGTGCGACTCCCCTCTTCCCCCCTTTTGGACCTGCCTCCAAGGCTCAATATTGTCGTTTTATCTCTCTCCCATTTCTCCCCATCCCATCCGTCACTCTGCCTCCATTGCACCATGGGAGGAGGAGGATGGTCCTTCATGCTGTGCCCAGGTTTGCCTCTCAGAAGTAACAGTGTGTGTGTGATTGTGTGTGTGTGGGTTGTGCGCTTGCATGAGGGCATGAAAGAGAGAGAGGGAGCATCTGAAAACACCATTACAGCGCAGGTGTCCTTCCATCTGTGCAGATCACAGTTAACTTTTCTTCTCTCTCTCTTGCCTGTCTCTTGCTGTCACACACATCCTGTCCTCACATGACACACATTTACACAAAGACATTACTACAGGGCAGCATGACATTACAAACTGAAAATGAGCAAATGCAAAAATTAGGAAAAGGAAAAGGGGATAAGGCAGAAAGAGGAGGGGGGGGGGTGTTGAAGAAGATGAAGAAAAAGGGAAAGCCAGAAGGAGGGACAGGCTGGGGGACAGAGAGATAAGGGACAAAAGAAAGAACAAGACAAAAAAGGATGCTTCTGAGAGAAAAATAACCAGTGTTTACAGGGACTTAGATGAAAAGGAATAACAAAGAGGAAGTAGAAATTAGTATTTGAATAAAGAAATGGTGTGTAAATATTAAGAGAAAGGGGAGCTAGAAGAATAGAAATGTGGCATAGGCATTGGACAGGTCACCACTGCTGACATACATGCAATTGTATGCAGTGTTTGATGTGTGTGTTTGTGTGCGTGTGCATCTCAAGAGAGCCAGAAGAGCCTATATAGTTCAAGCTCACCATTAAAACATGTCTGAGGGCTTCAGGAGGCAGCTGAGCCTCTTCCAGGGGGAGAACAATTCCCTGCCGGGATAGATGGACGGATTCTATGAATGTTTACGTGGATGTATGGATGGATGAATGTTCATTAGGTGGACTGTCAGGTGGACAGACTTATATATGGATGGAGATATCTACCTGTGGATGGATGGAGAAACAGACAGTTTACTTAATATGAAGCGTCAAAAAAGATGTCGCCGCTGCAAATTCTCTGTAGTCAGAATTCTCAGAATAATATTTTTTCAGCCCTGTCAGAATATCTTTCATTCACCATGCTGCAATTTCACAGAGTCTCATGATCCATAACTGAGCATGAAAGTGGCAATACATGTTTTGTGGTGATAAGTAGTCCTTGTTGAGTATATTTTTTTTCAGCAGTGCACTTCCTAGAGACCAATAAATTGTCTGCAATGTGACTTTTTTCTCTGCATTTTCAGTTTCTTTATGTTTGGTATGTCAGGGATTTTCTTTGTCTGTCTGTCAGTTGTGTTGGTCATCAGTAATTATGCTAAATACCCATTTCTCCCTTTATTTATTCCAAAAACTGTCTAAGAACAGCAGGTACAAACAGCATGATGCAGAGGTAGACTCAAGAATGATACAATAATTGGCCAACAGACCTAAAATTAGCATTTATTATGGTTTATCTCTAGTTTGATAAACAGAGAAGCTTTCCTTCTTAAGAATTCCCTTGGGGCTTGAATATTGCAACCCAACCACATGTATTTTGGATCTGTGACATCAATACAACTGGTCGCTCTGTTTTCCTGGATGACTGAACTGATTCTGTGCATGCCTATGAAGGTCCTTTCTTCTCTTCCGTCCACCAGACAGCAACATGACCTGATTTGCCCATCATTCATACACACCTGCACACTTCAAATCGCTCTTCCTCATCTGTTGTAAAATACGACCGAGTCTATTGTATTGGCACTAATAATCATGTTGTTTGTAATGACATATTGAGGTTATTCACTGCCACATCATCTTGTTTGACGTTTGTGTCCATGTTGTCAGATATTCTCTAATATATGTATCTCCTCTGATTTATTGAGGGCCTCTGGTTCAGCTGAGGCACTTAAACGTTTCCTGTCAGCATTTGAAACAAAGCAGTCAAAGATACCGTTGTGACTCTGGCTGCCTCCCAGGAACAAGTTAAAAATAAAATGTTCAACTTGATGTCGTTAAGTTGGATTTTGCGGAAGATGTCTGATAAATGCTTTGATCAGTGTGCATGTTTACCTCTTCTAAATGTAAGTAAGGGTATACTCGACTGCTGTGTGCAGGACATTTATTTGATTTAGGAGGTAGAAGGAGGAGTAGTACCGCACGTACAAATCAGCACTGATCCACCTGGAAGCACTGAGATGAGAGAAGCTGCACATGCACATTTTCCACACAAGGAGCCGCGATCACAATGGCACACTTTCCCTCAACAATGACAGCCAGGCACTTGACCCACTTTTTTGCCTATGTGTAAAAGGGAGCAAAAAGTCTCTCCTACAACTGCCAGTCCAGACACCGTTCCTGTAACCTCAGAGCATCATGGTACTACACGTGCAGCTCTCCTCAGAATAGTGTCTGACATCTCAAGATTACCAGCAGCTCTGGGTCAGCCAGAGGCCACCCAATCAGAGGGCTTGTAGTAAAGTCCTCGCCAGACCCCCCCTGGCAGAACCAAGCAGCATAACAGTATATCATCTTAATCAGACAGACATCTAGAGAGAGTGAGTCTGGAGCTCCTACGTTCATCCGTCATTCCCCTGTGATTTTATGAATGATGTAAATATCTGTTATGGTTGCCCCTTATGTCTAACACAACACCTTATTTGATCTGAATTAGCACACACTCAATGGACCAAAGGGGGAAATAAGAGTCAAGTCTCACTGTCTCTCTGTCTTTCTCCCTCAGAGGTGATTTAAGGAAACGAGCAGCACTTAGAAGCTATGAGCTTTGGAGTCAGATGTCTGGATGTATCAGCTCAACCATGCATGTGTGTTGTGTATATTTATGTGTGTGTGTGTGTCTGCGCGTATGACTGAATGTGTAATTCTGTGTGATGTACTGTAGCAGGCACCTGCTGGTGCACTTTTATGGGATTGACCTCGCAGACACACTCTCGCAGCGCTCCAGACGCAGGTTTAGTGCACTCAGTATGTTGGTGGTAGTGAGACGGAAAAATGGTCCACACAGCCTGAAGCAGAACAGTTTGTTTTATTTGCCACCATTGTGCAAACAGGTTCTCTCATTCGCTGTTACAGACACTAGTTGTTCTATTTCTGTGATTAAAAAGGTGCTTTTAAAATGATATTTGTTTAAATTTGTCTTGTTATTTGAAGGGTTTCTTGAAATAGTACTGCATCAATTTAGCATTGCACTCCTGTAACACTGTTAGGACAGGATGGACAGGAATTGAACCAGAGATATTGTCTTTTTAATTCCATATATTCCTTTTCCTTGTCAAAATCTGTCGACTACATTACTCATAATGCAATGCACAATGATAGCTTTCATTCATAATGCATACTTGGTAAGAAGTTTGGTGTGTTAACCGCTAAGCCTCGAGCTGCTAACCTCAAGCAGAGATGAGGAGCAGGCTACAGAGGCCTGGTATTCTCACGTCCCACCCTCAGATTTTTTTTCTTTTTCAAACTTGTAGTCTTCAGACCCAACTGTCACTGCCTCAAGTGTCACTTTAGGCTATTTATCAGATTTCGTGCAGCGCGCCCCCTGGAGCCACTAAAAGCTTCATGCAACTTTTTTCACATAGGTTATAGTCCTACAGTATTATACCCCAAGACCTGTAAACAGTTTCCCTTTAATGAAACTTGCATTAGCACATTAGGACAGTGTTTTCATATATGAAAAAACTTTACTAAGAACATTTGTCATGGACATGTGCCTTGCAGCAACCACTTGGGACCAATCACTGCAATTAAAAATTCCATTATGGGGGAGAAAAATGAATTGCTGGAATTTAATGGGAATTTAATTAATTTTTTTTCATTACAGCAGCTCAAAAGGGGGAGAAGATAAGCTTTGAAATAAGCATGATTTCTTTTAAAACGCTGCATCATTTTTCCATGTTTCATAAAAAAGTGAGTGCCTGTAGTTTTCTAATTAATGCACAGGTAGTAACAGATCCATCGATACCCACTGTTCTACGAGTGTTAGGGCTGCAATTAACACGTACATGTTATTTGCATATAAGATAAGATGACATAAGATGCATTGTGTTTGTACAACATTGTGTAATTGTTTGTTTATCTCCATTTGTATGCCCTCCCAAAGGCTAATACAACTAATCTGGTGTCAGTTTCCTTTTCAAATGTCAGTCAGTCAGACTGTCTCTCAGTGGATCAGGAAGACAACAATGACATGTTTTTTTTTCCTTGCTGCTTTCATCCTGAGATGTGACACCTGCAGCATTACACTGCCCTTGTTTAGCCCATCTGCCTGCCTGAGCCTCCGCTCTACTCCCTCAGTCCTCTCCTGTCCCCTCAATATTTTATCCAACCCCAGTTTACTTCCTCTTTCCTTTCCTTTCCTTTACTTTCCACTCCTCAAATTCTCCCCGTCTGACTCCCTTTCTTCCCATGCCCCTCTCCTCTTCCTCTGGTTTTCTTTCAGTCCGTTGCAACGCTGTTTTCTGTCTGACAGCCTCAGAATGGAAACAAAAGAGAGGGTAGAAGATGGAGGGAGAGAGATAAAATAGCAAAAAGCCAAGTGAAGTCATACTTTCAGCGTTGACGCTTTTCCCCATACTCTTCCTTCCTTTGCTGTCCTCTCTTTTGCTTAATGTTTGAAAGAAGCTTTTATTCCACAAATTCTCTGCGCTCTCATGAATAACACATGAGCATTGTGGCAAACTCTCTCCCTTTTGCTTTATACCCACCCTATTCTGCTCTCTCTAAAAAAACAGAAACACACACACACACACACAGATACACGCTCTTACACACACTTCACTCACAGATGGCCTGGTCCAGGTCATTTCCTCAGTGGATGGAGGATAACTGGATTTACCAGTCTGTTGTGTTCTGTTGCTCTGACATATCTGTTTATGGACAGAAAAAGGCAAAAACACAACCATCTAATAAACTGCTCTCTCTCTCTCTCTCTCTCTCTCTGTGTGTGTGTGTGTGTGTGTGTGTGTGTGTATGTGTACTTGTACATCTATCTCTGTGAGAACCAACTTGAGTTTTAGACCATGGGAGTGAGGACATTTTTGGAAAGTTAGGACATTTTTGCCGGTCCTCACTTTCAGGGATACCTTCAACCAACTGTTTGAGGGTTAAGACTTGGTTTTAAGGTTCCAGTTAAAATTAAGTTTAGGTTAAGGTTAGGGCAAGGGTTGGGGTCAGGCATTTAGTTTTGATGGTAAGGTTAGGGTAAGGGGCCAGGCAATGCATTATGTCAATGACTGTCCTCACAAGTATAGAAGTACAAAGTGTGTGTGTATGTGTGCAAATCCTCCAGGACTTTTACGTCTGCAGCAGCAGGACCCCGACTGATGATCACACTCCCCCTACAGTTCAGTAATAATGGTAGTAGTTACTAGCATATCAACCACCTTGTGACAGTGTAATGTTTAGTTAATGTGTATAGCAGATTATTCCATTATGGCTCACTGTGTTTTGCTGAGAAAACATAATGGCGTTATTTCTCATTTCTGTCACTGTGTGTGGTTACCATTTTTTTGTGCTTTATGTGCACACAGTCATCCATGTATGTTATATTACGCTGCTGAAAAAGCTATTTCCCCATCAAGTCTGATAGAGTTTCCAATGAAACTGCTAGGGCTGTTTAAAACCCAGATATGTCATTTTAAAGAAAATGTTTCAGTCTCTGAAAAATAAATGCCCTGCATGCCTATGGAGCTGAACGAATAAAGTTCCCCGAGCGGATGTTTGGATCTGTAAAACACTTCTTGAAGCTAGAAGGGAGATATTTGACTGTGGCGGTTATACACTCTTTTGTCATTTTCTGTAGGGTTTTTTAGGCTAGAAAGTGGGGTTTCTTGTTATTGATGCACCTGATGGTTACATTACAGTGTTTCTCTCCAAAATGTTTAACTATACACAGCATGAGCATACTGTTTTTTACAGTATACACATACCCATTGAAGCTACATGTCCGGACATTAAAATTTGGAAGAAGAAAGTAACATCTGGCAAAGGCAGACTTTATGTTTAGATTTAGGTTTTAGCAGGTGTGTGTTTCTGCATATGTGTGTGTGGTAAAT
The DNA here is from genome assembly GCA_031216445.1 of Lateolabrax maculatus. NCBI lineage: Eukaryota > Metazoa > Chordata > Actinopteri > Acropomatiformes > Lateolabracidae > Lateolabrax > Lateolabrax maculatus. Next base: position 14,942,351 of record CM062217.1, read on the forward strand.
CCAGGTCTGCCCGTGGAAGTAAGTGTTGCACGGAAATAACCAAGTTGGCCAATTAACTGAGCGTGAAGTCACCAGCCCACACAACCCAGTTGCAATTTTAATGCCCCCACACTTCAAAATAAACACATACAGCCGCGTGCACGCTCATAAACACACATACACGTCTCCAAACTAAACAAACCATTAAAGTTAACTATCCTTCCCCAGGGTGTCGTCTGTCGGGAGGTGCTGAAACATAACATATTTCATGTTTTTTGACTTAAGCTGTCAGTCAGCTGCCAGCTTTACTGTAAACTGCACCGTTCCAGTCTGAGATCATGGATTAACCGACAGGCAGTGAGACACAAAAACAGACAGGTCTGCGCTGCTTGAAATTTTTCTCTTTTATAATTCAAACATGGAAGATTGCATGCTGTGAAAAACTAATTTAGACATAATATTGTCGCTGCTTAACATCAGTTTAGCTGTAATTAGAGGGGTGGACACCTAGTTATCACGACTCCGTTTCCTTTGTTATTTGCATGACATGGCTCGATGAATGCTCAAGAAATGGCCTGTCCTGCTCATGGATGGCCTTCATTTCGGGGGAAATGTCGTGTGCCAGGTGGAGACAGGACTAGTTGGATTTAGATTGATTAGTATTTGTCCTCTGAGCACCTGCTTAAACACACACACACACTCACATGTAGTGGTGGATGAATTCCCAGTCCTATGTTTGAGCTGCATTACAAATGCATATGTAGTGTTTAGAGTGGCACAGAGCTCCTTTCATATGGAGATGCTTCTGACGAGTACAGGCTCCGACCTGCCACGGCCTATCTGGTACAGCATTACACCAACAGCTGCCCCCTCTGTCTTTAATATATCTCTCATCCCTCCTCTGTTAGGCTCTTCCTCTGTGTCTGCTCCACATATTATAATAACCCTTAACAATATGCACTGCAGAGGAACTTCTATTAATAGTGATGACAGTGATGCTGTCCCAGTTGTTTGCCTTTGTTAGTACCCTAGATAATAAATGATGATTCTGAATTCAGGGACTCTGTATGTGGCTGTGCGCTAAAGGACCAAAATGTAAATGCGCGGTACAGAGAAAATGAGAAGAAAAGAGCTCCCAGATAGCAGGGGCGACCGCGTTTTTCTAGTCTGCCAGCAGATAAATATGATGGAGATGAATGTCAGGGAGTCTCATTGTTTGGCTGCCATGGGAGGTGTAGGCGACTCATCATGTATGTCAGTGTGTGTATGTGTGTTAATTATATGCACGCTCTGAGCTCCAGTCTGATTGTCAGTCTGACGTGTGCTCACCTTTGTCTGAGGGAGGAAGAGGGAGGAAGGAGGGAAGAGGATGAGCACAGAAGGAGAGCAGTGGGAGCGTGATGGAGACAAAGATTTGGAAGAAGTTTAAGAGAATTCAGGAGGCTCTGATCAAGCTTTTGTCAGAGATGTGTGTGTGGGTGTGTGTGTGTGTCAGACAGAACAAGGGGAAGATCCCTTGCCATGACAATATATCCGTTGCTTAGCAGGTGCAGTCTGACCTGCCACACTCCCCCCCACCTGCATCTCTCTGTTTTCTATTCCATCTCTCCCCTCTGCCAAACAAAGGCAAGGAAGTCTGTTTCCACTGATGTCAAGCTGAACAAAGACACAGGATGAAACGCTCTTCCGTTGAAGCATTGCCTTTTATGTGAACACTACTTCAAAACACATTTTGTTTTTACTTCCCTTGCACCGCCATCATTTTCACTTCCATATATATTTATTCTATTTATATATATTCTTATGTAGGGCGCTGTCTGAGTGTATGTGCTACTTTTCATGGTATAACTTGCGGCATAGGCGTCTACATGACATTTCCGCCATCTAAAACAGCAACACTTAAACTGAACATATAGACAGTGGATACATATATTTGCCCTCCCACTTCCACCCCTCCCCACACACACGCAAGAACACACACAAACTCGCTCAAAGATAAGTCATTGATCTTCTCTTTCTCCCCTGCCCGGGCAATTATCTCCCTAATTATTCAGAATCCATCTTCTGCCCAGTGTAGGCCATCACTAGGAGTGTGTGTGTGTGTGTGTGTGTGTGTGTGCTTCTGTCTGTGTTTGTGTCTTAAGTGTGTGAGGATGTGTCGCAGGGTGGGACAGAAACTGTTTCCCTAATTGCTTAAAAAGACAGGGAGCCTGCTCTGGTTGACATTTTCTTGCACCCTGCAAACAGCAGCCTGCAGTGTAAATCAGGCACCCTTGTATGCACAGGCCTCTCTGCTCGACATGCATACACCCACACACACACCCACACACACATACACACACCTACAGAGACAGACACAAGCACAGGACCACCACATGGACAATATGTCAAACCTGTCATATAGGGAGCCATTAAGGAAGAGTCAGCACTCCAGCTCTTATTAATGATGTCACCGTGGACAGTATGTCGTATTAATGATGTCACAGCAAGAAGTGAGTTACAGCAGCGGGCGTTCATCAGCCTGTGTGTGTGTCTGTGTACACCCGTTTATGTGTGTGTGTGTGTGTGTGTTTAGTGTGGATAGAAGAGGGGTGGAGCAGTGCTTCATTTGTAACACGGTCCGACCTTGATGCCTGGGAATGAACGATGGGGGAGGGGAGGACAGTCGGGGGAGGAGGAGGAGGAGGAGGGACGAAGAGGTGTAACATCTCTTTGTCATCACCCCTCTCTTGTGGTTTTCCACTCGGGCCTGACGCTCTGCTCGGTGGTGCTTATAGTAGCACAACTTCGCTTTGTGTGGATGTGTCAGAGCTGCTGTCCTTTGCTTTCCATGTGCGGCGTGTGTGTGTGTGTGTGTGTATGTGTGTATATACGGGCTCAGACACCAGAACAACACCGGAACATTCCTCTGGTCTGATCGGGATTACCCCATGCAGTCATGCAGAAAGAGGGAAAGACAGAATAAAGAAAAGTGTGAGAGAGGAGAGTTTAAACAGTGGGTGTGAATATATGAGCCTCGTATTACTGGCTGCAATATGGTGAGGCTGCAAGTGCATCACATCAGTTACATCTGAGACAAAAGAGCAAATACACTTACTCTATGAAATGTTTTTAACCTGACAGAAACGTGGTTGAATAAGACATTCTGGACTATAAAAGCTGATGTCAGAGCTTTACGTGAAGCTGATGTTAGTTCAGAGGAGTTTAGAGAGGACACAGGTCAGGTTACCGTGTGTGTGTGTGTGTGTGCGTGTATTTGAGAGGTTATGTGTGCCTAGGTGCTGACTGCACTATTCCACGTCACACCAGGGTTGGATTAGTGTGAACAAACACAATTTACAGTAATTCATGCCTTGACTCGTGAGGACAAGGTTACAGAGAGGGCTCCCTTTTGTTGCTTTGACAATAGATATGCGCATATTTTTTCACCTCTCCCCCTCACACCTTACCTCTGCTTTTTATTTTGCCACTTTTATAAAAAATCAGTAACTGTCTCTCGGGTGAAAAATGCTGCTGCTGCTGAGTGTGAGACAGAAGTGATGCTCTTTCTATTGTGTGTTTACTGATTGCCTCGCTGTGGCCCAGAACCCCTACTGGCTATAGCATTAGCATCTGGAAAACAGTGTGTGTATGTGTGTGTGTGAGGGTGTGTGTCCGGCAGCCTCAGACTAATGATGTTTTTGACCTGGTCTTTTGTCTTGAAACAGAGAGGTGCTTGTGGCCATGCTCTTCTTGGTCACACACAACACACTCACACTCAGAGACAGCTCTGAGTGTGAGGGTGTGCAATATGTGTGTATGTGTTTTTGACAGCTGCCTCCATGTTGAGGGCTCTTCATTGAGATGCATTGAAATTATTTGGGATATGTGTGTCTGAAGCAGCTCTTCAAACAGCCCCAGCCCTGCGTTAGTGTGTGTCTCTGTGTATGTGTATGTGTGTGTGTGAGTGTGTGAGTGTGTGTGTGTGTGTATGTGTATTAATGCATGAAACTAGTTCAGCGATGTAATCTCCATAAGTGATGACTTGAGAGTGCAGACGCATTTTGTGGTAATTATCCTTATTGGTCAATGTTGCCTCACACACACACACACACACACATGCACACGTTCACACACACCTCCATGAGGGTGGGTATATGTACTTCAATTATCACCAAAGTCACAGTGTGCTGTGCTCACACAAACCAGAGCTGAAAATATCACAGCAAACAGCTGTGGACAAACAGAGATGTGGACTCACTTCCAGTCTCATTCACACATTTAGTGAGTGAACAGCCACAAACACACAAGCCTCATTACACATGCGTTTTCAGACTTACTCACACACACACCAGCTGACAGTAAAGTAAATAAAGCTATATGTAACGTTAGAAATGACTTGCTTATCAGGCGTCAGGCAGTCCAAGGACTCCACTCTGTCAAGGTGAAACAATGTGAATGAAATAAAAATGAAATGTAAAAAAAAAGGAAGCAATAAGGTTATCTAAAATAAGGTTAATAAGGTTATCTACAAACAGCTTCTTATACTATGACCTGTAAACTCCTTAGAAATGATATTCCTGTAATTAAATACTGCTAAAAAAGGTTGGTATAGAACTGTGTATTCATTTTCTGCACAGGGACACTTGTAGTGCCACTGTCTCTTTTCACTCGCCCTTTGAAAAAGGAAAAATACAAGTGGGACACCTCTCATATACTGAAAAGGCAGATCTGGATGGCTCTGTTGCAGCTTCTGTTGGACCTGATCCAAGGAAGCAACATATGGGACACAGCTGAGATGTAATGAACCTGTACCACACTGAAATCATATCTTTTCATTGGGAGAAACCATGAATGTTACTTTTCTTGTTGGATTCATGAGTTTAAACCAGAGGGAGAACCCAGAGGACAGGATCAGACCCACAAATGTGCAGAACTGGGTGTCACTGGTGTGACTATGAGGGAACTAATAGAGATGTATTCTCTGTTTGATCAACCCGCACAGCTTGTCTGGCTCAATGGGCTAGACAGTAGCTTGATTATTGAGCAGTACAGTATTCTTTTACCCAGTACTGTCTACATTTCAGACTGCCAGATTTAGTTGCACAGAATTCAAAAAGAATAATTTAGTCATGTTGGTGTTTGGCTCACCAGCCAAGATTTCCAGTAGGCAAATCCCCCGAAACTGTTATACACAGCTAGAACGAGCTGAAGCCGACTATTTGATAGATTCCCCCTTGTGTTGTATGTCCAGAGGCAGTTCTTCATCACCTCTGTCTGTCACACTGTAACTAATTATTTTTTAAATTAAGACAAGAGAACTCTGCAGGTTTCTTTTACTGTTATTATGAGATGAATTTACGCTTCAAAGTTTTGGATGCAGAGCTGTGTTGGGTGCTGTTTGGTGCTACTGGGTGCAGGGGGTTCTAAAGCATATAATCCCCCTCACACACACACAAACAAATACACACACACCCTGCACACTGCTGCGTACACTAGTGGGTAGCGAGGGTTATCTTCAGTCCCAGATGGGTGACTAGCCGCCAGACCCTAAAGAAACGATGTACTCTGTGTGTGTGTATGTGTGTATAGCGAGGTATTCCTTTCTCTCCGCCTCTCTCTCTGTTCCTCCCTCTATCTGCCGGGGTTGACACAGGACAGAATGTGTTGCTGAGCACTGGACTTCAGCAACTGTGCGGAAATCTGTGTGTGTCTGTGTGTGTGTGTGTCTATATGTGTAGTCAGGGATAGCTATGGGAAAGGATTAGGACAGCTTTAGACAGGCTTTGTTTAATAAGCAGCACAACGGCTGCTCCGGATGGGAAACCACCCAACTCTGAACATACACACACACACACACACACATACACAAACACATAGGAAAGACACCAATAGGCTAAAAAAGCTTGGACCCTTGGTTTTGTTATGGTGAAAGCTGGGCTGTGGTTAAGTGCGCTGCATTAGTGTGTGTGTCTCTGTGTGTGTGTGTGTGTGTGTGTGTGTGTGTGTGTGTGTGTGTGTGTGTGTGTGTGTTGAAGTTCTGTTCCAGGGATTGGGGTCCCTGGCTGTGGTAATGGGACCGATGGAGCTGAAAGCGAGGGATGAACCAGGGGATAAAAGATGGATAAAGGAAAGGATGGAACTGTGCACATTGCCCAAGGACCTATCCACTGATTGGCTCTGAGTGACCGTGTGTGTGTGTGTGTGTGTGTGTGTGTGTGTATGTGTCCCTGCAGATGTGAACAGCTTAGCGATTTTCTCAGTGGACCAATTAGATGAAGGGAGTTTGGTCCCCATGTGTGAAAGCCTCCTTCTGGTAATAGGAGCTTGATTAGTGGATCAATTAACTGTGTTTCAGCCTATGTGAATATGTGTATCTGCATTTGTGTGTACCCATTTTTGTGTGTGTAAGAAAAAGATTAATCTTGGCTTCCAGTGATTTGTGCTTACTTCTGTGGGTATATCTGTACGTCTACGTCTAGTGAAGTGATGCTAATTCAGCTAAGGCAGCCCCATAGAGGAAGAGCCGAATCCCATCCGTGTACTTAATATATGCAAATGGATTCCTACTGAGTTCATCATAACAGGGATTTTACCATCAGAACATTGTTTTTCAACTAGGTCAGTGGGATCAGACAGGCAGAGATTTGGAGCTAAAGGCGAAGAAAGACTTAAACTAGTGTATTTCTTGCAACAGTGCTGTTATCCCACAAAGTTGGTTGGAACCAATGGCTTCAGTAATGGAGAGAAATGATGAAAGTGGGAGGGTGGGAAAGGGAGCAGGAGGAGAAGAGAATGATAAAGATGGAGAGGACCAGAGGAGAGAGGTGAGGCCTGCTTCTGGGCACCACTCCTGGGAGCCTAAATGCTTCCTCATCAGTAAACAGTGAATAATTCATCTAGTTACCATAGAGAGCACACTCTCTCTCACACACATCTACATGTGCACAAACACACGCGCACACACAGCAAAAATCATACTCGTGTCATAGACAGGCCATTTTTACAGCAGACAGACAGGTCCAGTGTGGAGTTTTTTATTATTCACTAGCTTATGAACTCTGCGAGACCCTTCACTCTTTGACTGTCTGCACGTGTGTAGGCTATGTGTGTGTGAGTGTGTGTGTTTGTACAGTCTGTGTGTATTTGTGGCATGTTGGAGTTTCATTTTTCTGCATCTGTGAGGGTGAAAAGGAGGACAGAGAAGACAGGCACGCAACATTCCCCTATCCTTAACCCTGAGGCATGCACACACACACACACACACACACACACGGAAATAGCTCAAACAGATGATGGAGAGTTGACCGCTCTGGTTTTGGCCCAGAAACAAATATACAGTTCCCTTTTTCTCAGGACCTCCTGTTTATTTCACAGACAACTAAACTATCGATCCAGGGGTGCCTAAGTTACACAAACACACATTTCTCACACATGCATATACACACAGAGACACACCTCTTGCATACACACAGTCATTCACACACAAACAGCAGAGAGGCGGCGTGAGAGGTGCGATTCCCTTCACATTCACAGACCTTCATTCCAGCTCACACGCCTGTCCTTAATTCATATTTGTCATGTACAATAACTGTATGTCTTAGCGGTATACTGCTGCGCTCTGCAGAATAAAAGAACAACATTTTATTTCATTTCCATCACTCCAGTCTGTGAATTATTATTATGCTAATGCAGCCGGGGAGCCACTGCTACTGTGCACTAAGGTGCCAACCTCGCTTTTTTGTAAACTGAAAGGAAAACACAGGGAAACACAATAAGCTGCCGAATAATCAATGGTAAACTGTTTACAAAAGCGGCTCGCGGTGCCGTTTGCTCTCATTATTTGATCACAGCAGTATTTCACATTTAAAACAAAACCAAATATGAAGCAGAGGGCTGTGACATGGTAATGAGGTACACAAGAGGAGGAAATGGGTTCTGTCTCTGGGTAATTTCAGCCCTGCATGTGTGTGTGTGTGTGTTTGTGTGTGTGTGTGTGTGTGTGTGTGTGTGTCTGTGTTGTTTGAGATGACTGATGTGTCTGACCATAACCTCTGCCCCAGAATGCTATGGACACCTGTCTTCCCACGCAAGATCCTCCAGGACCCTCCCGTTCAATGCAGGCCTGATTTATTAGACCCCAAGGGCTCCCTCTCTCTTGCTTTCTCTGTCTGTCTCATACTCTCCCTCTTTCTCTCTCTCTCTCACTCTCTGACACACACTCACATACACAGACAACCCTCATCCTGAAGGGCCATAGAGAGAAAAGAGAGAAATGGCTCCTGTCATTTTTCCTCCTTTAACTGGGGTTCTGCTGCAGTCTCTGTCACAAAACCCCCGAGGGGAGGACATCAAACAAAGGAAAAACCTTTCACACTTTATTGTCTTTTACCACAGAGAGCTCATATCTCTTTTCTCACTCTTTCACTCTGTCTTCCCTCTTTTTTTAACACTTTCTTATATTCCTCACATTCATCTTCTTTTCCCTTTTCCTCGGCCTCTGTCCTCTGTCCTCTGTCTATATCTATATGTTATAAAGTTTGACGTTTTGACAATGCCCTTTGAGTGTGCCAGCTTGTCAAAAATACAGAAAGGGCAAAGAGGGAAAAGACTGCAGGGGAGAAACATTTTGAGTTGGAGAGGATAGAGATTGGCGGCTGTCTCAAATCTAAACAGCAGTCTGTCAGATAAGGGGGATGCTTGAAGAGCTGAGGTACCAGGCAGGAAACCTCACCTGTACAGAGCAAAAACCCAACATTTCATGGGTTGGAAATGTGCAAATAGAACTTCAAGCATCACACGACAATAAAACATCAGACAATTCAAATGCACTTAAGTAATTACATTGATGTTGCTCATGTTAATTTGTCTTTTCTTTCTTTCCAAAATTTTCTCTTACTCACATGTTTTCAGGTGCTTAAATTTCAAAGAACGACATGATAAATGGGTTTCCGGATTTTCTTGTATGCTCACCTAATACACACAAGCTGTTGCAAGGCCACAGGTGACCACATGTGATTTACTCTGCATGCTCCCATCAGTAATTTATGTGTTTATGTGGAGTTTCACCCAATCTGAAGCTGGTTCACAGGAGCCGGACCTTCAGAGAAGTTCTTACTGTCCTGCATATCTTGGACTCTGACATTAGCTTTTTGTTGTTTTTAAGTTTTTATACATGGAATTATTCTGTATGTCAGTAAAATGTATGTTATATATGCAGGGATACAGAGGAGAGAAAAAATGTGCCGTTAAATAAAGAGAATAAAATGTATCCTGTTGTGAAATTCAACTGAGCAGTATTTGGCAAGTTAAATTATTCACTGCATATTGTAAAAGTAATAACATTACTTTACTAATTATTCAACAGCAAAAGTAATTAGTCACATTACACATTGCATTACTTTCATTTCTCAACTTTGATCCATCAAAAAGCCTTTGAACTCCATATCTTCCACACCCATGGGCCTCATCTTCTGTAGGCTATTTAACACATGTAGAAATAGATAAAAGACACTATGGTTTAACTAGCAGCCAGCCTACTTTTTGGAGGTATTCACTGACCATTAAAGTCCTGTCCTCACAGTTGAACATCAGGGTTAACACATCCTCCAGCTTAACCACTTGAAAGTAGCTGCTTAAGCTTACCAGTGTCAAGCCAGCTAAAAGCAAACATGTAACTAGAACAACTTTCGAGTTCGCCTACTGGAAGTCCCTTTTGGTACAAGCTAAACCTCCCCCTACACCTCTTGCCAAGCTGTCCCCTACCTCGCCTCTCATGTAGCATACATTTGGCTCATAGAGTTCCTCTAAAAGATAATCAATCGGCAGTATTTGAAAAGGCCAGAAGGTCGTTTTAGAAGACTAATCACTGTTATGCCGGTATTTTTCTAATCCTCAAAGACCCTTCAAACCATCTGAGTGCAAAAATACTTAGTCTGCTGCACGATAAAACATATTTTTAACCTGTTTCCCAAGATGCGAGTCTGTTTCCAATCCAGGTAGCTGGCGGGCTTCTTGATTTAGAAACAGAGGTGCAGCTCGGGAAACTGGTTGACATTTTTTGATCATCATCGAAAAGTCTTTGGGGATTCTGGAAATACTTTCTGAACGAAGATAAGTGTTTTAGAGGGAACTTCTGGGTTTTGCAAATATCACTGGTGAATTATCTCTTGGAGAAACTGGTGGTTACCTGTGTGACTCCAATGTATGCTAATACATGAGAGGCAGCTGACCTGCACCGGACCAGTTCTACTGAAAGCAGAGAGGCCAAACGGATATCAACCCTCCATCAACCTGACTGAACAAGACGACCCCTAATATATTGAGTTAATGGAGCATTGCTAGGATTAGTAACTGTAATGCAATTGATGTATTTCTAAGCGTAATCTCATACACTACTTGTTACTTGTTATTTAAAAATAATCAAATTACTATTACACTGCCACTACTTTTTTTAATAGTTTTATTCATCTATCAGATGGGACACTGTTCTTAAAAAAATGCTATAATTGAATGCAAAACTCTCAAAACTGCAACAGTGACTGTAAATCAGACAATTGGGGCTCTTCCCTACTAGTCACTGTTTTAACAGACAGAGTATTTTCATGAGGAAATAACACAGATAGTAATCTTGTAATCTACTATTTTTATTTTACTCTGATTTTAGCTGCAGTGTCATACATGTTTGGATTAAATCAGATTTTAAAGAGAACAGAAGTTTCAGATAGATCGTTTCTGAGACACAGACAGAACAGTGATAAAAGTAGGGACTATCTGGAAGGAACAACTCAAATAAAGCAGCTTATTAAACTTTGCCAAGCTTAGTAAATCTTATAGCATGATATTGTCATCTTTGGGATGTAGCTTTAGAAAATAAATGCATTCATGCTTTTATTAATAATGTAAAATAACTGTCCTGTCCTACGAGAATAAAATACTGTGAAACTATCATTAAATAGAATTCGCTTGATGTTACTCCTAGCTATGCAGTGTGTGACTGTGTGTCTTTGTGTGTGAGTGTATATAAGCTACAGAAAGACTAACACACGGACTAGCTGATCACATAACACATATACACTCACAACCACATGAGACATAAGCCACACAAACACACACACACACACACACACACACACACACACACACACTCACATATTCAGTTAGACCAGGGCAGAGTTTAAAACGAATGGCTTGGAGCGACCTTCGTCTGAGGTAACTGTGTCCCTGTGGACTTCCTGCCCTTTTGCAGCCTGCAGAATTTCTCTGAGAGAAGACGCTTGTACCTTCATTATTTTCATCTTCCATGCAGGAGACAAAGCGCTTCAGGAAGCAAATGGCTTGACACAGCTGGTATCTCCTGATCTGAGTTGGGGGTAGGCTAATCAATACCACTGAGGGAGATCAATCCTGCTGTGTGTCTCTCAGTGGTTTTCACACTGTGTGTATGTATGTGTGTGTCATTTCCCAGGTGGTCACAGTGTAGTACCTAATGGGAGACCTCCTGACGACGGCTGCCCAAACACTGAGTTTGACACAGTCTGATTGGCTGTTGGAGACTGGACACACGTAGTTTGTGTGTCAGTGTGAGTGTGCATTTGTGTGGTTTTGTCCTTGTGCATATGTACATGTGGGGGAATGTGTCTATGCACATATTTGTGTGTGTGTGTATATCTGTGTGTGTGTGTGGATGTGTAAGAGTGGTACCCAGGTGCACAGCCTGAAGGTTGGTGGGGTGAGAGGAGGGTGTGTGGGTGTGTGTGTGTGTGTGTGTGTGAAGGGATGACAGGGTGTGTCAGGAGGATTGTTCTTCCAAAATCCCAGAACATGAAATAAGGTCAAATTCAAAATATCGTGTCAGAGGGGAAAAAAGAGGGAAAGAAAGAGAGCTGGAAGGTATTTTTATGTAAATTATTATCTTCTGCTGAATTAGAAATGTAGAATTGAAACTGGAAATTTCAGTAAAAGGTTTTGGAGGTTTTGGTGATGTGATGGATATCACCTTGCATAAAGACTCCTTCCATTGTGTGTTAATCGGGGTAGCTCTGTCCTCAGGAAGAATATTAAATGTATACGGATATTAAATGTGATATTAAATGTGTATAGCAAATCCACCTAAATTGTATTTTATTTTCATTTGTTTCCATGGATCAGCAAGAGAGGGACCCAGGACTTTACTGTCTGCAGGGGCTGAAATGTTTGTCACTTAATGCAGTTTTTTTGTGTGTGAATCAAATATTAAACAGTGTTTTTCTGAATATGACTAAAAAACCATGTGTGTGGGTCTGACTCTTCCTAACTTTAAATTTGTACTGAGCTACACATTTTGTAAATCCTTGCTTTCAGGACATGGCAGGACACTGTTTTTATGATTCCAAAAAATTTGCTCAACATTTGCATGAAGGCAGAACTAAAGAGAAAGCTAAAGAGGATAATGAGACACTATTTAAATAAGACAAAGTCAGTGAGACAGAAAAGACAAAGAGACACAGAGGAGGGAGACACCTGCACGGCCCTTCACCTCCCCTGGTCCGTTATTCCATTTAGCCCTCTGGTGACTGGGCGTGTTTGTGGATGTGGATCGAGCTTGTAAAATAATGGGAGAGCAGCTCCACACACACACATATACACATAAAGACCGAAATGGTGTCTGAATATTTCTCAACACGCAGGCCTGGAGGAAAGCAGGATAAATCATGTGTGCAAATATTTGGTTCGCAGCCTGAGGTTCCATCTGAATAAGCTATCAGTTGGGACTGTGTGTGACGTGTGAACATGTATGTGTCTGTTTTTGATTTGTGTCTTTGTTTCATTTGTGCAGATATTTGAATTGCAGCCCTAAGCTTATAGTTTTCTATGAGCTTGTCATAAAATATGAAAGATCCTCTCAAAATTTAGAAGCTTTGAAAAAGAGGGAGTGTGTGCTGTTAATTTTAGCTTGTCATTTCAGATGGAATAAAGATAATAATAATAACATAATAAGTAATAATACATTTTCTAAAAATACATGAGTTTTTTTGCTAAATCTTGCTGTTGACCGCAGCTGTTAAACTCTTCATACGACATGTGTAATAGATCAGTCTCAATTAATTAGACCATCACATTATCATATTGCACCAATGCTTCATGCTGATAAATGGTCAGTCACCAATGCTAATTTCTGTGATCTGCTTTTAAATGGAGTTGAATTTGAAAATCATTCCTGATGGATGACTTCTTTTGAACTTTTATCATGCAGCCATGTGCACCTTTAATTACATTGGGCTGCTTTCATCAAACATGTTAAGTTCAGTATTGTGGTAAATAAAGATAAAGACCTGAAATCAGATTATATGAGTTGGGGTCTCACACTGTACCTGATGAGCAGTTATTTGTGTAAGTTTCATTCCTGTTTTACCATATTCTGCTGCTGAACCAGTTTTTACTGTATCCTAATGCATTTTTTATTATGGAAATATTAATTATAAACATTTTAATTTCATTTTTTTTTATCTCAAAAGTCTACACTGACCTAGATTATACAATTTATTTCATTTCCACAGTTGTTTCCACAGATATTTCTAGCCATATTAAATGGCTGCCATTATTAAATGAGTTTTGGACACTGCACCCCACCCTTCACCCGGCCTGGGTGGGCCGGTCAGCAGGGTGCCAAGCAGGGTGTCTGTGGCCAGTGATGTGAATTGACATGCTGTTTAAAAATGGATCTGTCTAAATTATTCAGTCTGTTATTTTAGTGTCAGCATTCAGTAGTGATGTCTGGTTGTCACGGAAACATAGTCCCATGATCCCAAGCCCACAGCTGAGTCCCCAGAAGCAAAAGAAAGAAAGAGATGCTGTGTACAAGCGTGATCATTTCTGCAGAAAATGAGGTGAATAGGTAAATACTGTCACTCCAAGTCAAAATGTGTAGAAGAAAAAAAATGTCTATTTCAAGAGAGAGTGAGAGAATATTTTTATGTAACCACTAGCAGTGAGACATTATACAGGGGCCACAAAAATGTTAAGTAGTGTACACTGCCAGTAGGGTGTAGATGAAATACAATACTGCCTGGAACGGATTAATACATACAGGCGATTCTCTGGCTCCATCTTTCTCTTTCAAACACACACACACACACACACACACACACACACACACACACACACCCCCTCACACATACACACGCATACACACACACACACACACACACAGCCATGTTTCCATAATTCTTGGGGACATTACATAGACTTATATTCATTCCCTGGAGACTTACCCTAACCCTAACATAAACCTAAACATAAACCTAACCTTACCCTAACCTTAAAGTCTTTACCCTAAAATTTTATAATTTACGTTATGGGGACTTGCATTTTGTCCCCATAAGGAAGACGAGTCCCCACAATGTGACTGTGTAAACAGATTTATATCCCCACAATATTAGTAATACACACAAACACACAGACACACACACACACACACACACACAGGATGGGTCCCAGGCTGTGACGGTCCGGCTTTATGGATCTCCAGTGAGACATGAACACATGGAACAGTCATCTAGCTTCCAGCTGCTGGTATGGAGTTTCTCTCCATCTCCCACTGAGGTCCTTTCTATGATGAGAGGCTGCATCTGGGGGCTGGCAGTTCACTCACTGGACTTGTCTGCAAAGAAAAGCTCCTATTCATTGTCAGCAAGCTCTCCATGTGTATTTGTCTGCAGGCCTGAAAGTCTGTGTCTGTGTGTGTACGTGTGTGTGAGTGTGTGTGTACAGTAAACATTTCTTTGTGAGTGGTCAGACTGTCGAGGCAGAGAAACAGCTGTGAGAACAGCTGGGGAATCAGACGGTGATTCTGTCTTCCACCTAAACGCTGGGATTTACACACTGCCCAAAGCCCAGACACTCCTGTGCCAAGATGAACATGCATATGCATGCAATCATGCACACATACACACAAAGGACTCTTCCACTTGCACAGATTGCATCATACATTTCAGGTCATTTCATCATCTGCTAGTCACTTTTCATCAAAATCTGTTTACCTTAAACAAACAACCATAATACACTCATTGATTTTTTGAGAACGAATAAGAGAGAAGAATAGAAAGACTGTCTCTTCTGCACAAATTGGTTCCTGTTCCACTTGCTTACTTTTGATATAATATGCTACCTACTGTTTCACTTGCAATTGCAGCAGCATTTTAAGCCCTATTTAACCGGAGAAATGGACTCAGCACTGATTTTTTCTTTCATAAGCAGAAACACATAGATATTGCACACATTCACACCGGGAGTTGTCCACTTAAACCAGCGTACAGCATGTTGAGATGCCTGTCAAAGCACTAAGAAAACAAGGTGATGTGCCACTTAAGTCCCACTTAACAGCCACAGCACAGATTGTAGACCAGCATTAGAAAGCTTGCTACTGTGTTTACAGTCCCCAGAAACTTGAAGCTGAATCAAACAGAGTTCTTTCAGTCACATTCACACAAAATAAATGTTTCACTCATCACCCGAGATGCTGTGTGCCACGAAGCACAGGACTTAATGCCAGTCAGGATATGTTAATTCCCACAGCAGCCATTTGGAGACACGCAGCCTGCTGTCTTCACAGTGTGACTCCAAATCCCACCGTCCCTATCGCGCTTTCATCCCTACCTGTCAGCAGATGAGAGCTCTATACACCTGCGGCAACCTGCAATGGTGTGTGTATGGTTGTGTACTGTATGTTTCTGTGTGCCCACCGAGGAGCTTGCTGTGCAAGCATATTCACAGCCAGCATTTCTGACAAGCCTAATGAATCTCCTGAGAACCGCTACCTGCCAGCTTTCTCTTGTTCTGTCTTGTCTTCATTGTTCTCTCACACTGTTTTCTCCTTCTTGTTTTCTTTCCCCCCTGCTCTCCCCCCTTGCTGTTTGTCTGCCTAAACCGATGCTGGTTTTGCCTCCATCAGCTAACAAGCGTCCTTTATCTGTTCTGGGTACACATCTTAAACATCCCCATTAACTCCCAAGGAAGTAAATGGTCCAAGAAAGACCTTGCTGTTATTCATTATGTGGATTAGATAAACTTCTTTAACAACAATGCCCATTGATGCATTGTTTAATTATACCTACCCATGCTGTATTAGTCATGCCTCAATTCAGCTTGTCTATCCAAAATCCATCACCTATGCCTGAGGAGGCCTGGTTAGTTCACAATTGAGTGCTAATTACACAACATTATGATACATAGGCCTCATCTTGCTGTAATCACAGTAATTAGGGAAATAAAGTCAGTCTACATGAGCAGGAGGCAGAAGAACCACAACTGTGGACAAAAAAAAGATTCAAATTCAGTTGTTCTAGCATCCACCTTAAACATCCTTCAAAATACACAAGCATGAAAGTGCTCACACACACACACACATGCATATATTTATATATAGGCCTGTATATCTCACATGTCATTTAAAAAGTTATGACTGCATCGCTGATCTGTTGCCTCGCATGAACTGGGGGAGAACGTGCACACACAGAGCATGAGTAATGAAACGCTTCACACTCATTTGGCTTTTGCACTTCAAATGAGATTGGCACGGCGCAGCGTCTAAAACACAACCATTAGATCTATAATGACTCCACAGCCTACTCCCCGTGGACCTGACTACACACACACACACACACACACACACACACACACACACACACACACACACACACACACATGCAGCACCCTCCCAGCCCCCCAAATAGTCTATGTATTATGCATTCCACCCATCTGCCACTCTGTGAGCACTCTATCCCAAGGGGAAGAGAGGGGAGGTGAGGGGGAGGAGAAGAGAGGGAGGCGCTCACAGCTGGATGTAAGAGAGAGAGGGGCGGTGAGCTTTCTCTCTCCCCCTCTCTCCCTTTCTTCCTCTCTTTCCATCTGTATATCTGTCAGGTTGCGGGCTGCTGGAATGTGAGGGGCTCACCTGTGTTTGGGCTTCTTCCTCACAGACAGGTATGAGCATATGGCTCTGGAGTATGAGTGATTTATAGATGCCCATACCTTCTCTCTCTCTCTCTCTCTCTCTCTCTCTCTCTCTCTCTCTCTCTCTCTGTGTGTGTGTGTGTTGAGGTGGTTTGTGTTTACCACTCGAGGATGATGGCCCAGCAGGAGATGGAAGCTGACCATCTGTAGCCACAAGACTTAAAATACCTGTGAAGCCTCAGTGTGTGTACATGTGTTTGCATGTGTGGAAAACGAAGTAACCGGCTTGTGTGCGTGTGTGTGCGTGTGTGTGTGTTTTCAGACGGAGAGAAAATAAGGGGAGTTGTCTGTGAGCGTATTGTGATCAGAGTAGACGCACAGAAAGCAGCGTCAAACTTGATGAACAATTATCACCAGCGCTGTCTTCATGATCAGATGCTTGACAATGTCCCAGTTTTTTGGAAATGATGAGAAAAAGACGCCTCTTATCCCAAAATGAGCGTCGGTAGAATCACAAGGCTTTTCCTTATTTATGTCGACGTTTGCTGGCAAACTGACTGACAAAACAAGTTTCACTGCAGAGCAAGCTGGAGGCGAGAGTGGAGCAGTTTTAATAGCGTGTCTTTGTCTCGCAGCTGCCAAACATTCACCCTGACCCAAACCAAACTGCAACCCCATGATCCTCATCTGCCCTATTACATCCTTCAGCTGTTTCCTTCTTACTGCTCTGTGTGTGTCCAAGTGTGTAAGTGTACAAAGTGTGTGTGTGTGTGTGTGTTTGCCCGGAGAAAACAGAGGCTTCGTTGTCACTGTGCTGCCTGATGCAGCTGTGTGCGCTTCAGATGTTTTTATACAAAGGATGAAATGATAGGAGAGGGAGAGGGTAAAGACAAAGATGATGAATAGATGGTAAAAAAAGAATGCATGAATTTGTCAAATGCGTCGTGTTTGATTCAGATTTCTTCACACTTGACTCACACCCAAATAATTCACTTTACAATACCAGTATGTGTTTCTTTCAAAGGAATGATATCAGCTAAAGAGTATAGACACCTTAGATGACAGTTGTGTTTCTTTCTGTAGATATTCTCCTGTGGTTTTGATTTGAGAAACTAGAAAGTACAACTAAAAAACTCCAAGATATCTTGGTTTGTGCATTAATGAAGACACTAAATAGAAACTTATTTTATTTGTATATAAATACAGTCAGGGAAGAAGTACGCATATCCTTTACTCAACACCACAATGCATAAATACTCCCTTACTTTAGTCTTTCATTAAAAGTAAAAGTACCTACAGTTGAATCAACACCTCTGTAAAACAATTTCAACAACTAAACATTGAAACCTTCATGATGGTAGGATTTATTGCAGCGCTGCTGAATTAAACTGCATACATTTTAGCTAGGCTTACCTAATAAGCTGGCATTTGAGTGTATGTTGCTGAGTTGTTTAATCAATAACAATGCATCATATTTTATAAGATGATCATAGGTTTTGGACAAAAAAATCTAATCTGTGAGGTAACCAGTGATTAGTAAAAAGCATGCATTTGCTTCTTAAATGTAGTAGTTGAGGTATAAAGTAGCATTAAATGGAAATACTCAAGTAAGCACCTCAAAATTGTACTCAAGTACAGTAGTTGAGTTGCTTTCCATTAAAGTATAAAAAACAGACATGGGTAATGAGAGCAGAAAGAAGAGCACAAGAGAGAAGACAGGAAGGAGAGTAGCAGAACCAGAACAGAAAGCACTATCATGATTATGTGTTCTATTTTCTCTCCTCTCCTTCTATTTTAAATTCTAGTGTCATGACAGTATTTGGGGTTTACGTTAGTACTAGTCGATCAATGCACATCAATGAGCTGCTTTGGGAAAAAGAGACTGGAGTTGAAAGAGTGTAAGTTGAGAAGGATCAATGTGATAATCTCCCTCTCTTGCCTGCGTTAAAGGAATCCTCTCCCACCCGATCAGAGCTCTCTGATGACGCTACGTTTCTCTTCAGCATTTCTAAAGATAAACTGACCCCCGGATGAGCGCTCTCACTTTCCCACACTGACACGTTTTGCATAGAAGCACCTGAAACCAGCCTGAGTCTCTCTCTTCTCTTTGTAACAGTGGAGTGAATGTGCAGACACAGGAGGTCTGATAAGGCCAACTCAAGTAAAACACAACATGAGTTTGGCCCTGGAGAGAAACAGCTATCAAACAGGCTATTATAGGATTGGATTTCCACTCGCATTACAAGAGGCTTTGATACCTGGATTTTATCTTTTATGTTATCTTCTCACATCAGGAATATAAACACACACACACACACCTGCAGTCTCCACTTACCTTTACCACCCATCTGTGAGTCAGGAATTGGGTGTGTGGGATTTTTGGGTGTGTGTGTTGTGGTGGCTGGCACAGAAAACGAGTGAAAGACAATAACTGGATAAAGTATGTGTGCAGTTGTGGAATGTAATTAAGTACATTTACTCAAGTAGTACAATTTTGAGGTACTTTAATTTCCATTTCATGCTACTTTATAGTTCTACTCCACCACAATATCAGAAGAAAATATTGTACTTTTACACCCTTTTTAACTTCTTATTTTCTCAAAACATGTGAAAAAGTCCACCAGTGTAGTAGGAATAATCTAGCCAGTTTTCAATGCAAATCAATTTGTCTCAAATATTTTTTTTAAATAAGTTTAATTTTCATAATTCTAGTGCTGCAACGCAATGTATTTGTTTCAAAATACAGTCAGTTATTTTGATGTTAATTAATGAATAAATAGATCATTTCAATTCCAAACAGGTTCAAATAGAAACAGAAAAGACTTAATTATATCCAAAATATTTTTTTTTTTTGTCAAATGCTACTCACACATTAACCTAATAATGATAATAGTAATCAAATTATATAATCCATATATAACACTATGCAATGGGCCATAATTTTACTTTTACTCCAAAATACTTCTTTGCTTTTACTTAAGTAAGTTTCTAATGCAATACTTTAACATGTAACAGAGTATTATAACATTGTTGTATTACTATTTTTTATGTCCAGATCTTGTACTTCTTCCACCACTTAGTGTGTGTGAGAGAGATCAACATCTTATCTATATCTATAAGCACAGCCTGTGACATGTTTGCAACAATTCAAACTCTCAACACTTACACACTCACACATGCATGCACAGGTGTACATGGAGTTGCGAGAGCCATTTGTTGAATGACGGGCTGTTTGGAGTTAGGGTGGGTGAGGGGGAGGTGTAGAGAGGTAGCAGTGGAGAAGGGAGGCAGAGGTGTGGAGGTGAAGACAAGCTGGACGTTCAGAAACAGACTGTCTTTGTGCCTGAGGCGCAGTGAGTGAATGCATGTGTAACTAGGCAGAGCAGCTCTGAAGAGATGTGTGTGTGTGTGTGTGTGTGTGTGTGTGTGTGGAGGTGGGTGAGTTAGTTTCAGCGTCCTCTGTTCCCAGGTCTCAGCTGTGGTATAATTGATTAAATGAATTAGTGTGAAATACAGAATTAAACTCCATGAATAGGGTCATATGGTATCTAGATGTGTGTGTATGTGTGTGTATGCAGGCGGATGTGTGATTAGAATGAAATATGAAATTAGTCATGATGAATAGCACCACATGCACACATGTAATTGAATTAACCACTCTGTGTTCAGAGTGTTAGCATAAATGAAATGTTCACCTAGTGTGCTTCATCCCGCAGAGGTGTTTCAACCATCGAAATTTGGCGTCCAGGATGTACAGCTGGGTGGCCAATTAAGCAAAAACAAGCATTAAATGTCTTGATGATGGTGGTGGAGATGCTGTTTTAACACATTGGTCCAAAATCTCTCATAGGTGTTTAATTGGGTTGTGATCTGGTGACTGAATCATCAACAGTATTGAGTAAGGCAAAATTTGGGGGGCTTTTAGTTGATTTTATTAGAAGTAAAACTATGAAGTATTGATATTAGTGATGCAATAACAAGTATGCAACATGTACTTGGTCAAGGTGGTAGGTGGAGATAAATACCCTTTGTACTGTTGGGAAATTAAATATAAAACAATGCATCTTATTTTGTGAACTGATCATAGGTTTCACCTGAAAAGTAACTAGTAACTATAGCTGTCAAATAAATGTAGTGAATTAGGAAGTGCAATATTTGCCTCTAAAATGTAATTGAGTAGAAGCATCAAAAGGAAATACTCAAGTAAAATGCAAATACCTTAAAACTGTGCTCATGTACAATTCTTCAGTAAATGCACATAATTATTTTAGACCACTGTTCATCAAACCATTCACAGCAGCATTTGTGCATTTGCATTTGTTTTGTTTCTACCATCATTTATTCAACTTTTCCCTTTGATTTCTCACCCATCTGTATGTTTCACTCTTCCAGGCCTGCTCTAAAAGCACAAACTATAAACACACTGTACAAATACACAAGTATACACTACAATAAGACATTTGACAAGATTTCCTGACTCATGGACACACTTACACACGCAGACTTCCTCATTGGTGAGATCAGTGGCTTCTGGCACAAACAGGAAGCCAATATAATCTAATATCAGAGCCTGTTTGAGTCGCACACATCATCTCCTCTGGCCACACTTATTGTCAAATCCTCATGAGCTTTATAGTGACTGTGTGTGTTTATTTTACTGACACAATCAGTAAGGAACGAGTGGCCATGACCAAACCTATGGCCCGGCAGTGATGTGACTGTATACAGTATACTGTAGTTGAATCATGTTAGAGTGAAACTCACCGGCTATGACACACAGCACATAAAATATCAACCCACAGAGAAGCTCTGTTTGCTGTTTGCATAGCAGTCAAGGTTATGGGGAAACACACACACACACACACACTTGCATATATTCACACATATGCACATACACAGGCAAACAAGTTAACCCCGGGTGGCACAGTCTGGCAGAAAGCAGTAGGCAGCAGAAGGTTAGGGCCCCAGCATATGTGCACACCTTCAGCACGCTTACTCTCTTGATGGAATACAAACTGAGCATTAAAAGAACAAAAACTTTGTAGATCCAGTACGCACACTAAGTAAAAAATGATCTAGAACTGCTTCGGCGCTTTCTTTGAAACCTTTCCAACTCCATAACCTTTAGATCAAAAGGGGAGTTCTTCTCCGCAGTAAAACATTTTAAAATGCATCTCAACAGCCTCCAGAAGGTGGGTGTGAAGTTATTCATTTATGAATTATAGCTGTGGCTGGAGAAAACAAAGCAAAGGTACAGGTTGTTTTGCATAATAGTGCATGCAGTGTTCAGTGTCTTGTCATTATGGCTCGGGGGTGTTTACAACCTGCTCATCTTGTACCGTCTGTAGTTTTGTTCTTTTGACTGCGCAGATTTACGACTGTTACCATGTGAACAATTTGGTGTCTGTGTGTTGTTATGTCTGAGCTGTTTTGTACCACACAGGTGCTCCCTTCACATTGTGCTCTATTCTGTTTATCTCCTCTATTTTGTGCTTTTTGCCAATAAAGCCGGCAGAGCTACAAACTTATCTTAAGAAATCCATTGAGGAAGGTTGGTGCAGAACTCCTTCCAACTGCAGCATCATTATTTATTTATTTATATTTATTTATTTATATAAGTAAAAAAGTGTGATGTTTCAGTCAGCCACTTGATAGTGAATAGCAACCAATTAGTAACACTTCTCTCACAAAATGTCCAGCTCATTTGGAGGATCAGTTTTTGTGTGTGATAATTTTAAGCTCAAAATGTGCATGCATGGCATTTCAGAAAGAGACAAAAAAAAAAAAAAAACACTTAAATAATAATAGTTCTGACACACCTGTATGTTGTTTGGCTTGTTTCAGGTAAACACTGTCGGGAAAACAAAAATGCTGGACTACATTTGAGATTACATATCAAAAAAACTAAAAAAAAACCCAACTTCATCAACAAACAGTCAAACATAGGCTAAATCATGTATACTGCTCTGCTCTGGACATAAAACATGATTTTATTTTTTTTATGGTATTGTGTCTTGGATGATGCAGATATTCTTTATTTTATATCTCTCTTACAAAATAATAAAAACAATTTAAAAATCACAAGAAACAGAATCGTGACTATGTCATGTTTTATGTTGGTATTTATTCATCTGCCTGGGTATGAATGGCAGTAGGCCTATTACAGCTTATAAAACCGATTTACATATCCACCGCAGGTTCTCACCGCACCCTTTTCTCTGTAACAGCTCACTTCTCAGGCAGTTAAGTATGTCTCCCTTTGTTGTTCGGATTCGATTTTTTCATTGTTATTGTTATTATTATTATTATAATAATAATTATTATTATCAAACATCAGGAAAGAAAATACGAACACGTATATAAAGAAATACGGTGATCTCTTGGACGCTGGTTTGTCTCGATCAGCTCTCACTCAGCCAAACAAACTACCTTGGCAGCGCTACATCGGAAACCCATTATTCTCGTCGGTACACACAGTGATTTAATGGCATCTTACCAACGTTTTACAACTTTTATCTCCGGCCTTTCCATTATTTTGCAGACTGCTCTCTCTCTCTCTCTCTCTCTCTCTGTGTGAGTAGGCGGGTTTTCCGCCAGCAGGGTTTGGTTGATTCTCTATTGATTTGTTGGAGGAGGAGGAGGAGGAGGAGGAGAAGGAGAAAGTGAAAGGGGAGGAGTGGAGGGAGAAACCCCGGCCTGGCGAGGACGGGAGAGAGATGTGCTTGTGCGTGTCCGGGACGGCGGAGGAGAGCACAGAGTGATCGCCACGTGGGGGGTGCGGATCCACAGCACGGGGGGAGAAAAGAAAAGAAAGAAAAAAAAAGTGAAAGTGTCGCCGGAGTGACTTCTGCTCAACACTTTGTTTTTTCCTCCTCTCTTTGCCTTTCCAACCCCCTCCACCCCCACCTCCCCTCCCTCTCCGCCCTGCATTCCGCGGAGCAGCTGTGTTTTAATGCCCCTGCGCACCCGAGGAGGAGAGGAAGGAGAGAAGAGTGAGGCAGAAGAAGGAGAAGAAGAAGAAGAAGGAGAAGAAGGAGAAGGAGAAGAAGGAGGAGGAGAAGTGAGGAGGCCTGGACGCCACCCCTCCTCGCCCTCTGGAGGTCTGTCCACTCTCCCCCCCTGGCCCTGCATGGACGGGGATGGGGAGAGCCGGATGCTGTTGCCGCGGGGCTGAGCGCCTCGCCTCCCCGTCTCTGGCTCGCCGCTTCCGGCCGCTGCTGCTGCTGGTCATCGCTCTCTGCTGCGGCGCTCACATAGGTAACTAACCGCACTTCAGCGACACGCCGCAGCCGGCGTGTCCCTCGGTCACAATCGCGGCCACTGCGCGATTTTACGCACTTTTGCTCCGCATGTTGGCCACCGAATGGCTCTGCGCGGCGCCGACCGCGATCCGCGGTGACAGCATTCGTTTTCAGTCTGTTGGTTGTGGAGTAGTGATCAGAGACACTTTATTAGTTTGCAAGCGCCTGTGAGCGCTGTGCGGCCGATCCCTGTGCTGGGCCCAGTGCTGCCTGACAATGGCTCTCTCTCCAGCGGCAGTGCAGCAGTCTGAGCGCGGATCGAGTTTCTCCTCCTCTCTCCTGGGCCGTCATTCTCCTGTCTGCCCCTTAATGGCTCATGGAGGAGGGGAAGAGAAGGCAGGGAGAGGGTGACTACCTCTCCCCATGTCCATGTATAACAGATTACAGATTTACTCAGAGCACCGTAGAAGAAAACAGAACCATATCCGAGTGTAAATCTGATCATAAAAAGTTAGGGCCAGGGCTGATGTGGTGTAAATCTGACTAAACCTATTGTGGGATACGGTTTATGCTCAGTTGCATGATGCAAATTGATAAAAGTCAGCATGAGAAATCGTATCAACGAGATTAAAGTTACACAAGGTAGACTCTGCAAAGGAAAAAGCGTAAAGTAATGCTTTTCTGAACAGCAATTTCTTGTGTTTGCGGTTGTTTCTCTTCTAATAATCACCCAAAACAGAATCTGACACGTCACAATCTATGCCAAATGCTGTGCAGAAAGGAAACAAAGAAACAAACAAAACAAGAGCATGCTCACTGACGGTTAATAAGGGGTTTGTAAGGATTGTTGACACAACAACATAATATGACTCCTTTTCTGTGGCTCTACAGAGGTCATGATTTACTAACCTCATATTTACCACATTGCCTGTTGGTTTTAAACTCATTTGGTTAAGTTTGGTTAAGACACAGATGCATTTTTCATTCGGGGGAAAAAGCACAATGATATCCTCTTTCCAGAAACAAGCGGGGGTTTTTTTTTTTTGGCCCTGTCTGTGTGTGTTGCTGTGTGTGCATGGGGTCGGCTGTTGTGACGGCTGTCTGTTGACCAGTCACACCTCCAGTAATTAGTTTAACACGGCTCGGGCAGCGGGACAAAACCGCCTCTGCACGCAGCCTGGTGGGAACAGAGAGACCCCCTTCACATTAAAGACCCTCTTGGCACCTTCTGCTACACGTGCGTCACCTGGAAAGAATGTGTATTATTTAGTCTGTTTGGCCAAACAAGATGTTTTATTTGTTATAACTTGTACATTGAGAGTATCTAAGGTATTTAGACATATTTCATTGTCGCTCCGGCCGTCAGCTTCATCTGTCTGTTCAGACGGGGTGGCAGGAATGTCTGAATTGTTGACTATTGTTTCCACTCCTGTGTGTCTAGTTAAGAGAGAAAAAGAGTGCTTGCTGTAGTGAGCTCCGGTGAAGCTTTGTATCTCTAAGCTTGGAGGGCTGTTTGTGTGATTTGAGCCCAGTGTGTGATAGAGCGCACACAACAAGGTGATCAATAAGCACTTCACAAGCCATTCCCTCGGTTGAGAGATGATCCCAGTAGATCCTTTTCAGCTCTCCGGAGATCGGAGAAGTTGGAGGCTGTCAGATAGGGAGACAAAGAATCCCTAACCAAGCCTGAGAGATTCAGCTGGTGGATCCTTTGCTCTGATGGTAGAGATCGTGCCTCAAGATGCAGGGAACGCCAGGGAATCGGACCGAGAGGGCCGAGGGCTGAAAACAGAATAGAGTGGTGCTATATCAGTATAGTGCTGAGGGAGGGAAATTATTTGAGCTGAAAAAAAATTTGACAAGAGATGAGGCTTGAGAGAAAAGAAGAGATGATACCTGTGAGATGATGAAGGCAGCTGGGGGGGGGGGGGTGGAATGAAAATCAGAGGTTAATATTGTGGTAGGACATGGAAGGAATGGTGTGGGCATTGCTGGCTGTTTTATTGTGTCTATATTAGATACTTACCCCAGGGGATGAAATAAACCAGGCTCTGGATGTGTTGAACGTGCAGTAGTTCCTCACATGAAGCGCTCTTTATTGTCTTCTTAGCAATATTTTCAAGTCAGTTCAGTATTCATCACCTTGGCTCGACTTACCACAAATTGCTTATTTATATGCATAGATTGGATTTTCTCTTGAAAGTACATTAACAATGCTTAGAAAGGGTGCTAAGGAGGACGGCTGCACAAAAGGGAGATCATGGGAAGCCTTGAAGAAAGAAAAAAAAATCCAAATTGTGGTGTAATATCTTTAATATTATATCGTCCTATGAAAATCCTCGTTTTGTTTGATAAATTTACTGGGAGGCAAGAGTGCGGGGTCATCTACAGAGGAGCATAAGGGGAGCTGGGGTGAAACTTCAGCAGATGTTTGTTGTCAGAAAGGTTTTAACTTTACTATAAGTCCGTGGTTTGAACCCAGATCCTTCAGCTACAGGATCGACTCCCTTCTCTCTACGTCACCCTGCTGGGAAAATGTCAGTGAATGAGTGCTTTTGTGTGTTTTTAGAGCAGCTCATGATTCCGATACCCTTCGAAAGAGAATAAACCCGCTCTGATTAGATTGGGAGCGGTATTTAGGTACTGCGGGGCAGATAGGAGGGAGAGAAGGAGGCTGTTGGTGCGCCAGTCAAAGACACAATGTGTCCTCAGTACTCAGACCGTCTGTACAGTGGTGGTTGGCATGGAAGGCAGCCTGTGTATGTGTGTGTGTGTCTGTGTGTGTGTGTCTGTGGGTTGGTGTCAGTATTTAACAGGCAGGAGAGAGATTCTGAAGCGTGGTGTGAGTGGGGGTCTGTACCTGCACCCTGAATTCTAAAACTCAGAGCACTACTGCCCCCAAATGGTGGCTCTCGACTCCTTCATGCCCCCAAAATCAAATACACGTACAAAGCTGGAAATTCCTGGAATGTGTTGTTTGCTTGTGTGTGTTATTGTGTTAGTGGTAACTTGTGGTTGTTAAGTGATGGTGTGACATTAAGGGAATCTGTTGATTTCAGTAAAAACCATACCGATCTGGTTTTGCTTGGCTATTAGCAGATCATACCACCATCTGAAGATCACTGACTATGTGCGTTTAATGGAAGCGCAACCAGCATTCTTTGTAAGACAGCTATTTGTGTGTGTGTGTGTGTGCAGCTGCCCATACACTGCAGAGCCTCTCTCTGGCCTAATCTAATAGGAGCACGCTGTGACTGATGCATTAGGTCTGGTCTCTAATCTCTCTCTCGCTCTAACTCCCTTTCTCTCTGATGATCTATGATATAAAAGGCTGGTTTGACCCTTGTTGCATTCAGAAATGTAGCGATAGAAAAAACATCATGGACAATTTTGGACCAAGACATTTTTTCCTAATGGGTATACAGGACAGAATACAAGTCTTTTTTGATGCATTTCCTCTGGTCCTCATAGCTACAGCTGTAAACAAACACTTAAGTGACAGAAAACATAACTTGAAGTTATAATAAATATATTTGCATTCTTGATTATGTATTTTCTCTGCTAAAGCTACATAGGATTGCAAATACAATACGCTCAAAAATGACCACACGCCTTGTACTGTCTTGCTCTCTCTTTCTATAACACTGTATGTGCTATGTGCACCCTGGCTATATAAGCAGTATTATCTCACCCCTTGTAGGAAAACACACTTTATCTTTTCTTTCTGGCTGCTCTTTGGTTTATTACACTTCAGGTTTATTACACTCACAGAGCGGCACTGCTGATTGATCAAGACTTTCAACCAGCGGCCGGTTGTTTTTCAGATTTTATTAGGTTGGATTGAAACGGGCCGGTAGCATTGTGTGTTTAAGTTCAAAGCTGTCTACACACAGCAACCTTCCCTTTCCATTTCTAGTGAATACTAGCCCTCAGTACAGCACACACCTACATTATCAGACATGTGATAATCTTTCAGGCTGTTTTAATTGGTCACTTATCACTATTACTGTTCCTGTAATAATATCACTTTGCTAACAATATTTCTGCATCTCTCTCTCTCTCTCTCTGTCCTCTCCAGGTGAGTGCCAGGTGGCCACCCCTCAGTGCCATATCCAGAAGTGCACCACTGACTTCGTCTCCCTGACATCCCACCTGACACCGGCCGTGGATGACTTTCACGTCGAATTTTGCAAGGCTTTACGTGCATACTCGGCCTGCACCCAGAAGACAGCCAAGTCCTGCCGGGGGAACCTGGTCTTCCACTCTGCTGTGCTGGGCATATCCGACCTCATGAGCCAGAGGAATTGCTCCAGAGACGGGCCCACTTCTACAACGCACCCTAGGGTCCCCGACGAGCCCTGCAACTACCACAGTCGCACCCAGCACGCCCACGCACACGCCCACGTGCATGCGCACACACACTCCC
Source organism: Lateolabrax maculatus (assembly GCA_031216445.1). Classification (NCBI taxonomy): domain Eukaryota; kingdom Metazoa; phylum Chordata; class Actinopteri; order Acropomatiformes; family Lateolabracidae; genus Lateolabrax; species Lateolabrax maculatus. Next base: position 14,970,908 of record CM062217.1, read on the forward strand.
ACGCTCACAGCCACGGCCACTCTCGGCCCGAGTACCTGTTCTGCGGACTGTTCGGGGACCCACATCTGAGGACATTTAAGGACAGCTTCCAGACCTGTAAGGTGGAAGGGGCATGGCCTCTGATCGATAATAACTATCTGTCGGTACAGGTCACTAATGTTCCCGTGGTACCTGGCTCCAGTGCCACAGCAACCAATAAGGTGAGAAGAGAACTGTTATACAGGGGGGAGAAATGAGCTTTTGGGGTCTAATTTGCTGTTATTAAGGCTGAAAGAGTTTCCTAAGTGATAGCAGCTGGTGTAATCTAGTTTATTTCTCTGTGTGTGTTTTCTATAATGACCTCTGAGTTGCTTCCCTGTGTCTCAGAGTAAGAAATATTATCAGTGTGAGGGAGGGAAAACACCCTCTCTCTCCCTGCTCTACTTTTCTCTCTTTCTATCTCTTTCTGAGTCACAAGTGTGAGGCAAACGGCCCGATGTTGTGACTTATCTCTTGTGACTGAAGCAGTGTTGGAAACCTAACTTGGTTAATGGCCGCATATAGCCTGACCTCCAATAACATGGGATGAGGTGTGTGAAAGGACCCACTGTTTACTTATGTGTGTTTTTGCAAGTATTTGTGTGTGTCTCATAAGTGGCACTCCTTGCACTCAGTTTAAAGCACTATCTGTGTTAAAGGTCCTCATCCCTGTATGATAAAAAGATACACACACTCACAAACACACACATCACCAAATGGATGACGAGCCACACAAGGTGATCTTTGTAGTGTTAAAGAAGCTATGTTGATGTTTCCCCCGATGATCTGCCCTCTCTCGTTTAGTCGATAGCTTTAATTATTAAAACACATACACACCCATACATACACTTAGTCATGTACACACTGACAGAAACACACACACACACACACACACACACATTAAGCAAATAGTAGTGTTGCTACACTGTGAAGCTGAAGGTTTGACCTTGTGTCAGAGGTGGGGCAAGTTATTAGTCACGATTATTAGGAACACACACACACACACACACACACCCACACACACAAACACACACACACACACACACACATTAACAGCCCCCAGGCTTAATGGCCTGCCAGGCCTCATTCCTCATGGCTGTCATGTGAACAAAGCAGCCATTCACCGGAACTATGATGCTAGTGCTAACCGTAATGCTCACACCACACCCTGCCTCCACCACCTCTCACCACCGGAGCCCTGTGTGTGTTTATGTGTGTGTGTGTGCGTGTGTGTGTGTGTGTGTGTGTGTGTGTATGTGTGTGCATGTGTCAGCATGTTTGCATAGCTGTGTCAAATTACGACTTGTTAAAAAGTCATTTAGTCATTTCACAAATGTACTGTGATGAGAGTCAATAACCTGTGTAATGGGTGAATGTTAATATTTGTGAGTGTGTGTTTGTCTGTGTGTGTGGGTGGGAAAGAGCGAGAGAGAGACGCCGTTTACCTTATCTCTAGAGCTGCAACCATTGATAATATTCATTATCAATTAATTTGATGGTTTTTTCGTGTTTAATTGATTAAAGGTTTGGTCGGTAAATGTACAAAAATAGTAAAAGTGCTGTTTTCAGTTTTGTCCAACCAAAAGATGCTCAATCATCAAATCTTCAGCCGAGAATGTTGTTTTATAATCAAAGAAAAAAATGATCTTATCAAAGTAACTACAACAACTAATAAATGAATTAGAAGTGCAACTGATTATTATCATCCTCGTTTAATTTGAAAATAATCTTTTCTCAATTGATTAATTAATTATTATAAGTCTGTAAAATGTAAAAAAAAGTGAAAAAAAAGACCATCACAATTTCTCAGAGCCCAAAGTGAATGTCTTGTTTTGTCTGACCAATAGTTGAAATTCCAAAGATATTTCATTCACCATCATATATGACAAAGAAAAGCACCAGTTAGTTGCAGATTCATTTTCTTACAATCGACAAATCGATAAACCGACTAACTGTCTATCTTCTTGATATGCATATTGCACATTACATGCAACTTAACTGATGCTCCCTCTCTCCCTCTCTAAAGATCACCATCATCTTCAAGCCCTATGAGGGTTGTACAGACCAGAGGGTCTACCAGGCCGTCACAGACAACCTCCCTGCTGCCTTTGACGATGGAACCGTGAGCAGCGGAGACCCCATCCACTCTTCTGCTGGTGCAGACGGTGCAACCGGGAAGGTCCGGGCTCTGTGGATCTCTGAGCGTAGTCCGGGGCACCACGTGGAGCTGCACGCTGGCTACATTGGTGTAACTGTAATCGTTCGCCAGCTGGGCCGCTACCTGACCATGGCGGTGCGGATCCCAGAAGAGCTGGCTAAGGCCTACGATGCCACCCAGGACCTGCAGCTCTGTCTGAACGGCTGCCCCAGCGGAGAACGCATCGACCAGGCCGGGCATCTTCCCCTGCCCCAGTCCCCTCCAGCGCTCGGCCTACAGCTTCAGCAGCTGCGACGGCCCAGCTACTCCTCACAGACACAAGCATCCCCCTATGGTGCCATGCAGGTTTTCAGTGTGGAGGGGGCGAAGGAACGCTGCAGGGAGCAGCTGGAGGTGCAGGACATTTACTTCCACTCCTGTGTGTTTGATCTCCTGACCACCGGGGATGCTAACTTCACAGTGGCAGCGCACAGCGCCCAGAAGGACATGGAGAGTCTCCACCCGCACCGGGATAGATGGAGGATCTACCCCCGCGGCTCTGCCACCTCCACATTGCACTGTGATTCTCAGCCTATCAAACGGCTGGCTCTGCTCCTGCTGTGTGCTCTGAGTGTGGCATTGATGTAAGAGCAGGAGTGGAAGTCTTTGTGTGTGCCTGCATGTGTGTGGGCTTGTGTATGTTTGTGCACTAGAAAGAGAGTTTTTTTTTGCTGAGCACTGATACGGAGCACTGATTCCTCTGTCATGTAGAGAGGAAACAGCAGGCTGGACAGTTACTGGGAACTTGTTTTTGTAGAAGATGCGGCAGAGCTCCCAGTGGGCAAAGGAGATACTGGCAACACTAACAGCTTCTTACCTGGCAGGATCGGCCCTCTGGGAAATAACGCAGAAGATGTGATGATGACTTTCACAATCTGTCTTCATCTTTGTATGGGACACTTGACAATGACACAAACGTACCTGTGTGGGTGAATTGAGTGTGTGGATATACACTCCAAACTGTAAATAGCTTGTCTTCAGTGCACAGTGTAATGGCGTAGAGTTGTTGGGTTTTTTTTGTGTCATTTGATGTGATTTTTCTTTTATACCTCAGACAGAGGATGTTTGTTTTAACAGAAGCACTTTATTTAGATTTTTTTTTTTTAACAAATCCACATCAGTGTTTCTTCCTCTCACTTACTGTCCACCACCAAAATCTCCAAAGGCTCATGTTTTGGAGATAATCTATGATTTGATTTTTGATGCTTTCACAGTACAAGTCTGTTGGATACAAGGAGCTGCCATTTTTGTTAAAATGCAACATTCTTCCAGTAGCTGATTTGATTCAGTGTCTAATTTTAAGTCAGTCAATGTGAGTGGTTCTCTTTTGAATGTATTATGAATATTGTCACAGCAAATGCCATCAGTACTATTTTGTTGCTGTATGAACTTGTTGTTTTTCCTCAGTCCTGATTTCAAATATGTGTGAGTGTATGTGAAAGTGTGTGGCTGCATCAGTGTTTTTTTTTTTTTTTACCAGTTGGCGACATGCGTGGATGTGTTTGTATCTCCTCTGAGAATCATGTTAGAGGTATTTCCACCTTCTGACGATGCCGGCTCATGTATATTGCTCACATAAGAGCAAAAAAGAGATTTTTCTTGTTTCTCGTTTTCTTTATTGTGTTCATTTGAGCCAAAGACAGATAATGTATGGTTTTCATGTACAAAGGAAATCATAACTCGCCACCAAACCAGCACCCTTCTCCTCCTCACACTCTCTCCCCTGCTTTTAAAGTTGCTACTGTAGATTGTTTTTACTCCTACTGCCAGAATTGACGAGCTGCTCCTCGCTGTGTAAGATACTGGACTCGAGTGTAGACAAAACACTGCAAATCACTGAGAAAACTTTACCACACTGTCTGCTGAGACATGTGCTCCAGCAGTGTGTTGTGGGAAATGTATGCCATTTGATACCTGATAGAAATACCTACCCATAAGACTATGAGCCTTTTTAACATGTAACATTCTGTATAATTATGCCTCATTTGGTTGGCCATATAAACTTAATCTCAGTTTTTGGCATTGTGATCTCTTACATCATGTGTGAGTGTCAGTTTGGTGAAGAGTGGCTGGTCAATGTTGAAATACTTAACTTATTTATGAACGTAGTGTCCTATAGAGGAAGTTAAGCTCCATATTCTTGCTGTTGGATAATAATTTAAAAAATGTCAGATGTGATTGTACTGCCACCTAGTGGTGCTCTGTTGCTATGTCTGTGTTACTCAAGGCAAAAAAAAAAAAACAAGGAAAAAACTGTGTGCAAGTGTTTTATTTAAAAAAACAATAAAGTCAAAATGGTCCAAGTGTACTTTCTGTTTATTAATGTCACAATTAGAGGAATATAAAAAAGCAAAACAAGATAAGAAGAAACTTCCAAAACCTTTGAGCTAGGTTTTCCCCACAATCTTTTTAGTAATTCAAGGAATTCAGAATTATAGATGAGCAAGAATACACAGAGATATTCACACACACACACATATGTAACAGTATGCACACTAACCCATCTGTCTGAGGTTAGGTTTCGATCAGATACCAGGTCTGGCCTCACAAACACAAATGTGTTTTCAACTGCCACAGTCGACAGCACCTGTGATGTCAATGAGAAAAAGTTGAAAAAGGCGCGACAAAAGATTTGTAGCATATGAGACCGGTTACTCCTGTGATCCTGACTGTGGATCATTTCCCATTTGATCAATGTGATTCCAACCCAAAACTCTTATTAAGACCATTATCATAAAGCCAAACACAAGGACGAGCTTTGCTTAACTTCTTCCAGTGCAGAAATCCTCACTGCGCAGTCTTCAGACAAAGAGTTCCCCTTTCTGGGTTAGTTTTCTTTTCAAGGTCACACGGGGCATCAGCAGCCCTCCACTTCCAACCATCTGAAAGGTCAAATACATTTTTAACCTCTTTGAAACAATACCGTATTATGTCAGATAATACACATTTTGACACCATGAAGGTGAGTGAAAACCTGGTTATTTTCTCACTGATGGCATTTTAGTCCATATAAAGCACACAGACTCATCCTCTTACCACTTAATAACAAGGTAAATGGTCATCAAAGTGTTAAAGACGATGATCTTCATGAGAAGCAGCCTCATTACCAGGACAACAACCTTGTTTGTCCACACATCAACATCTGGAAATCAAACCATATAGCAACATAAGGAACAACATCTGTATAAATCACAGGGCTTTTTAAAAATAGTTTGCAAACAATTAAAACGTACCTCTTCTCTCTTCATATTCATTGCATTCCTTGTCTTGATGATCTGAGATTATAACAATGTATTAAAACCAAGCTACTTCTATTTGGAAGTACAAATTACAGAAACCAAATTCAAGAGTGGAGAGAGTGGTCAGCTACAGTCCTACCTGATGCTGTGGTGTGGTGTCTCCTGACGACTTTTGGGTGTCGTCTGTGACTCACAGAGCAACTGTACGATGGCCAGTCATTGGTTGCCACTGTTATGATCGCCACAGCGTTGTGGCCACGATGCCTCCTCTTTATAGTAATGCCGTGGGGCGAGCTGGACATGTGGCCTTCTGATGGTGACCTCCAGCTGACCCATAGGTGCCCTCTCTTGAAGTCACTCACCATACAGACCAGCAAGGTCCAGCCCAGCCTTTCCCCTGACAGGTGGACTGGAGGGGCCAGAGATGCCAGCATGTCACCCTCTACCCCTCCTTAAGGATGATGGAGGACCGCAGGAAGAGGAGTACATTTTAAATTTAATTCTTGGTCTTTGGTTCTATCTAACAGAAGGCTATGCACTGGTTCAAACACAACAATGCAATGAGGTACAGAAAAGGTAGTTGCAAATATGAGGCATATTGTTTAAATATTGCATATTTGTTGTTTGTCATATAAGGACAAAATTTTAAACATGGACATCAAAATAAGTACATAGTGTAACAGTTTAGAGTTAAATCTGCCATGCAACTCTTTTTGTGCTGCAATCCTAAAAACCTCATCATTCTTTGTGATTTTGATGTAGTAACTCCAGAAGAAGGAGTCAGTACTCCTCTAAAGGCTGCCATCATTCATAATACAAAAACCTAAAGGTTCATATGTTTTGGGCAGATTTCAAACCTCTCTGAGGCAAACATTTGTGATTTTGGGCTATATAAATAATGTTGACTTGACTTCACTTTCAACAGCCCCTGATTAAACACATATACTGTGGTCATGATTTTAACAAAAAACGAGTCCCTCTGAAAAGCTGATGTTTTGGACATTAATCATTTTTGGCAAACAGTGATGTCGAATTTTCTTTCCCCTATGATTTTAAATATACATCATAATCATGTATTAGAAATTAAAAGCTCTTACCTGTCCATAAATAGATGATAGGAAGGTAAAACAGACCCCTGGATGGCTGGGTCATGTCTGCTTTAGAGTAGCTTCTGTGACTACTGCCTTGTGCATGTGTGTGCATGGGTTTGTGCACTTTGTGTATTTGTGAGTGTGTTAAATGGGGGCATGCTGTTTGGCTTTGCCAGGAGTATTGCATTGTGGGAGATTGACATGTCTCATTGTTGTGACCTTACACTAACAATGGGACCCCCACCTCCCCCAACCCCACCCCTCCACACAAACGTGGCTTTATCTGCATTTATAAAGAGGGAGCAGGGCAGCAATGTGGATAATAGAAAGTCAGTGAAAAGTCATCTGAACGACTGGGAACACACCTGCCTGCGGCTGTTAGGTCTGAGGTAAGAAATTGATCATATCAACACATCCAGGGCATTAGAAAACCCTCTTGTAGAGTACACCTGCGCACGCACACACACACACACACACAAACACACACACAATAGTGGGCGGGAGCTTAAAAGAGAAAGTGAAAGTCAACAGCATAGACATGAGGGGAAGGATGATGAAGCCAAAATGATGATCGAGGTAAAGCTTTTCCACTTTTGCAGCTAACTGATTCCTCTTAAAACGCGAAGCAGTTACAAGACAAGCAATACACTACTAACTGCAATCTGCATTTACATCTTTAACAATTAGTTATACTCCTTGTGAACTTGTGGGTTTTTTGTAACTGACATAATCTTCACGTTATCCGCATGGTACGGCACAACTACCGGCTCTGCAGCCTGAATTGAACTGCAGTTATGCCCCTGCAGCTGTTGTCACCTTACAGTTATAGCTGTGTCCTCATGTTGTTCTGTCCGCATGGAAAATCATGTGGTTCTCTTATCACATGTTTGAGTCTCCTTCAGGCTGAGATGTGTTGTTGTTGCTGGGCCCAAAACTATCCCAACACCTTCACCGCGTAGGTCCAAAGTGTGCCATGTGAGTAATTTGGTCGAGGTACTAACCTTTGGAACCATAATCACAACTATACACTTGGCTGGAGGAGGCAGGAAGACATTAGTTCTCTATTGATGAGGCACATTTTTGACTGGACTCAACTAGAATACAGGAAGAACAGGGGTATACGTGTTGTTTCATTGAGAGTTGTATGTGGTGTGTTAATCCTTCTCCGATGTCTTTCAGATTTAAGAAAAATTTGGTGGCTTTTCAAATCAGTGGTTGAAAGACATTTCCTCTACAATGGTGTTCATAAGGCTGTCAGTGCTGATCATATTCCACTTGTCTCTGGCTGGGTCTCAGCTCACCCAGAGTTCGCAACAGGCGTCGAGCCCTCCTCACCCCGCAGAGGAACAGTCCCCTTTGGGATCTGGTAATCTGTCCTTCCCCTGGAGCCGTCTGCGCCTGCCAAGGTACCGCCCCCCGCTGTATTTTTGTTTTATACCAACATACAGGAAATTAACAAGAAAATCGGCCTCTGGTTTTAATTCGTTGATTAAAAAAACCAACACATTTTCTTCATCTTAGGTACATCATTCCTCTTCACTACCACCTCCTCCTGCACCCCAACCTCACAAGTCTCAGTTTCACTGGCTCAGTGCATATCCAGATTGATGTCCAGAACAACACGAACTGGGTTGTATTACACAGTAAGGGTCTGCAGATCTCCAAGGCCACCATACTGGACCAGGACCTCACTCATCTGTCTGACCAGGTAACTATAAATGCAGGGCTACAGGTTATATTTTATTGTTACTTCCATTGGATCTAACTGTCTATCTCCACCTGTTTTAGGTTCTTCCAGTTCTTCATAACCCTTCCCATGAGCAGATTGGTATTTTCTCTCCCAGGGTGCTCAGCAGTGGGCAAAAGTACTTTCTGTACATTGAGTTTGGGGCAGCACTTGGAGAAGGCTTCTATGGCTTCTATAAGAGCACCTATAGGACCAGCACAGGAGAGACCAGGTAAGACCACGTAGATTGTTTCACAGCACGCTTGGTAAAATATCCTACACATACATGAAGGTTCCAACTAAAGTACAGTAGTCCATTGTCTATACAATACAAAACATATCTGCTAATTTCTGTTTTCAGAATCTTAGCTTCAACTCACTTTGAGCCCACAAGTGCACGGATGGCATTCCCTTGTTTCGATGAGCCAAGCTTCAAAGCCAACTTCTCCATACGGATCAGGAGGAGTCCAGAGTACATTTCTCTGTCCAACATGCCTGTAGTGAGTGTTGCATATACGCAAGGCTAGTTATCACACATGTTCAAATTTGTGAGAAAAATTGCTACAATCCATTGTTTGTGTATTTCAGGTCAAGACGGTTGAAGTAAATGATGGCCTGCTAGAGGACCAGTTTGATGCGAGTGTGAAGATGAGCACTTACCTCGTAGCTTTTGTCATCTGTGACTTCAAATCTGTCACTGCAACAACATCTTCTGGGGTGCAGGTGTGGTCTCCCTGACAATATTTGAATTTCTTTAATTTACTGCCAACAATATTACTTTCTCAGTGACACATCTTTTTGTTGTTGTTCATGCACTGTGGTATATCTGTAGGTGTCCATCTATGCTGCCCCTGAGAAGTGGCTGCAAACCCGCTATGCCCTTGAGGTTGCTGTCAAAATGCTAGACTTCTATGAAGAGTATTTCAACAGCAACTACCCTTTACCCAAACAAGGTACCCTTTTTTCAGTTTGCTGTGACTAAACCACACAGCATTTCTTTTTTTCACATATTGTCATTTTGCCTGTCACTTTCTGTCCCCTGACCTGTGTTCTCCAACACTCAGATCTGATAGCCATCCCAGACTTCCAGTCTGGTGCGATGGAGAACTGGGGTCTGACCACCTACAGAGAGACCAGTCTTCTTTTTGATCCCCTCACATCCTCCATTTCTGATAAACTCTGGGTTACTATGGTGATCGGCCATGAGCTCGCCCACCAGGTGAGAGTGTGACACTGTCTGCATTTGAATACATTTTAATACATACAGGATTAAACGTTGTTTAGCTCATTAATCCAATCATTACATAAATAGTCAATACAAAGTGCTGAAATAGGTAAAAATCCATTCTGCCTGCAGTGGTTTGGTAACTTAGTGACGATGGAGTGGTGGAACGATATCTGGCTGAATGAAGGATTTGCCAGATACATGGAGTACATTTCAGTCGAGGCCACCTACCCTGACCTCAAAGTGGTATGTGTTTAATCTGAAAATCGACTTCACTGATTAATAGGGGTAGATTGATATTACGCCTAGGAGAGAGTACTGATGATCCTGTTGTGTGTACAATCTTGCAGGAGGAATATCTACTTCACACCTGTTTTGCAGCGGTTGGTTATGATTCGTTGAACTCCTCCCGGCCAATATCCAGCCCAGCAGAGAACCCTACTCAGATCAAAGAGATGTTTGACACAGTCTCCTATGACAAAGTATGCTTTCAGTGTCATACATGTGTTGTGCCTTCAGTCACAAAATGGGCTACACAACTGACAGTGACAATTCATTATGAGTATATTATGTGTGGAAATGCATTACCTGCAAAATCATAGATAAATAAAACAAACATTTTCCATTTAAAAACAAACAAATTGATATTTGTGTTACTCAGTTCTGATTGGCATGGTCATGTTTGAAATGGAAAACAGCTTCTAAACACACACTTGGGACTGCATAACTATTAATATTATAATAAAAAACCTAATCTTTTTCACATTTATGCATAACATCATTCAAAATGCTTTTAAACCGACCTACGGCCCAAAATGTCATGGCCTATTGATTAAATACACTTTTTCTCTCTCTCCCACCAGGGAGCATGTGTCCTGCACATGCTGCGGCACTTTCTGTCAGATGATGTGTTCCAGAGTGGGATCGTACGATACCTCCGCAAATACAGCTACAGGAATGCACACAACCAGGACCTGTGGAACAGTCTAGCCAATGTAAAATTACATTACCTGTGAAATTCAGTGTATAGTCCCTACTTCTTGTAAATCTAAAAGTTAAGGGGCAGCCTGACAGAATTGTACTTGAATTTGGATTATCAGGAAAAAGAAGAGTGACTGATCCATTTACAGACTGCCTAGATGTTCTGTATAGGCCTTTTTAAAAAGCCCATATATTACAAATATATTTAAATATTTGTAATAACATTTCATAATGCATGGTGTAGTGCTTAAGACTTTTGATTTGTGTTTGCCCTTCTTCCAGACTGTCATTCTTTCCCATTCACATCATTATGGTGCATAAATCAATTCGCTGCGACTTTCTCGTGGTACTAATTGGAAGTGATTTTAAAAGAATACACTGCCTTGCCATGCATCGATAACAAAACATTGACAAAGATAAAAGCAGACATGGTGTCCATTGTGATGGATCACCAATCTCAAGCATGCTCAAAATCTTTCAAAGTTAATTTTCTTGCTGTACAGAATTGAATTGGAACCAACAGCTGCCATAAAAGTAGAAAGATCACATTCAAATTCTAAAACACTATGGTGTACTTTTGTCAGCCACAATGTAAAGTGCATGTGATTTGCAAAAAATATTATGATCTTCTAATAGAAATTAATGTTGGAAATCTATTTTATTTTGTTTTTCAGACCTGCTCGGAGGAGGAATTCTCCTCAGGAAAACACTGTTACAGCAGCAGCCAGGCCTCCAAGAATGCAGTGAGTAAACATTTAAACATCCACTTGCTGATCTCATCATTGGTTTCACCTTGCATGTATTGATCCCAGCTTGTCTCCTTCAGTACCTGTATGCAGGGGAACACCTGAACCTGACAGCTATGATGAACACTTGGATTCTGCAGAAAGGTATTCCTCTGGTAACTGTAACTAGGAAGGGGCCTCGACTGCTGCTTAGACAGGACAGATTCCTGAGGACAGTGCTGCCTTCAGACCCGCTCTGGTCCACATTGCAACAGGGGTGAGCATGCACATGCACTCTAGTTTTTTTATTTTACTATTTATTTACCATTCCATTTACACTGTACAGTGCTCTTTACTCCGTGTTTTGACTCATGCTGCTACTCGCCCATTA